>OY728120.1:543004232-544254232 GCA_963277665.1 Viscum album | reverse complement strand
AGAGATGATGCATTCATGGATAGAGAGTGACCATGATTCTATCTAGGTGATGGTTGATCAACTCACCAATTCATCTCACATTATTTCCATCAGGTAGTAGGGTTCGGTGGAGAGTTCGCAGTGCTTGTATGCATGGGAGATAGTCCAACTTCATGGGATTCCATGGAAAAGTGACTCTACCCTTGATTCTTGGTCCATTTCACCGTTGTGGAGAGATTTAAAAGAGGCCTTCATGACCCAAAAATGGATTAACAAAGAATTACACCCACAAATAGATGGATTTATGGAAATAACTATCCAGGTTTTAAAGAATATACTAAGAGATGATGTGTTGGATTTTGGTTAGTGTTGGGAGGATCACTAATATTTATTGGACTTTTATAATACTAACAACTACCAATCCATTAAAAAAATGTAATCATTTAAGGATTTATATGGGAGAACCTATAGGTTATCCTTGTGCTAGATGGTGATCGTTCAGACTTCACTTATGGGACCAGATCTAGTTCATGAAATGGAAGAGAAAGTTCAAGTGTTCCAGGAGTGCATGAGGGCATATCAGAATAGAATTAATTTTGTAGAATGATGTTGTAGGCCCTTGGAGTTTGATAAGGGAGACTATTTGTTCTTTAGAGTCTTTCCAAGAATTGGTTTGTGAGGGTATTATTGAGGTTGGAATCTATCCCTGGGGTTCATCATTCCATTATATGTTTTTCAAAGGGTTGATGATGTTATATACTTGCTAGCTTTATGTCCACTATTGGATTGGGTGTATGAAATCTCACAAGTGTAATAGATAAGGAGATACATGAATGACCTAGAACACATTATTGACTAGGGTTAGCTAGAAATTAAGGATGGGGACACCTTTTTGAAGTACTTGGTGGAGATTAAGGATGAAAGGGAGAGGATTCTTGATGGGATAACCATTCCATTGGTGCGAGTTCTATAGATACATGGGAACATCCATGAGTGAACATGGGAGAGTGAGATCCAAATGAAATATCAGTACTCTCACATTTTGAGTAGGTTTTTTATTTTCAATGAGAAAACCCTTGAAGTCAAGGAGAATTTAATGACTCTGATTTTCATGGATGGACCATTTGTATATTTCAATATATTTATGGGTTTTTTCCAAAGTTTTAATGGTGTTATGGGTGTTGTAGGAACTTGTTATAGATGTATTAAAAATATTATATATATTAAACCCCATGTTCATATATTTTTTGAAATAATAATTTCCATATTGAGGGGAGCCTCAAATTTCTAAACATAGATATCAATTTATTCTAGAACATTGGGTTCACTATATGCACGACATAATTTTCATTCACATAAGACTACAGGGAGGTGAATTTTGTTTTGAGAATATTAGAATAATTAAATCCATAAATTTAATTATATAATGAGGAATTATGATATAGAAACAAAATATTTATTCCCCTCTATGTAAATTATCCATGGTTATCTACATAACCTTGGATATTTATAGAGACGTTGTAGGGAGGAACTTTATCAGATGAACATGGAGATTCTTGGATCGATAATAGGATTCATCAGAACGTACAATCAACATCAATGTAGATCCATTATTAATTAATTATCAATACAATGATGAGGTATATATTTTTTATTTATGAAATAATTACTTGTTAATTATGTTTTTTTCATGGATTATTTATCTGATATATAATTATACTTTTAAAATGATAAATCATTTCTTAGATGATTTATTCTTTCTTTAACCATGGAATTAATTTTTGGTACTATATTTATTCAATTTTATTATTGTTCCCATGATTTTAATTTATGGTTGGGTTCATAATAGCTATCAATGAACATACATTTATTATTATGAACTTATCCCCTTATTATTCTCATGTTTATCATTATCTTATTGTAAGTTGGCGATTCAAATACCCAACCCGGTTTGAAATGCGATCAAACCATGTATTCATGTTGTTTTGTGTGATTAGTGATGGAGATGATGATTTGAAGAATTTTTTATGATTCATGGTGTATTTTAGATGAATTAAGGAGGGATGAACCCTTGGAGGATGATGGAGGCATGATAGAATTTATAAGGATCGATGAGAATATCGATTTCCAAGCATCAAAGGTCATAAATATATGATAGAAGGAGTTACTATTGATTTTGGAAGCACAATCAATGATACAACCAAGATATGCTTTGTGTTCTATAGAAGTTGAAGATTTTGGGATGATGTTTTACTTTCTATCAAATTTTTAACCATACTTCATGTGTTCAAGAAAGAAAAAACATTGTGTAGTCTACGTTAAATAGCAACTAGGTATTCTAGAAGATTTAAATGTCACATGGTCATGGGGTGGGAACATATCTCGTGTGACCATACTCAACCAGTTGAGTCATGTATATATATTATATGATAAGGACCCTTGGTGGTCCCATATATTGTGTTCATTGTGAGACCTTCCCTATATATGGATTTTCACATTCTATGTCATGTAGTGGGATAAAACCAGGAAATGAATTGGGAGTACACACATGTACACCATAAGACACATAATGTATTTTCATTATAATTATATTACTCATGTTTTTCCTTATTCAGGACTAAAAATAAATCCCATGATTAGTATTTTATGACTATGTGTATATTTTAAGACATGTTTACTCCATTTGTAGTATAGGTGGGATTGGCAACAACCCACATACACACCATGAGGAATGCATCTTATATATATAGAGTGGAACCCCCATGTCATTAATCATAGATGAGGCATGGGTACACCAACCTCCTAGGGTCAACACCCCCTCAGTCCTGACATTCCATTAATGAGGCATAGATACCCTCATATCTAGTGAAGATTACATTGGGATACTGGAATAAGGATAAAATCGACACTTCAATCTGTGGAAAGACTAAACAACCATAGTTGGTTACGAATATCTAGATCCCCCTCTCTCCCTCATCATCTTGGGTTCTACTTTGAGTATATCTATTTGGTGGGTCTCTTCTCCCCTCTTCATCTTGATGGTAAAGGTTTATTCCAATTTTATCTATTTTTTTGATTCATCTTACTAGGTATGTATATACTCACCCGTACATGGTATTTTCACACATTTATTACATATTATGCAGAAGAAAGGTAGTTAGTTTGAGAGTTTGGAAGGTCTGGTGTTGGTGTAGCTTAGTAGTACATGGGGATGGTGATCATAGGTGGTAGTCGGTATCAGTGCTCAGGGGTAGGAATGTACCTCATCTTCAGCTATAAGGTTGGGACTACCTCTATTTCTGGTAAGAATTTTATTTCTCCCCTTCATATTTTTTTTCTGTATTTTATATTACTTCACTTTGGTTCTTATATAGTTTATTATGTGAATTTTTTCCCTATTAGGATGGTACAAATTTATTTATCTTTTATGGTTGTGATGTATTTGGATATGTATTTATATACAAGTTCATTAAGAAATGGCCTCCCATATGTATGATATGTCTACTCAGTGCTAGTCTCTAGCCCATAACCTATTGGGGGAAGGATTAGGGTTTCACGCTCTTCTTACCTCTTGTCCAGGTGGGCCTGTACTGGATCGGTCTATGATACTAAATAATTATTAGATCATTGAACATTAAATTTAAAGACATTTTTTGAGCCATGTGGATATGATTATTGAGCTCATTATGTGTGGTACCAATGGTTTATGGAAATAGACAAGAGGGAGGTGAATTTCCTTTTCTTAAAATTATTATATTTATTAAAAATAAAATATGAATTTGGTTGTTTAAAAATATTAAACAATTATTTCATAAATGAATAATTATTATGGATTTGTGAAGAATGAATGAAGAAAAAAAGAGATTAAAAAAAATTTGTATTAGTTCAAATGTAAACAATATTAATCTACTCTCCATACCCCAACAGGTAAAGTATGGAACCCAATAATAACATGAGAGAATATTTTATATTGTAGAAATATAAACTCATAATTTTTTAAGATGAATCCAAACCCATAAATTTTAGATTGCAGTTTCCCCAAACCTAACTAGCCTTTTGATGGATGGAAAAAAACCCAGACTTTTCTTCAAGGATAATCCCAAACCTATGTGATCTAACTTTTTTTCAGGTAAGAATAAAAAATTTTAAAGGTTGAATAAACTATATTGTGAACATATTAAGTGCATAAAACCCTGTCCATCCCAAAATAATAAATATACATTAATGAAAGAATCACTAGAGAGTTATTGAAAAAATAATTTAGATTAAATAGTTGATGAAATACCTTTAAATGGATTTTAATGATGAAGTATAGGCATTACAGAATAGGTACTATACATCTCTTCAAAGTAAATGGAGTGGAAGATGAGTTATCCCACCATGATAATTCTTCTAAAGGTTGAAATTGTTTCGAACAATATCACATTCACAATCATATTTGTCCACACTATCCTAATAATTAGACATTCTCTATTCATGACTTTATCCCTTTAAATATGAATAAATTAAAAAGCACACGAAATCAATTAGGAAATTAAAAATAATAATAATCTTGAATTTTCTAGTAGAGAGAGTGAAATATATCATCATTAGAGTTTTGAATCATTTGAACTATCCAAACTCTTTTGAAATTACTCATCAAACATCCTTAATAATAGGTCAAAGATATTGAAAAAACAAACATATATTCAAACCATTATATTCAAAAATGGGAATTAAAATTTCCTTACATGTTAAAAATATGATAATATAAAACATTAAATATACTTCATTAAAACTATAAAAATGATTTAATTTAAATTTTATAATTAAAAATGAATTTAGAAACATAGAAACAAAGAACAAAAACCCAAAAGTATATAATTTATTTATTTGAGTTCTATACTATATATATGTGTGTGTGAGAATGAAGAGAGAACATTCATCACCACTTAAATAAGTTTAAAATATTGTAAAAAAATTTCTCATATTTTCTATAAAATATAATGAATTTTGAAAAACTTTAGAATAATTAAATAAATTAAAAAAATCATGCTACAAAAGAAAATATCAAGGAAATCATGAAACATATAAATTTATAGAAAATCATAATTCTATATAACATAAGGGTCTTAAACATTACATGGGTAAAGATAAGATATAATTTTCATGGAATGCATAAAGGTAACCTTTTATTTTCACATGTAGTATAAGGGTAAATAATATATTGTCAGTGATGTGTAAAATAGATGGGTAAAGGTAAAAAATACATATGTAAAGGTTGAAAGGAGTGTTAAAAACATGAATAAATGTAAGACACATTTTTTACAGTCTATGAAAGTGTATATTAATACATTCATATGGAAAATAAGAAATATAAACCATCTATATAGAGGTACCAATCATGTTTTGTAAGGTTAAACATGAAATTTATACACCGTGTAAAGATAGATGTAATTGTGTAAGGGTAAAAAGATAGTTACGTAAGGGTAAGATAAAATTTATAAAAATTATATAATGGTTAGATATAATATGAATATGGGTAACATTACATCTATAATTCTCACATAATGGTAGAAAATGTTCACATAACGGTAAATATTAAGTTACATAATGGTACACTAAACCATGTGTAAAGTTAAAGGCAGATTAAACCAACTTACAAAAGGGTACAAGGGAGTTATATAAGAGTAAAAACCAAAATTTAACTATTAGTAAAAGGTAAAGAAATTTTTTCCAAGGGTATATAAGGGTAAAAAATTAGACATAGAATATTAAATTCTAATAATATTTTTAAAAAATAATTATAAATAATAATAGGGAAAAAAATTAAATAACTAATAAACAAGAGAATTGGAAGAATAATATTATTATAAATAATAAAATAAATTTGTAATTATCAAAATAATATATAATTATAGTGGACCAAAGTATACACTCCAATAATCTCACCCTTCATTATAAATAAAAATAGAAATATCAATTTCAAAATATTACCCCTTTTTATAATTGATCAAAATATTTGAAAAAATGTGAAAACAACAAACTATATCCCTATTTTATAATATATATAGAAAAATTATCAACAAAAATTTTATCTCAGTAAATAAAATATTTACACCATAATACTACACCACCACTTAATTAAATAAAGATATAAAATATAGATACCTGCCTAAATTAATTCTTTTTAAAAAAACTAAAAAGGATCCCTGAAAAAATTTATTTTCAAATAAAAATAAACTATATGAAAGTAATTAAGAAAATAGGTAAAACATACTAGTAATAAAAAATATAATACATTGAATATATAATCAAGGTCCAAAATGGAATATATTTTAAATCACATGACAACATATCATTTTATAAAATAATGTGAATATTCATGTTGTCCATAAAATAATAAAAAATATTATTGGGGAATCCATACTGGATTTAGTAGAATAGGATTGAAAACACTACCTTTAAGTACCCATGTTGTAAAAGGGTCAGTTTACTTAACATTAAATTTTTATTTATAAATATAATCCTTCTATGTCTAATAGATTAAAGTAATATACAATATAAATAATAATGTCCAAATAAATCTCATATAAAGTATGTAATATATGAAATACCATCATTTTTACCTTTAACAAATTTATTATTATACATTTGATACAATATATTATCATAACCAATAAAATTAATATTTGATTTAGATTTAGACATTTTTTCAATCTCATAAATTCATCCAAATATTGACATGAAATAGTAAATTTATATTAAATTTCCTTCAAAATAAATATATTATCCTTGAGATTAATATATTTTTTAAATTATTTAAAAATAATAAAACAATTTATCCTTAGTATTAATGAAATAATTTCTAAAACTATGATTCTAGTTTTTTATTTTAGAAAAATCGATTCTCAAGAACTATTTTTCTTTATCAAATTATGAAATAGAATTTTTCATATTTTCATTTTATAAAATATTATTTTTCTTCTATTTTCAACCATTTTTATAATCCTTAGTCAAATTTTAGAATTATTTAGAAAGATTTTACAGTGTATATTGATATTAATAACCTAAAACATTTAACTCTTTAACATTAGATTTATAAAAATCAAAACTAAAAAAATATTCAAAATCAGAATCATAATTATAAGAATTACTAAACTTATCTTATTGTATGAATTAAACACAAACCAACTAGATTATACATATCATTAAATTAATTTGTTACCTCATGATATTTTTTTATCTTAAAAAGGTTACCTATTTACTTATTACTTCATTATCCATCAATAAAATTGATCTTACCCTTAGAAATTTTATACTAGGATACAAGTTATCTAAAAATAATAATAAACAAGATAGAAAAAATCCTAAAGGGATGTAAATCCATACACTACATATCATAGATCATATTATTGAGTAATGGGACAAATATTGGAAGTTCATAAGACATCAATAATAAAAAAATATAAGAACATGAGCTATGAGAAAATAATATCATAGAAAATAATTTCATTATTAGTCAGGGTTCTCTATCAATATGATAATAGTGGATTGGGATTACTTCTAAAAACATCATATTAGTCATGGTTTACTCCCAATACTATCATTGTATATTTGTCTCACTCCATAATCTATTTTATTAGGAAAAATTCACTTTTATTACTACCATAGTGTACAAAGTCCCTTACTGAACTCGGTTCAATCTCGAATTCAGTCAATATTATCTCGTGGGAAATAAATCTATGATCAATACATTGGAGGGATATATAATTTTGTGCCCACCTTTTAAAAAATAAATAACGTACTCATGATTGTCAAGAGATCATAAAGCATCCAAATAGACTAACCTAAAGAAATGAAATAGGTTTGAGAAATATTTTCACATAGCGTAACCCATGGAATATAAATAAGATTCAAAATAATTTCTTCAAATTTTTCATAGCATAACATGTGAAAATGTAATGGGTTTCAAGAAAAAATTCATCCTAATCATTAACCATACAGAGAAATAATAATTATTTTACCATTGGATCATATCCCCTTTTTAACTTAGGTTACATCAAATGATGTTATCATAGATAAAAAATTCGTTTATAAGATCACTTGGAACATTTCTTGAGGAAAACACCCAATTCAAATTGAAACATATTATTTAAAATATATAAATTTTCAAAAAATTAAATAAGACATTTTATTAGAACACAACCATGAAAATTTTTAATGGAAACTTCAAATAATTAAGTGGTCATGATTTTGGGAAATTCTATTCATGCTGTTTAAGTTAAAATAAATCATTCCTCTCACACTTTTGTAAAAATTTAAAAAGTACCTCATTTAGAAAATGAAAAGAAATTTATTTTTAAATAAATTTTAAAATATTTTAACAGGGGTAAAAATTACAATAAATAAACATATAAAAATATCTAAAAAATTATTCAAAATATTTTTATAAAATATAGATATGGATGAAAATGGATTTTCTTCCAAAGGAAAATATAAATTCAATTTTCCTTAAAATTCAATTTTCAGTCTATTGAGTACATAAGGTGAGAAAAAGTTAAAGGAAAATAGGAATTATAAAGAAATAACCACATTTGATGAAAATAAACGATATTATTGAGAGATATATCATGAAATTTTACCATCAGAAACATAATCATAAGAAAACATTAAAAAATGAGATTATAACATAACTCTCTTACCACTTTGGTAAATTCTGAAATGTAAGACCCATAAAAGAATAACTTCAAATTAAGCTTTAAATATTAATTAAATAAGGAGTGTCATGATATAACATATCATGGGGTTAGTATATACACTAGGAAAACTAAATGAGTAGTGAATATGACATATGTATCTTAGAAATAATAGTGATACTATAATTCCAAAACATAAAGTCTCATATTTCTTTATACGCATTCAAAGTTCTTCTAATTTCAAAACCCTATTTTGAATTACACATAAATACTTGAAGGGATTGTCATTTTGTAAGACCAAAACCTCTTGGATGTAATTAAAGAATCATTAAAGGTACTATCATAGGTCTTGGATGAGATAGAATGATGAAAAGGTTCATCTTAGATAATAGAAGAGGTGACCTTTTATAAGTGAGGGGAGGGGCGCTCTTAAAACTACAAAAAATATTAAAATATAATCGTGTAATTATCAAGAAAAATAATTCTAAATTTATATATATTTTTATAAAAAAGATGGTAAATTATAAATATCCTCAACTAATGATATTTAGAAATGTTTTGGTATCATTTTAAAGCTTATATTTTTGGAAAACACCTTGGTTAACCAATTTTATCCTTAAGCAAAGTGATAAATTTTTCAAAATTAAAGCTTTATAATTTTACTTATAAGTAGATAATGTAATCATAAATGGAAAAGGGTTGAATGTTTAGACCATAAAATATCCACCATGTCTTGTTTAAGTATTTGTATTATTTTTAAATAATTTAATGACATATTATTTTCATAAAGTTGTATTAGTGTCATTTTTACCACTATTCATTTAATACGACTTTAACGATAAAAAACTAATGGAATTTAAATATAAAAATTTATCATAAAACTAATGTGTTATATTAATACATAAAATTCATGGAACATATCCATTCAACAAAATTTTTTTACATTTAATATTTTTAAAATAATTTATTTTATTTTTCTATTAATTAAATAAATTCTATGCGAGAATTACATAAGAATTTAAAGTAATTATTCAAATTTTAAAAAAACAAAACATAATTATATGATAAAAAAATAAATTTATATTTAAAATTAACATTTACTACTAAACACACAATATTTTTACCCTTATATAAAAATTTTAAAGATATCAAAGTAAAGAGGGTGACATTTTTTATTTATTTTTTACTTAACTAAACATAAAGTTATAATAAAATAAATATGGAACCAAGTGACCACATATTAATAAAATGGATAGAAATGGAAGAAATAAACTCATAAAATTGTATAATGGAAAGATTTAGATGAATTTTAAATCCTTATCCCAATGTTTAAACCATATTTCCCCATTTTACCCTTATCGGGGTGAAAAAAATTACTATGATTCTATTCATATTGAAAAAATAAAAGGTACCTATTTACAAAACATGAATATCTAGATTCAAATTATGATATCCATTTTAAAATATTCAATTCTTATATGTCATAGAAATTCATTTTAAAATAAGTTCCAAAATGTGATGACAACTATTTAAAAAAAATAAATTTTTAATCACAAAGCAATATTTGTTCTTATCCCATAACTAGAAAGGACTAGTTTAATTTTATAAACATTATTGAGTATATAATATATAAATTTATTTATAATCATTCACCAATAGTGATTTATTTACTTTATTAAAATAAAAAAACATTACATGCATAAAAACAATTCTCATGAAAGCATTTATTTCGATTTCATATGATTTTTTTCATTTATAATAGATTTTTAACCACTGAATTAATTTTATAAATGTGAAAAACATAACCTTTTAGTAATTTAATCAGTCAAATTTGTACCCATCAATCCAATAACTAGGTGATAATTGTATACTTCATTATAAATCATTTATAATTTGGGTATCATTTATCAGAATATGTTAAATAAATTAAATTTATTTAAGGAGAAATATATCCTAAAATATCTAGGTTATACATTCTAACCCCCCTAATATTAATTTCAATTTATAAATTCCATCACTTTGAAACAAACAATTGATGGTATCTCTATTTTACCACAACATCAGTTTCCCAAGTATTTTCCTCAAATTTATGGGTTTTCTTCAAAACATTGGTAATGTTAGGGGTCATGTCTCATAAAACATTATCTTTATGATCCATAATATCCACTAGTTATTCCTTATAAGAGAGTTCTTATTCAGCTATAAGAACCCAGTTTTTATCTCAAGTATGGATGCTCTAAAATATGGTCAAATTATTTACTTTAGACCTAATACAAATGTCTTTTATTTATTGATGTTTTTGGGGGTCTTTGGGGCGTTTTTAGATCTTGGAACCACGTACAGTGAAGAAAAACATTGAGTCGTATGGTTATTAGAAACCGTGTGACCCATCGTGCGTGATCTCTCATAATCGTGTGGGGCTATATGGTGGGGTGAAGTAGGGTTCACTGTTTTTCTTAACCATGTTATTTTGGCCGCATGGATATTCCAAAAGTCTATAGTTTTTTGGAAATGGATAATGACATGTTTCTTGAATGGTTTCTAAGACCGTGTGACCTAACTGTATAGGTCTCCTCTTAAGGTAGTGACCTTTACATTGTCGGTGCACGATTTGACCAACCGTGCGACCAAACCATGTGACCACGATATTTTGGTTTAAAGAATATTTTTAATTTAATTATATTTTAAACTTACCCCTCTTTTATTTCTATCAACTCCAGTGGAATGGGGTCTCTCTTCTTCACATTTGAACTCTCAAAATCCTCTCTTCTAGTTTAGGATCTCGTTTCTTCATTCAGCGTTTGATCAAAGCTCTGATGGTCTCGTTGTATTCCTCCAGGTAAGCTCATTGATCCTATATCTCAATTATTCATTATTTTTTCCCTCAATAAGTCTATTTAGATGCTGGATCATATGACATATTTAGAGGATATTGATCTATTCTTAATGTTTATTCCTATACATGAAAAACTAAAGGTTGATACTTGATGTGGAGAGTTGTACGAGCTTAAGTTATGTGCTTTATGATTCATCTACCATGTTTCGGTGTTTTATATATTTTCATTTTGTGTGTGCACCAATGGCATTGGGATAAACCTATTAAATTCACTTACCAGGATTATATCCACCATTCTCATGTTCTAGAGCTTGTTTAAAAGAATTTATTCTTGTCATTGGAGGATACAACCACAAATATTTCCAACCTATGTATGGTGATTACCTTAATTCTTCCATAGGGGATGTCATGCCTATCTACACCACTATTTAGGCGTGCATTGGAATGACCTTGGTAAAGGTAAATATTAATTAAATAAATTAAATATAGGTGATATCATAATTATTTGTATAACTTCACGATTCTAAAGTAAGTCCTTAAATTATTCTGGAATCTCAATTGAAATTGGAAAGTATATTATATATATTACTAGGAAAATTTTAAATGTAAATTAAATACTAGGTTAAATGTCCATAGGAAACCATTACATGCTTATGGATGGTAGTGGAGTGAATCTAATTAACTATTGATAAACTTAAGTATTGAATGGTTTCATTCCTAGTTATTCCTTATCACCCTAATTAAATGAAATGGATTAAAAAAAATAACATATTAAATAACATGAGTATTACATGACCTAATTCATTAAATGAATCAAGTATATAGTGGATGTTTTATATGAAACTATTAATTATAATAGGAGTCGTTAGACTCGAGTAGGACTTGGATTACCAAGGTAATTCCTTGAGCACTTGTGGATGCCATTCTGATTCATGGATGCTAATCACCAAGGATGAGAACCACCCTCGAACCCAATCTTTATATACTTGTGGATGTTTGGTATGAAACTGTATGATGCCTCCATTATCATTATTGGATTCCTAGGATACACTCCTTGGATCAATGTGATGTCTATAGAGATAAGGTTCCATGGATACACCCATTTGGCCTAGTCATTTCTTATCCCATTTACATTGGGTGGATTCATTAGACTCGATTAGAATCATATTATAGTGAAATGACTTGGGAGTTCCCCCCCAAATTAAACTAAAACACCCCTATTTCCCAGATAGATAATATTATTTATTTGGATCGACCCCTAAGGTCAACGATTTCTTGGTTGTTACCTTATATTCTCTTCATAATTATCATCACTGCAGGATTCCTTGATATATCTAGGATCCTTAATTATTACTATTATAATGACATGATGTCACTGCCAGTTATACCTCACATGAATGGATATATAAAAGGGAATATAATTAATTAATTAAATTTTTACATGTTTATACACCAACTAAGGCTGAAGCAGGTACTTGGGTATTTAAATTTTTGTACTCCTTTAATTTTATACAAGAATTATTACACTTTAATTAATTTTATATTACATATACAAGATGTTATAGACAACATTGGTAGTGGCCTAATATGATTTATCTGACAACATATTTGTTCTACCATTGGTACTAAGGAAGATGATATTTCTGCATATGATGATAAGCGGAAGCATCCTAGTTTGGAAACCTGATATTTCTTACTTGCATTTGGATGGAGCTCGGTAGAAGATAACTAAGCTAGAGCTTAGGATGCTTGGTTAGTTTTTGGATTATTTTTACTTTTTTATATAATTTATTGTCTAATTTCAAGTATAACTATTCTCTAAATTGTTAGACACATGACATAAATTATCAATGGATTTTAGTATCAATTTCTCATTTGTATATTATTTAATTCTACTTCCACTTTGATAGGTTACTAGTTTAGTGTTATACTGTCTTCTTCTATTGTGATATCTATTTACCTATTTTCTAATAGTATTTACCAATTACCATATTTATCTATTGTTCTCCACTATTTTATTGAGGTAATAGCCTCCCCACGAACTCACCCTAAAGCTCACTTCTAGTCGGATGCCTCTAGCATTTAGAGAGATATGCTTGAGACAATGTGTATAACCAGTCTTTGGGATCCTATGATTGAAAACATTGTTTGAGATTCCCAAAAGTTGTATCAAAGGGGTTTCATTATTTCTTTATTATTTTGAGACAAAAAAACATGAGATTCAGAATCCTTGTAACTTGGTTATAATCCATGCTTGGGAATAGCTAACCAATATTCAGGGTAAATGACGTGTTGCCTAAAATAATAATTATTGTTCTGTGTTTTCCCTATTACAATTGATAAACTTTTACCATTGGGAGAAGAATATTCTATGTGAGGGTTATTATTATTATTCTGATTGGGGATTTCATTTCATCTTTGGACTTATGACATGAGGGAATGAAGAATTATTACATGTATCATTATAGGCACCAAGAATTCACATTCCATGAATATTTCATTCCATATAGGTTCATTTCACTTATTTCATTTATTTTATTGATTGTGATTTTTGAGGTATCCTTGATTATATATATATATATATATGATTTTTCTACTCATTGGATATGATTGATTGATTTATAGTTTCAATTAATGAAGTTTATGGTCTCTCATGGGTTAGAATGAGTATTTTAACAAATCTATCCATCATATATAACATGTTACATTCTAAGATTTAATGTATACACTATTAACTAGAAATTAAATAGGTGGTGATTTTAGTGATATGGTGTTTGATCCCTTATTCACAGGGAATGACAATACATTTTAATCAGAATTTGATATCTGTTTATAAGAAAATGTAATCAAAAATGGAAATTATTGAATTAATATTAAACAGTATCTAGTAAATGAAGAGGCCTGGTTCTATTAAACTTTAATATACTAAAATCCTTATAATTTCAACTTTAACACTTATCAATACTTGGCCTTTTAAGAGGGTAGTCAAGATAGTAAACATTGGGTAGTGATACATTCTTCTCACGTTAAACATCTACTAGTCTATCTGTCTACTTTAAGTTTTTTTAGGCATGTTAATATAATTTTTAGACCTATTCTACCATGAAGTCCTTATGTCATGTTCCCGGAGGGTGGTGAAGACCATTCTCCAAACGTGGTGGTCACTGAGCCACCAGCCTTACCACCGAGAGTGCCACTTGAGGTACCACCTATTATACAAGATCTAGTCAATAATGCTCAGCTTCGTGAGAGTTTCTTATGTATGATGGAGTCCTTCCAGGGTTCTCCAAGACGTACACCTATGATGGATGTTTTGACATGTGAGTTCCAGTAGTAGCATCCACCTACCTTCTCAGGGGATGGTGGTCCATAGGCTGTTGAGTATTGGATGGGGGCCACCCTATCTATATTTGAGCATCTAAAGATGCCTCTAGAGTGGAGGGTAAATATTTACAACTATATCCTATGTGATTTAGCCAAGTGTGAGTGGGATTTGATGACCCCTAATGGTTGCTATCAATTCATGGTCTGGGATGATTTTCAGACTTCCTTCTATGATCACTTCTTTCCCCATATTCTTATAGCTGGCCATGCCAGAGAGTCATGCATCTAGAGTAGGGTGGAATGTGAGTCATGGATTATTCAACACATTTTACTGATTTTTAGAACTTTTCACGGATTCTAACTGGTGATGATATTTTTCATGCTTGGAGCTTTGAGGATCAGATCTAGTGTGCCATCCAGACACAGGTTAATGCTTTTTTCCTACTTACTTTCTCTAAGATTTTAAATTATGCTCTTATCAATGAGCACAACCTAAGGCAATGAAATAGTACTAGGCATAGAGGATCAATACTAAGACAGGATAGTATTTCTTCTGATATCATGAGACATTCCTTCAAGGATTTACATCAGAGTAGTGGTGGTCAGAGTAACTACACTAGAAGATCTATTGTATTCCATCAGTGTGGATGGTGGGGCATCTGAAGCCTCAGTTTAATAAAGACCCAATAGAGTGTTGTGCTTCCAGTTGTATGGATAATATTCAAAGATTATATCAGAAATTTCCATATTCTTCCATTGAAATAGGATCCACATCAACTCCACCTTCATGGCGATGTTCTTTTAAACCATGTCACTTGGGGAGTTGGAGTACGACTAGCAAGACTAGCTAAAGAGGAGGTTGTGGCCGCGGTAGCTAGAAATCAGATCATTGGTGACAACAAATCAGTCATATTTAGGGGAGTATAGTTAAATAATAGGGACATGGATTAGGATAGTTTCTTAATTTACAGTCGATACCTGAGGATCTTATTGTAGTACCATCTATAGTATGAGGTACTATTATAATTTCCTCATTTATAGTATTTGGTTTGTTTGATATAGGTTGTTCACACTACTTAATATCTTTATCTATAGTGTAAATTCTTTGTATGTATGATCAGTATTACTGTGGTATAATTATATTGGATACACAATTGAAAGTATGGTCAAAGGGATTACACCAATGTAGGTACTTTCCTATTGAGGTAGGTATTTGCCATTTTTTATTGCATCAATTTGTTATAGAGATGATAAGATTTTATTTCATTCTCATGATGGATTTTTTGGTCCTATATCACACATTTTTAGACTTATATCCTGAAAAGGTATCATTTACATCACTATAGGGATGTACTTATCTACACAAGTGTGAGTGGAATGTCTCGGATAGTAGAATATGACTAGATCATCATGGGCTTGGAAGAGTTACTTCTTAGAATACTAATATTTCTATAGAATAGTGGGGAGTACATATGTTATACTTTCCTCTTGTAGTAGATCATTTTTGGGATGTATTTCATAAACAATTTTTTTATCTTACCTATTGAGATAGTTGTAGAGTTTAAAATTGATCCCATTCCAAGAGAGGCTACAATTTACATTTATCCATATTATATAAAACCTACTGAGCTCTAGGATCTCAAGAGAAAATTTGAAGATCTAGAGGCCAACCATTTTATATATCCTAGAAATTACTCTTGGGGTTCACCCATACTTTTTTCTAGGAAGGTGGATGGGACCATTCATTTATGCATGGATTACAGATGATTGAACCACCTTACGGTCAAGAACATGAATCCACTACATCAAATAGATGATCTCTTTGACCAGATCTAAGGACATAGGGTGTTATCTAAGATCGACATGAGATTAGTATATCATTAGGTGTGAGTGAGGCAATAAGACATACCTCAGATTGATTTTTGTAGAAGGTATTGTATGTATGAGTATCTCTTTATGTCATTCAGTATTATAATCATTTGTATATTTTTCATGGAATTGATGAATAGGGGGATCCATCCCTATGTAGATTCTTTTGTTGTGGTAATTTTATAGACCATATTGGTTTATTCTCTCACTCATAGAGACCATGTATAGCACCTTGAGATCTTTCTAAGTACACTTATAGATACCATATTTATACCAAGATTTTTAGGTGAAAATTCAGGATTGAAAAAGTTCACTTCCTGGGTCATGTTATCTCAGAATCAGGGGTATCTATCAACACAAGTGAGTTGATTATTTGTGGTTTCCTAGGATCATCCCAAGAACATGTTTGATGTATGTATTTTCTTGGGGTTTGTTAGATATTATAGAACTTTTATACATGACTTAACTAGAATTTTTACCTCTTACTAGTCTTACAAATATGAGTCTTATGTTCATGTTGTCATAAGAGTGAGAGCAATCCTTTCAGGTGCTAAAATGAAGGACTATTTTAGAATTTATTATGATAGCTATAGATCCTGGAATAGGACATAAAGTGTTCTATGATGCATCCGACATTGGGATAAGTGTAGTTCTCATATAGGAGGATTGATTCATTGTGTACCGATCTTGGAATTTGAGGACTCGTGAGAGAAGTTAACCTACACATGACCTCAAGCTAGTAGTAGTTCTCCATGCCTTACATTGTTAGAGACACTATCTGTTGGGTGAACATGTATTGGTTTAAACAGACCACATGAACCTCAAATATATATTTAGACAACATGAATTGAAACTCAGACAGTGAATATGGGATGAATATCTTCAATCATTTGATTTTTATCTTTCCAATATGCCTCAAAAGGGAAATGCAGTATTTGTGCACTGAGTTAGAAAACTAAAGCACCTGACATACTATAAGTGAGTGACAAATGAAAATTTATCAATCTACTCTGATCTGTATCTGGAGATTCATGACAGTCATGAACAGTATTATCTCTCATCTTTGACAGTTACCTATACACCTTTTAAGAGGGTAATGAGCATGAAATTTTCAGATCTAGAGTTTTTATTTCTCCATGAGAGTTTTTTAGTGAGGACCTACCTCCAGATTGGTATGTGGATAGAGAAAACATCCTATGTATAGATGAATATGTATGGGTTCTTAAAGATATGAGAGAGGAATAGATCCATGAGTCCCACACTTCTTAGTGGGTATTTTATCCAAGCATCTCCAAGATGTATTGAGATATGTGATTCCAGTATTAATGTCGTATGATAAAATGTCAAATATTAGGTTTTATCACTAGGTGTTCCACCTGTATTCATGTGAAGGTGGAGCACCAAAGACCTGAATAATTGTTTCAACCACTTCCAGTCCTGAAATGGAATTGGGAAGATGTTTCTGGGTATTTTTTTATATTACTGAGGTCACCTCAAGGTAGAAATGCAGTTGGGTATTCATTGACCAACTTCCAAAAGTAGCACACATCCATCCTCTCTGAGATAATTTTTATATTCATGATTTGATAAGATAGTATGTCTGTGATATCATCCGATTACATGGGGTCTGTCGCACTATCATTTTAGTAAGGGATGATCACCTCACATCACAGTTCTTGTAGGGGTTATATAAGTCTATGGGTACACCAGTGCTTATGGAAACAAATGTTTATCCCCATACTGATGGCCAATCGTAATAGATGATACTTTTTTAGAGGACATTCTCCTAGAATGTTTCTTGATTTAAGTAGTTCTTGGGAGAAGAACATACCTCTCATTGATTTCTCATAAAATATCAGCATTCATGTTACAATTGAAATAGATCCTTTTAAGGACTTATATGGTAGGCCATATCGTTATCCCCTGTGATGGATAGAGGCTGGGGAGGAAGCCCTACTAGGTCCTCATCTCATGAAGGATACTTCAGAGTAGGTTCAACTGATCATGATGCATATGTATACTACTTAGTGCAGATAGAAATAATATTATAATCATAATCATAATCCTTTGGGGTTTGAGGTTTAGATCATGTTTTCCTATAGTTATAACCCATGATTAGAAATATATGGATATAGAAGAGAGAGAAGTTGTCAACTTGTTATTTCTGACCATTTTAGATTTTTGAGAGAGTCTGTTCGGTAGCCTCTTGGTTTATACTACCTCAGAGGTACCATTCCATGCCCAAATTCTTCCATGTTTCTAGCTTCAAAGTTATCATTCCAACCTATCTCATAATTTTGATCTGGAGGAGGATGAGTTAGATGTTAATGATTTGTTTGATTAGTATCCTATACAAAACATTGACAAGAGAAAGAAGGATCTTTAAGGCCATTATATCCCTTTTGTATGGGTTCTATAGTTGGATAACCTTTTATAAGATTAGGCTTTGGATTATGTGGCCAACGTACATGACCAATGGACATGGTTGTTCTTAGAAAGTTTTTTTATTCCCATGGAAGGTGAACTCTGGGATGAGTTCCTTTAAGGAGGAATACTCGAGAACCTGATTTTCATCATAGGTATAGATCCTTTTAAATTACATATAATTATTTATTTTGGACCAAATACATATTGCTAATGAGTTTAAAGAAGTTTTGGGGGTGTCTGGGGCTTGTTAGAAGCTCGAAACCCTGATTAGTGGTGATAAACACTAGTCCACATTGCTACTATAGAATGTGTGACCCAAACCACATGGTCTATCCTAACCATGTGGGGATGGATAGTGGGGTGAATAAGGGTGCACAATTTTTCATAACAATGCCTCTAAGGCATAATGGTCATTCCAAAACTATGTAGTTTTTATTCGAGGACAAAGTCATAGTTAGTGCATGTTTTCTCATCCCATGTGGACAAACCATGCGGGTCTCCTCATAAGGCAGTGTCCTTCGCATGGTTGGTGCATGGTTTGTTAAACCCTGAATCCAAAGCATTTGACCCGGATAATTTTGGGAAAAAATACCATTTCCCCTTACGTATATTTTAACACTAGACCTCTCTTATTTATCTCATTTTTAGTGGTAGGGGTCTCTCTTATTCACATCTAAGCTACCAAATTCACCTCTTCTAGTTTTTCATCCTAGTTCTTTATATGGTGTCTGGTCGAAGATCAGTTGGTCTTGTTGGATTCCTCTTGGTAAGGTCTTCAATATTTTTTCTTGGTTCATTAATATTATTTCCCATGATGATACTATTGAGATGTAGGCTCATTGGCCCTATTGTTAGGTCACTAATTTTTTCTTCATATTTATTTTGAACTATGCCAAACTAAATGTGGATACCAGACAAGGAGAGTTGTGCATGATTAAGCTAGGTTATCTATGAATCATCCTTAATGTTTCGTTGTTTTATAGATCTTTGTAATGTGTGTTTGTGTGTACTGATTTCATTGGGTATATCTTATTAAATTCAGTTGCCTTGATTATAGTCTTTGTGCTTGTGTTTAGATATTGTTTAATAAAATATATTCATGTAGTTGGAGGTTACAACCTCAACTCCTTTCACACCATTTATGATGATTCTCTTAATTACTACTTTAGTGGATGTTATGCCTATCTTCACCATTGCTTTGGTGTGCTTGGACTTGACCATGATATAGGTAAGTGCTAATTAAATTCATGATATGTAGTGGCTTGAACAAGAATGATTTTCACTTGACCTTTCTAAGGTAAGTGCTTCAATTAATTCATGAATCTAAATTTTAATTTGAAATAATATTTTATATATCACTTCTCCTATTTAAAATTTAAATGAATGACTTGGTTGAGCTTCTATTGAACACCTTTCCATTGATATGGATGGTAGTGGAGTGAACCTAATTAATTATTGATCTAAATAAGTAATAAATGGTTTCATTTTTTTTGTTATGACGTGTCACACTAATGAAAGTAAACATCTTGAACCAAATAACATATTAAAAAATATGAGTATTGAATGAAATAATTCATTAAATGAATCAAGTATATGGTTAAAATTTCATAAAAAACTATTCATTATTATATGTGTGGTCAGACTGGAGATATCCTTGGATTTCTGAGGGAATTCCATGATCAATCGTGGACGCTATTCCGATTCAAGGATGCATGTTTCCACAGGTGAGACACACCTTGGAACATGATCATTTTCTTCTTGTGTATTATCTGTATGACACCATATGATACCTACATTATCATTTTAAGATTCTATAGATACACTCCTTGGATCCAGCATGATGGCTATGGGCATGAGGCTCCACAGATACACCCATTTGTCATAGTCATTGATTATCACATTTTACCTTGGATAAATTCCTTGGAATCTGTTACAATCATATTATAGTGGAATTCCTTAGAATGTTCCCTTTAGATTACACTCATACACCCCTATAGCTAGGATACATATTATTATTATGTTTCCTCAACCCATTTGGTCAAGGATTCCTTGGTTCTTACCTTGGATCCTCTTCATTATTATCATCACTATATGATTTTTTTATATCTCAAATACTTTATTATTACTACTATCATGACATCATGTCAATGATGGTTATACCTGAAAAGATATACTATATGAAATGAGATATAATTATTTAATTAAATGGATACATGTTCAAACACCAACTGAGTCTAAATAAGGTTCTTTGGTATTTACATTTCCTTAATGCATTAATTTTATATACGGATTCATGAACCCTATTTAATTTTGAATTACACTATCTAGATGTTATAGACACCATTGGTGGTGGACTACTAAGATTTATCCCACACACTATCCATGCAGCCATTGGTACTCAGGAATATTAGGTGAATGTAGGTGCTAATAAGGGGAATCATCCTACTTTAGACACCTAATATTGCTTTCTTGAATTTGGATAGATATTGGTATCAGATGATCGATATGGAGCTCTTTATACTTGGATAGTTTTTGGATTCTTTTTACATCTATTATATAGAATGTATTGTCTTCTTCTATGCATACTTATTTTCAAATTTTCTTGACCAATGAAATACATTATCATGAACTTTTGAGTATTATTATCAGTTTCCTAGTTGTTTATTACTTATGTATACTTCTACTATAGTGGGTTACTGGTCCAGTGCTATAGTGTTTTCATCGGATGTTCTATCTATTTACATATATTTATTCTTTTATTTAATTGTTATCATATTTATTCATTGTTCTCCACTCTAGTATTTAGGACATCGTCTCCCCATAGTTACACCTTAGTCCCTTACCACTGGCCAAAAACTTCTAACATTTGGGAAGAATAACTTGAGTCCATGTGTTCAACCGTGCTTGAGTGCCTATGAGTAGCACTTGGGTTTAGGATTTCACAACCACATTATAACTCATGTATTAATTACTTGTGAATGATCATGTATGTACTTACTTAGAAAGGATACATGGAATACATCGTGGACTTGAGAGATATTTAGTGGGAGTGAAAAATGATATCCTACCATCCCAATGTGGTCAAAAGTTTCAAAGGTACTAATATTCCTAGGTATTAGGATTTGATTCTTTCTGAATATCATAAAATTATTCCATGTTTAAATTTAGTGGAATACCATTTCACTAACATCAAAATATAGATCTTGAATATTATTTTCAGTAAAAAATTTCTTTTGACTATGAGATAATCTAATTTTTTTTATTGATTTGATTTTCTATATAATATCCATAGCTAGATCAAGTCCCAATAGTTTTCTTCCTCAAACTTCATCCGAACGCATTGGATTTCTCTACTTCTTTCCAAAGAGGGATCCAAAAGGATCCACCAGAATAGTCATATGGAATCTATTGTTGTAAGAAAAAGGGACAAGGGGATTGTGTTAATACCAACCACCTTTTTAATCTATAAAAAATGATTGCAACCTATCCTATAGTGTTTAAATGATTCACTCATACTAACTATCTATTTAGGATGACACATAATACTAAAATTCAACTCTATGTCTAGAGTCTTCTGAAGGATTAAAAAAAATTGAGGTAAACCTTTGATCCCACAAAACACAATAGAATTTGGTAATACATGGAGAATAATGACTTTATTTAATTTATATCCTAGAAAACTGATTGAGATATAAATCTTCACTAATAGAAATGATGTTTGATGACTAAATAAGGTGATCAACTATAACCGAAATAGAATTATATCTTCAACATGTTTTTGGGAGAACAATTAAAAAAATATAATTTATGTTTTCCCATTTCTATTATAATATGGGTAATGATTATGACATCCCCTTTGAATTTTGTATCTCATAATTAACTTTATATGATACCAATATCCAAGAAACAAACTCTAAATTATCCATATTTATGGAATCTCACTAGAAATACTCTTTCAGATCTTTATACATCTTCACACTTCCATGATGAATAGAAAATGATAAACTATGATCATCATCCAATATCCCCATATTCAAATATAATATGGATAGAACAAGTAAATGGTTATAGAACCTTATCCTTCAATCATAATGAATTTCGAACTCAGGAACTTTTCTAAACATCTTCTACAGTTTCACAACTTCCTTTTCCACCTGTTTAATCCCCACATGGATATATTGGTGAAAATATATTTGAGAAAGATAATATTTCCATCCTTCCTTAAATATATCTAGAACTAAAATTTTCTATTTCAATAATATTGCATCTTTTGTGATCCTCCAAATAGATAAATTGTTATGATCCTTTCGACACAAAGCATTAGCCACCTTGTTTGATTTCATAGGGTATTATGATATTGAGAACTCATAATCTTTAATTAACCTCAATCATCTTATCCAGAACATATTAATATATTTTTGAGTGAATATATCTTTTTAAATTTTATGATTAGTTTATATATCACACCATTATCCATGAAGATAATCCCTCCATATCATTAGTGAAAAAATTAATGCATCTAGCTCTATATCATGAGTTGTGTAATTTTTATTGTCTACCATCTAATATAATGAGGTATAACCTAAAAATATATCATTAATCAAGAGGATTCATCCTAGTCCACTCTTTGATGGGACACTATAGATTACAAAACCTTCACCACTATAGATTAGTGTATGTGTAGGTTTATTAAGTAACCTTCTCTTTGGTTCCATGAAATTTTCGTCACATTCATCTATTTAAAGTAACTTTTCTCCCATATAATCTTTCTTGGTGAGTGGATTTTGCATTCTTGAAAAATTCTCTACAAAGAGTTGATAATATCCAACCAAACCAAGAAGACTATGGATCTCAGTCATAGTGGTGGGTTTGGTACAACATTCAGTAACCTCCACCTTTTGATGGATCCATATATATACCATAACTTAAGATTATATGACCCCAAAACGAATCTTTTAGTAAAAAAATTATGACATGGTGAATTTTTCATAAATACTATCATTTCTTATAGTCTTCGGTAAAATCATCACGTAATCTTCATTCTCTTTATTTACATTTGAATATATAAGAATATAATGCATAAAGACCACCAAAAAATGATTAAAGTAATTTTTAAATAATATATTCATCAAATCCATGAAGGTATAAGAGCATTAAGTAAGTCCAAATGACATCATTATAAATCCATAGTGTCTATACCTTGTTTAGAATACTATCTTTGGTATATCCCCCTTCTTGAACCATAATTAATTATATCTAGAATGAACTTCAATCTTGGAAATGTATTGATCTCCATATAATTGATCAGACAATTCATCAATATGGGGTATATGATACTAGTTCTTGACAGTGATCTTGTTATGTTCCCAATAATAAATTTTAATTTAAATTATTCTATGTTTATTCTTTAAAAAATTAATAGGTGCACTGCAACTTGATTCACATGGACAAATTAATCCAATACAATATTCTTCTATTGTATCTTCTTCAATTCCAACATCTCAATTGAGTCAATTATATATGGATTATTTTAAATAGGTGTATAACTAGGTATGATTTATATTGAAAAATAAACTTCAATATTCATAGGAAGACTTGGAAATTATTCTAGGAATATTTTTACAAACTCCGATATAGTATGAGTATCCTCAATGTTGAGTTTCTCTCAAACCATCTGAGATAAACACCCCTTTTAATATGAATCAAAACCCATATAATGCATGCTATTTCCATCAAAAAAATCGTATTTATTATCACATTGATATAATTCCATAGGCTGGTTCATTGTATCAAACATGAGCTCCCTTCCTTAGAAAATGATATATGATTTGAGTAAATAAATATAATTTTTTTCCCATTATGACATCAAATTAAACTAAACAATGTATAACGACATTTTTAAGAATATCATTCCCACAAAATGGAATTAGATAATAATAATAGAAATGAAATATTCTAATCAAATCAACAAGCATTTAAATTCTAATTCAATATATAATGATTAATTATTATTTTGATACCCTTAGAAAAAAATTTATATATAAGAGTGAGTAAATATAGAATCAAATTAGTCCTTAGCAGTTTCAGAGTGGATGATTTCTATAAATTTAACCACTTTTTTATCTAAAAAAATAATAGTAATCATATGATATTTTCCTTTGTCTCTAGGATTAAGATGTTTCATAATTTGATCATCATTATTAACCATCATATTTTTGTACTGGTTATCATAATTCTCATACTTATTATTTTTGAAACACTGTAGTGTGGGTAGTGATCTTGTTTATATTTTTTATTCTTCATTTTATTTATTGTTATCTTCCCATCATATTGAAATTAAATTTCTAGATGAACTTACTTTCAACACATAAACAATTTATCATTACCCTTAAGACAATTTCATTCATGTTTCCTTCCATAATCTGAGAAAAAAATAATTCCCATCTTCTTTTCCCCTTGGTTTTTATAATTTCTTTCAAATTAAATATTTCTTTTCTTATCAAAACCACGAGATTTATATGTAAATCCAATCTTAATATCCCCTTTGATATCACATCACATGATTTATTCATAGTTATAAAAGTTACTTATGGATTACTCTTATTAGAAACACAGGTTTAATACATCAAATAATCAATCAACCTTACTTTTAGGCTAGATGAAAATAAAAATAGTGTACCTCAAAATCTTGTACAATTTTACTCAAAGGTACTAAAAGATTCATCATCCATATTCTTTAGCTTAATGAATTCCTTCTCTATTTTCGTATGTAGAATAAAAGGAATGTTCTGATTAAAAAATTATATACTAAACTCCTCCAATTACATGGAGTCAATTTATTTTTATTGTCTCGTGTTCTTGATAAGATTCCACCATTGATATTAGTTTATTTTCCAAATGATAAATAAATAAATAAAATTTTCATGTTATAAACACTAGATAATGGAAAATATATTTCAACGGTATTGATCCATTTCCAATCAACTATATGATCTAGAGACCCACTAAAAGATAGTTGATGTTTCCTCATGATGGACTCAACATAACATTATTCTCTCATTTTATTTTATGGAATATTATCATGATTCATAACATGATAAATTTAAATCGGCATAATAATAATATTTTTCCTTACAACTCACAAAAAAGTTTCTTACTCGAGTGAAAAATAATTCCATTATCCGTCACATTCAACCTTAACATTATAACTTCATGTTACATCCATTGAAGAAAAGTAAAACACATAGTGTGAGAAATAAAAACCATTTTGAGAAACCACATAATCATGAAAATCATTAATAGGGCATCCAAACCTTGATGCCTCACTTCAATCTACAACAACATAGGTTTAACATAGGTTATCCATGATCATAACATATTCAAATATTTTATCATGGTTCATAAGTAAAATATAAATTACCCCAATCATATCCCTAGGTTGAGTTAAACCAGGGGCATAATAAGGGACCACTCACTATACACAAGAATTATGTTCAAGATATACTCAAGAAACTATTTTCGGGGTTATTACCCCTAGATAAAATTGTGTAAAAACAAAATACACTTTTATTATCTAGAGACTAGTGTTTTTCTAGGGAAAACCACTCTCCATTATTTACCATAACTTAGGATATTCCCCTATACATAGGATTATCTTAAGGGTCCCCACGAAAGTTTTCACATCCTAGCTTCCAAGGGTAACTAATACTTTCTCTGATACCAACTATAGAGACCTATACATTTCATTCATATATATTACATCTTATTAGATAAACATTCATTACATAATATAATAGTCTATTCTAGAATCATATTGGTCTAGTGCATTTATAACCATTAACATATATTAAATTTTTTAATATATGATCTAAATTATCTCCCACTAATTTTTTCAAAACATTCATTCTTACAAATATCCTATATAAAAAAATAAACCATATCCTATTGAAGGGAATCATAAGAAAAGTCGATCTTATATTCTTAATAAGGGTAAAAAATGGATATATCAATGATCACATAATAATAACACGAGAATAAGTGTATTAAAATATGAGATTAAAATTTTAAAACCACACCCTTAATATCATAGATCATATTATTGAGTCATGGAATAAATCTTGGTAGTTCATAATACATGAATCATAATATAAATAAATAACATGATCCATGAGATCATAACATTGGACTAAGAAATAAGTTTGTGGGATACACATAATCCTAGAAATTAGTTTCCATAGCAGTCAAGGATCACAACCCAAACTATCATAGTGGATTTTTCCTACTCCCCTAACCATTGTTTTAGTCATGGATCACTCCCAAGACAATAATATTGGATTGGGTTTACTACCCAAACAATCATATTATCCAAGGTTCACTCCCAAGACTATCATTGTGGAAAGAGTACCTTACTGGTCTTGATCCACTCCCCATTTTAGTCTTTATTATCTCATGATATATCCATATTTACACAATTCATTTTAGGGATATATAATTCTGGTCCCACTCTTCAAATAATTAAGATCAAACATATGTGTTACACAAGATTAAAAAACATTAAACATAGAATATACCATATAAATAAAAAAAGTTTCATAAATATTTCATTATAACCGAACCTATGGAAAAGAAAAGTCTTTCAAAAACATTTCATAATTTCATCATTGAATAACCCATTAAGAATAAACATGCATCAGAAAAATATTGTTATATTAATCATAAATAATCTAGATAGAGAATAAGAGTGGTATCATTGGATCATATTCCTAGTAAAAAGTATGTAGCATCCAAGTATGTTATCATGGATGGAAATTCTTTTAAAATATCACTTGGAACATTTATTAAGGAAAATACCTATTTAACATTAATGAAACTAATTTAAAATTTTGAATTATTCATAAATATTAAAGAAAAAATTATCCTTTAATATAACTTTATAAACATGTAATGGAAGATTCAAAACAATCGGTGGAAATGATAGAGGAATTTATTTTCATATTGTATATGTTCAAAAAAAATATTCCATTCACTCTTTTGTAAAAATTAAAAAATTAATCATTCAAAAAATGACAAGAATATTCCTTTTTAAGTATTTTATATAAATTCAAACATGGGTAAAAATGTATTTAAAAAATTATAATATAATAGTTTAAAAATTATGGAAAACATTTTTAGAAAACATGGATATGATAGGAAATGTATTTTTCACTAAAGAGAGAATTAAAGTGGGTTTTTCATAAAAAAATATTTTCTACACTTGAGTTCTTAACGTGAGATACGTGAAAGGAAAACATGTATTCTCCAGAAATAAAAATACAAGAATAAAAGAAATGATATTTTTTAGAGATAGATTAAGAAATTCAATCCTCATAAAATTAATCATAATAAATCTATATAAATAAATGGTATTGTAACATAAATATCTTATAACTTTGCTAACTTATGATTTGTGATCCCCATAAAATAATAACATAAAATGAAACATTAAAAATCATGAAAAGAATGGGAATAATGATATAACATTTCAAAGGGTAATTATATACACCACAAAAATTAAATGATTTATGAATATGGAATTTTTCACCTATAAATAAATTAAATAATATAAATCCATTACCTCATGAATTAACATTCTTTGTATGTGTTTAAAATTGAGAGCCCTATTTTTTATTACACATTAAGATTTTAAGGAATGGTATTTTAACAATCCTTGAAGAAGTAGGATGTGGATATGAAATCTATAAGGGAATTATGAAATATTTTTTCTGAGCTATAAGTCTCAAAAAGTGTGAGGAAGAGAGGAGAAGTGGTTCCCTTTTATAATTAAGGGAGGTTCCCTCTTGGAATTACAAAAAAGATTAAAATAGATTTGAGACATTCTAATATAAAATTATTCTAAATAAAAATATTTTCAAATAAAAATATTATAAGGTAAAAATATCATCAAAGGATGAAATTTAGGTACATTTTTTGGTCATTTTATAAATTAGCACTTTGATTAACCCCTTGGTTAACTAATATTAACCATTATAATGGAAACAAATTTTTTAATATCAAAGGGTTATAATTTTACTTATAAGGATACAATTAGATCATAAATAGAAAAAGGGTGTAATTTTCAACTATATCTTATTCACCTTTTCCTCCGTCAATATTTTTATTATTATTATGTAATTTAATAAATTAATATTTTCAGAAAATATTATTAATTCTATTTTAACACTATTTTTCAAATTTGAATTTAAAGATTACAAGATAAAAATGGATTAATAATATAAACCTTTTACACAGGTATAATATGTTATATTAATATTTAAAATTCATGGACCCTAATTATTCTACCAAATTTTATTACCTTTAATATTTTTAAAATAATTTATTTATTTTTTATTTTAATTGTATAAATATTATGTCGGCATTACCTATGAATTTAATGTAATTATTAAATTAATAATAATTATAAATAAATTACTATGAAAAAATAATAAAATTATATTTTAAATAAACACTTATAATTGAACTTATCCTCTTTTCATCCTTATGTATAAAAATTATAGGTATTAAATTCAAGAGAGAGAAATTTTGTATTTATTATATTCATAAATTAATATAAAGGTCATAATGAAAGAGATATGGACCAAATTGACCTTATATTTGATAATTCGATATATATGTCTAAACTAACCTATTCAAATAAGACAAAGGAATGTGTTCTAGAAATTTTAAACCTATACCTCAAAATTTTAACCCTATTTAACCTATTTTACACTTATCAGGGTGACAAAACATTATTATGGTTACTTTTCATATTGACCAAAAATAGAAAAGACTTATTAAAAAAGATATAATATCCAATTTCAATACGTGGGATAAATTTTTCAAGATTAAATTTCTATATGTGTCTAAAATTCAATTTAAAATAAGTTCACAAAACATGATGAATATTTTTTAATAAATGCATTTTAAATCAAAAAATTAGATTTATTAGTATCTCATGGATAAAAAAACATCGGGTTAATGTTAAAAAATTTATTGAATATATAATATATAAATTTCATTACAATCAATCACAAATAGTGATTAATTTAATTTATTAATATAAAAACACATTTCACGTATAAAACTCGTTTCCTAAAAAACATTTATTTTACATTCAAATGATATTAAATATCATTTTTAACCAATTGAAAACCAATTAAAATTTTTTATAATCTGTGAAATATAAATTTTTTATTATTTATTTATTCCTATTTATAAAATCCAATAAAATGGATATGTTTTCTCGCCCAGTTTTTGTTTTCATTCTTGGGACTAGTTGATTTATGGGTCTTTTTTTATTCTCAAGAACTAGGTGTGACAGGTGTCAATATTTGATGTAATTTTTCTATTTACCTTTTTTTCTATATTTTCCCCTTTGGGTTTCTATATTTTTTTTTATGAAAAATAAAAAATTTGGTCCCTAGATCTTGTGGTACACAGTGGGTGCACGATTATTGGAAATAGTGCACCCCTATACAGATAACCATGTGGTATTTGGGGGTTTTCAGGTAGTAGATACTATACGACTTGCACAGGGTGAGTAAGATATTATGGGATAACCATGCCATAAGAGCCTCTTGGATGGAGAGGGGTGCATGGTTTCCTCATGGTTTAGAAAACCATATGGGAAACCATTGGCGATGTCCATGTCTTTAAAAATATGAAAATCCCATTTTTTTCATCTCTAGATTTAGACCGAAATACCTTGTATGTCATCCCATTCAACCTCCCCAACCCTAGAAACCTCCCCCTCTTCCTCTTGGATCCCTTTTTCTCCCTTAATTTATTATATTTGGTTTAGTTTGTTCAAATATCATTCCTGTGGGTGGTTTTCCTCCTTGATTCCTCCAGTTCTCTAGGGTTTCTCATCGTCTTCTTTGGGGTTTTGTTTCCTAGCAGGTTGGGTTACCTATTTATGGTTGAATCTTATTTATTAGGTTTCAATATTGATGTTTTTGGTAAAATATTACCTTTTTAGGGCCTTTTAGTGGTGTAGTTCTAGTTTCAGAATAATTTCTGGATGTGTCTACACTTGAGGTAGGTTGTTTGATTCCATAACATTGTTAAATGACTTTAATATTCTTGTTTGTGTTTTTAAACATGTTATATGGATTAATATTGTGGTGATAAATATATTTTTGATGTGTTTTGGAATTTTTTCATAATTAAATTTTATTTTCTAAAGTTAAGGGTTATGTTTGCCTATGTTTTACTATGAATTTTCATAAAAAGGGTTTTATGATTTGTGTGGAATGTGTTAAACGGGATTTCAAAGTGATTTAAAGGTGAGAATGAATTTTCTAAATGAAATGATAATTTTTTCATACAATTATCCTTATTTTTCACCATTAGTATGAGTTGTAAAATTATAAAATGTTGGGAATCATGTTTTGAAAACAAACATGGTTTATGTGTGGATTTGAATAGGTCTTGGCCCACATAATTGGCTGAGCAATTCTATATTTTTCAGTTGTTTTTATAAATGGGTATTTATGAATTTCTTATGTGGCGGTAAATATATTTTAAATTGGTTTGGGTGTGTTTAAAATGGAAGGTGGTTTTTTTTGAAAATGGTGATTTCCCAGTGTATTTATAATGCCTGAATGTGTGTCTACAAGTGGATATATTTGTGATATGTGAACATGAATTTAAGCACAGAGGACATCCTGGGTATCTAATTCGGTAGACTAGAAGTAGTACCATAGTGATACGAAAGTGGAAAGTTCCAGATCTTCTAGTGTATTAACACTAGTTGATACCTAATTGGAAAGTACCTGTTTCAATTAGTTGGATTTAAGATTACATCACTATCTAAACTATGATGTCTATTGATCAACACTAGAATTTTTGATGATTCTCCACTCTAGTGGCTCATTCATGAGGACACTGAAGGATATGGTTATTATAACACATTTCTTTGAGATATTACGATCCAGTGTCTCACTCGAACTAGATTACCCTTAGGGATTTACCCATGGTTATCTCTTGTGTCATGAGACTCATGTGGTGTGGTTTCATCCACCAGTATACATTTCACCATGGGTTTATTTCGTTTTAATGAATTTTTATTTTAGGGAAAGTTTTGTTTTGAAATATTACCTTTAAAATTTTTGTGCTGAAGAAGGTTTTCCTTTAAAATGTTTTCTTGGAAACGTTTCATAGGATTTTACATAAATGAGCATGTAAAATTGTCTTCTAATGTTTTATCATGGATTATTTTTCTTCAGGTGGCATCCTACTATGATTTTTCTCCCACATTACATACACATTTGGGTGTATGTATAATATTATTTGTATGACCTTGGTAAAGGTAAGATGTGTCGTGATGGTGATGGTGGATTGGGTTTCTGGTGATCCCTATTTTAGGTGTTGGTGGTGGTGTCTTATGTGTGATTTAACTCATATGACACTGTTGTTTTTGGGGAAAATTTTGTTTCACTTTCCGTGTAGTATTTTTGGTCATCAGTTTGATGTTTTAAAACCATTATTTTGAAAATTATTATGCCTTTTTTGGTTTTGGTAATTCATTATTTAAATGTATTTTTTTGTTTGATAATGTTTATGTAATTGGGTATAATCATTCTTGATGTATATTAATGGTACCTAGAAATTAGTTTCTAGACTGTGGGGATTGGGAATTCCCTTTGGTCTATTCCACAGACCAAGTAGGGTGTCGAGTTGGATGGAACCCTAGTTTGGGTCATGAGAAAATTGTATCAGATGATATTTCACTCTGTTTGGTCATTCTATTTGGGGAAATAGTATGGGTATGCCAAAGCTAGGATTTTCGGGACTTGAGGGCCTAGTTATGATTATGGTTCCTGGACAACACACCACATAACGTGACTTGAGTTTCCATGGGAAGTCAGTTTTCTTTGGGTGTAATTGGTTCTTTTGGGTTGTTTAGTGTTTGGTAAATGAAAAGGGAGTTGGTTAAATGTTCTTAATGAGCTCGCAGGGCCAATCATGCCTTATGGAGCTAGTGAAATAGTCTTAGAATACTCTCTGTCATGGTGGTGTGACTAGCATATGACTTACAACCTAGGGACTAAGTAACCCATCTACACTACTTTCCTCATGTGAATTATTTTTTCTCCTATTTAGTTTAAAAAATTGTATTTAAAACCTATATTTTTTTAATTATTAATAACGAATTAAAATTTTTAATGGGTTGGTTTCAGAAATATAGAAAATGATTTTTCAAAATCAATTTGAAGAATGTTTAAAAAAGTTTACTTTTATTAAAAGACTGTTTAATAAATGAGGGATTAGTTCATCAAAAATTTGATCTTCATAATAAAAACATGTGGTTAATTGAAATAAGTTACTTGTGAAACATGAAATATTTCATTTTGGGGTTTAAAAACCTATTTTAAGTGTGGTTTTTTGAGTTTCCAAAAACATTTTTAGTGGAATGAATTGGATTTCTGAATGGAATCCATTATACTTTTTCCTAATAAGGATAAATTGATTTGATGTGCACAGTTTGAAAATGGGTTTTATTTGAACAATAAGTGTTTTTTTGTAAAATGCCTTTTGAAATTAGAAATGGTTTTTAATTTCATGGAAAGCGGGTTTTGAAAAATAGTGTTATGATTTTTTTAAATGGGCGGTAAATGGAGGAGATTAAAGAGTGGTTTGAATTTTTTGTCTTGTGTAGGGGAAAGAGTTTTTTTTACCATTTTTATTTCCATGAGTAACCACATGAATAGATATGTGTGGAAATGTGTATGTTTTATGGAATGGGTCGATGAGTTCCTAGATTGACATCAGTTTATGGGTGTTTAGTTTGGAACAAGAATATTAATTTTTGAGGCTCTATGGGGTACCATTGGTGAGTGTAAAACACACTAAAATTTATTTCTTTTATAAATGTTCTTTTAAGAAAAGGTGTGATGTTTTTGTAGCTTGTATTTTCGTGGGTGTCTCCTTGTGATTTGGAATATTACATGTAGGGTGTTTGGAGTTTTAAAACCCTTTTTTTATTGGTGTTTTATGTTTGATTTCTTGTTTATGGGTTGGGAATCTTTTGAGTTGGTTTTTTGCGACCGGTGTTTGTTTGAGGTGAGTTTTGGCTAATGGATTGGTCTGGTCGGGCACTCAGTTTACTTGTTGGATAAGTGTACTCCCCCATAATATTTTTTTCACATTCAAAGTGTGACCACATGTGGTTCACCATTTGAATTCTTTCCAATTGATCAAACCTTAACTTTATTCTTGATTATCGGGAGGTTAATCATTCTATGTTTTATAATCATATAAATCCTTTCATAGAGAAACAGTAGATGTGGGAAATTGAAAGAAACTATAGTCTTTCTAAGTTACCTAACTCATAAAAGGTAGAGTTTACCACATTTTTGTTTAAAGTTAAGTCTGGAAGTGGTGAAGGTAAAATCTAATACTGGAAAGCAGCTAGAGGTTGTTGTTAATGACCGCTGTGTTAAAGGACCTTTAGATCTTTCATAAGATTCCTTCAGGCATAAGATCATGTTATGACATTACTATTTGAAGTATATTCATAAGAAGTTATTGTGCCTGGGTGATCCAAAGGGCTATCATGAATGTGGATACAGAGGTCACATGTAACAGTTCTATTGGGGGTTTCTCAGAAGCATTGTGGATCTAGGTCCACCTCTTTGAAGAACACCCCTGCCCATTTTCCAGAGTAGTGTACTATTTAGGGACCAATTTATGGTCCCTTTATTTATGATTCTTCATTGGATGTGGTGGTTTTGTTGAGTGGGGTTTTGTGGTGGTGTCTTTTCTTTAGAATATAAATTGTTATGTGGTGAACTAGTTTTATAACTTCTACTTTAACAGAATCATGTTTTTCTTTCAAAAATTATAATTTCCTATGTTTAACATGGATGTTTCTCCTATTTTTTCTTTGTTTCTATTGTTCCTCATTAAAGGTGGAAGAATATGATTCATGTGTGTACCATGAATCCATGTATCATTGAAATTACCATGTAAGAGTCAGTGAGTCTTGCGGGGTGTTGGGTTATTTTGGTATTTCCTGGAGGGATGTACTATTTCCCTAGAAACCAAAGAAATTGTTTCGGTCAGCGAGTGTTATCTTTTCTCTGTGAGGAAGGATATTCTTCAAATAGCATGGCTTTATCCATTGGCCACATAGTGAATCTAGAAAATAGTCAGGAACCCCATGTGTGTAAGGAACCTTGGTCTTGCTATTGTCTCCAGTGTGGGAAACAGAGACAATTTAAACTTCTTAGCTAGATGTTTCATTTTTAATGGTCATATTTTGTAGGAATTTTTATAGATTAATTGTTTTCTTATTATAGACCCTGTGGTTTGAAGTCTACTTCATGGTTGTGAGGAGGTAGGTTGATCTTGTGTCACTATGATTCTAGTGGTTGATCCTTCTGGAGGTGGATCCCTGTTTGGTTGTCCTTGTGCAGCTGGCCTTCATGAATTGGTTTCGATTATATTATGTCTAATGGGTGGGTGTTTCCTTCATAAATGGGGGGGGGGGGGTTTGTGGTTACGTTCTAGTTAGTGAAGTTGGTCGTTTTTATGGTGGTGAGAACCACCGTAGGTTTCATTGATATTTATTTTAGAATAAGTTGGTGGTAGTTCATTTTAAATGGTGGGGAGTTCATTCGGGCCATCCCATATATATAATTCAATTTGTTTTCTGGTATTGTCTTGGCTGTGTTTCATCTCGTTTAAATCTTTTTAATTATGAGTTCCTCCCTAGGGTAAATTTTGGGGATGGAGTGCACCCATCTATTTCTCAAAGAAAGGTTCTGGAAGTGTCTCTCGATATGAGGTTTTAGATTATTTTTTCATTTTAGTTAAATGGTATGTATTTTAGTTGGTAATGTCTATATTTATCTTATATTGAGAGGATGAATTGTACTCATGGGAGTATTCGTTTATTTTGATCAATAAAATGGAGTTGTTGTGGCTTTCTGGGGGTAGAAGGCATGTATCGGGACATTCATTCAGGCCTCCCAAGTTAAATCTTATGAATCTTAATTTATGTTCATGTTATTCTTGTATTATTATTGTTTTATAATTGTTGGTAATCTCCTTGATTTTTTAAGGAGTATCGGCTTTTGTTTTCATATCAGGGCTTGTTGTGGATATCTGGAGGTGGAAACTGTTACGGTGGGGAGAATTGTCACACCCAGGTTTTGTTTTCATTATTGGGTTTGTGTCATTTACAGATCTCTATTTTTCTCTTTGGAACCAGGTGTGGTAGGTCTCAAATTTTTAGGTAATTTTTCTGTTCACATTAGGTCCAAATTTGTATCCCATGGTGTTTCTTTGTTATTTTTGAGAAAAAGGGAAAATTTGGACCCTACAGTATTGGTGCATGGTTGGTTTATGATTTAGTGAAAATGTGTGCCTCTTCCCAGGTAATCATGTGACAGATGTTAGTTATCAGGAAGTATCTACCAAAAATCTATCATTTGATGAGTCTTTCTTTGTTGTCTAACCACGTCTTAGGTTCCTCTTAGAAATATAGGGGTGCATAGTTTCCAAACATTTTGGAAAATTGTGCAGGCAAACCATTTGCAATGTCTAGGTCATTTAAAATAAGAAAATTACCATTGTGTTCTCTAAGGATTTAGCCACAAATCTGCCCTTTCTAAACCCATTCAGCCTCCCCATCTCTATTCACCACCATATCATCCTCTTGGCTCCCTTGGTCTCCCTTACATTGGTGGATTTCCTTTTTTTCTTCCAATATCCTCATTGAAAGTGGTTCTTCTCCTTGATTCCTCCTATTCTCCAAGGGTTCTCCTCTTCTTCTTCCATTTTTTTTCTCCATTGGTTTGGGTGGACTATTTAGTATTGAATCATTTTTATTTGGTTTCAATATTGACGTTTTTTGTCAAATATTTCCTTTTTAGGGCCTTGTGGTGGTGATTTTTTAGTTTCACTCCAGTTTCCAAATGTTTCTACACGTGAGGTATTTGGTTTGTAAAGACAAAAAAAAATTATGAATTAAATTCCCTTTATATTAATTTAATTTCTTATGGATATATAAAACAGTTTCACTCCTCTTTATCCCATTATATTTAAATGACTATTAAGTATCATTACCGTTGATAATATATGTTTTGAACAATTATCACAAGACTAGTACTAATATAGGGTTTTAACAAATCCTTTGGAAAGAAACAAAGGACGTGATGGACTTAACCAGTGGGATCATACCCTATGAAGCCCATTTAGCAGAGTATCCAAGGGAGATAACATTTCTGGGATTTTATTTACTCCAAGACCAATCTTAGATCCAATAACTTAAGCATGATTGAAACCGTTTATGGGAGAAATTCAAGCTCAATGCGATCACGACCCAAACCGTGGTCACCGAATGACCCCATGAATGCCTGACCATCACATACCATAATCTTAAAGAGTATGCTGGTGTAATAAAAGGATATGTAATATGACCTTATAATTATGATTATTAACATTATTTTTTCATAGAATAATGAATATACTTTCATTCTGCTATTGATACTTTGCAATTGATTTTTAATGAAAAAATAGTTTTTTGTTAGTATTCAAATTTAATTAAAAAAATATATTTTCATGAATTAATTTATTTATTAAATAAGTAATATCAAAAGAGAATACATTTATTAAATTACTTTTATTAAATATAAAGGATCATATAATTTTTATTAAGTCAAATGTAATTTTTATTTAGGCTTGAAAACTATTTTTTTCAAAACCAATCATTTATCAATAAATGTCTATTTTTATTTTAAAAGTAAAAATTCACATATTTTTAAAATTATTTAGAGAAATTTAATATTATTTTTGAATCAGGATATCAAAATTATCAAATAGTGATTTTTTCATAATATCTAGAGAGTTGAATTTTTGGGTAAAAATTAAATACTGTATAAATATAGAGTGTGTTTTATGACATCATAATGGACCAATAATGATGTAATAAATAATATAAAAGGTATATTAATAAAAATATATGTTTCTTCTTCAAAATAATGAAATTTTATATTTATTTTATTTATTTTATAAATACTTATTGAATCCTCCAAAATATATAATATATATTATGATTTTAGAATCATTTCCTTGAAAGTATGACTCACCCCCACATAAGCAAGGGAAATATTTTAATATCATTGTCCCTTAGACAAGTAAAATAATTTATAACACTCCCCTTTTCTATAAACCATGGTAAAATACCATGGTATGGTCAGTCGTATTCAATATTTTTTTATGTTGTGTCCAAAACCAAAATAATAAAGAAATCCCCAACCATTCCTATATACACCTACCCAGGTTCCCATTTATCTTAAATAAAACTATTTTAAGATTTCCCACCCTCTTCACATTACTACATGGAGTCATCCCAAGGTTCCCCTATCTTCCAATAAGCCCCTCCAAATCCATTGTAGTTACACATCCATGTAAGGGATCCTCACCATCCCCTCTTCCTTTCAATTCAAGAACCTTGTTTGAAATTTGTATTTTCCTTTTCAATTGGTTATAATTATATAATTTCATAATAAATTCCCTACTATAAATTTTATTTTATGTGAAGGGGGGATCATTTATTCCCCTTCACTTTCACCCTTACCTAAGCCTTTACTATGCTGAAATTTAGTGAAGGATCTTCTATAATTCACTTTTATCAAGCAGTCCATTTTTGATATGCCTTTTAATTTCAATTTTCTTATATTGGGATATGTTTATACATACTCCCCGTACTATATCTGTGATTTATATATAGTTATATATTCCTTACACTCTCATTAATCCATCCATGATCCTTTATACACACCCGTTACTATGCTGAAATTCCGCAAGGGATTTCTCTCTCCCCATTCCCATTCAAGAACTACTTTTATTTTATGAATCTTAAATTAGATTTCATGTGTAAGGGTATAATGTTAAATGAATCCATTATTATCAATTTAATGTATAAATAATGATATTCCCATTTTTCTCTCATCAACTTATTTTATGAATTTCAATTTGACACTATTATGCTACCAAAATTGCACTATGATTTTCCATCATTTAGTGAATACCAAACTCGTTTCTCTACCAATTGTATTCATGTTTATGATCATATACTAATTTATTAGTTAATTTAATGTATGTATTCCACATTTCTTTAGAATATAATAACATAGTATGATTAATTATTCTATCTTATATGATCTATGTGGCACACTTATGCCTGAAATAAAATATTTATGAAGGCTGCACCCTGATAGAACTCCATTGCATTGTGTAATGTTTAATATCATGATAAATCATGTGAAATGATGGTTTAATAATTCTAATTCATGTGAAATGAGGGTTAATTCATGATAAATCATATTCAATGAGGCTTTACTCAGGCTAATCCATTGCAGTGAGTGTTGACTTGTGCTAATATCATGTTGTATGTTGTTTCCACATTTCCATGTTATGTTTATGACGCTATATCATGCCTTTATATTCTTGTTTATTTTATGATCAATTGATATTACTAGTGACTAACATGTATTTTATTCCTCATGTTATTCCATTTTTATTCCCTTACTGGTCTTTATAGCACACACTTTATTATGTATGTCCTTAGGTTATCCCATGCAGTGTTAATTACGAAAGAATGTTGGGGTCATGTAAAATAAGTATTCAAAAATGATGATGTATTTAATGTTTTAGGTTATTATGTATTGTTCATAATCCCCAAATACATTATAAGTCTTGATCTTATGAGTTTTATTATGTGAAATTTATATAATAAATCCAGTTTAAATATGAAATAAAGAGCAGGGTTGTTATAGTTGGTATTAGATGATAGGTTTAGTTATTTCGGGGATTAAGATTATAATACCCTTGTAAAATCCCATAGGGATAAAACTAAGAATAATAAATACATACCTAAATTATTTTGAATATATATTAAGTTTTTTATCAATAAAATACATCCATTTATGGATACAAACAATTGGGTGTGTATCTAGAACAGATATATCTAGGGGTAAAACCCAAAAACACCGCTTTGAGAAATACTCGAATGGGAACTATTACACGAAAATGGGCCTGTTGCACTTATATTTTGACACTCCCTAGGGATATTCGTTTGTAATTTAATAAGATCATTGTGAACCATTTTTAAGGAAACATTAAAAAAATTCCCATAAAAATATAATTTAGGAAGTAGATCATGGATAAAAAAGAAATAATCCTAGAAAATAATAAGTTAAGGAGATAAATGTAAATTATAATTCATCCCTTTAATGTAATTAGATTCTGTTTGTGTGTTTAGATATTTAATATACTCATCCCTGATCTGACTTTTATTCTAGAGAATGTATGGTAACAGGAGGAATCATATTAACAATTGATGCAAAGGGAAATGTGAGGATTTCCCTAATGTGATACCCAACCTGATGGGAGCGGCCAACACAAATATTGTTATGATAATATATTAGTTAAATTAAGTTCTGAATCGAAACCTAGATAAAGAGAACTTCCTGACCCCCAAGAGACAATAACCTATATTCGAAAGCTTCATGCGACAAACACCTCCTAAGTTTAATGGATCACCTGATCATTTAATCATGGATAAATGGATCAATTCCATCAAAAATATATTCGGTATCCTTCAATATTCCAAACAAGAGATGGTTCTTCTTTCTATTTATTCTATTTAGAGTGAAGTTGATCAGTGGGGGATATTGATAAAAAATACAATTCCTTGAGGAGGAGATCAAAGCAATGGGGTGGAAGGAATTTTGGAAAATGTTTTTTGATAAATATTTTCTCTTCACCCTCTGTATTATAATGGAAAGAGTCTTCCATGAACTCAAGAAAAAGGATGAAAAATATATTGGGGGGTATGAAGAAAACTTCACCAAACAAGTGAGATAAGCCTCTGGTTTTATCATTACCCCTGAATTCTAGGTTGCTCATTTATTCGGTGGGCTAAAGCCTTGCCAACAAAAAGTCTTTGCAATAAATGACTTTGAAAGCTACATGAAAATTATGTGATGTTCCCTCAAAGTCGATATGGAGATCCGTGAATCTCAGGGGTATCATGTTGATAAACAGAATAAAGTGGAATTTAATTCTGTCGGTCTGATAGAAAAATTCCAATGATGAAAAAAATTACAACACCCCATTTGTCAAAGGTGGTGAAAGAAGCACCCCAAAATGTTCCTAATGGGATTATAGAAATACTTAAGGTGCAGAAGAAAGGGGAACCTAGATAATATTGGATGATAGGAGAAACCCATCAATGTGACATGGAAGAAGAACACTCTGGTCAAACCTCAATGATTTGTTCAATTCCGCCACTACAAGGAACCATTGAACTTTGTGAACCAGTTCCCTAAGCCAAGGGCTTTCAGAGGCAACCAAAATCCTCTGAGGAAGCAAGGGAATAATTTTTCTATCACTAGCGCTGAAGTGTATGTTTACAATGAAGTGGTGATAGGTATGCTAGTTATTCATTCAAGAATATCAAATTTAATTTTTTATTCTATTTATGCACATTATATTATATCCCAATGTTTTATTAGAACAATCCAAACACCACCACAATGAAAGGAAGTAGAGATGTCGGTTAAAATGGAAAATGGGGAAATTATTTCTTTTCATGAATATAACTCCTCCCGAAACAAAATTTGTGGATTAAACTTCCAGGTGAACCTTTTCAAAACATACATGGTACAAGTTGATGCAATTATTCCCATGGAATGGATTTACCTATATAAATCCAACATAAAATTTGGCGAGAGGTAAATTACTCTCCCTATGAAAAATTGACCCCAGATTCTAAACAAGTTAAAGGAGGATGATGAATCTTCCACACAACCATTATCCAAGTCATGTATATTACTTCCCTAGGATCACACATATATTTCTTAAATTATTGAGTCTATTAAAGGAACCATCCTCGTTGACCTGCCTATTATGAGGGAATTTGTTGATGTGCATCCAATTGAATTTCCTGGTCTTCCCCCTAGAATAGATGTTGAATTATTTATTGATATTATACCTGGGGATTTTATATAATCCAAAAACCCTTATAGAATAGCTATTTTGGTACTTGAGGAGAAAAATAAACAATTACATTAGAGTTTGGATAAAGGGTTTATACACCTATGTGTTTCACCATGGTGTGCACCAGTCCTCTTCATCCAGAAAAAGGATGTGTCAATGCTAATTTGAATTAATTATCAGGAGCTCAAAAAATTCATGATTAAGAACAAGTATAATTTTCCATGAATTGATGAATTTTTCAATCATCTATGTAGAGAACAATACATATCCAATGTGGATCTGCATTTGGGATATTACCAAGTAAGGGTGAAGATTGAGGATATCCCCAAGACTGCTGTTCATACAAGGTAAGGGAATTATGAGTTCATAGTGATGCCATTCAGACTCACTAATTCTCTAGTAGTCTTCATGGAATTTATGAATAATTTCTTTAGAGATTACCTTGAAAACATTTTGGTAGTATTTATAGATGATATTCTAATATACTCTAAAACCTAGGATGAGCATGATGTGCATATAAGCACTATGCTAACTAACCTACAAAAGGAGAAGCTCTATTCAATTTATAGAAACTGTGTGTTCTGGTTAAAGGAAGTCTCACTCTTGGGGAATATCATCACAATCAATGGTATATCTATGGATACTTCTAAGATAATAGTAATTAAGGGATTTCAAAGGCTAACATATGTGGTGGATGTATATATATTCATTGGGTTTTCGGGATATTATCGTCCATTTGGGATAAATTTCTCAGGATTTTCAAACCCTCTTACCATGCTAACTCGGAAGGGAGTCATGTTTTCTTTGAATGATGAAAGTTAATAAAGCTTAATGGAGTTGAGAAAGAGTCGTATCACTACCGATGTTCTCTCACTACCCACAAGTGGGGAGATTTTCAAAATCTTCAGTGATGAATCAAGGAATGGATTGGGATGTGTGTTGATGAAAGATAACAAATTCATTACCTATGACTCAATGAAGTTGAAAAGTAATGATAAAAACAATCCATCGCCTGATCTGTAGTTTGAATCTATGATCTCTACATTGAAAATAAGGTAGTATTATCTCTTTGGAGAGAATTCTTAAATATATACAGACCACAAAAGTATAAAATATATTTTCACACAAAAAGTGATGAATATGAACTAATGAATATGGTTAGAGATCATCAAGGATTATGAATACTCAATCCCCTACCATAATGGGATAATGAACATGGTAAGAGATGCTCTAAGTCAAAAGGATCCAGAAATTCTATGATTTATGAGAATTGAAAAGGATCCAATATTCTTAGTTTTGATAATGATGGACAGGGTAATCATAAATAAGGGAAAATCATCAATCCATTCATAAATGATTTATCGACCATATCTATTGTAAAGAATAAGGATGATAAAAAAGCTGATGATCAAATTTATAAGATAGTGGAAACTATTAGAAAAGGGAAATGCTCGGAGTTCAATGTTAATGAAGAAGGAATTGTGATATTTGGGTTTATTCAATGTGTTCCATAAAATCTTGAGTTAAAGAAAAAATGTTTTGATGATGCACATAGTTTGAATTTCATGATTCACTCAAGAAACACAAAGATGTATCGAGATCTCGTTGAGCACTATTTGTGGGATAACGTGAAGATGAAAATCACTGAATATACATCAATGTTCCATTTATGTTAGTAATAAAGGATTGGAGTTTAAAGTCTAAGGTTATAATTCAACCAATACCCATACCAACATGGAAATGGGAAAACATCACCGTGGACTTTGTCACTAGACTTCCAAAGACATCTAAAGGAAATAATGCAATCTGGGATATTGTGGATTGTCTTATAATGACAAAAAATTCTTTATGATTCAAGAGGATTTATCACTGGATCAACTAGCATAGATAAAAATTAGAGAATTGATAAAGGTACAGAAAGTACCACTATCAATTATTTCTGATCAAGATCCAAGATTCACCTCTATGTTTTGGAAAAGTCTCCAGAATTCTCTAAAATAGAGCTGATCTTATGTACGTCTTATCACCCTCAAACCGATGGACAATCTGAGTGGAATATCCAAAAATATGAGGACATGTTGATAGCTTTCTCAATGGACTGAAAAGGAAGATCGGACCAGCATCATCCTTTGGTAGAATTCTCATACAACAATAGCTTCCATTCGATCATCCGAATGTCTACTGATGAATACCTTTATGGGAATGGGTGTAGAACACTATCACATGGGAATGATGTTGGGGAATGAAAACTTCTAGGTCCTGAAATTTTCAATCAAATGGTGGAGAAGGTTAAGACCATTCAGCATCACATCAAAGATGTTTCGATTCGAAAAAAGAGTGATGTTGATAATCGTCGATGTGACCTAGAGTTTGAAGTTGGAGACATGGTATTCCTCCGCATATCTCCGTGGAAGAGATTAATGATATTTGAGAAGAATGGAATGTTTATTCCAAGGTACATCAACCATTTTGAAATCCTAGATTTCACTAGAGCAGTGGACTATAGACTAGAACTCCCACCAAACCTGTGTCAAGTGTATGATGTATTCCTTGTATCCCTCTTAAAGAAGTACATACCAAACCCATTGCATGTACTCAATCCAGAGGTGGTGCTGTTGGTGAATGAACTTTCCTATGAGAATTACTCAGTGATGATCGTAGATCATAGAGAAAAATATCTATAAAATAAGACCATGCCCCTCATCAAGGTGTTGTGGAGAAACCACAAGTTCGAAGAAGCAACATGGGAACCAGAGGAGGTGATGAAGCAGAGTTACCCCATTCTGTTTTAGTGTTGGAAAAAGAAATTTTGAGGGTGAAATTTATTAAGGGGGGAATTTTTTAAAGACCCAAACATTTATGAATAAAATTACCTTTCTTATAATTTAGTGTCTTGTGGATATAAAAAACACATGCACTCTTTTAAATCCAATTAAATTTAAATGGAGATTTAGTTTCTTTACCATTCATAATATAGGCATTGAACAATGATCCCATGACTAGAATAAATTTAGTGTTCTGACAAATCCTTTTGACACATACAAAGGATGTGAGGGCGTAAACCAGTAAGATCATACCGTATGAGGCACATTTATCAGAGCTTCTAAGGGAGATAGTATTATTCAACTTTTCCATAGACTAATCAAAATCTTATATCCATCAACTTAATCATGGGAGAAACCGTTTATAGGAGAAGTTCAAGTTCATCAAGATCACAACCAAAAATATGTTCACTGTATTACCACATGAAAGCCCCCGCATTGTACACCTTAATCATCTGGCGTATGATGGTGTAATACAAGGATATGTAAAAAGACCCTAGAATTATGATTATGTAAACTATTTTTTTAAATAATAATGAATATATATTCATTCTATTATTTTTACTTTATAAATTATTTATAAAGAAAAAATAATATTTTTTTAATATTCAAATTCAATTAAAAAATCTATTTGGATGAATTAATGTATTTCTGAAATAAATACTATTTTAACAAAATATTATTATTAAAATAATTTTATTAAATATAAATTATAAAGTAGTTTTAATGAAGTAAAATTTAATTTTTATTATAGTTTGAAATCTGCTTTTGTCAAAACTCCCCAATTTTCAATAAATGTCAGTTTTTATTTTAAAAGTTAAAATTAAAACATTATGAGAATTATTTAGATAAAATGAATATTATTTTTTGAATCAGGATTTCAAAATTATAAAATGGTGAATTTTTCATAATTTTCTGAGATAATCAATTTTTTGGGTAAAAACTAAATACTGTATATATATACGGGTTGTTTTATAACATCATAATGGAATAATAATGATTAAATAACTAATATGAAAGGTTTATTCCATAAAATATATTTTTTTAATTTAAAATAATTTCATTTTCAGTTTATTTGATTTATTTTATATGGCCTTATTGAATCCTCCAATACATATAATATATTTTAAGAGTTTAAAATCATTTACTTGAAATTATGACTCACCACCCCAAAAGAAAGTGAAATATTTTAATATATTTGGCACTAGGCCATATAAAATAATTTATACCACTCTATGTTTTTAGAAACCTTGGTAAAAACCCATGGTATGGTTTGTTGTTTTTAATATTTTATTGTGTAGTGTCTGAAACCAAAACAATAATGAAACCCCCTTATTCTTTATATAAACCCCCCCCCCAAACTACCATGTCTATTCACTAAAACTATTTAAAGCTAGACAAAAATCTTCCATATACTCCCTATAGTCCCCCCAAGTCACCCCAAGCTCCCAATATTCCTCTTCCAATATATTGGAGTCACACATCCATGTAAGGGATCCCCACCATCCCCACTACAATTCAATTGAAGAACCTTGTTTGAAATTTATATTTTTAATTTCAATTGGTTATAATGTCCTCCTTTTATATTCAATTACCTACTATAAATTTGATTTAATGTGAATGATGGACCATTTATTCCTTCTTATTTGGACTCTTACCTAGGCCGTTAGTATGCCAATATTTAATAAGGGATCTTCCACTCATCTCTTTTATCAAGTAATCCTTTTGTGACATGCCTTTTAATTTCAATTTGAATATGTTGGGATATTTTAATAAATACTCCCATTAATATCAATTTTATTATTAAATAATTCTAACTTCCTTAAAATATCGTTAATCTATCAATGATCCATTATATACACATGTTACCATGCCGAAATTCCTTAAGGGATTTCTCTCTACTCATTCCCATTCAAGAACTTATTTTAAATTATGCATCTTAAATTAAATTTCATGTTTAGGGGTATAATGTTAAATGATCCCCAGAATTTCTATTTAATTTATAAATGATTATATACCCATTTCCCTCTCATTAACCCATTTTATGAATTCTATTTGACGTTGTTATACTGCCAAAATTGCACTACAATTTTTCATCATGTAGTAAATACCCAACCTATTTATAAACCAAGGGTGTTAAACTTTATGCTAATATAATAATTGATTGGGTACATAAATTATTGTATTATAAATCAATTTATCATAAAATAACTTATGATTTTGAATGATTCTATGTTACAAGAACTATGTGGCACAATTATGCATTAAATGAAATGTTTATGAAGGGTGCACCCAGATAGTGCTCTAAAGCATAGGGTAATGTTTAGTATCATGATATGTCATGTTCAATGAAGGTTTAATAAAGATAATCCATGTAAAATTAGGGCTTACATGTGATAATTCATGTGCACTGAGGGTTTAATCATTCAAATCCATATGCCATGAGCAGTGACTCATGCTAATATCTTGTTGTATGTTGTTGCCACATTTCCATGTTATCTTTATCATGCTATATCATGAATTTATGTTCATGTTTTTTTATTCTCCATTGATAGGTCTATTTACTATCATGTATTGTTTTCCTCAGGTTATTCCATGCTTATTCCCTTACTGGGCTTCATAGATCACCCATTTCATATGTATGTCCTCATGTTATCCCATGTAGTGTTAAGTACGAAGAAATGTTATGGTCATGTAAAATAGGTTTTCAGTAACGATGTTATATTTTATGATTTAAGTGGTTATGAAATGTTCTTAATCCAAAAATACAGTATACCTCTTGATATTCTGAGTTGTATTATGTGCAATTTATGTAATAAATCATGTTTAAATATGAAATAAAGATCAGGGTTGATATATAGTTCCATGCCCTAACATTTTTAGATGATTTTAATATGGTTATTTGAGTATTTAAACATGTTATATGGTACAATTTTTTGATGATAAATATATTTTGTATGTTTTTTAGAATGCATTTATGATTAAAGTGGAATTTCTAAAGGGAAATTTTATGTTTTTGTATGTTTTATTGTGATGTTTCATTAAAAGGGTTTTACGATTTTATGTGGAATGTGATAAATAGGACGTCAAAGGGATTTAAAGGTTCTAATGTTTTTTCTAAACTAAAATAGATTTTTTTTTTCATACTTGTTTCCTTTTTATGCACTGTTGGTATGAATTTTAAATTTTTTAAATGTTGGGAAGCATGTTTTAAAAATTTAATTTCTTTATGTGTTGATTTAAATGGGGATTGGCCCATATAATTAGCTGATCAATTATGTTCTTTTCATGTGTTTCTCAAAATGGTGATTTGTTAATTATGTAAGTGGTGTTAAACATATTTTAATGTGGTTTTGGTGTGTGCAAAATGGAGAGTGGTTTAGTTTGTGGAAAATAGTGATTTATGGGCATATTAATAATGATTTTCATGTGTATATGAATTTTTTTATACATGTGACATGTGAACATGAATATAATAACAAAGAGAATCCCGAGTATCTTGGTGGGAAGACTAGAACTAGTAAACTAGTGAAATAGAAGTTGAAAGTTTCAATTTCTTCTAGTGGATTGACACTAGTTGATGTGGAAGTGGAAAGTCTGAGTTTCACTAAGTTCTATTGATTATTAAAACACTAACTAAACTATGATGTTTATTGTTCTCCACTATAATTTTGAATGATTGTCCTCCCTAGCGGCCTTTGCATAAGGATGATGATGGTTGTCATTATTATACCACCTTTCATTGAGTAATAAGGTTCTAGTGTCCCAATAAATGTATAATACCCTTGAATATTTAATAATAGTTCTCTCTTATGAAATGAGACTCATGTGATGTGGTGTCATTCATCAAAATTGGGTGGACCTTAGGTGTATTTAATTATAAAGAAAGTGTATCTTAGTAGAATGTTTCTTTTGAAATGTTAACATTAAAAGTGTTGTGTTGAATTTTTTTTTCCTTTAACATGATTTCTTGGAAATGTTTCAATGGATTTTAAATAAATGATCTTGTTAAATTGTCTTCTGATGTTGTATCAAGGAATCATTTTCATTGGGTGGCATCCTATTGAGATTTGTCTCACACCCTACATACACCATTGGTTGTATGGAGACTTTTCTTTGTATGACCCAGGTAAAGTCAAGATGTGTCATGATGATGATGTTGGATCGAGTTTATAGTTCTCCTTGTTGTAGGTGTTGGTGGTGTTGGATTTAGGGAAATGTCCCTCATCTTTCATGGAGGGTTTTAGGATGTTTTATGTTTTCCATTCTTTGTATTATTTCTGTTTTTTGTTTTAAAGTTGTAAAACATTAATTCTAAGAATTGTTATCTCTTGTTTGTATTTGGTTATTAATTATTGAATTGTTTATTTTTTTTGTTGATCATGTTTATGTAATTTGTTAAAATTGTTCCCAATGTATGTTAATGATACCCAAGCATTAGTTTCTAGCCTTTGGGGATTAGGAAAACCATTTAGGCCATGTCACAAAGTGGGGTGGGTGTCAGGTTGGATGGTACCCCAATTTGGTTCGTGAAATTTGTGATAACTATATACTTCAGTATAATTCATTCAAACTTGTGTTGGTTTTTATCAAAAGTTATCAAAGAAATTATATTTATTTAAAGATAAATATTTCATAAAACTTTGTGGTGTTACAGGGTAAATGTTTATTTCAAAAATGTATCATAGTTTCTCAAAAAATAATAGAATATTTTCTTGTCTAAAAATATTAATCAATTCATTCATAAATAAATAATAATAGGGGATAAATGAAGAGTTTATGTAGAAAAATATGGATCATCACAAGGAATTTTATAGTAGTTTAGATTAAGTATGATCCTAATCTACTTTTCAAACCCCAAATGATAGATTATGGAATCCACTGAGGATATAAGAGAGGTTTTTACATGGGAATAATCTAAACCCCTAATTTTTCAATTGGATGAATCCCAAACTAGGAATTTTATACCAAAGTAGACACATCCCTAAATTTCCCTATCTGGGAGTCGAAAAAACCCACAATTTCCTACATGGAGTATCCCCAAAAAAAGTATACATCCTTTTGGTATGGTAATAATAACTAATGAATTACTTTAATAGTTGGTATAAGCTATTTTGTGAAAATATTTAAGTGTAGAAAACTATATCCATCCTTGAAGTAATAAATATAACAATTAAAGAACAACTAGAGAGATATAGAATGAATTTTTTTGATTAAATAGTTCATGAAAAACCATGTAATGGATTTAAATGATGGAGTATGGGAATTGTAGAATAGGTATTGTATGTCTCTTCTTGGTGAATAAAGTCAAATAATAATTATACTACATTGATAATTTTTCAAATAAATTAAATATATTGTCACATGGTCTATTTCATAATTTTATATATCAAAAATATCACAATTATCAACCCTTTTCTTTGAATTTATTGATCCATTTAGATTTAAATAAATAAAAAATACAATAGATATGTTAGTAAATTTAAAATAATAATATTCAATACTCATCTAGGATAGAGGGATAAGAAAATTATTATCTATTTATTTTTGAAACATTTGAAAAATTCAAACTCTATTTAAATTTCATAGAAAACATCTTCAAGAATAGGTCATTGATATCAAAGAAAAGTATCACAGATTAAAACCATAATATTCAAATTTTGAAATTAAAATTTCCTTCTATATTAGACAGTTGATAATATCAAACATTATAAATTCCAAAATAAAAACTATAAATAGAAGTTTGAATAAATTCACGAACCTTAAAGTATAATTTAGAAACAAAAGAAACCAAAATAAAACTTGAAAATAATAAAATCAAATTACTTGAGTTCCAAACTATATATAAATTATAGAATGCAGAGAAAACTTTTATCTTCATATAAATATATTTAAAATACTTTTAAAATAATTATCATAGATTATATATGATTAAAATTAATTGAATGAAACGTTATAATAATTAAAAACTAGAAAATAATCATAAAACCAATGAAAATATCATGGAAATTAGGAAATAGATCCATCTAAATAATATAATAATTATACACTATATAAGGGTCTTAAACATGCTATACGTTAAGGTAGGATTTAATTTTCATAAATTGTATGAAGGTAACCTACTATTTTCACATTCAATATAAGGGTAAAACATACATTGTAAGTGTTTCTTAAGTGTAGGATTAATATCTACATAGAAGTAAAACATACATGTGTAAGGGTATATAAGAAAGTTCAAAACATTAATAAAGGAAAGACTAATTTTATTAAATCTGTGTAAGGGTAGATTAATACTTGTCTATGTGTAAAAATAATTCTAAATAGGATATATAAAAGTACCAGGAATGGTGTGTAAGGGTAAAAATGAGATTCATGTGTTGTTAAAGGTAGTTTTAGTTGTGTAAGGGTAAAGAGATTGTTACCTATGGGTAAGATAAACTTTATAAACATTGTACAAGGGTAACAGAGAAGTCATGTAAGGGTAACATGAAAATTTAAAGTCCTACATAATGGTAAAAAGTGTTCACATAAAGGTAAAATGTAAGTTGTGTGAGGGTACACAGAACCATGAATGAAGGTAAACATAAATTAAAACTATATACATAAAGGTACAAGGGAGTTATGTTAGCGTAAAATCAAAAAATTTATTCTCATTTAAAGGTAAACATAATTTTAAAAAGGATATATAATGGTAAAAAACCATAGAAAATTATTTATTCATAATATTTAAAAATAATAATGACAAATAGTAATATGAATAAAGAAAAATAAATGGGGAAATAATTAATAAAGAATTATAATCCAGAAAATTATTATTTTAGAAGCACACAATAAGATCTCTAATTATCAATATAATAAATAAATAAAATTTTCCAAATGAGTTTGAAAAACACATAATTACCCATTAGTTAAATAACAATATAATTCATAAATATAATGGGAAAATTTATGAATATTTCTTTACAAGATTTTTTACAAGAATTTAATTTTTTTCAATTACATCATCCGTATATCAAAATTTAAAAAGGTTAATAAATGTTCCAGGGCATGAAATAAATGAAAGATATTTCTAAGAAGTAGGTTAGACTTAATACGACAACATTATATAATGTTTAACATGTTTTGAGTGAAGAAGAAATACAAAAGGAGTTAATTTGTCACTTTGAGTATAAAATTAATGATTTCTGTAATATTGTAGTGGAAGTTTTAAAGGATTTATAATAAATATTATATATCCTTATATAAAATGGAATTTTAAATGTCTATATAACAATTGGATTAATGTATTATAAGAGTGAAATATGTTCTATTAATGTTCTGTAATTGTAGATTACAAAGAAGAGTATTGTGTATCAGTTTCTTGACGATTTTGAAATCAGTATAACACAAACTCAAATTTTTTAATGGCTATATAATATTGAGCTAAAGGATTAAAGTTTTATGTAATGGTTAACATATTTTAGAATAAAATTAAATGTTTATTTCAAAAAGTTTCATAAGAGTTAAATTTGATAATTTATTCTACAATATATTTTTTCACCACATTTCTCCACCATTTTGTTTATTTAATAGTGTTGTGATTTAGTGAAATGTTAATCATAAAATAAAATAAACATAAATATTTGAGGATATGGATATAAATGGGTCAGTTATTTATACTTATTTATGAATATGATACACTTAAAATTAATATGGAGGAACTACTAGAAATATGTGGTGTGAATTAAAAAAAAGAAAGAGAAATTGAAAAATGATATATAATATTTTATTTAAAATGTAGGGAGATACTGAGAAAAGGGATATAAAATCAGGAAAAATAAGAGGGTTCATGACTTTTAAATACCTATATGAATAATCCAGAGAGAGAGATCTAAATAAGAAGGCCTTATTATGTATGATTTATATCAAAGAAGAAATTTAAAAAGAAGATTATATCTATATGAAATTTTCTCTATAAAATTGATATGTGATCCCTTGATCTATATTTTTTATTTGTATAAATGTAAGATAAATCATACTTTAAGGGGAATTTTTTTAAAGGGCCAAAGTTTATTAGATTTATATCATAGGAACAACAGTTAAAATTATAGGGTGACCGTGTAAGATTGTATAGTAACAATATAACTCCCAGTAAAAACTACTTACATAAAGTAGTGAATATTATTAATTATTGTTTTTATAGTAAATTATTTAATTATTATACTATTTGTGAATAAATGGGTATTAATTCATTTTATCTAATAGTAAATAGATATTGGAAAATTATGTTCATAAAATGGGTGAAAACATAGACATTGATTCACCACCTTTTAGTGTGTATTCATCTCATCTAGGACCCCATAAGTGGTATTGGAGTTTGGTTTTGGTTCTTATTCAAATAATTTTTTTTATTTAATGTTGGGTTATTTCTTTTAATTTTTTTAGTTAAACTGATATTATGGTAGATTAATATAAATAAAAAATGAAATTGGACAATTAAAAGGGATCTCCCATATTTTATGTTAAAATTTACAATATATGGAATTATTGGATGCTTACAAATTTGTTGTTATTCAGTATAAATGGTCTTCATATTTTACTTTTTTGTTATAGTAAAATGCTAAAAGGTTCCTTGATGACAATTATAAATAATATAAATATAAATAATTATGGTAAAGTATTTAATACATTCATAGGATCAATCTTATAAAAGTAATTCATAAATGTAATGGTAATCAATACAAATAAAATCTTAAAATGTATACTTACTCTGAATTATGTGTCATCCAATACATTAGTAGTTATAGTGAACACAAAAAAATTATTCCAAAAATAAGACACTCTATTTTCAATCCATATAACAACTGAAGTTAATTAATCCCTTATATTTTTATTAACCTAATTATAGAAAAAAATTAAACCCTTGAAGATAGGTGGTGTGTAACTCTCAGTTTACTAAAAATTAAAAATATATAATAGTTTCATAATTAGAAAAAAAATTGGTTGTCTCAGGGACTCTAATTCATTGGATACAAGGCCCAGACCATAAAAAAACTACATAATATTGAGTGACGTTAATAATTTTACTTACATTCACATTTAGGATCTTTTCTAGTTTAGATTTTTTGAGAATTAGACAATAAATCATATTTAACAAAGCAATAAAATACAATGTGGACACTTACTAACAATATCCAGTTTTCCCATAATAAAAAAACATTTAAAATAAATCATGATCTATTTTATGAAAACTGTTCATAATTTTAAACATGACATCTTTAAATATCTTACTCATCCTTATGTCCTTTGAAAATCATGAAAAAACATGGGATGAGCAGAAAAAGGCTAGTAAGGGATAAAAAAAATAAGTAAACCCTTATTCTATTTATAAAAATTATAACCCATGAATGGTTTATCAATATGTAATAATTTCCATCCTTAGGAAGTAGTAAATACTTTCCATCAAAAATAATAACAATGATTACTTTTTTCTAATACAAATATTACTATAATACCCATAGAAATCATAAAAACATATAAAGGTATCCAGGGAAATATTTATAATTATCACTTTTACAAATGGAATAACCATGTGACTAACTTCCATACATGTCACTCTTACAAATGGAATATTCATATGATCAACTTCTATACCCCAATCATTAGAGGGATATCATAGAAAAAATCATCGTTGGTTTATCACGGAACCACCCATCATTAGTTTATCATGTTACCACCCATAGAATGTCCAAATACTGTTATATAATAATAACACATAAAATAATTCAATGTCCAATATGTCCCTGGGAATTTTAAATTTTCAATCACAAGTAAACATTTTAATATATCGAAATAACCAATTGATTTTAAAAACATATTTTCAATAGAAATACACATATAAAAAGGAAAATAGGGGTTTATTTTTTTCCTTTAAAAACATGAAGACTTGTAGATGAATCCAAAAACAAATATAGAAATTTTTTTATAACTCTTCTATATCCATAAAAATAAATATGAACAATAATTTCAAGAATAATAGCATGGATAAAAATATTTGAAATTAAATCATTAGAAATTCAACGTTTCCCACACTACTTTGATTGTCTAAATAACAATAACCAAGAAACATTAACATTTTAAAAAACATTAAATAACATGATAATAGATAAAATATGGATATGTAATGTTAAAGAGGCTGTATATACACTTTATAAAATAATAAATGTTCATATCATCAATAAATTATTCAATGAAAGGAGATTGAGACGAAATCCATTACCCTGAGTCTGACTTTTAACATGGGTATTAATCAATATGAATAATAAATTTATATTAATTATTTAATTGATTCATAAAATTTATAAATTCTGTCATAAATTTTATTTTACTTATTAAAATGTTGTATAAAACTTCTTAAACAATTTAGTTTACATTGGGTGTTTTGACCCTATTTGGTATATGTGTCAAAAACGACTTTATAGGTCGACTAATGACAAAGAGGTCATTATATAAACATATATAGAATAATAAGAATTAAATAATTATCATATTTTTAAATATTTTATAATTTTAAAACCAATCATTAAATTGTTTTATGAAAAATGAACCAATGATACAATCATGGAGATGGTAGGTCGCACGTAAGGATGAGCAACGTTCCCATTTTTCAATGATTGTTCTGAAAAGAAGGTAAGTAATATTTCTCTTTTAAAAATTAAAATTATATAATAAATACCAGTTTATTTAATCATATATAATTATATATATAATTCTTTTTATGTAAAAGTAATCACATCACGTCGAAGAGGTAGAAGTCCACACGTCCACGAAAGACGTTATCACTTTTTTAGTGTGTGAAAGAGTAATAAAGAAAATGATATATTTTATTTCCAAAATGGTAATTATGTTATCAATATAATTTAGATTAAATTATTTCACATAATATTAAATATATCATCCTTAATAAATTCCATGTAATGTTTGAATGTGTCACATCGCTTTGAGGTGGCGGTAGCCCACATGTCCAAAAACAATGTTATCATATTTACACAAAATGTAAAGCATAGAGGTATACGTATATTAAAATTCCATAAGTATGAATACATAATAAATATCATATATATATATATATATATCATATAAAAACATTTAACCATCATAATTCTCACACATGAGAGGTGGTAAAGGAAAAAACGAATGACATTGCTTTGTGTGGTGGTAGTTCATTTTACATGAACGACTATTTCGTTACCATTTTGACATAAGTGTGTGTACGTGTAGGTAAAAACCACAATAGAATATCATATAAACAAATTTTGGATACTAATGTTATTATATTATCATTTAATAATAATAAATTAATTGATGGAGAAACTAATAAAACATAAATATACATTGAAGAATATTACCACTTTTTTGGGTAAATACTTTTCGTTTTCACGAAAGGGATTACTTGGTGGTATTTATGACCAAATTGAGCACTCTAGGATGATTATAGGGATATTGGGAGATTATTTGGGTAGGTTTTGTATAATACAATGGTTTTTGATAGGTGTGAATAAATGGGAACGGTGAGTGCCTTTTTATTGTGGAAGGGGAGCGTTATTCTTGTAAATATAAAAACATAAACTCTATTGAGAGGTCTCTCTTAAATCCTATGACTCCAATAATGGTCCTAATTCTAGAAAATATGTTATATGGTCTAATAATTTCCATAAAATGGGTTTTGGAAAAGTTTCTAGGTCATTTAGACTCTTAAGATTAATGTTTAACTACTAACTAACCACATTTTTACCTTAATTGCTATAATTTATTTTAATTACGTTCACTAATATTTTTGGGTAAAAAATATGTTGACCTTATTAGAAATTATAAATGATGATAATTTAAAATATTAAATCCATTTTTCAAAATTAAAATCATAGATGAGGATGAAATTAATTTAAAATCAGTCTCATAGATTAGATGAGAAAGCATATTGTTAAAGTAAAAAGGTTCAAAAGTTTGCTATGGTTTTATATCTAAATACAATGTCAAATTGTTTCTAGTGACCAAATTTTTTTAAATTATATAAAATTGATCTAATTATACTTCAATACCAATTAAAAACATAATTTAACTATATAAATAAATTGGATGAAAATTATGTTTTGAACTAAAATTTAGTATTATTCACTATTCATCAAAATATGAATGTTCTAAGAACAATAGAAAAAATTCACCCAATGTAAATTTTTAATTTTTTTATTTCAAAAATGAATTTTATTTTTCCAATAAAATTCATAAAAGTGTTAAAAAATATTTTTAAAATATATTATCCATTAAAAGGTGGTTAAACTAATGTTAAAAAATATAATTCTTTTAATGCTTAAAACTGGATTTATTCTTATTTTAAGCGAATAAAATTTATTAGATGAATGTTCTAACATTTTATGAACATGTGTAAATATAATATAGTTACTATTTTTAATTTTCACCAATAAAATTTCTTGGTGATAACTACCATATTAAAAAATATGTTTAACAATAAATTATTGTTTGGTATAACTCAGGGTTTTGTGAAACACATGACTTCAAAGAAACTCATTATTGTGTGTCATTTATGATGTTAGAAGTAGTTTAACCTTTAATGAAATATTAATATCTAATTAATAAAATCTAATAAATATGAAAAATTATTATTCTATCATTACATTGGATGTTACATCTTTTCCTCCTTTTGTAAATTGAGACCTCATAATTTTATTCATTTATCAAATAAGTGGAGATGTTTTTGTCTCGTAGCATTTTTATATTCACATGTTTCATCTTCAATATTATGGTTATTCTATAAATCCTGAACCTAGTGAATTATCTTATTCTATAACTCCTTCTCACTATGGTCAAGAACCTAAACTGGTTTTTAATCATAAGAAATATTATCTTCCAACAGAATTAATACAAGGCTCTAAACATGAGATAAATCTGGTAAATACTTAATTAACATTGAAACATGAAATAATTTTTGTAAATGGTATAAAATTATAGGTAAATCCACTAGTTAGTAAAGTTACCTAACTTCCTATAAGATTTAACACAGTCTAATGAACCGTGGACTTAGCTTCCCCTTACCAAAATGTATCACACATTTCCATGGAAAAACATTGAGAATGATATGACCTCCATCCTTAAAAAATGATCTTTTCTCCAGTAATCTATGTAACTTATTTTCTTAATCTGAGTTGTCCCCATGATTCACTGAATCAGCAATTCATTCACTCTCATTTCCTCTATAAACTCTGGTCCCATCAACTTCCTTTCCCTTATATAATCCTAAAAACCTTGTATAAGACACAACTTTCTTTATAATTCCTCAAATGTTTCCATATATAGATTAGAATTATAATTATTATTATAAGACAACTCATCTAAATAAATATTTCAATCCCAGCTTCCCTATTAATCCACTGAGAAAGAATGAATCATATCTTCCATGGTCTGAATTTTCTACTCAAACTATCCATCAGATTGAGGATGAAATGATGTAATGAAATTTAATTTAGTACCCAATGACTATTTAGGTACTTTTCAAAAATTCGATGTGAACATGGGATCATGGTCTGATATAGTGTGAAGATTCACTCGATGTATGCTTATAATATCCTTTAAGCATAATCTAGAAAGATTATATATATACATTTTATCTTAAATGGGATGAAAATTTGAAGATTTAGTTAATCAATCAACAATAACCCAAATTTAATTATTTTCTTGAGATGTATTTCGAAATCCTTCCTTGGAATCTGTTGATATATTCTCCCATTTACAGTCCATCAGTAAAAAAGGTTCAATAATTCCCATCGGTAACTCCATTATTCTTTATCCTATTGAAAATTAAGACACTTCTTGGAAAATTCAGTAATGTCTCTTTTCATTCCATCCCTTTAGAAATAATCCCAAACATCTTTATATATCTTCATTCTACCCAGATGAACGAAAAAAGGAGAACTATGAGCATTGGTCAAGAATTATTTCCTTAAATATGAATCAAAAGGAACAGATAATATTTTTACAAATCATAAAGTACATTCTTCATTGATATTATAATTTGGAAACATATCAGTTTTATTGGATTATATATTTTCATGCAATGATTGATCCAAATTTTGAGCTCTCTTAATTGTTTTTGACAAAGATAAGTGCACCGAAACCTGAAAAAAAAACAGAGGATGTCCCTGCATCCAAAACATTAAGTTCATAATACATAAAATTGTTATCTAAAGGTTCATATTACAAACATAACAGGGTTAATGTAGCATTAATTTTTTTTCGACTCAATGAATTAGCCAATTTGTTCTCTTCTCCAAGATGATAATGAATCATACAATCATAATACTTGATTACTTCTAACCATATTCTTTGTCTCATGTTCAACTCTATCAGAGTGGATATATAATTAAAAGTTTTGTTATCAATGTGTACTTCACACTTCACTCCATACAAATTATGATTCAAATTTTTTAATGTAAAAACAACAGTTGATAATTCCAAATAATGTGTAGGGTAATTTAACTCATGGATTTTCAACTGGAATAAATTTTATGTAACCAAATTGGAATTACTCATTAGGAAAGAACAAATTCCTTTCAACAAATCATCACTAGAGATTAAATAATCACTATTTCTAGGTGGAAGGGCCAAAACAAGAGTATTAGAGAGGCATATTTTCAGTTCCTAAAAACAAACACCACATTATCCTCTCTAGGTAAACCTAATTCCCTTTCATGTTAATATAGTTTGTAAGATAGATAAATGATAAATGTTTTTCAAAAATTCTATCAGTAATAACTGAATTATAAAATAAAAATATAATCTCTCTGACATTGGTCAGTGTTTTCCATTTTTCAAAAAAAATATTTTAGCATGGTCAAAATTTATTCCATCTTTAGAAACAATATGTCAAAGTTATGAATTTTTTTCAACCATAATTAACTCTTAAAAAACATTTTATATAATTTCTTTTATTTTATGGTTTTCAAAAAAATCCTTTAGTTCCTTTGATGTTCGTCATTGTTTATAGAATATACGAAAGTACTATCTAGAAACACAACTAAAAATTGATCAAAAAACTAATCTAAGTCCCAATTAATAATATTTATAAATATAGAAGGTGTATTTAATAAACCAAAGGGAATAACTAGAAACTCATAATTCCCATATATCGTCTGAAATGTTGTCTTTAGGATCACATCCTCTTTCACCTTTAGCTGATGGTACTCGGACATCAGATTAATCTATGTAAACCACTAAATTCCTTAGATATAATAAAAAAATCATCGATATGAGGAGAAAGATAATTTTTCTTAACATTTTTGTAATTCATGGATTTATAATTAAAAAAAATTATCATGAAACCATATTTATTTTTTGAAAAATAAAACTAGAGCACCATGTGGTGATGTGAAAGGATGGATGAAACTATTGTCAAGAAACTATTGAAACTAGTTTTTCAAATCCAAAAGTTATACTTAAACTATTTTATAAAGGGGTTTAGAAATTTTCATAGCATCAGGAACTAAAACTATAGTAAATTCAATTCCCCAATCAGGAACAACACTAGGAAAATAATTAGGAAAAACATCCAAAAATTCACTTACTACTAGGATATCACTAATCAGTACTATTTATTTATTTTCAATAGCATGAGCTAGATAAATTTCACTTCCACCATTCATAAATTTCTCATATTATTGGAATGATATCAAGGGTATGAAATCATTGAATAAAAATTTCTTGGATTTTCAATATATTTTATCATGATAAACTGAAATCCAATCCATAATGAAAGTGATTTCAAAATACACTATGGGAATTTAAACAATATTTTTTTTGAAATACCATTCCACTAATGATAATAATAATAAATAATTGAGTCTCTAATACTTAAAACTAATGTTTTTACCAAATGTTCTATCTTACTATAATGAGGTGATATTCCAAATTTACATGAAAATTTCTCACAATTTAATGAATGAAAAGATCCAGAGAAAAAAAAGTATTGGTATTATTCTAATAAACTAGAATCATACCTCTCACTACATCATTTGATGGTACAACATCACTCATAGTTATAGAAAAAAAATTCCACACCCTTTTTATTTCAATCATGATGATTTCTACCCTGGGTAATCAACCTTGGACACACATAGGAATAATGACCTAAATCACTACAAAAAAACCATCTTTAAAATATCCTTTATTTTCCTTCATAATTATATTATTTGTAGTCGTGATCCATATAACCAAAATTACTACATCAGAATCACTTCCCATACTTTTAATGGAATTCTCTTGGATTATTTTTACCATAATTCTCACAAGATGGGAATTTTGTTCTATTACCTCCAAACTTCATTGATGAATGATTTACCATTTCCTTCTAACTATACATATTCTTTTTCTTGTTTTCATGAGACATGTGATCATGAAAAACTCAATTTCAACTTTCTCATCACATAGAAAAATATCTTGATAGCACTTGAACTCATACGAAGCCAATTACCTAAAATAAATTGGCGTTATTTCTATGTAAAACTGATTTACCATACTTTGAATATCTTGGATAAAATTTGTGATATACCAGGCTAGTTGAGTTATGTTTTCTTCATATGAATCCACTAAATATTCGTCTTTTTTCTCAATTACAAATTTTTTTCCATACCAATTTGAACAACCATAGAATTGTATTTCTCAAGGAAAATATCTATAAATTAATTCCATTCCAAGGCATATATCTCTTTTTATTACCTTATATTCTTATCCATTAACCACCACTGGTCAGCTTCATCTTCAAAACAATAAATTTTAAGAGTTCCTTTTTAGTGATCTGAGTAACCCATTACTTCAAATATCTTTTCTAAGGATTTAATCCATCCTTAAACTACCACAGGGTCATATGATCCTCTGAATGATGGAGGATGTTATCACATAAAATTCCCCCTATCATCATTTTCCTCTATGGAAGATCTAGATGATCTCATACGTGGACACCACCACCATTTATAGCATGTGTCAACTGAATAATCACTGTAAAATAATGCTATGTTTCAATTACAACTATCTCAAGATTTTGATTCAAATAGATATTTTCTTCTCTGTGTCTTCGCACCATAGCTTACTTATTTCCTCTATGGAAAACTATTCTAAAAAACATACATTAGATGAAGAAACATGGTAATATTAAAATGAAATAACATTTTAACTTGAGCATATGGTAAAATATTTCAAGGGAATGTTATTAATATTATCCTAACCTCTAAAGTTATCTAATCCAACTTATGATACCCACTATAAGGCCCATCCTTAAAACATCACATAATCTTGAGTTATGTAAATAAATTAACATTCTTTCACATTTAGTATATTTTCATGTTTATAGTTTTAGAGAATTATTCCCTAACACATACATAAAAACCATAAAATAAAATGTGGAAATATCCAAACAATATCTATTTTTTCTGTAATTTAAAACATTTAAAATAAATCATGATCTATTTTTTGATAACGATTCAATATTTTCAACATGAATTTTTTAAATCTGTTACTCATCCTTAAGTCCTGTGAAAAAACATAAAAAGCATGGGATGAATATAAAAATGTCACTAAGGAATATAAAAATAATGAAAAATTGATAAAAAATAATACCCACAAAACGTTTATCATAAATTAATAATTTTCAACCTTAATAAGTATTAAATACTTTCATTTTATAATAATTGCATTGCTTACCTTTTAATAATCACAGGATTACTGTAAAACCCACAACAAGCATTGAAAACGCATAAAGGTATCTTGTGACATAATTAAACTTCTCACTCTTATAAATGGAATAACTATGAAGTCTACTTCCATATATGTCACTCTTAAAAACAGAATATACATACAGCCTACTTCCATACCCAATGAATTGGAGGGCTATCTTTGACCCACCCATCATGGGGTTATCACGGAACAACCTCTGATTAGTTTATCACATAACCAACCATAATATGTATGAGTACTATTATATAATCATAACAAATAAAAGAATTAAATTTTAAACATGTAACTTATAATATTTCATTTTTAATCACAAGGAATCATTTTAAGATATTGAAAAAATCAATCCATTTTCATAACCCATTTTCAATAACAAGACACCCATAAAAGGGAAAGAGGGGTTTTTTCATTTAAAGACACGAAGGATTGTAGAGGAATCCAAATACCAATGTAGAAATAAAATTTCCTTTATAACCCTTTTATATCGATATAAATAAATATATAAAATTATATCAAGAATATGGACATGTATAATATGACTTGAAATTAAATCTTTAAACAATCAAAGTGTCTTACACCACTTTGAATGTTTAAATAATAAGCCACAGGAAATATTAATATTTTTAAAAAAATTAAATATCAGGATAATAGATAAAATATGGATATTTAATGTCATTGGGGCTGTATATAGACTTTATAAATGAATAAAGATTCATATAATCACGAAATGGGCAATGAAATGAGAATGAGATGAAATCCCTTACCTTGACTCTGACTTATCATGTGTGATTTTATCTTCCAAAATAATAAAACTATGTTAATGATTTAATTTCATCATAATATTTTTCAATTTTATAATTACTTATATTTAATTTTTTAAAAGATTTTATACAACTACGTAAACAATTTAGTTTACATCAGATGTTTTGACCCTATTCAGTTCATGTGTCAAAAACGACCTGGTAGGGTGACTATGGTCAAAGAGGTCATTTTATAAAAATATATAGAATAATAATAATGAAATAATTATCATATTTATATATAAATTATACTTTTAAAACCAATGAAAGAATATTCTTATGAAAAATGAACCAACGGTACAATCATTGAGATAGTAGGCCGTACGTATGCATGAGTAACATTCAATTTTTTTTATAATTGTTATGGAAAGAAGGTACGTAAAATTTATATTTACATAATGGTATCTATATGATAAATATAATTTTATTTAATTATATATAGTTATAAATATAATTATTTTTAATTAAAATAAATCACATCATGTTGAGGAGGTGGTAGTCCACACATCCTTGAATGATGTTGTCACTTTTTCAGTGTGTGAAAGAGAAATAAAAAAAATGATATTTTATATTTAAAAAAATTTAATTATGTTATAATTATAATTTATATTAAATTTATGTCAAATATTATTAATTAAACTCATATTTAATACATTCCATGTAATGTGTGAACTTATCACATCTCTCTGAGGAGGCGGTAGTCCACACGTCCACAAACAATGTTCTCATATTTACACAAAATAAAAAACATGAAGGTACGTGAATATAAAAATTCAATAAATATTAATACATTATAAATATAATATATATAGATATAACATATAAAAACATCATTTATATCATAATTTCCAACAATAAGAGGTGGTAAAGGAAAAATGAACGACGACATTTTGTGAGGTAGTAGTTTTCCATACACGAATGATAAATATGCTACCCATTTGATAGAAGTGTGCATATGTGTAGGTATAACCATTAATATAAAAACATATAAGTATATTTAATATACATAAGATATTATAAAATAATTTAAAATTTAGAAATTAAGGGGTGGATAAATAGATAAAACATAAATGGTCGTTGAAGAATGTTACCCCTTTTTCACGTAACTCCTTTCGGTTTGTAGCAAAGGGATTCCTTGGTTGGTTTTTTTCAAAATTTCAAGACTATATGGTGAAGGTGTGATGTAGGGAGTTATTTTAGAATTGTTTTTATGAGCCAAATGGGATTCTTTTGTGAGAATAAATGGGAAGGGTGAGTGCCTTTTTATAATGGAGGGGGAGTGACATTCTGGTAAATTTAAAAAGGTAAGCACTATTTAGAAGAATCCCTTACATAATGTGACTCCAATAATGGTATAAATTATATAAAATAGATGATATTGTCGAATAATGTTAATAAAATGGGTTTTTGTAAAGTTTCTATGTCATTTAGACTATTAGGATTAAAGTTTAACCACTAAGAAACCATATTTTTATCTTAATCACTACAATATATTTTAATTACTTTTACTAATAATTTAGGTCAAAAACTAATTTGAACATAATATAAATTATTAATTATTATTATCATAAATATGTAATGAGTTTTTTAAAATTATAATATCATAATTGGCATGAATTATTTGAAAATTAATCCCACAAACGGGATGACGAATCATGTTTTTAGTGTAAAAAAGTTGAGAAGTTTATTAAGTTTTTATATATACACCTAATGTGGAATTGTTTCCACTGACACAAATTAGTTTAATTGATATTAAATTGATAAAAAAATAATTTAAAAACAATTATAAATATAATTTAACTGTATAATTAAATTTTATGAAAATTATGTTTTGAACAAAAATACAGTATTATTCACTATTCGACAAAAATATAATAGTTCTCATAAAAATAAACAAATTAACCCAATATAAATTTTTATGTTTCAAATTTAAAATTATTTTTTATATCTTAAAATTTCAAAAGTTTAATAAATTGTATTTAAAATATATTTTCCATTTAAAGGCGGTAAAACAACCTTTAAAAAATAAACATTTTTTTTCATAAAATTGGATTTATTTTTATTTTAAGACTATAAAATTGACTGGATGTATGTCAAAAAATTTTATAAAAATGTATAAACAAAAAAAAAATAGTAATATGAATTACTATTGATATAATTCCTAGGATATAACTTCCATATTAAATAATAATATTAATAATATATTATTTTCAATACAACTCAGTCTTGAGTGAAACATAATATTTTAATGAAATTCATTGTTGTGTGTTAGGTATGATATCGGATGTAGCATCACCTTTATGGTAAAATTACTATATAATTCATAAATATTAAAAATAAAATATGACAAGTACTTATTTCTATGTAAATAATAAAACCTAATATTTTTTATGAGTTATCTTATCTCAAAACCTAAGAGTTTATGGTTACATAATACCTCACTTTTTATTACCCATTTTCCCTTTTTCTACTCATTGGAAAAAATATTAGTTTCTACATTATTATATATATATATGTTAGTTTGATAATTATTTGGATCATTCATCAATTAGAAATTAATTGTTTTTGGAACTGTGACATTAACATTAAAGGATATGATCAACGCATTAAAAAATGTGTTAACATTATTAAACTAAAATTTGATTTTAAGATAACATTATTTTATAAAAATATTGAGTTCCTTATATTGTATATTTATGAGGTAGTTATGTTACCATATATTATACTACGTTTACCTATGTAATATCTTGACCTACATAACTTCTCATATGATCATAACTAAAATGATACATTACCTCATGTACACCTCCCCATATTCCAAGGTCTATTTAAAAGTTATGAGGGTTTATCAATATATTGTGGAGATCATAATCTCCATAAGATAACCCTAAATAGCCATGAAATAATAACAAACCATTATCCACAATATTACTCTTTAACATGTTCATTAAAGAGGAAAAAAAATATTGAAACCTAGCACATGATATAATAAAATTTATCCCAAAATTAAATGTTAAAAAATTAATAAATTAGATAAATTATTATTTAATGGGTTAATAAAAAAAATATATAATCCACAATAAATAAATGATGAATAGAAAAAAAAATAGTCAAGTCCTTGGCTGGTCCCACTACCCAATCATAACCATTAATCTCTAGGTCAACCATTTTATAAAATTTCATTCACCGTAAAGAGATCACAAATCATGATGTATCCTAGCCCATCAGGTTTCATGATAAAGGTATGAGTAATGTAACAAATGGGTCCCCACCCACAGTGCCCCTAAATAAGTATAATATGAATGTGTTCCATGTATATTATGATGTGGTAACAAATCATAGAGATATTATATGTGGAATGTTTGGTGGAAAACTATTCACTTATGTTGGGAACCTTACCAAAGGGGTTTTTATATTCTAATAAAAGTAATTAGGTAAATATAATGTGATAAAAAAACATTCCAAAGGTTTTATATGTAATATAATATGAAATTTCATATAAAGTATTGAAATAAAGAGATTTTTTACTAGTCTATCTTGGACCAAAGAAGCTGTTGCAACCCATGATCATCATTTATTTCATTTGATAGTGATCACAAAGTGGAAAAAACATACTTTCACCTCTATAGTTTATCAATAATCTATATTAAATCATCCTATGTTCATATGGTATTATTCATTCATTGATGATGTGTTATCATCTCATATGCAAATAAAGAAGAAGAAGAGAGTTTCGAGTCTCGATTATTTCTACGTAATAAACATGGAGCACCACCTCACAATACCATCACATGGAAATCATTTATATATAAAATTAAATATGACATTTAATTGTGGTTTAATTTATTAATGTTTTCAAATTTAAGAATAAATTTCATGGATTTTTCATGAATGTATGAATGCATTATATAAACTTTCAACTTCAAATTATATCCTATATAACTCCTTCATAAATTATTTCCATGTTGTATGATTTAACTACACAAAAAATAACTACTATCATTAGTAGTGTAAAACAATATACCTATTTTTTTTTACAAATCAAAATTTTTGCACACACACACACTAATATATATATATATATATGTATATATGTATGTATTTATGTCATATACCTCAATATACCACATTCATTAAAGCCTAAATACTTTTTACCATTTCACATTATATTATATAATATAATATAGATTTTTAAACCATATCCAGAAATCAATTTGGATATATAATAAAACACTTTTGGATGGATATCATTAACATAACATTATATCACATAATATGTGATGCCTTCTGATGACCCATCCGAAACAATTTTCAATTAACTCTAAAAAAATTTAGAGAAGTTATCTGAGTCAAACTCAATAAAAATTTATTCACCCAAAAATTGTGATTGTAAATGAAATTATAGAATTGAAAACAAATACAACTCTCTGTATTCATATATGTATGAAAACAGTGTTTACTAGAAGATAATGAATGATATTTGATATATAAGGGGATATGATGTGATCTCCATCATATACATGTATCTCTATAACTATTTCCACCACTATAAATCATATGAAAATGTGAATGATCACATTTTTAAAAAATTTAGGAATCCAGTGACCATGATACATAGAACATGTAAATCCCATATTTCCATCTCATTTTATCTTTATTATAAGAGTGATGACTAATCATATCAATGAATACATAACATTCCATTCACCTTTATGGATAAACATAACAAATGAACCTTATCTAGAAAAATATATAATATCTACGTGTGGAAACAGACTCCCATGGTCTATATTAATCAAGCTCCTAGATTTCATACTTTCTATATGAGAGGAAAAATCCCATCATGGTTAATCTCCAACCGGCAACATGATTTTAAATATACCCAACCTCATCTGTATTAGATAATTCAATATGTATAATTTAATAATTAGGGTATAAAATTATGAATGTGTTCATTCTTGATATCTCTCAAAAATCTTCTAATGGGGACTCTAATACGATTCATTCTCCCCTAGTATACCAAATACATCATTTGACACTCCATGTGGTATACTTAGTAGGTCATCCAGCAAGCAAAAAGAATCATATTCATTGTTTTATACCTCTTGAGAATTTCCTATAGCACTATACAATAATCATATTAAACCTAACCATTAATTTTTTCCATAACCTATAATACTCCATGAGGAACCTAAGTCTGGGATAAAATAAAAGTCACACACTGAGAGGTATTTTATCATTATACTTCCTGAAAATTATATATATATATATATATATTAATGTAGCCAACATGAAATAATGATTAAATGGAGGTTTAATTTTATATGATACATGTTAATATTCTTAAACTCTATAAGAATCATTAATAAAACAAACATATGCACTTGTTTAACATATCATTTATGAGAAACTTACAGATCAACCCTATGTTTTTCACACATTCAAGTTTTTGTTACCTCCTTAAATCATATTTAATTCTTATCAAATCCTTATATGTCCACCTAATAAAAACCTGTCACAAAAATTATTAGTGAGAAATATCTATAAATTATACTGTTTTGAATAATGGAGAAACACACTAAAAATATTTTAAACTTTTCAACTTCTTTAATATATTAAAACGTCAAAACATTACATAATCTTATTTGACAATTTTAACTTCTATTTAGTACTTATAAATCTTTATGTGTTCATCATCATCATTGGATACTTATTCCTTAAATAGTTTCATTGAAAATAAATAACTACTTACATTATTATTTTATCATTCATCCAATATAATTTTCGGATACGTTGATAATTAAATTAATATAAAAAACTAAATGTGACTCTTATATTTATATTTACATGCCCTAAACTCTTTATGTATTTTAGGTGTAACTCAAACTTCATTTTGGCTGGTAGAATTCTTCATGAAATAGTGTGTTTTATTTTTCATAATAACTAACTATAACTATTTACATTATTCATTGTCATCACATAGTATAAACTCTTTTAATAAATTGAGTGAAAACAATTTAATATTAGACATGGGTAATTTATTAAGAAATAATGATATTAACTTTTAAAAGGTAACTATGTGTAACACTTTACATTTTTCTTTACCATCACATATCATAATAAATTTAGTTTATTATGTAGAAATCACCTAAACTTAATATTGGTGTAGTCCTTTATTTATACAAATTGATTTATTTAAGTCCAAATATATCCCCACTAGAATATTATATATTATATTATTTTAATAATATATTATTAAGGTACAAAAATCCTTTTGTGTTAATAAATGACATTTTTTTAGTATTAACATTTAATAAATAAAATATTGATTTTATATGTTTTATTCTATGTGTTTGTAAAATTTTTCATTTAAAAAGAATACATTATTAAAATATACCACCAATAAATGATAGGGGAGGATTCCTTCATAATTTAAAAAATATTTGGATAATCATTTTATCCAAGTTGAAATATTTTTTATCCATGTCTTCATCTCAAAACATGTTATAAATCCTAATGAATCATAATCCATATTTTTACAATTAATAATCTCAAAAACTAAAATTTATTATTAAAAATATTCCCTTATCACATAAAAGAATTGGGTAAAGATAAAAATCACTTACTTAGATTAATTTTACCTTGATAAAATCATTTTCAATCAAATTTTTGATGTGGTAACTATTTACTTCATCTCATGAATATAAACTATAAGCTCAATCAATTATTCCTTTTATTTTGAACTCCTGTATATTTACAACACTCTGTAAAATATATATTTTTTATCACATTATATTGAAAATTTAATAATTTATTTTTATATCATTGATATATAACATGGAAATTATATGGTGTTCTATAAACTTCTCTATGTATATTTCACATTTTCATTATATATAATCATTATTCCTCCTTCCCGAAGACCCCATGTTTTAATGACCACGACTAGATTCTTGAATAATCATTTTTGAATTTTTCAACTAACTTTTACTATTTTGGTATGAAAATTTAACCACTTTTAATCTCTATACATTACAAGAATCCAAACATCATATGATTAGTTCATCTATTTTAAGAACATTGAGAGAATCAGGAAAACTAGTCTTGAATTCATTCACTTTGTAAAAACATTTCCATAAATAAAAATAGTATTAATTTTCTAACTAGAAAAATCAATTTTAGTCTCCCTTAAATCATTTTATAAAATTTAAAAAACAAAAACCATGTGTATTAAAAATCCCGATATAATTTCAATTAAAAAAATTGTTGACATGCTATTATGAAGATCAAAATGATATAAAAAATACAAATCTTATAACCAATTTATAAAATCTTGAATTATCCATGTTAGCATTGTAATAACTCATTTCTCCATTACTTTAAATAATAATTCATGTTTCAATTATTTTCTTATCATATAATTCTATATATTTACAAAAATATAAAGATATATAGTTGATATCATATATCAGATAGAATAATAAAATTAATTTTTATAACTAATAATGTTTTAGGGAAAACCTTTTTCTCATTGAGTAATCAAAATTATAAATCATATAAAATATCATTTGACATACCCAATCATATTGAGTACATGTGTAGAGACTAAGATTCCATTGGTCATTTTTAATATAATACATTTTAAAACAAATAATGAATAACTTTATACTCCCATAAGAATTGAGATTAAATTATTAAATAAATTTATCACTTGGTTACTATGAAGGTAACATTATTTACAAAAATAAATTCCTCAATAAAATTTAATAAATTGAGAATATTTATTATGAACATTTATTAATTTACCAATCTAGGGAGTAAAATACATTAAGATTATCCTAATAAAGGATTTATGATAAATTTTATATTGATGATGACAATGATATTATCTACAACATGGTCTTTTATCATAAGTGTATAATGAATTTTTAACCATTTAAGAAGGAATTTTATAAAATGTTATCCCACTAAAATTATAACCCATTTTAAAAACATATCATATCAATTAGTTGGACAAGATCTAGATTTCACTCTGACATACACCAATTATCATGTAAAAAATCTATAAACATATCTATTTGACAAAAATTTACAATCATATCATATATGAATATTGGATAGTTGATTGGAATACTCTTTTTGAATTCATCATAAGGATGTAAACATCTCTATTCCCCTGGTATCCTAACATTTAGGTCTTCCCATCTAGTGTAACCCAAAGAAAACACCAAGAATAATCCAATAATGGAAAATCAGGGGATACTTGTGCTAAAATCAAAATTAACATCAATATAATTCAATTTTTCTTACAAATTTATTTCCACACACAATATAATTTTGGATGTACTCATATTATGCCAAAAAATACTTGGTTAAATGATCAACCACTAGGGAAGTTCCTCTTTGGATGGGATTTCACACTTATAGTTTGAAGGGGATTATTAATCACACTATATTATCTCATGTTATTTCATTTAATGTATGCCTTTTTCTAGTGGTTTATTTTAGAATTTTATTCCCTCCACCAGACTAATATGTTCAAACTATATTGATATATAACTCTCTATACAAACCACAAATTTTTGTTTCTCATTAAAAAATAATATTCAAACATATTAAAACATATCCAAATGCATCATATGTATAAGGTACAAGAAATATTCATTTATAGGATTGGAATTACGTATTATTAACTTCATCTGTATGAGTAATACATGATAAATAGATAGCCAACTCCATTCACTTTCTCAAAAAAGTTATAAGCCTCGAGATAAGTAGACAGTCTAATGAAAATCCCCTCTACCCAGGGACACTATACTCAAGAGAGAATTCTATTTATCATTACTATAATTACTAATTTGAATGAAATATATCCAACAAATAAATTAAATCTTATAAACCAAATTAAAAATTGAGGCCAATGTAGATGAAGAAATAAATTTATTAACATTACCAAACATGTAAAATAACGCTCTATCCTAGAAGCAGTTTAATATTTTTTAACTAAATCATAAGAAGTATTCACATTTCCTAATTTTTTAATAAATATGAAAATATCAAGTAATAACAATTTAATGAAAAAAAAAATTAAGATATTTAAATAGAGAGATAACCATTAATGAACAATTCATATAAAAAAGATAACTATTAACCCTTTTATAATTTTAAATTTAACATTATAGACATTCCATAATTTTTTAATATAATAATTTTATATTCACTTAAAAAGAATCCTTCATATTAATAATTAAATAACATTTCCTTTTAAAATATATGATAATATAGAAATTATAAATTATTTATAATCCAATTTCTATTATGTAAACATTTTACATAATCGAAATATCATATATTTAATAATTATTTAAACCATGATCATATAAATAATTCATACACATTTTAATGTAGCTTAACTGATATACAAAGAAGTCCCCCTTTTATTTTTAATAATTCAAAATAATTTATTATGAATGATTGATAATTTAAACATAAAAATTTTATTTTTTGGCCTTATTTCATAATTTATAACCTTTAATAATTTATTACATGTAATTTATAAATAAAAACTTTTATTTATTGATCATAATTATTTCTGTATAATTTTTTTACAATATATTCAAAATATTAACATTTAATATTTAAGAATATAAAAATTTCTTAAATAATAATATAATTAATTATAAATCATTTATAATTATTTATTAAATTTATAAATCCCTTATTAAAAAAATAATACCGAAATAACTTTTCTAGTGATTTATAAAAAATTTATAAACTATGAAAATCATTTAAGAATTTAAAAAATAATAATAATATTTTAAATGTACCCTAATACAGAATCCATATTCTGTGTAAGTTTATACACCCCTAATCATTATGCAAATACTCTATGAAAGGGTAACAAGATTCTGAATCCTGTGTGTATAGGTAACCTATTTTTTACCTTTACACAACCCATATTTGTAATGGTAAACCCATAATTACCTTTAGGTCCCTGCATTTTGTGTAAGGGTAATTAGCCAGTTACCTTTACATAATACATTTCAAATCACCACTACCTTTACACTACACATACATCACATAATGGTAATTAATTATGAACCTTATATAGACCAATATATATAAGGTTAATTTGAGATGAACCTTAAATATAACACTTTGCGTATGGTTAATTCCTTGGTTACCTTAACACATATCAGTTGTGTATGGGTAAGGACTTCATCACATATACACAACCTAACTATGTAAAGGTAAAAACTTTATGAAATTGGATTTCTAGAAACATGAAACGGTTCTATGTTTTTCATTTCATCTTTATTTCAATAAAATATCTCATAAAACATAACCATGGATTCAGTCTGATATCACTAAAAGGTATTCTTAGAGTCTAATAATAATTATTAGATGAAGTGAAAATGATAAAAAAACCATTTACCAAGGATCATGATGAATGATAAAATGAAACTAGGTATAAAATACTGAAATGATGACATGATGTACTAGATTACCTTACACCAAAGAAGCTACCAAAACCCTTGATATTCATTTTATGCATTTTATAAAGATCACAAAGTGGAAAACAAAAGATTCCCACATTCATAGTGTATCCACATGTTTTGTTGAATCATTCGACATTTTGACACGATTATTCTTATATTCACAATTTTCTAGAATCTCATATGTAAATAAGGAATAAGAACTGATTTTTGGGTCTTAGTGAATTTTTGATAAGAAACATGGTGGCACCATCTCACACTGCCATTGTATTTTAATCATTAATATAGGAAATCATGGGAGATCATTAATTAAATATTCATTTATTCATATATTTAAAACACATGAATAAGGGACAAGGCCCATTCATGAATCTATGAGTGTATATTATACATTTACTCCCTATAATTATATCACATATAACTCTTTAATAAATTATAACCATGGGGTATGATCAAATTTCCCAAAAAAAACTACTATCATAGGCAGTGTAAAACAATATACATCAGTTGTACAAAAATCACAATTTTCATGCAATAAACACACACACACAGAGAGATAGATATATATGTGTGTGTGTGTTAGTGTGTGTGTGTGTATGTCTTCAGGGAATTTATCCTTCACAATCAACCCTTTTAACATTACCATACCATGAAAAATTCATTTCTTGGATCCAAGAACCACACTCAATGATATAATTAGACTAATCATAACCATATTTGGAATCACTCAAGACCATAGAAAACCACTTTTCTTAAAAGACCCTGAAATTTAGACCACTAACTATTCCAAAAACATATAATAAGGATATATCACTAGTATACTACCACACAAACAACATTATCTAGTAATATCGACGATCACCTCTCATGGTCCATTAAAAATAAGTAATATAAAAGGAAACCCATCATTGGTTTAAATTCCATGGTGTCCTTTCAATTTATTTAAAATATATTCCAATCGATGGAAATGTTATTGAAGACTAATTCTTCAAGGAAAAATAATAAGATATAAATGTAAAATCCCGTGTCTTTACGGACTGTGAATTTCATAGGGAATTTGAAATTTCATTCCTAGATCAGATGTGGTTTTTTGAATCTAGATTCGAATACTAATTTATATAGTTAGAGGATATTTTGAAGATATATTTGGATATGGATTGATGATTAAAAAAGGTATTTATTAATCAAGAAATGGTTGGTAGTTTAGGGTTGGAGTTTTCAATTTTTAAAAGTATTTTAACCCTATGAATAATCATTGAATAGTTATGGATAACCAAGTGGGTGACTAGGGTAAATCACATGACGTTGGTTTTTCTAGAGGACAAGGCTCATGGATTTATAGAACTATGAAATATAATTATACATGGTGATGATTTTCCTAAGTGAAATATGAACAGTTGCTGCATAGTTTGTTAAAATATATAGCCTGACTATGTGAGGGGGTGTGTCTTCAGATAGTGAAAGACATAAATTTGGAGCATGTTTTGGAAAACTGTGGGTCCAAACCATGTGGCTGCCTAGATTTTATTAATAATTGTGAAATTAAAATTTCCCCCATTGTATTTTAATTGGTGGTTGTCCCTTTCCATGTGACCAAATCATAGGATATCCAGAGAGCTCCCCTATTTCTCCCTCTCCATAAAATATACTTTTTGTGTGTGTGTGTGGGGGGGGGGGGTTATTTGGTATTCCTTAGTGGATTAAGGTTAGTTTCTTTTTTCTAATTCATATCTTCTTTCCTATACATATTTTTAATATTTTGGATGTATTTGGGCAGGATAGTTGGTGGAAATTTTCACCTGTGCATGGTGAAAATAATCAAATATGATAGGGATTTTTCATTAAATATCTAGAGGATTTTTAGTGATGATTAAAACATATTGTTTGTAAAATTTTCATTAGAGACACATCATTTATTAAATTTAGTGGTTTTATCTAAATTGGATGATATTGATGCATGTATCTGTATCTATTCATAGGTCATTTTCCCTAGATGGTGTTAAGGGTACTCTAGGGATGTTCTAGGTGTATTTGGATATGGTTTAGTGAGAATATATTATTAGATGAGTAATTAGGAAATTATTACTATTTAAATTCAATTGGTTAATAAATTATACAATTTTTATAAATTTAATTTTAGATGTAATAGCTTGATATAGGAGTTCAAGATACTATATGAGGCTGTGATGAGTTTTGGAGATAGTGTTTTGTGTCAATTGAAAGGAAATTACTCTAAATAAGGTACGTATTCCCTAATAATATCCAAAAGAATATAATTTTTACATGTGACATGTGATATGTGGTATGTCAACTAATGTGATATTAACCATAAATATAAAATGAATTATTTTATTAAACTCCCATGGAATGAATATTGTGTCAAGGGCCATGATGTTCCCTTGAACACTAGATTGATTCCTCAACTGCTTATGGTTGATGGATTCATTCGAAACATGTGTTGTGGGATACATGAACCCCATGAGGGGTAAAAATTAAATGCACTAAATCAATATAGATACCTTTGGTATAAGTTCCATGGGATACCTCTTTTTAATGGATAGTACTGAACAAAAATTATTTTCCTGAATGTTGAGTAGTGATTGGGGTGTGTGTTCTTCCCCCCACTAGTACTTGAGTACTTGAGTTGGTATAATCTATAAATATTTATGATGGTTTGGGTGAGGGGACCGACCTAGGATGACCAGGTAAGTGAGGTGAAAATCATTCCAACTCCCTAGAGAGATTCCACTGTGGATTTTCAAATAAGTTGGGTGATTCAATGATATAAAAATAAGAATGTTATGGGATTCTATTCCCTATGAGTGATGAACTTCATCCCTGGAGATGAGAATGAGATAGAGGATTCTATAAAAGGTGTATAGATTATGACGTGGCCTAAGGGACGTTGATGGGTTCCCCATACTTATGAAGATCCCAGGAGGGGTTAGTGTGGAGAGTCTAGAATTATATTAGACCTTTATATATGTTGTGGTGATTATAGGTTGTCTTTCTGAGAGGCCAACCTAGGTGGTGTGTGATGAGTTTTTCTATATGGTTAACCCTAATTAAGATGATAACATAGTATGGGAGGGTAGGACACTCACCCCCAATTTTTTACCTATTATATTATTGGGAAGATACTAGTCCCTCAAATTATATACAAGATTATTGAGTGTTATACCCTTCCTTAATTTGTGTGGTTTATCTAAAATATTCATGTGGTATTCAATTCCCTGATGCACATGATATTTATCTAAGATGACTGGTGGTCTTTTCTTCCCCAATGCACACTATTCATTAGATTCAAAGTGGGGCCTCTCTTCCCCCTGATTTTATTCATGGGATAATCTACATGGGCCTATTCTCCCCATGAGTGATCATTTATAAACATATACTATTTGATAGCATAGATTATTGGTGGGTCCTCTCTTCCCCTCAACTACTTCTTATAAGACATCATGGGTGGGATGGTTTTCCATTGAGTGATCATTTATACATAAAAACATTGTATATATGGGATGATACAAGTGATCAGTTTTCCCCCTTTAGTGATCATATATAAAAATTTTATATATCCAAAAGATTACAAGGATGAAATGTGTCCCCCTAATGAATACTTGACATGATCAAAGACATCTATTACTGGCCAAATTAGGTTTGGTCAAACTCAAGTATCACCCTAGAACCTAAGGATCGATAATGATTATTTATTTATTATTTAATATCTATTTATTTATTTAATATTATCACAAATGAATAAACTTACTGTACATGTTTTGTTAGGGATGTTATTAGTTGTCACCTACTGAGTTTTACTCATTCCCTACTTAGGGGACCATGACACTATGGTGCCAGAGAAGACCTCATTACTAATAGTTTCAGGTATGGAAGAGTCCCAGTATTGGATTATCAGTCTTGAGAAAATTTACTGGGATTTATCAACTAGGATGAGATGTGGATTGAGGATTGTATAGAATCATTTATTATTATTATTATTTTATATGTGGCTGGCCCAATCAATGAATAGATGGGATAAATGGTTGTATGAATATATTTTATTTGACATAGCATGTTGGAAATTTATTTCATCCTCAAATTCTAAGGATTATTTATAGCTGTTATTTTGTTTTTCACTATTTTTTTAATCTGATATGAAGGTACAGTCTTCTTATTGTAACACTTAAGACCCGCACTGGTATTCAGAAGCCTCAGGAATATAGGGAGGTGTGCCTATGTTCATGTAAATACCCTGACCTAGAAACTAGTATGTGAAACTAGGATAGAGGGGAATTAAAATGTTGTATGAGGGGGTATTTTTATTTTACTTACTATTTTGGATATGGTGGATAGATAATGAAGACATGTTTATGATAATCCTCAGACTAGTCATCGTGAACACATTTTTGGCCAAAATTCTAGGGTATCAAGGGTATGGGATTGTTGTTATTTGTTTTGGATGTGACAATTGAAATATTTATTCAATATGAGGCTTGTATTGATACTATTATTATGTTTTTGTATATTATTCCATTAACATGAGTCCTATGTACATGAATCATTCTTGGAATGTATGAATCACATGAAATTATTGTTCTCATGTGTGATTGATATCATATATGATAAATGGTTCATTTTTATAAAGATTCAACAACAAGTTATACATTGTTTTCCCATATAACTTGTTGGTGGAAATCTAAATAGCTGAACCACAATATATTTATTCTTATGAAATGTCATGTGGATATTATGAAACTATATTTCTTAATAAAGACTATGCAATCCCCAGTATAAGGGATTTATGGTGACCCTTAGTGGGTCAGTATAGTGGTTGGATACCTCGATGACTAATCCCTTATGGGAGATTATGATAATTATTCAAGATAAAGGAAAATAATCTTGAATACTTAATTTCTCAAAAAACCTATATTTTGTTTTACCATATACATTCTTGGTGGAATTATAATTAACTGAACCTCAGTGGTAGTATTTTTGTATATTCCTGATGAAGATTAGTGCTTTGGACAAGGATGATGACTTTCCACGTGATGCATAACATGTATATATATATATATGAAAACCCTAGATTTTGTGTTTTGGTATCTGATATTCCTTATGATATTTGAGGAAAGTGTAGAGATGTTTACCTGTGTGCGGTGACCTATGGGAGACATGATTTATGGGCTAGGTTAGAAACCCTAGTTATTTGGAAATGAAGATCATAAAATTGGTGAGCCAAGGATTATGAATAAAGGTTTATATGTTTTATTTCCTATTAATTGGAAGAGTATGATATATGAGTGTAAATTTAGAGAGAGTTTATCCCAAAATTGTGAGTTCCCTTAGAAAAATCAATCAAGGATTAATGATTTGGGGTATGACAAGGAATCAAAAAAGGTTCTATCAAATATGTGGTGTATGCATAGAGATTCTTTGGGCTCTCTGGATATAAATAACATCATGTGCTTTTAGTATCAATGATATATTTCAAATCAAGGATCAATAGAGCTCCTAAATAAAGTTATTTTAAGTGTGTTTCCTAGTGAGAAATTTGAATGTGATAATATATGGTCATATCTAGGATGGATAGAGCATGAGTAGATGTTTCTGATTTTGGAATGATTTGTGGGAGACAGGTGATCATGTGATAAGACTTGGAATAAAGGAAATGTCTTAGATTTTTTAAAAGGAACACATTAATTTTTTTATTAGATTATATTAATGGGTGTGGGATGCATGGTTAGTGGAATAGGTGTATGACCCTAGTTTTGATGATGTGTAACTCATGGGAGAGTGATTGAATTTATGTGGATGAGTGGTACAAGATAGTACACCCATTGGACTTATAGGTAATTGAGATATATAATGGATAAGAACCTGTAAGAGGGTTCTTGGTGATTCAATCTTCATTTATAATAAGAGAATGAGTGTTGGGATGTTTTTTTGTAAAATCCAAAATGCATGATGGAATGAGAACATTGGTTATGTATATTTCCCATTGGTTTTGGGAATGAGTGAGTTGTTTTGTGTGGTATGAGGGTAGATGGCATCGATGTTACACTTATGGGTATGGTGGCCTAGGGCTTTGATTTTGAATGGGATGTTTTTCCATTGTAAGGGATGGTGACAACATGGATGGATTGGAGTGTGGTGGGATGGTCAAATAAAGATTAGTAATTAACATAATGTGATAGAATGGCTCAGGGGGAGGGAAAGGCATGTGATATTTGAACCCATTTGGGATAGATAATTAAGAGAATTATAATGAAATTCATATGGCGGGGAGATATTTGTTGATCATAGATGTTTTGAACCATGTTGTAGATGAAATTTTCAAAATATGTATTGGATAACATTCTTGGAAAGCTAGTAATGAGTGGCTATTTATGTTTTCAAATTGTCTCTCTAATATGAGTGGGATAGAAATATATAGTCATTACATACAATAATATATAGAGTATGGGTAATGGACTTTTAACTCCCTTGTGAGTAGGGTCATGGGTATGATGGTATTAATCATTGAATGGTCGACATGTAATCGAGAATCTGATGTAAATATGAATATAGTTTCATATATATCCTTATAAAAATCCATATTTGGATTTTATATGTCATATCATATGGAGTTTGGGTATTAGCATCATCATAAATATGATATGATCCATTGGTGAGTTAGATCAGAGATGTTATAGTGCTCGTACGTGTAGTAGGATTTCATATTTCTTTTGTTCAAGGAACCAACTATGGAATAGTAATGAATGTTAGGTTTTAAATTAAGTGTTTTCATATGGATGATCTCATGATTACATTGAGGATTTAGGTATCGTGATTAGTGATGTGATGAAATGTTGGTGGTTATAACAGATTGTTTTTAGTAAAAAAAATGTAGAGGAGGACCTACCCATGTTTATGGATTTAATTGGGTATGGTGATATGGAAACTACACTATTCATGTCAATGGGAAATTGGGAATATGTTTTTGTGGGTGATTCCTATGGTGGGGAGCACCATGTCAATAAATAACCCTTTGTGAGTGGTGAATTATACTGGTTATCACCATAAGCTTAGTTATGGACCAGTTGAAAACACTTCATTGTTTTCATTATATGGTGGGGTTTCATGCCATCATGGTACTGGTGTTGATGATGATGGAGTAACTTAGTTTTGGATGAATAGTGTGCCTTATGGTTGGAGTTGTGTTGTAGAAATTGTTTCATCATTCTAGTGTAAAACATGATTATTGAATCATTAATTGATTACCATAATAGGTCAGGATTTATGGTTTAATGTCATTATAAAATTCTCAATGAGATGGAGTGATATGGTGGAGTGGTTATAAAACCCAGTTTCTTTATGGGTTGTAAATTTTAGAGGGAATTTTAATTTTTTTGCTAGAGTATTTCTTGTTTTGAGAACCAGATTTTGAGACTAAATATGGAGAGTTTTATCATCTTGAGAAGATTTTTTTGATATGTATTAAGGAATGGGAGAGGCCTTGGGTGCTTAGGTGATGTTTGAGAGCTTTGGGATAGATTTTTAAATTTTTTAATGGGTTTTAACCCTATGTATTGTCAATAAAAGGTTGGGTAAATCCATGAGAGTGACCAGGGGAAACCATGATGGGTTAGTATATCTTGAGAGTGAGGCACATGGTTTCAAACAAAATTTAAGAAAATCATGAAAATATACCATGTTCGATGTTATTGTTTTTAGAAGGAATCCACACAATTAGCTCATGGTTTGGTAAAACATACAGGAATACCATCTGATGGGTTGTGGATCATGATATTGTGAGTCACACATTTGGTAAACAATTTGGGTAATCATGTGGAAAAACTATATAGTATCATATATTTTCATAAAAAGTGTGAAATGACCATTTATCCCAACTAATTTTAAAATGAATTCTCTACCTTTTGTTTATCTGCCAAGGTTAGACTAGGGGAGCTCATGTGACATCCTCCCTTTCTCCCTCCCCTTCAAATCTAAATTGTGCGGGGATTAAAGGTAATTATTAAATATATTGAGATGAATTTATTATTTCGTTTTCTTCTATTTCTATTTATATATCATCCCATTATATTAGATATCTATAAACATTTTATTGGGTGATTATTTCCACCAGATCATTGTGGAAATAGTCAAATATGTTGGCGATTTTATTTTTGATGGGTAGTGGATTCCCCTTAATAATGAAACAATGCCATTTCATTTTTTAATGACAGTTATGTCAGTCAGTAAATATATTTAGAGTTTTTTCCTAAATTAGATAAAATTTATTGGTGATTTATTTTTAGCTGATTGGGATTTTTCTTAGGATGGTTTTCAGGTTACTCTATAGACCTTCCATGAGTGTTTGTTTTGTGGTTTTAGGGATCACATATTTCTCAACGAGTAATTATGCAGTTATTACTATTCAAATTTAATTTTTTTAATTAATTATAAATTGTTTAGAAATAATTTGATGGCTGTAATTTATTGATATAGGATCTCAAGAGATTATATAAGTCTTGGATGAGCTTGGGAAAAAGTGGTTGGGCTTGCTTTAAAAAAATGACTTTGAATAAGGTTGGTGGTCGTTGAATATCTCCCTATTTTCATGATAATTTGTATTTTCCATGTGATATGTAATCTATCCACAAATATATGATTGGACATAAATATAAAATGAATTATTTTATTAAAATCCCATGTAATGAACAATTTGTAAAGGGCCATGTTGGACCCTTGAACACTTTCTTTATGCCTGAACTGCTAATGGCCAAGGGCTTGACTGAAAATTTTTATTATTGGACAATTGTACCCCATCAAAGGTATAAATTTAATAAAATTAATAAACATAGTGTCTCTTAATATAGGTGACCTTAGAAACCACCTCATTGAGGAGAGTATTGGACTAAGAATGCTTGGCCTGAGTAGGCTATGATAGAACCATGAGATATGTTATAGTACTCATACTATTTTATTAGAGATTGGGAGGAGTGTTCCTCTCCCCACTAGTATGTGAGTACATTATTGGGTATACCAAGGGTATATTTATGATCTTTTTGGTGAGGGAATAGAACTCGTATGACATGATAGGTGATATGGTCATTATCTAGAGTGATGTTTATGAATATTTTTTCTATATGTACTATGTGGCTGCAATATTAACACAGTGATGCTAAGGGATGTTACTCCCTTTTCGTTATGGTGTTTATCTTAAGATATGAGAATGATATAGAAGATCCCATGCATGGTGTTCAAATTATGAATTGTCCTAGGAGACCTTGGTGGGTTCCCCAACCATATAAAAACTCTTTGGAGGGTTAGTGTGGAGTGGGTAGAATAGTGTTATCCCCATATGTATGTGGTGGTGAATATAATTTATGCATCTGAGTGGCCAAACTCAAAAGAATGTGATGGATTTGGGTGTATTGTCGACCCCTTTGAGGATGATGACATGATTATATGGTTGGGATGTTGGCCCTCCATTTCTTACATGAGATATTACTAGGTAGTCACTAGTCCCTTAGATATTATATGAGATTATTGGGTGTGTTTAACTACCCCTAGTTGTGTAATTTATCTATGATTGAGGGTGGGGCACTATTACCTATTCATGTACTATGGATCTGAGGTCATGGGTTTTGCTATACTCCCCATGCATATGTTATTTGACAAAGATCATCGTGTGGGCTGAAATTCCCCTGTGCACATTATTAGTGAGATTCTAGGTGGTCCTACTCTTCCCCCAAATATATTCCTGATATAATCTATTTAGGTCACTTTCCCCCAGAGTGATCATTTATACATACAAACTATTCAATATCATAGATTTCAGGTGGGGTCGCTCTTCCCCCCAACTGTATTTTATGAGACAATCTAGGCGGGAGGATTTTTTACCATGTAATCATTTATATTTACATACTAGTTATAAATGGTATGAATCATGCATACTATTCTCCCACCTTATAGATCATATATACAAAACTATATATATTTATGAGATTTTATGGAGGATACATATCACCCAATGATATTGTGACATGATAAGAGACATAAAACACTAGTTGATATAAGTATGGTTGATCCCAAGTGTCACATTAAAAGAAAAGATTTATAGTAATTATTTATTTATTCTATTATTCCAATTTATTTATTCAATCAGATAACATGTGAATACACTACCATTACGAGTTATTTTTAGATCTTTTTGCTGGTATCTTGGTGAAGTTTACTCACACCTTGCTCAAGAATCCATGGCACAAGGGTAGAAAATCAAACCACATTAATCATAGTTTTTAATATGGTTGAGGCCTAATATCACATGATTTGGATGGTGTATCTTGATAGTTACTTGTATACTATGATTAAATAAGGTTTATATTTGGTACTATATCTTTATATTGTATTTTAGTACATATGGTCAGTCTAATGGGTGATCAGATGAGACATGTTCTTGTAAGCTTGCATTTCATTTGATAAAGAATGACTGTTGTCTATTTCTTCTACTTACACAAATGGGGTTTTATGTATTCCATTTGGTTATTTATATTATAGTTTCACTCTGGTATATTCCTATATACTCCCCATAGAAACACTATATATCCTTGTTATTACTTGGAAGCATCTGGTGTATAGGGAATCATGTCTAATGTCATATGACTCCCCCATCCAAGACACTAGTTTGTTGTCTAGGGAAAACAAAGTGTTAAAATATAATACTTACTCACTATTTATTGTGAAAAAGACACCATTAGCTTACATCCAGGAGAATATTACCCACCTTCCAATATACACACATTATTGGTCATAGTAAGTTTAAAAAACAAGAGGAAATTATAGATTGATCACACATTATACTATTTGGATACTTAATGTAATAAATTATTGAGTTATTTAGCCTCAATTAAAATAAATTATAAGAAAAATTATAACCCCATAAATTAGGGATTTATGATAAAAATTAGATTAAAATGAGATAAATCTTTAATATAAAGGAGGAGAAATTTATTCTCATCAATAAAAATCCAATGAGAGAGAGGACATTTTATTTCAAGCATAGAATGTTGATAATTCATGATTATAAGAGATAAGATGATGTGATAGGGGTGGGAGGTCCATATATATATCCAAATATTTAATATGGTTATGTTTATAAACATTCTAACAATAAATTAAATTAATCAAAATTTAAAAAACAAGCATGGGGCCTCTATGGGCTTAATGGACTTCCACTATATACCTGTTAGTCCACTAGATACTCAGCATGAGGCTATGTTCCATCATGTGGTCCACCTAGGTGGCCCCTAATTTCCTAGTAGGGACTCAGTACTAGATCATTAGGTATCCTATGGATTTTTTTCACTTTACATCATCTTTCTACAAACCCTATTTTCTACCATTTTAGTTCTCAGCCTATGCCAATGAGTCCTATAGCTAAAAATAACTAAAATACACAAGGAATGGATAAAAAAAATTAAATTAATACCTTTTTATATGTTAATCCTTATAAATTCTCCATTAGTTTGATTCTTATAGTGACCCTAACCTGGTTACGCTAATGGAACGCAAATTAGAGTGTCACTACCCCCCTAGAAAACTCTCTAATTCTTTAGGGCTAGCGAATAGCACTATATACCATGGTACATAGTTGGGAAATGATTTACCCACATTGTAATTTAATATAATTCATGACCATATTCTCTTTGGAATCTAGAATAACTCATCCATAAATCAGATGTCCTTAAAAAACTAGATATTAAATAGTTCATACAATGATAAAAAACTGCAATAGACAACCCAAGTCACAATATGAATGTATAGAAGACCGAAAAAATATTTGATCCATAAATTAAAAAAGTTGACCTAAAAAGGCCGTTACAAACAAGGAAAAAATGTATAGAAAATATTAATGTATATGCGATAAGAAAAATTCATCTTCTGATGACCCAAACATTATCTTCAACAACATTGTGAAGACTAAACCTAGACTTTGTACATGCACACCCATGAAATGATAATTTAATGACTATTGATGTGTTTGATAGAACATGAAATATATCAAAGGTTAGGTTTTGTTTTTACCAGGATTTCCATTCATAGTGTAATCATAAATACTCTATCGGGAACCACCAATGTTGTCTCAACACACAAATTGAATAGATTGTTGTGTGAAATGAGAAACCTATACTTTTATATGTCTATATAGAAAATAGTTTATCAAAAAAAAAACATGTAACCAAGGAAAATATAGGTTTTCATACTAATGAGTATAACTATAAATTTAGACAAGTTATTGTATCGAAATATAATAAAAAAGCAATCTATAATGAGGTATAGATTAATCTAGTGAAATTTTCCAAAACTAGTTCAAGATAAGATTACAATCCAAGGATGGTACCTATCCACCATGAACGACCTACTCATTGTCAATTTCTGATCAAAATGTACACACACACACTCACATATATATATAATCATATTTCCATGGACGTATATATACTCACTATAACTTTAGAGGCCAATTATCCCTTTTAAGAGTGATTTCGTGTCCATGTATCTGCATAAACCTCTGTACAGAGGTAGGGCACACAAACTTATTTTTATGTCAATATATTTATATATGTATATATGTATGTATGTATTTATGTATGTATGTATGTATGTATGTATTTTTGTATGTATGTAACTATAATCACACTTTATTAGAGGGTCATATACTCACTCTAACCTAGGAGGACATCCATCCTATATTTTTGGAATTGTACATAGGAATAAGTCACTCACTTTTTTGTAACCAGAACAAATTCTTCAATCTTGATCCTAAAAAATATGGATCAACACCTACATATAAAATATATCCAAAATAAGGATACACATTTACAACATCTCAAGAGGTAACCTATAGATGTGGTAATCATATCAAAACTAGGAAAATTAAATACCACATAACATTTTTCTGGTATTATTTTAGATATCCCAAATATCCATAGAAAACTTATGATTTATCAATATTATACATGCTTGTTATCAACAATAAACATGATTTATTTCAATAATAAATATTCTCCATAAATAAACAATGAGATGTTTCGTATCAACATACTAGGCATGTTCTATATTAGGTATTATACATACTCAACATAAAAAAACATTACTCATGTTCAATACACCCAACTATATCATCAACTAGTATGAGGTGAATCAACACTAAAGGTAAATATGTCAAACTATTAGGTTATTGAAGGGGAAAAAATATCCCGGAAAATACATGAGTTTTTATGTGTTAGTTGAATTGCTTCAAATTTATAATATGTATAAAATTATTAAAAATATAAAATCAAAGAAAAAAAGGAAATATTTAAGTCATACAAAACTATCGAAATAGTCTATAAAAACCCATAAACGGCACTTCATACCCATCCAATGATATGACCACACACAGATTTCTAAAATAATGTATAATTTTAATGACTCAGGTTTTGACCCATAGGACTTCAAGAAAATTTTGGGGAATATTTCCGAAGCCGAGAACTGAGTCGGCGAGGGATTTTGGGGCCTGAGGAGCCTCCATGTAGTGATATTAATGATATTAAATATATTTTATCTTTCATGTGTAGTTTCACTTGAAATGTTAATAAATCTCATCTGGAGTCTCAAACTGGATTTATGATGCTGTGGTTGATTCTAAAACATCGTTTTTACCCTAGGTTCAACCTAAGGTCGTGCGTGCTGGAAGCTTCGATCATGGGCGTTTTGGGTGACGGTGCATTATGAGATGGATATAAAATCTAACCTAGCCCTACCCTCCCCTCATGTTTGGTGCCAATGACACAAGGATAAGGGGCTCCACCTCCCCTCTCCTCTTCTCCCCTTTGGTGATGAATGGAATCAACTTCAAATCGATGAAGCAAGGTGTTTTCGATCTCCATTTCTAATGAATAACATCATCATATCAAAGAGGAGCATGATTCAAGTGTTATTCGTTATCCAAATATTTGGTGTTTCACCAATGAGGTGGGTGGATTTTGTTTTTTGTCCCAACCCCTTTCATGATGATTTTTTTAAGTTTCAAGATCACAAATTCAATTATTGTTGATCCCTTCTAGGTATATATGTGGGTTTTGGGAAAGAAGGAGATGAATTAGGGAATTTTGTATGTAATTCCTGACTAGAATTAATGTCTATATGTCGTTTATTTTAGTGACACATTCCATTTAGACCTGCCTATTTGGGGAACATTAACTCGGGGACTACATTTCATGTACTAGGTTTATCCGCCATGTAGTGACCCAAAACATTTGACCAAGGGACATGGATTGGGTTGGCCATGTGATAACCCATGGTCGTGTAGTAACACAAGGCCAAGGTACATGGACAAATGTTTTGGTAAAAGAAAATGGGAAAACTACATGATCATGTGTCCATTTAGCCATAACACGCCATTTAGTATGTGATGTACAACGTGTGAGTAGCCTATCATGGGTGATTTTCGGCATAGGACACGATGGTGAATGCCATTATGGACTACAAGATATGAGTTGGTGTAAATAAGGAAATATGATAGTGAAGTAGTACTGATCTAATGTTGGAGATCTATGTGGTTTTCTAAGAAAGAAAGTTGGATTTGTGCTTCCCTATACCTTCAGGTTGTGTATTTCCCTTACCTCTTTTCTTAGGTAGAGATGGGACTCCAAAAATCATGGGTACGGGTTTGTTACCTTGGGGTAGTTTCCTTTGTGGTTTTACTCCCCTGATAGATTAGGGTGTTGGTTACCCATGATGTTCATAAAGTTGGACAATGACCCCCTAACATTGTATGGAGCATTCCCTCTATACTTGTTGGAAGGAAGAGTAGGTACTCCCCTATAATACCAGGGTGTGGGTCCTCTAGCTACACTTTTTTACTCCACTACAGTGTTAGGGCACAAGTCCTCTATCATAGGAGTCGTTAGAACCCTATTGTTCTAGGGTGTAGGTCCTCCATATGTGTTGTTCTAGCAGAGTCGTTACTCCCCTATCATTATAGGGATTGGGTCCTCTGACATGGGGTTGGTACTCCCCTTTAATATTATTGGGTGGGTCTCCCGTAGTAAACAAGCTAGTAGATTCAGTACTACTCTGTCTTACCAGGGTATGAGTCCTCTAGCTACATAGTGGTAGTCCCCTATTGGTTTAGGGTGTGGGTCCTCTGTCCATAGAGTTATACTCCCTTTTCATATCACGACACAATTCCTCCCTTATATGAGTGGTACCCCCATGTCGTTCCAAGGTGCAGGTCATCACTTACGGAGTAGTAATCCCTTATCTCCGAGTATCAGTAAGTAGTGGGTCCTCCATTTGAGTTGGAGCTCCCTAGGTTGTTGGATACTATTATGAGGAGTAGGACCCTCCACTTGATATTAATTATACCTATATAATAGTTAGTGATCTGTTGAAAGATTGAGGTGGGGACCACTACCTGTAGAAGTGACATAGGTTTTGTGGGTTTGTTAGATGCAATACTCTATTGACTATGGGGAAGTGGATAAGTGTGGGTCCCATCCATTCTCTATTGTTAGAGATGGTACACATAACTCATAGTATGGAGCAATGACCCTTCAACTGTGTGTAGTGGTGAGTGGTGGGCCTCTTAATTTGGGTTTATTTAGCATGCACTGGCTGGAAGGTGAAAACGACAGAACCTTTGATGATTGGTTCTAGAGATGGACCTAGTAAGATGTTCTTGATGGGGCACATTCTCTAGGATGTACCACCAAGAATGGTAGAGTTATTCTTGAGGGAGTGAATCTATCAGACAGGTTCTTTCTAAGATTTCTGAGCTTGTGGAGTGTGTTATCCTGGTTTCGTGTTATGGTTAGATCCAACAAAGAGAATCATGTTGTTGGCTGTGAGGTTGGAAACTCATGAGACATGGAGCTTGAGAAGAGTATATATGGGTGATTTATGGGATTTCTTATGGTGTTTCCACATTTCAATGTTAACGCCCCTAGTAGGAAGAGATGACTTGTCATGTACAATTGAGGATGGTTTGAGATGGATTTTATTTCTCAATTGGGGTCCCCCTAGCTAGGTCGAGAAAATTGTTCCCTTTCAGTTTCTCCCTTTTTTCTTTTGGGGTTTTTGGGGTACCTACTAAATATTTTTGTACTCTCCCCTACATAGGCCTTTCCCTCACATATCATGTATCTTTTATAGACTATATGCCTTTCTATGGAGTCTACAGAGGACTCGAGGTTGGTGGAGATTAGTGAGGTAAACAAACCAAGGGGTTTACTAGAGCTATGCCGAGGATCATTCCAGTTGTCACAATTGACAGTGATCCCCTCATTTTGTACTCTGGTTATGGGATATAGATTTAATTCAGTTTTCACTAAGTGATTTTTTATATTTAATCAATTTTTGATCATGGAGATGTGTGTGTGTGTGTGTGTGTAGGTACATAGACAATTCCCTCCCCCTGTTAGTAATATTCCTACTTAGTGTTATTTGTCAGCTGCAATCCTATTGAAGGTGGGATTGGGGAGTTGTTGCTTGAGCCCCATCAGGTTGGGTCATGACAATGATGTATCAGAGCAAGTCAGTTTCACTATGGGACTACAATTTTGTGAGCTTGGTATGGATTTCATAGTGATAATGTTAAGATGTTTCGAGTTAGGATTTCCAGACAAAGGTTCTAGTGTTGTTGAAATGGCCAACTATTCCATTAACTAGGACTGTAATAACATTATTTTTGACTTTCTACATTAGGAAACTAGTTAGTGAGAAATAAATTGTACATTCATCATATAGGACTGAGTTTTGGTTTTTCATATACTTTTTGGGTTAGCTCCCTAGATAAACTCTTCAATATTGGTGCATCTTGATTCAATTTCAGGATGCCTCCATGAAGATATCAAAATAGGATTCCATGAAATTATTGTGATGAAAATCCAATCAGCGATGAGGATTCTATGTATGGAATTGATTCTGAGGTGTAACCTCCGGGAAGTATGATAGTGGTTCGACCACTTATTGAGCATCATGTTTTATCACTAGTTCAGGCTGAGGATGCGCGTAGGATGAGGGTGCTACAAGAGTTATAGAGGTTTAATCCTTTGAGTTACCTAGGTGATCCAGAACCCCATATATAAAATGCCTAGTTATAGGAGGTCATGTGAGTTTTCCACATAGTGAGGACACCTCCTGATCAAATGGCGGTACTAGAGGTGAGCCATCTGTTGAATTTAGCTAAAAGATGTTGTAGTTTGGTGATATAGTCTCATGATGAAATGGAAATATATTGGGTAGAGTTCAAGAGACTCTCCAGGTAAGAGTTTAACCCATCCACATTGAGATTAGTGTGTGTCCCAGAGCTTCTGTAATGTCAGTTGGGTATCATAACGTGGAGAAGTTTTCAGCAAGGTTCATAGACCAAATACGATAATCCTTATATATGGTTCGGGATTTGTTTTCAGTGAACAGAACTTCGAGAAAGGTTTTCATCTGTATATTATGGTATTTGGGATTCCTCTCTTCATTCCCACCAATGTTGGAGTGTTAGAGGGAGCTCTGGTGGTAGATATTTTCCTAGATGAGGGATAGACATATGTGACATATAATAGCGGTCATGAAGTAGAGACATCTGTAGGAGCTGAAAGATAGAAGGTGATAGGATGGCGGTGTAAAAGTCACACCCATTCATTGACACATGAATGTGGGTATATGGAATAAGAGCGTCTCCAAGTACTAGGTCAACTGAAGGAGAGCTGGTGTTATGCTTATGAAGGTCGGGTACATCTTGCTAGAGATTGTCCAACCCATCGTGCTGCTGCGATAGAGCTAGCTGAAGAACCACTATGGAAGAGACATCACTTATAGGAAGGAGTTCTGCAAGGTGGTTTATGAGGCGTGCAAAATGGTAGAGTGTAAGGAGGTGGAAGATAATTTCAGGTGTTTCCACAACCACCCCTATGTGGTATATAATAGGTTCAGGGAAAAATGCCATTTCAAACCAGGGAAAAAGGAATAGAAACTATAAATTTATATGTGATATGCCAAATACATCCTCTAATGACCCAAACATTATCTTCAACACCAATGTGAAGACTAAAGATAGACTTATTACATGCACACCCATTAAATGATAATTTAATAACTATTAATGTGTTTGATAGTACATGAAATATATTAAAGGTTAGGTTTCATTTTTACCAAGATTTCCATTCATTATGTAAGAATAAACACTCTTTATGGAACCACCAATGGAGTCTCAACACCCAATTTAAATAGATAGTAGTATGAAATTAAATACCTATACTTTTTTTTATCATATAGAAAATTGTTTATAAAACAAAAAAACATGGAACTATGGAAAATATAGGTTTCCATACTAACGAGTACAATTATAAATTTAAACATGTTATTCATTCAATATATAACAAAAAACAAAACTATGATGAGGTATAAATAAATTTAGTGACATCTGCCAAAACTACATCAATATTAGATTACAATCAAATGAGGGTACCAATCCACCATGAATGACCTACTCCTTGTGAATTTATGATCGAAATGTACACACACACACACTCACATATATATAATCATATTTCCATGGAAGTATGTATACTCATTCTAACATGGGAGGACAACTATACCTTTTTAGAGTGATTTTATGACCATGTATCTGTGTAAACCATTGTACAGAGGTAGGGTACACACAATTATTTTTATATCAATATATGTATGTATATATGTATGTATGTATTTATGTATGTATGTATGAAGGTATGTATTATGTATGTATGAAATGTTTTATGTATGTAACCATAATCATACTCTATTAGAGGATTATATATTCACTCTTACCTAGGAGGACATCCATCCTATGTTTTTGGAATTGTACATAGGAATAGGTGAAACCCTTTTTTGTAAAGAAAACACATGCCTCAAGACTGATCCAAAAAAATAAGGTTGAACAACTACATAAAAAATGCAGCATAAGGATACTCATATAAAACATTTCAAGAGGTAACCTTTAGATGCGGTAATTAGATCAATACAATAATCTTTTAATACCACAAAATATTTTTATAACATTATTATAGATATCCCAAATATACATATTAAACTTATGCTTCATAAATATTATACATGACCTTTATCAAAAATAAAAATTATTTATTTTAGTAATAATTATTCTCCATAAATAAACAATGACATGTTCCCAATCAACATACTTTGCATGTTCCATATCAGGTATTATATATTACCAACATAAAAAAACATTACTCATGTTCAATACACCCAACCGTAGCATCAACTAGTTCGAGGTTAATCAACATTAAAGGTAAATATATTAAACTATTAGGTTATTGAAAGGCCAAAAACTTCATGGAAACACATGATCATGTATATCATAGTTTAATTGTTTCAAATGTATAATATGTATAAATGTATTAAAAAATTAAATCAATGAAGACAAGGAAATATATAAGTCATACAAAACTATCGACATAGTCATGAAAAATCCATAAAAGGTACTTCATACTGGTCCAACGATATAACCACACATAGGTTTCAAAATTAATGTATAATTTTAGTGAATCAGGTTTTGACCAATATGACTTCAGAATATTTTTGGGAATATTTATGGAGCCGAGCACTAATTCGGTGTGGGATTTTGTGGCCCGAGGAGCCTCCATGCGGTGATATTAATAATATAAAATATATTTTATCATCCAAGGGTAGTTTCACTTGAAATGTAAATAAATACCATGTGGAGTCTCATATCGGATTTTTGAGGTTGTGGTTGATTCTGAAACATCATTTTTACCCTAGGTGAAACCTAAGGTCTTGCATGCTGGAAGCTTCGATCAGTGGCATTTTGGGTGATGGGGAATTATGAGATGGACTAAAAATCTAACCTAACCACACCCAGCCCTCACATTCGGTGCACATGAAAAAAGGAGGAGGGGCTCTATTTTCCCCTTCCTCTTCTCCCATTTGGTGATGAATGTAATTAATGCCAAATTGATGAAGAAAGGTGTTGTCAATCTTCGTTTATGATGCGGATCATCATCATATCAAAGAGGAGCATGATTCAGGTGTTTTCTTCATCCAAATGTTTGGTGTTTGACCAATGTGGTAGGTGGATTTTATTTTTGGTCCCAACCCCTTTCTGGAGGAATTTTTTAAGGTTCTAGATCACAAATACAATTATTATTGATCCTTTCTAGGTAGATCTGTGGGTTTTGGGAAAGAACGAGATGAACAAGTAAATTTTGAAGGTAATTACTTACTGTAATTAATGTCTATATGTCATTTACTTCAGTGAAAAATTCCATGAAGACTTTCCTATTTGGGGAACATTAACTTGTGGACTACATTTTGGGTACTGGGGTTACACGCCATGTAGTGACACAAACTGTTTGACCATAGGACATGGATTGGGTTCTCCATGTAAAAACACATGGACATGTACTAACACAAGGACAAGGTATATAAACACATGTTTTGGTATACTAAAATGGTAAAACTATATGTGCATGTGGTAATTTAGCCTGAACACTCCATGTAGTATGGGATTCACAACATGTGAGTAGCTAATCATGAGTGATTTTCTTCATAGAACACAATGGTGTCCACCATTGTGGATTACGAGATATGAGTTGGTGTACATCAATAAAGTTGTTAGTGAAGATGTAATGAGATGATGTTGGATATCAGTGTGATTTATTAGGAGATACACTTAGATTGGTACTTCCCTATTTCTTCAGGTTGTGGGTTTCCCTTACCACTTTGCTTGCGTAGAGATGGGACTCCCAAAATCGTGGGTGCGGGTTTGTTACCTTTGGGTAGATTCCTCTGTGGTTTTTAATCCAATAATAGACTAGGGTGTGGGTTCCCCATGATGTTCATAAAGATGGACAGTGCTCCCCTACCATTGTAGGTAGCAGGCCCCCCTTACTTGTTGGAAGGAAGATTAGGTACTCCCCTATCATACTAGGGTGTGGGACCTCTAGCTACAGTTTTTTACTCCACTACTATGTTAAGGCGCAATTCCTCTATCCTAGGAGTCGATTGACCCCTATTGTTATAGGGTGTAGGTCCTCCATACGTGTTGTTGTAATAGATCTAGTACTCCCTTATCATTACAAGAAGTGGGTCCTCTGGCATGGGGTTGGTACTCCCCTATCATATTAGGGTGTGGGTCTCCAATAGTGAATAAGCTAAAAGAGTTGGTACTCCTCTGTCATACCAGGGTGTGGTTCCTCTAGCTACAGAGTGGCACTCCCCTATTGGGTTTGGGTGTGGGTCCAATGTCCATAGAGTTGAAATCCCTTGTCATATCATGGTGCAATTCCCCACTTATTTGAGTGGTACTCCCATGTTCTTCCAAGGTGTGGGTCATCACATACAGAGTACTAATCCCCTATCTCCGAGTATCAGTAGGGAGTGGGTGCTCCATATGAGTTGGAGATCTCTAGGTTGTTGGATTCAATTATGAGGAATGTGCCCCTCCACTAGATATGAATGATACCTGGATAAGAGTTAGATCTCTATCGATAGATTGAGGTGGGGGCCACTACATAAAGAAGCGATATAGGTTTAGTGGGTTAGTAAGATGCAGTACTCCTTTGACTGTGGGGAAGTGGATAAGTGTGGATCCCTCCATTATCAATTGTTATAAATAATACACACATCACATATTATAGTGAAATTCTCCCTCGGCTGTGTGTAGTGGTGAGGGGAGGGCCTCTTAATTTGGGTTTCTTTAGAATTCACTGGATGGAAGGTGATGATGATAGAACCTTTAGTGTTTAGCACTTGAGATGGACCTAGTAAGATGTACCCAATGGAGAACATTCTCTCAGACGTACTACTAAGAATGGTATAGTTATTCCTGATGCACTGAATCTATCAGATGGATTCCATCTAGGATAGCTGAGTGCATGGAGTGTGTTATCCTGGTTTCATGTTACGGTTAGAGCCAACCAAGTGAATCTTGTTATTGGCTATGAGGTTAGAACATCATGAGATATGGAGTGTGAGACAAGTATATATGGGTGATTTATGGGATTTCTTATAGTGTTTCCACATTTTTGTGTTTACACCCCTAGTAGACTAAGATGACTTGTCATGTACAACCGAGGATGGTTTGAGATGGTTTTTATTTCTCAATTGGGGTTCCCCCTAGCTAGGTCGAGAAAATTGTTCCCTTTCAGTTTATCCCTTTTTTGTTTGGGGTTTTTGGGGTACCTATAGAGTATTTTTATACTCTCCCCTGCTCAATCCTTTCCTTCACAGATCTTGTATCTTGTGCTGACTACAAGCCTTTTGATGGAGTCTACAGAGGACCGGAGGTAGGTGGAGCTTATTGATGTAAGCAGACAAAGGGGTTTACCAGAGTTATGCTGAGGAGCATTCTAGTAGTTACAATTGACAGTGATACCCTCATTTTTTACTATGTATGTGGGATATAAGTTTAATGCATTGGTTAATTAGTGGTTTTTTACATTTAATCATTTTTTGATCATGGGGATGTGTGTGTCTTTGTCTGTGTGTATAGGTATAAGGATAATGCCTACCATGTTAGTAATATTCCTACTCAGTGCTAACCGTCACCCGATAGCCTATTGGAGGTGGGCTTGGGAAGTTGTGGCTCGGGCCCCATCAGGAAGGGTCATGACAATTTTTTATCAGAGCCAGTCGGTTCCACTTTGGGACTACAGTTTTGTGAGCTAGGTGTGGGTTTCATAGAGATAGTGTTCAGCTGTTACTATTTATTATTTTAGGAAAAAGGTTCTAGTGTTGGTGCAATGGCTGACTAGTCCATTCACTAGGGCTATAATAACATACTTTCTGACTTGTTAACTTAGGACACTAGTCACTAGGAAATAAATGGTGCACGAATCATATAGGACTAGGATTTGGTTTTTCTTATACTTCTTGAGTTAGCTCTCTAGATAAACTCTTCGATCATGGTCTGTCTTGATTAAATTTCAGGATGCCTCTATGAAGATACCAAAACAGGATTCCATGAAATGATTGTGTTGAAAATACACCCCGTGATGAGGCTTCTATATAGGGAACTAATTATGAGGTGTTACCTCCATGAGGTATGCTAGTAGTTCGACCACCTATTGAGAATTAGGTTTTACTAGCAGTTTAGGATGAGGATGTGTGCAGGATGAGTGTGGTACCTGAGTTTCAAAGGAAGCAACCTTTGAGTTACCTGGGTGATATATACCCCAATGTAGAAGATGTCTGACTATAGGTAGTCGTGCGAGTTTTCCACATAATGAGGACACCTCCTGATCAAATTGTGTTCCTAGAGGTGATCCATCTATTGGATTCAACTGAACGATGGTGTAGTTTGGTGATATAGTCTCATGATGAAATGATGATCACTTGGGTATAGTTTGAGTGACTCTTCAAGGAAGATTTTTACCCACCCACATTGAGATTAGTGTGTGTCCCAGAGCTTCTATAACTTCATCAGGGTAGAATGACGTGGATAATTTTTCATCAAGGTTCACTGACCTATCACAATAATCCCGAGACATGGTTCAAGATTCGTTTCAGTGAACAGAACTTCGAGAAAGTTTTTATTAGTATATTATGGTATTTGGGATTCATCTTTCCATTCCCACCTATACTGGAGTTTTGGAGGGAGCATTGGTGGTGAAGAGTTTCCTAGATGAGGGATAGGAAAATGTGACCTATAGTAGTGATCACGAAGCAGAGATGTCTGTAGGAGCTGGAATATAGGAGGTGATAGGATCACAGTGAATGACGCACACCCATTCCTAGACTCAAGAATGTGGGCCTATGAAATATGAGCATCGCCAAAGACTATGTCAACTATAGGAGAGGTGGTGTTACGCTTATAAAGGTCGAGGACATCTCGCAAGATATTGTTCAACCCATCGTTCTGTAGAGAGGGAGATAGATGAAGAGCCTATATGGAAGAGACAATACTTAGAGGAAGGAGTTCTACAAGGTGGATAATGAGGTGGTTGAGATGGTAGAGTGGAAGGAGGTGGATGAAGATTTTAGGTGTTTCCACCACCACCCCCAGGTGGTTTGTGATAGGTTCAGGGTGTCGGAGGATGTGGGAAAGGATATCTATATGCTATAGAGGCCTTCGACCCAGAAGCTTTGAGTATAAATATAGGTATTCCCTGTTTACATTATACTTTCTATAGTATAAATTATTGGACACTGTTGGGGGTACTCATTTCTTTTATATTTTTTCTCGAGGTTTAACCATGGTGACATGGGGCATCGGTAGAACCCCGTATTGTCAGTTGGAATGGATGGCCCATTAGGACACATTGTATGTTTGGGAATAACAATTTTTTATTATTAGTAACCTTATTTGTTTGGAATCAAATTTGTACGAGACCTAATTCAGGAGTATTTGGTTTCCTTTGACATAGCTTTGAACTCACAATGAAGTGGGGCACTTTCCCCACTGGGATGAATTTTTTTGATGCGGCCAAAACTGTCTAGGAAATTCAGTGCTGCCCAAACAGGACAGTATCAAAGATAGGTAGATTAGTTCCTTGGACTTTTGTGTTTGTGTTGAGGTTGTATGATGAATTGTTGTAGAAGGTCTTGGAATTTCAAGAGCGGTTTCTATGCTTTACTCATTTTTTCTTGGAATCCCTTGAAGAAGGAGATCCTTACTTAGAATAATTTTATGGCGGCATAGTAAGACCCAAAAATATTTTCACAGTGTGTATTGGTTACCTACCATCCATACTCAGTTGGGATTCCACTAGTAGGTGTGGTATTGTTTCTATTTGGGTAATCTATGTTACAACTAGAGGGATGTCAATCAAGGTCTTGGTAAGAACTAGTGTTTACTCTTGGGAATCTGTATTTCATTCATGAATACCCTCACATGTTTATCATCAACCTTGAATGAAATATTATTGATGAGGATATTTTATTGTCCATCCATCAGTGGATGTTAACTGTGGGGTTCCTTTAGTATCTTTGTTAAGATAACGAAATGGTGTACTACTAGACCATAAGACTGTAGATGGATCGTGGTGCTTGGAAATTTCCCACTTGTCACAAATAATGATACATGAGACCGTTTGTTGCAAAAAAAATCTGGGTAAATCTATATATGAGGATTGTTTGACCTTGGTGGTTTCTCTACGTGCATGCTTATAATTATCACATGAACCTTTGGGGAGCTCACTGGTGTGCAGGTTCAGTGGGGATCTCAGTTTCTTCCCATTTTCTTACTCGTTAACAATTTGGGGATGAATAGACCTATGGTGTATAGAATATAAGGACTCATGTTTTGAACCATAAGTCTTTATTAGATTTCGAGGAATATATCCGGATTCAGGTGCTGAGTTAGTGTGGGAATCTAATGCCTAGGGAGCCCCATTGTGTTGGTATTAACAATATTAAATATATTTTTCACATGCACGTAGTTTCATTTTAAATGTAAATAACTCTTTTGAGGCGTCTCAGATTGGATTTCTAAGACCACAATTGTGTTTGGAATTTTGGGTTTACCCTAGGTGTAAACTAAGGTCATCCACAATAAATTTTTTGATTAGGTTCATTTCTGGTGATGGGGCATCATGAGGAGGACTAAAGATATAACCTAACCCTCCCCACCCCTCACATTGGGTGTGCACAAAAAAGGAGGAGCGTCTCCTTCTCCCCTCTCCTCTTCTCCACTTTGGTAATGAATGGAATCAATTCCAAGTCAATGAATTAAGGTGCTGTTGATCTCCGTTTCTAATGAAGATAGTCATAAAATCAAAGAGTGGAATAATCAGAGTGTTGTTCTTCATCAAAAGCATCAGAATTTATCCATAGAGGTATGCCAATTTGAGTCTCAGTCCCGATCAATTCCATTATGCATTCTTTTAAGGGTATAGTGCCCAAATTCAATTTATATTGATCCGTGCTAGATAGATCTGTGGGTTTTGGGAAATAATTGGAAGAATTGGGGTGTTTTGTAGGTAATTACCAACTATAATTATCATTTATAAAGTTTGAAACTCAGTGAAACAAGCCTTTTATCCCCTCATATTTAGGGAAGATGAAATTTGGGGACTATACACCATGTACCAATGTTATACACCATGTATTGCCCAAAATCGTGTGACCATGGGACATGGCTTGGGTTAGCAGTGTGAAATCACATGGGTGTGTACTAACACATGGACAAGGTACATATACATGGAGTACAATACATGAACATGGGAAAAAAACATAGGCAGGAGGCTATTTAAACTAAACACACCATGTAGTATGGGGCGCACAACATGTAAGGGACATAGTTGGTCGATCTGGGTATAAGAGGAACATGACCAGGGGCCAGGTGAAGAGGGACATGGTGTGTACCGACATTAAACATCTTGTAACACTACATGGTTTGGAAACCTATTAGTATAGGATACATAGCCCGGTGATTAGGTGGGATCACATGTCGTGTGTGCCTCAGTGCATGTCGTGTAGTCTTAGGAGATCATTCTGATATCTTGCACCTTATGTATATCCTTCTTTATGATTCGGATTCTGAATTGTGAGTATCCAATTATAATTGAGTTCCCACATATAATTTGATGGTCAAATCTATTACGACTTACGTGACACAATGTGGTGTAAATCAAGAAAGACACTGATGAATCATTACTAAGGAGATGTTGGAATCAGTGTAGTTCATGAAGAGAGATGTTGGGACTGCTACTCCCCTGTATCTTAAAGGCACGTGTTTACTATACATATGTTCATAGATAGATACTAGAATCCCCATGTCATGTTCATGTTTTTAATCTTTGGGTAGTTTTTTCCGGGGTTGTCACTGCCCCGATAGACTGTAGTGTGCGTTCCCCGAGATGTTCGTAAAGTCGGGCAGTGCTACCCTACCAGGTTTGGGTACATGGCTTCTATACTCATTCGAAGGAAGAGTAGGTTCTACCTTTTCATACCAGGGTGTTTTTCCTCTAGTTATAGAGTGGTACTCCCATACTACGTTAGGGCGCAGGTGCTCTATCCTAGGATTCAGTACTCCCCTATTGTTTCATTGTGTGGGTCCTTCATACATTTTGTTCCATTAGAGTCAGTACTCTTTTGTCATTATAGGGTGCATATCCTTTATCTTGGGATAGGTACTCCCCTATCTTATTAGTGCATGGGTCCCCCATAATGAATGAGATATCAGAGTTGGTACTCCCCTGTCATACCAGGGTGTGGGTCCGCTAGCTAGAGAGTGGTACACCCTTACCGTGTTTTGGTGCGGGTCCTTGATCCACATAGTTGTACTATCATGTGGTATTAGAGTGCAGGTACTCCATTATTTGACTGGTACTCCCCCATTGTTCAAGGGTTTCAGTCCTCATATATATAGTAGTACTCCCCTATCTCTGAGTAGTAGTGGGTAGTAGGTCCTCCATTGTAGTTGGAGCTCCCTTGGCTGTTGGATACAATTATGGGGAGCGGGACCCTCCAGATGATATGAACAATACCAAGATATGAGTTAGTTATCCCTTGATGGACTGAGGTCAGGGCCACTCCCCATAGGAAAAATATAGGTTTCACAAGTTAGTTAGGAGATGTACTCCCTCGACTACGGGGTAGTGGCGATCTGTGAGTCCCTCTCTTATCTCTCGTTAGAGATGATGCATGTGTTTCATAGTCTGAAGCATTAATCCGTCAACTATTTTCAAGGGCGATGGGTGGGCCTTTACATTTGGGTTTCATTAGCTTGTGCTTGGTTCTAGTTGATGGTGACCAGACCTATGGTTCTGGGCACTAGAGCTGGACATTGTACAATGTTTCATATTGGGAAAATTCTATTAGATGTACCATTAGGAATGTTAGATTTTTTCTTAATGGAGTTCATCTGTTAAATGGGTTCCATCTGTGATGGTTGATCTCATGGAGTGTGTTCTCCTCGTTTTGTGTTACGGTTAGATCTTAATAAGTGAATCAATTTTTTTTAAGGTTGGAACCTCATTAGACTTTCATACTGATATGAGTATATCTGGGTGATTTATAGGAGTCCTTTTGGTGTTGTTACATGTCAGGGTTGACATCCCTTGTGACCAAGATGACTTCTCATGTACAACTTAGGATGGATAGAGATGTAGTTTCTCTCACGATTGGGGTTCTCTCTGTCTAGGTTGAGTAGTTTTTTGCCTTTTATTTGCTCCCTTTTTGTTTTGGGGTGTTTTGGGTTCCTGTTGAGTATTTTCATAATCACCACTACAGAAGCCTTTCCCACACATGTCTTATGTCTTGTGAAGACCACATACCTATCAACAAAGCCCAATGAGGACCTGAGCCAAGTAGAGACTACTGAGTTAGATAGAAAAAGGTGTTTACCAGAGCTATGGTGATAAGCTTTCTAGAAATTATAGTTGAAAGAGATCCCATTGTTCTGAGCAGGTTGAATGATTTTATAGTTTTCATTGGTGGGTTTTGTTTTCCCCTTCATTCATTTTCAATACTTCTATTGTAGTTTTGATGTGGGATATAAATTTACTCATGCATTGGTTACTTACAAGCTTTTACATTTAAGCATTTGTGATCTTGGAGATGTGTGTGTGTACTTTTACATATTCAATACCTCCCATGTTAGTAATATTATTACTTGGCCCTAGTCACCATCCCCTAGCCTATTGGATGAGGGATTTGGGAGTTGGGGCCTGGGACCCATCGGGTTGGGTTATGATAATAACAAATCAACCAAAAACATATAGGGATTCCAAATTAATAATAAAACAACAATGAGAAACTAAATCTACATTTTACCATATTAATGTCATCAAAAAAATTTGTTCATACCAAAAATTAGCATTTAAAATCCATTCATTTATATATTAAAATAACTAAATAATCATTATTATAAGATTTATGAAAAAAGGCACCAATGTATCGTGCATAATCCAATAATCATTTTAAGGGCTGAGACTCTCTTCCATTACTATAGGAAAACATTAAAAACCCCAGCCATCATTGGGGAAGCACTTAGGAATCATTAAACCATAATTCCATAACTATGGGACCCGAAACACATAATCATAAAAATCAAAGTGTGTAAGAAATAAAAAAACACAAGACAATAACTTCTAAATTCCAATAAATAATATTATAATTACGATTCTGAACTGAATCTCACAAAAAATCCTTAATTTCACCCTAAAAATATAAAATTCAAAAAATAAAATTTACATTTAGTTTCTTCGATCAAAAAATTGTTTAATGAACTAAAAACATACACTATTAAATTATTTGAACAAAGAGGAAAAGAATATCTAGACCAAGTGATAATTTCACAATGACTTGGTGAAGTCATGACATCAAATCTGTAATAAGGGTAATGTAAATAATGAAAAAGAATAAAGAATAAATATGATAATATAGAAGGAGACATACCATGGATTCTAAAAGAAAATAATCCTTAAAATAGTCTTGAATCAAATGGGAATGAGGAGAGGGAGTGAATAACCAAGAAAGGACTCTAACATGAGCTATCATTAATTATTAAGAGATATGTACCAAAGGATTAGGAAATTTGGGTTTAAAAGTATGAGTGGAAATGACTAAAATGGCCCCTTTAAGTGAAATGCAGACAAGGTCCTATCATGTACCTAATAGAACCCCTAGTTTCCCCCATCCACTTTCAATCTCATAAGGTACCTATTGAGATCCCATTGGGTATGCAGTGCCTCTTACAGTTTTAGGAATGTAGGTTCCAACACCTCAAGCCTCTCTTGAACTCTCAGAACATGCACTAAAACTCAAACCATGGGTAATAACTCATAAGATATTAACCACCAAAATAATATTCATAGTATAAATTTTACAATGATAAATAACCCCTATCATGGAATCTAGAAAATAAAATAGATTTTTATATTAATCAATATAGAACCCAAAATTAAAATTACTGATTTAGGGGTCATTTAAAACTCCAAACCTATGACTTATCATCGCTATTAAGTCCAAGGAGATGCTTATTCAAGACTCAATGTACTACCAAAACCTCATGTCATATATTATTATCCAATACCCTTACAAGATCATCAATCAAAAACTAGATACATAACTCCAAAAAATAGGCCATTCGATGATATAAAATAAAGATTTAATATCCATAAGTCACACTAACAACTAACACATTTTCAAATATCCAAAATCTATCTTGATTTTGATGAAAAAATTTTAAAATTGATATGACTCACCAATCAATAAAAAATACTACACTCAAATGCACATGGAAAATCCTACAGTTCCATGAATATCAAAAACCAATCGATATAATCATGATATAAGGTTCTATTTATAATAATTTTTTTCTTTCCCTATCAGAATAGAAAGATCATGAATCCATATGTGTGATGAAATTTAATGGGAATTTGAATTTTCAATTTGGTGGGAGGTTCGTTTAGAGAACAATATCATAGACGACTGGTGGGGTCTTTTAAAGGGAGGAAATACCAATTTTCACCATTGGTATTAAATATGTGGATCCTCTTTCCCTCCACTATTTTTTTCACATAGAAAACAAAACCTTCCTCCCTTATCCTCCTTCAAATCCCTTTTCATGGGGAGTTTTGTGATGTTTTTTTGGAAATTTATGGTGATTATCATCCTCTATTTATCTCCATTGATTATTTTCATCTCATTTTAATAATATCAATGTTACTAAGGTAGGGTTTCTTCTCTAATTCCACTAGATCATGGGGAATTGTCTCGATATGATGGGGCCTTCATACATCTGAGCTAGAGGGTGTTCTGAGACAATTTTCTCTCTTTATCTCCCACCATTTTAGTGGGATATGTCTCTACATTAAATTTTAGAATATTTTTACTTCAAATTATATATTTTTGTGAACTAAAATGATGCCACATATTAGGTAATATTCCTAATATGACAATGATATAACTTATTGGATCTTCTATATGTGTCTAGTCCTGATTCCAATGTGGCTAGTGTACCAATGGGCATTTTAGTGATTATGCCTAAATATTTTAAATTTTTAAAAAATTGTAAAATTGTTCTGAATGGTTAATGATTTATAAATTAATTATAATTAATTATTAGATCTTTTGGTGCGATCTAGGTTCCAAGGGTATGATGCGATATGTTGATGAGGCTTTGCAAGTTTGTCACATTGAAATTTTAAGGAGTTTATAATTTCAGTAAAAGGTTGTTGTTCTATGTACTTTCCCTCTTATATTTATTAATATTTCATGGTTCAACTAACATCGGGCCTTAACACCAAGTATATTTTTATGTTTTTAAAAAATAATATAGTAATTTAAAAATAACTAAGGAATTTATTAACCTTAAATGTAATTCATTATACTAAGAAAGTGACTATACCATTAGGGTCTGTGATCACTAGTAGATTTATCAATCATTGATGTTCGAGACTTTGAAAATTATAATTTCTGACTAAAATTTAGTCACCAAATTTTATGGGGGAATGAGAGACTTAGTGGAACTTGCTACTGAGAATTTGATTTCATTGGTAGAGGTGTGTTAACTAGATAAGTTGGTCATGAGTAGGCCGTAGGGGACCCTTATATAGGTATCCTTGATCTTCCTTATGATGAGAAAAGATAACATAGTGTTGTTTGGAAATTATATCACTTGATAGATACTTCTGATACCATAGAGATTTTGGTTCTTTTTAACTGAATTAGTGGTGAGTGATCCTCCCCCTTTTGATATGGTTTCTAGGATGGATGGACCTTGGGAATGATAGAACTGGTTGGGTGTGTGTCAACCAACCTAGAAAGAAAATGAACATTAAGATGGACCTAAATCCATCTCTGTAGACTATTTACATTACATCATACCTTATGATTCTTATTAGGATATACCATGTGTGAAATTGCTGAGAAATGTCATTCCTATGGTGATGGGTGATGACTCTAGACTTGACACCCAGACCTAGGACCCCAAGTAGGGTTCCTCCACTTATTTATTGATCTAGGGGACCTGAGTAAGTTCTCAAAACTTATTTAAAACTAATAAGTTGTGTGATGCATGGGTAGAGATGATTATAGGTGCCATCCTAGAACATGTACCCTTCATGTGAGCCAATGGGTTACGGATAGTGATGACTGGTGTAATAGTTTGGACAACCACTATCCTTTTTTTATATAAATGATGTTGTAAATGCCCTATGATAAAATGGTTAAACTATTACGATATACATTAGAGTTAGGTTTACTGTAATATACGATGAACTATCAATGTGGTTGGGATACATATATAAAAGGGATTTGGAGTGATCTTTACTTGAAATGGGAAACCCCCATTATAGGTAATCTTGTGATACTATAGAAAACTCACCCAGTAGTGAGTTATTTGATAATACTAGTTGGGACACCATGGATTTGGAATGGGATTATATTTATTTTCGGTAGAGGATAGTTCCCACCATTTTCTAGTTACTATGGATTGTGGGGACTTTTGTGATTTTTGGTTGAGCCTCCCACACTGCAAGGGCTCAACTCTTTGGAAACGTTATAAACTAGGATAGATAATTCCTCAGTTTGTCATTTATTAAGGAAACATTCCCTATGTCTTTATCATGTATACTAGGGTATGTTTAGACCCTTTGTTATTATCATTATATACCAGGTTGAGAGACCCCTGGTTCATTATTATGGTTGGCATGATCATCAATACATGCTTAGAGACACTCAATAACTGGATGAAGTAGTCAATATCAATCAAATCTGAAGAGCTAAAAATCAACGATGGGCTATTTAATTATTTATTTTTAGAATTTATTAATTTATTCATAAAAATACACATGAATATATCACTAAATTTATTAGTTAGATTTGTGCCATTTTGGTGGTTCCCTACTTATTTGGAATCACACCCTGCTCGAGCCAGCATTAACATGGGTACCTGATAAGACATTCACATTCGTTTAGGTTAAGGTTGGACAGAGGCCTGGATATTGTACGACTGAGTAAGATATGTTTTTAAGGTTCTGGAGACTAGTTTGTGGTTTATATTAGAGTCATCTTGGAGTATCAATATCTTTATTTTAGTTATATTGTTTAATTTTTATTTTATTTATATATCTATGATCATCCTAGTGTGATATATTTAGTGAATGATAAGCCTGACCCTTCAAGTTTTATATTTTATTTCATTTGGAAAAAACAATCCCTATTTATTTTTTTCTATTTTTTTGTTCCTTGTCATGTATGATACTTAGTTATTTCTTAAATGGATGTTCACTATGATATAGGGGTATAGTCTCCCCCTGATACCTCTTTAGAACCCCACTAATATTCATCATACTCTGGCACATGGGGATGAATTTTTGAATTCATTTAGTGCCACTAGTTAAGTTATTGTTCACAGTGAACCTGTTCATGATGTTACAAACTACTATAGAAGGTGTGTTTATTTTATCATACTATTTAGGGAGTTAGTAGATAAGATATTTAAGAATGTATTAGAGATTATGATGAAACCTAGAATTTTGGATCATTAACACATATTTTGGTGGAACTATAGGTTATCAAGGAAATGGGATAAATGTTCTTAGATTGTGCTGTAACATTTATTTGTTATTTCACCCTATATAATGAATACAATGTCTAGATTTATGAGTTGTTGTATTTTTTTCTCTTGTCCCACAATAAATAGGCCAATTATTTTACTTTTGGAAATTGTACCATAGTCGAAATAAGCATCCAATGCATCATATTTAGGCATGTAGGATTCACATGAAATATAAGTATGTTGTGTGTGATTTCACTAATGATTAGAGTCCAACTGTTTAAAGTTTCAAAAATAGTCTACATAGTGAATTAACACACAAGTTCTTTGTGGAATTATACTTATCTAGAAAATGATATATATCCTATTACTTATAATGGAAATACATACAAATTATACGATGAGATGGTTGATGGGAAATATTATAATATGGTCTCTCTTTTAGGGGATATATAGTGATCTTAGTTGGTTTTTACATACATGTGATTCCTTGATGAGGAACCCCTTAGAGGTAGGTATTATTTAGATTTGGTTGTTTAATGATTAAATAACAACCTATATAATGTTTTCCCATATAGCGTGGAATGAAATTATACCTAACCAAACCATATGTATATGATTATTTGGATATAGATCATCATAGGTCAATACTGTTTGTATATATACAGTCTTAGAGATATGAATTGAACCATCAAGGAGAATATTGATGTCTAAATTCTTGGAGGGGGCTGGGACCTATGTCGGTATATAATTTTTTCCATGTGATGTTGGATATATGTGTACATGAGACCCTAGAGTGGGTATTATCTTGCTAGTGCTGGTAATATTTTAGACAAATTTTCAGATGAAACTCTATTGGTTTTGACTAATGTGAGACCTAACTTATGGGATAAGCTAGATAACGTAGTTTCCTTTGAATCATGACTTATATTTCTGGAGAGTTTTTAAGATATGATATGTGAGGGTAACCTAAGTGCAGTGTTATCTTGTGTTTGTGTTCTCCTTCGAGACATGTAGAATGAGTAATTTATGTTGGTAAGAGATTAGTGCATGTGAGGTTTTACCAGGGATATAAAATAGGCATGGTGATGAATTATATTATTTTGATTATTAAATATCCTTTAGTGCTAGTGATTAGTATCATGGTTGGAAATCATGGGAAATACTGATCAAGTACCTCACCATATTGACATAAAATATAGCTATAATATCTTTGTTAGAGAATGTATGGATAATTGTGGTTTTCTAATAACACTAGTGTATTGGTGATCTTGTGATAATCATTGGAATAAGTGAAGTTCAGGATTTTAAAGAGGGGTATCGAGGGAACTACTTGTATAAGTGAAACTGACCATCACATTTATAACAACTCAATATTTCCTATCATTTAAAATACATACTATGTTCTATAACATGTGTCACATGCTACTCTATAAAAAAACACACCACATTAAGAATGAATTATTAATAATACAATAATGAAAACTATGATGGAAAATGATTAATAATTATTAACAATAGAAATTAAGTAAATAATATTATTTAATAATGAAAATTTTATTTTAAATAAAATTAATTTTCATAATATTATATATTTTCTTTAAAAAGGGAAAATTTTAAAATTTGAAAATTTGGAAATGATAATTTAAAATCCATTTTTGAATTCCTCAAAACAAAATTATCTTAGGATGTATTTTTAATATTTTTCAAAAATAATTTGTTTTTAGGTGAATAGTGAAATACTAATTTTTCTAATACCATCACATTTATTTAAATTATATGTTTTTGAAAACATTTCCAAGAAAATAATAAATTATAATGTAATATAAATAATTTTAAAAAACTGTGTTAAATTTATAAACCCATCCTCAACACTATGGTGAAATCATGTTTGAATCTAAATCCCTTTTCCTTGAGGATTTTATTTTTTTGTTAAAATTATTTTTTAAGAATAATTTCCACTTCATTAAACTATATTTTATTTCATATCTATTTTTTTACATCCCAAAAATTCTAGACAATCCCAACTAGAAACAAAATTTTTTTATATTTAAATATCAATTTTTATCTGTTTTATTCATATTAAAACAATTGTGTCATCATCATTTTAACAATATGGGATTTCAAACAAAGTATATTTCAAAATATTCAGAAAAATACATACATTCAAAATATTGATTTTATCATACAGTCCACATTTTATTTTAAACTTTATGTCATTTTATGGTAATTTAATTAACTATTATTTTTAAAATTAAAGGTTATCAAATTATTTTCTCTCTTTGAAACATTATATATTTTTAATATTTCTAGTATTAAATATTATTTTCAATAGTAAAAGTTTTCAAATTAATTTCACATTCCCATTTTGATAAATTATTTATTTATCAGGTTACCATTGTAATATATTATTTCCACAAGTGAATGTTTACAACGTATTTTCACTTCTCCTTTTTTGAAACCTTATTTATTTTCAAGGATATTTTATTTGGAACTTTTTAAAATAATGTATTAAAAAAATATTATCTTTAACTTCTCAAATATGTTTTTTAATGTAATTTAATATTAATAATTTATAACAATGTTCTAAATGGTAATGTAAAAAAAATTATCTTCAATTTTATTTAACCTACTATGTTTATCTTTCTTGATGTGATGTTTTTTATTGAACTTTATATGTCACTGTGATATGATATATTTTGTAAAAATATTATTTCTAAATCCTATAATTATTATGTTCAATTTATATGATTTTTCTAAAAGAATTAAGAAACATATTATTTTTTCATCGGTTCATTATGATAATTATATTGTTCATTTATAAAGATAAAACATTTTTATGGATAATGGAAGGTGGATTCTTATGTCTCCCTCCAATTAAATGGTAATAATTTATATCTCATGATAAAATGATGTTTTGATTTAGAATTTGTTTTTTCACAGTATGAAGATTTGAAATTTTTATTATTCATAATATGAAGTGTGGGAATTTTGTTTGTTCAAAATATAAGGCATGGTAATTTATTTTATTGAAAATATAAAGAATTGGAATTTTATTTGGTCACAATATGAAGAATGAGAATTTTTTTGTTCACAATATAAATCATGTGAATTTATTCACAATTTAAAGTGCGTGAATTTTGTTTTTTCACAACATGAATCATGGACTTTTTTTTGTTCACAATGTTATAATTTATTTATATATATATTTTTGTAACAATTAAATTTTATATGACATCTTATATTTCTCTATTCTTATGATTTTGAAAATTTTACATGATTTTCATCAAATTAGTTAAAATTTTCATGATGTAATTCATTTCAATTAAATATAATGTTTTCATTATTATTCCTTATTAAAGTATTGAATATTTTAGGCCATACTCACCTCTTATATGGTTATTGAAATCTATTTTACACCAGGTCATATTTTTTATACTTCCTTAATGATCTTTTTCTGATTTTATGTTACTCTAACATGTTTTATGATTATAATATATGGTATTTTTTTTATTTTTTTTGTTGATATATAAGTCTTCCAAATATTCCACTTTAGGTTTATGATCTAATAATTTATTATATTTTTTCCCTTATTTAGTGTTTGATCTCACCCATTTTTTATGTTTCCAATACCCATGTTATGAAAATTTTTATAACATCTGAAATGTATATAAATGGTCTAAAGGGTAACTATTATGAAAAATATATTGTAGTGTAGAAAAATAAGTTATTTATATAGATAATCATCAAGACCATAAACATTTTGGTATTTGGGTTATACGTCTATTTGTGGGATTTATTATTCAGATCATGATATAACAGTATTAGTTTATCATGGGTCTCTATATTTGGAATCATAGAATGGTTTTATTATTTTGAATATTACATTACTTATTAGGGTTTGGGAACCTTAGTAAAAACTCAATAGATGATTCAACATATAGGAAGATATCCTAAACTGTTGGTAATGTTTTTATTTTATGGTTTTCTCTAGAAATTCAACCCTTTATGGATACTATAAGTGGATCTAGGCTCTAAGACAGTTGTTCTAAGGGGAAAATAATCTAAAAAATGGTGGATTTTTATTAACTCAATCACCACATAATGAATGAAAAAGTGTCCTAACTATAGAATATTTTTGACAGTCCTAGGGTATGTGATTTGGATGATAACAAGATCTTTATAAACCACTATGATGTATTGGTTTACTAGTTAATTTGATGAATTTATATGTGAAGTAATAGATAACAAAACATTACATAACTTAATTAGAACCAATAGATTTATAGGAGTACCCAAATATGTCATCGTTGAAATGAAAGTATCATAGTTTTAAATGAATTTTAACTTATTTAAGTCATACTAGGATTGATATTTCACATTTATATACACAAAATATTTTGACTAATACAAAAAATGGTTTGGTTTTTTTATTTGGTTGAATAAAGATCATTGAAATAAAGATGTAAATTTTATGTCCCTAAGAACTCCTATGAATAATATTTGGGAAAATTAGTTCCTATTATTACTATGGATAATAATATGTATGTCTCAATAGAAGATATATGTTGAGTTCTCTTGGATATCTTATATTCATCCATTAATAAATAATAATTAAAATTGTGAGTATGCAACTTATTTAAAGGGGTGGAATTTAACCACCAGAGATTTTGGATACTTTAAAATAAAAAATATATTCTATAACTTGTCTCAAATGATACATCATAAAAAAACTAAAACACATTATGAAGGTACAATAAATAAAAATGTAACAAAAACAAAGATGTTATACCATTAAAAAATATTATCCTTAGAAGGTAAATAATTTATATCAGTTAATATTGAAATGGTTATTTTATATAATGCCCATTTTATTCATATTAAATAATTTATTATAAAAGTAAAACTGAATTTAAATAAAATTTGAATTCATATTTTATAATTCAATATTAATTTTTTAATTCCTCTCAACAAAATTAACATAGTATGTATTTTTGTAATTTTTCAAAAATAATTAGATTTTTGATAAATAGTTAATATAATAATTTTCAAAATACCATCACTTTTATATAATGTGGAAGTTTTTGAAACAGTTTACTATAGAATATATATATTATAGAGTATAATAAATCATTTTAAAAAGCTATGTTTAATTTATAAAAATATGCTTAACATTTTGGAAATTTATTTAGTGTTTTAATGAAAATAGTTTTTTCTAGTGTTTTAATTAATTAATTATAACATGATCAAATAAAGTTTTGGATTAATTTTTTTATTAAAAAAAATATTATTTTAATTATAATTATTATATAAGATTCATATAAAATAAATAAAATGATAATTATATCTAAATCATTCAAATCAAACTTTTTTACAAATGGGCTTTTATGTGATACATGCGCTAACATTAATATTATTTTACCTACATAGGAAAGTTAATTTGATAAAGTGATTCTCATATTTAGGATAATAATTAAAATACTATTTAACATGGAAATTTTAATTTTTATGTATATAATTTAGATTATTAGGATTAATTCCAATTACCACGATAATGGTGAGACAATTAATTTATAATTATCTTTTTATTAATATCAAGAAATTTCTATCAAATTAACTATATTGAAATCATTTAAATAATAAATATAATATGATGTACAAATAAATAAATTGATATACAAAAACTTATTTATTTGTAATCAAAACTAAATAATATTAAGATTCAATAATGTTTAAAATTACTTTTTTAATAAATTAGTTTTTATACACATTATATGATTTAATTTGAAAATTAATTTTATAATATTTATAAATTGAATTGAATTAAATAGAAAATTAATTTAGTTTCATAACACAGATATTTTATTATATATGTTATGTTATATGTTTAATAAAATAAAAATTCACATTGAAAAAAATTAACTAGTTTAAAAGTAAAATAGTACAATATAAAAACGTAATGGAAAAAACCCTACAACATGTTCAAAACTTGTGAGGGAACACATGGTTTCCCCACTATCGACCTAAAAATACCCCCAAATCCATTTTTAATAAATTTGGAGACACTGAGCTTGGATTTTTTTCTAAGAATTTTTAAAATATAATGGGGATTCCAAAATTCCCCTTTTCATATCCTATAAAAGGGGATCACATACACCCTTTCAAGCACATAACTCTCCATTGAAATTATCCTCGAAAATTTTCCATTTAAATTTCCCTATAACCCTATAGCACAAATATAAGCCTCTAGTCACTCATATTTAACCTAATTACATTAATATATAGGGAAATTACTGGGAAAAATAAATACTCCCATTAGTTTAGTGTGTGATCTACTAAGTAAGGAAACAATGAAAGGTTTTCTTTGTCTCAAATTTGAATCCCATGAAAATGATTAAGTTGTAAACCATTTTTAATTTTAAATGGTTTAAATACTTATTTATTTTCATGTTTTATAATACCCTCTTATATTTATTTATATTCATTTCACTATTTAATGTTATACCTAGCATGGGGTGTGGATTTTAGGGTTACAAAGGATTTAAGGGGTTCTTGTGACTCGAATGTTTTCATTTAGTCACAATCCTTCTTACTTTACTATAATATTTTTTGATTGATATATTATAACCTAAGATAATTTTTTTTATTATGTACACCTTCTCTCTGTATAAATCATGTTTCACATTAAATTTATTTTCCTGGATGATTTTATTGTTTCAGTAAAATTCATTTTTGGGATGAATAATTATCACTTATTTCAATCATTGTTTCTTTAATATAAATGTTTTTACATCCCACAAATGTTGTACTTTCCCTATAAGAAACTATTTTTTTATCTATAATAATCATTTTAACCCCTTTATTCATTTTAAAATAATGGTATTGTCATCCTCTTAACGATGAGGGTTTTCATACAAATGTTGTTTTAGAATGTTCAAAATCTTTTTCCATACATTCAAAAATAATGGTTTTATAATCTAATGCATATTTTCCATTAAATTCAATTTATTTTCAAGGTTCAAAGATTATATATTCATTTATAAAGTAAATTTTTTCAAAATAATTTTATATTTCCTTTTTGAAACTTTATGTCTTTTTCAAAATTCCACTATCAAGGGTTCTTCTTAAAAGTAAAAGTTTTCAAATTGTTTTCACTTTACCTTTTAAGAACATAATGACCTTTTCATGTTTCCATAAATCAATATTATTTTCAAAAGTAACAGTTTTCAAATCATTTTTACTTATCCTTTTTTAAAAATAATTTATTTTTAAGAATCTTTTATTTTTAACTTTTTACAATATGTTTTTCAAAAAGTATTATCTTTCTGTTATCATTTTTAAAGTAATTTACACTTTAACTTTTATAGCAATGTTTCAAAAGATATTATGAAATTTTATATTTTCACTTATATTTAACCTCTAATGTTTATGTTTTATGGTGTGTTGTTTTGATAACCCTTTAAATGTTATTATTATATGACTTATTTTTTAAAATGAGAGTTTTTAAATACAATGATTTCTTAATTTCAACTTATATGATATTTTTGAATGTATTAAAAACCCATTATTTAATCCAGGTGTTTATTAAGGTATTTTTATGACTTGTTTATAAAGTTTCCATATTTTTTGAGGATGATGGGTGGGGTCCTATTCACCACTTAATTTATTAGTTAAGGATTTATATCTCATGAGAAAAGGATTCTAAGAGTGGTAATTTTTTCACAATATAAGGCATGGACATTTTGTTTGTTCATGATATGAAGTGTGGGAATTTTATTTGTTCACAATATAAATCATGAGGGTTTTCATTTTTCACAATATGATGTGTGGGAATATTGTTTGTTTATATTATAAGTCATGGGAATTATGTTTGTTCACAACCTAAAGTATGGGAATTTTATTTGTTCACTAAAAGATGCCTATGAATTGTTTCTTCATAATGTTATAATTTCCATGTTCATATGTTTGTTCCATAATTAATTTTTATATGCTTTTAAATATTTTTAAATTCCTAGGATTATGCCACATTTCCATGTAGTTCGTCGAGTTATGAAAAAAATTCAAGATGGAATTCCTTTCCATGAAATTCCATGATTCCTTGATTATTCCTTATTAATAATGAAATTTATACTTTTATGGAATTCCCACATGTTATATAATTATTGGGATGTATTTTGATCATGAAAATATATTTTATTCTTCCTTAATGATCTTTTTATGATATTATTGTACTCAAACATGTTTTATTATTATCATCTAATATATATTGATCTTTTATTATGATATTTATTTCTTCCTCATATTCTAATTCATGTCTATGATATAAATAATTATAATATGTATTTTAATTATTGATAATTTTAGATAACTCATTTCATATTTTTAATATCCCCAAGTTTTGAAAATGACTATATCATGTGGGATGTATAGATATTTTCTAAACGAGTAAAATTATGGATAAATTTTTGATAGTGTAGTAAAATAAGATGTTTATTTATCGAATATCCAAGACACTATCCCTTTTGGTTTTTCGGTTATACATATGTTTGTGAGATTTATTATTTAAATTATTATATTAATGTATAATTTTATTGGGTTTCTATAGAGTTAACATGATATCTACTTTACGTGTGTGAATCTAGTTTTATGTGACATAAATCATGAGATCAGTAGTTGGGTCATGTGATTTGGTGATATCAGGGTACACATCACTATGTTTGGATGATATTTAGGTAGTGATCATGGTAACACATGGTTCTTGATGAATTATGGATCGGTGTGCAACCATGTATATGCTGATATCTAATACAGATTTGATGAGCGCTAGCAGGAACAGTACTCTAGGGATCTATATGAGAATTTGGGAAATTTCCATTGGTGAATAGAGTTGAGATCATATTGGGTCAAGGTGCAGTGACGTAGTCACTATAGTAAATTGATCCTGGAAAGGTATTTATAGGGTGATAAGTGTGGCTCCAGAAGAGTGGATCACATAACATCTTGGTGATGAGAACTTTTGAGGTACTCTTGAAGAGTGTTATAAAGTGATACATTTAGCGGGGACTACACAATTGGCCATTTGTGGTAATGACCCACAATATAATAATCATTTAGAAAAATGTCTTGTTTAATGTTCAATGAGCATTGAATAGAGAGTGTTCATCATTTTTAGTGGTGCTCAAATGTGAGAATCATTGGAAACATATAATTTTTGTGTTTGGTGATTGATGGGATAAATTTATAGAAATATAGGATTTGACCTAGTGGATTCATTATAAGGACACACATATGGTGGGGAGAATCCAATTAGTCATAGGTTATATGACTCCCATGTAGGAGGGATCGGGACGTTGTGAGAAAATTCGGTTGAATTTCTTGATGGAAATTATATTTTAACGTTTGGGAAAATACCTGATGTAAATTTTATTTTTTGATGGATGGATTCCAAGAGTTATCCTTAGACTCTATATGAAATGGAAATAATCCAAGTGTGTATCGGGTAGGTGATGCATCATTGGTCACAGTAGATAACAGTGAGAGTTTTGGTTGATTGAAGAATCTACTATGGAGTTACACCATTGATCAAGTTGCAACCATAGTGGATTTATTGAGATAATGTCATATTGACTTTGGGAGTAGATCCATAATGATCATGTTTTTTAGTGATGTTTCAATGGGGGTATCCCAATGTTTTTTAGACAAGTTGGCTGGATGGGGGGGGGGGTCTGACCATTGTTTTTACATGATATTATATGCGACATGTTGAAAACTGTGTCAGGTATATCCTATGGATTAATATGTGTGTTTTAGTACCCTCAGTTTCAAGTATGTAACCCTTACTTGATGTTTTTCATGGATATAAATTTTAAGGGTGATGGATGAGAAAGTTGGGAGAACTTTAGATGTAATTTTGGGGAAAATTTGAAGTTGAACGGGTAGCGCACGGTTTGTCTAATCGTGTGGCCAAACCATACGCAATGGTCCTCTTGAGGCTGTAGCTCTAGCACAGTTGGAGAACATTTAGGGAGACCATGTGAGGATTTTGTGCGATGGTCTACCTAAGAAGTAGCTAAGACATAGTTAGTGTAATATTTGTCTAACTGTGAGATCTAACCATGTAGATGGTTTAAGTGAGATCCTAAAAAGTGGGTCTCATGTGTTTTTGCCTCTAATGGCTTGTTTTTTCTCCTAAGTGGCCATAACTTGGGATATTGACTCTCTTAATGCCAACGAAGGTTCTAACATTGATTCAGAGGTGATTTGGTGGTTTCCTTTGGTGAATAGAATCTGGATTCTTGATTTATGTGATCGTTCTTCTTCATTCTTCATCGGTTTCTTAGATATTCTTAGATATACTTCTCATCTTCTCTTGGTTTCTTAGATCTACCCCCATTATGGGCTGACCTAGTTGTGTGTATTACAAAAATGATGACATTTGGTCTTGATATTTCTAGGAAAATATATCTAAGGTGAGTTCTTGGAGAATCAACCCTATTTTATTGTGCATTCTTAGTTCATTAGGGTTTTCGTCAAAAAAAATCAAGGAAAGAGGCTTCTTTCTCGACTCCACTTAGTAGAACTAATTTTAATTCTTTAAAATTGAATTTGTGTTGTTGAATTGATCATGATTTGGATTTTTAATACTTGTTGGAAACCTTCTTGAGTGATGGTTGTGAAATCCAGAAAATTGGGGATTTCGAATGAGTGCTTCGGTTCTTGGTTTTAAAATGTGGATTTTAAAAAAGTAGATTTTTCTAGATTGTTGGAACATAAATTTGATTTTACATTTTCAATAAAATGTTCGGTTTTATTGAAATGGAATTTTTCATGAAATTGGTTGTTATTTGGTTTTCAATAAAAGCTCAGTTTTATTGAAGTGGGTTATTTTGGTAATGGAAATATTAGGCATAAATGGTGTTTGTGTGAGTTCATGCTGAACGGGCCCTTAATAAGGGACGAGTACCACTAGTGTACAAGGGACCTGACCCTAGATCATGTGTGTGTGTCATTGGGACACATGGTAATTGGATAAGAGACCGCTCATGAGTATGGAACTATCAAACGAACCATGCATGTGTGGGTGTGTTGTGAACTATGGAATGGGTAAGAAAAATGATAAGAATAATTTCTTTTAAAGCTTTTAATTAGTTATTTTTATGGAAAAATAACTTTCTTGAAATTTTTTTATTTTGGATTTCTTTTCACTTGGTTGAAAATGGTTTTTAGAACTTGTTTATAATTGTTTATAAACTATTTTGGTAATTTGTTTTATATAAAGTATTTTATATAATGTGGCCAACTTTTTTATCCTAGTAGTGTGAGTAAGGAAGTAATTTGGGAAAAACTATTGAGTTTTATACTCCCACCTTCTCTGGCACTTTGGTGATTTTCCAAATGCTATCTTCCAAGATAGGGTCAAAGGTAACATTTCCCATATTTTTGGAACTACCTCGTGATAATTGGGCTATTTGGTGATTGTGGATATTGGATCTTGTGGAGCATGGAGTCTCATGGTCTCTTGAGAGTCTTTAGTTTTTTATCTGTTGGGTACTTTGATACTTGTTTGGTCTTCTATTACAGCACACTTTGATGTGGTTTTTGAGATACATGATGTTGTTTATTTGTATTTCCTTTGTTCGTGCATCATTTAGTGAATGGTTTGGTTATGGGATGTTGGTTTATTAGTTTATTTATTAAATTGTAAATCGTCCCCCACTTGTTTTTGAAACCCTTCTGAATTTATTACCTTCCTTTAGAATCTATGAGATGTCACTTATGGAAAAGTATTGACTCATTGTGCTCTCAAGACAATAAGAATGATTAGGTCATTATTAATGGTATTAGTCTGGTCCTTCCATTGTGGTATAAATGTTATTAGCTTGTTCAGTCCTTTCCTAATAAGTAGCTATCAATGTTTTTGGTCTAGGAGTTCAAATTATTTCATGTTTATTCCTGGGGTTAGAATATTTTAAAGGAGTAGGATTGATATAACATGAAATGTATAACATAAAAGGACATATCTAACCCTTTTATGTTGAACTCCAAGCTATAAGGGAGTTCGGTAAATGAGTGTTTAGAGACACTTCTAGGATCTTGAAATCTTATTGTCATGGGTTTATCTAGTGGGACGAGCATGAAATTCATTCTAGAAGAACGAATTACCTCTAGGATTTCATATTTCATCTCCAAAATTTTTTTTTTATTTTTTTCAAGGTGTAAATTTTTGAAAAATGCAGAATTTATTTTCGAATGAAAGATTTTGAAGCAAGGATATTTGGTGTATTTTTAAAATGGTTTGGTTTTCAAAAGCATGAATGAATGTTTAAAAAATGGTTGGAATAGAAAAGGGCCTTTTGGAAAACATTATTGTGATAGTTGATGTGATATAATTTGAAATGCTAAGCCATTATTTGCTAGAGAGTGATATTGATGGAGTTTGTTGTTGGTTTAGAAAATGGCACCTGGAAGGCGTCATCGAAACCAACCTCCACGAGATGCAGAGAATGTGGTTTCACCAGAACCATGGGTGAAGTGAGAGTTGGTTTAAGTATTTTACAAGATTTTCATGCTATATATATGGGGAATCAGAGGAAGGAGACAAGGAATGTGAACCATACCATCCAGTTCATGAAGCAGAATCCACTAAACATACGAAGTGATCCCGAACATGAAAAGGAGGGGGTGTGGCTAAGTAGGATGAATTGTATCTTAAATTTCATCGGCACATCGGGGGAGCTAAAGGTCGGTCTGGAGACATATATGCTCAAGGATATCGAATGATAGTGGTGGGATTTAGCAGAGTAGGCTAAATTGAATGAAGGCCTTACATGGGAGTATTTTGAAGAATTTTTTAACAAACAATTCTACCCTCACACATTCAAGATCTAGAAAACGATGATCTTTTTTAACCGTAAACAAGAGAGTCACTCTACTACAGAGTATGCAACATGTGAAACCTTAAAGGAAAGAATCTTCGAATCGGGTCTATGGTAGGATATTCGATCAAATATTGTAGTACTATGTATTACATATTATATAGAGATAGTGAACAGAGTGATTGTGGTTGCACGTGATATATCAGGATCTATGGGCGGGGGGGGGGTATGATGATACATACAGTAAAATGTGGGAACTCAATAGTTGAGAACAAGTAGAAAAGGGACACCTATTTCCAAGGTGGAACTAGAAATCAGAATCTGACGGTTGGATCATTGAACATTCCTCCATGACCCCAGAGAAAAACAGGTTTCTTTCAATGTGGTTTTCTTGACCACATAAAGTTAGAGTGTAAGGCACGACCTAGGGCATGCCATTAATGTAAAAGTATGGGCCACCTTCAGCGCTATTGTCGCAGTGCTCCAAGGTATGGTTATCAAGACATATCTCAGGAATTTCAAGCATCATATGCTTTTATAGGGAGGGGGTAGCATAATCAGTCTCGCTAGCTGAGCAGTGATAGCCATGGTGAGTCCAGGAATACAAAGACTCCTCAACCCGAGAAATCTCAACAAGGAAATAAAGATAAGAGTTTGGAAAAGAAGAAAATGTATGGAGATGAGAAATTGATTGTCGATGATCAAGATGGACCATCTATGGTGAGAGGTACAATTATTTTGATTTCTACCCTTGTGCAAGTTCTCTTTAATATTGTTGAATCTCATTCTTGCATTGCTTCTCATTCTGTTGATTTTCTGTGTTAAAATTTTGAAATAATTATTTCTGTTTTAAAACTACAAACTCCTCTCACTGAAAGATAATGTCAAGAATTTGCATGTAGATAATGTTTTATAACTGTGAATGATGGTGAGATGAAATGGAACTTCTTGATTTTGGACATGGATGTCTATGATGAAATCCAATGTATGGATTGGTTGACAATGTTTAAGGCTCATATCCATTTTTATAGGAGAAAAATCTGTTTCAAAAATAAGTATGACATTGATCATTTCATCAGAGGAGAGGGGATGGTAATGAAAGGGGAAAAAAGCCTTCTGGCGCCAATTGTGGGAACAATCTCTTATCAGTTGGAAACATTGACTTTGGAATAAATGGAAGAGATCGAGGGAATTAATTTTCTTGATGTTTGGGATCAATTTATAGATGTATTTCCTGAGAAATTCTCTAGGTTACCACCAATATCGGAAGTGGAGTTTATGATTCATCACCTTCTAGGGACCAGTCCTATTTCCCTTCCATATAATAGGATGGAACCAAAAGATTTATGGGAATTGAATGTGATGTTGTACGTGCTAGAAAGAAAGGGTTTAATTCAACCATGTACATCTCTATGGGCAGCACAACTCTTTTTCTTGAATAAATCATATGGAACTCTTCGGTTATGCGTTAATTATCATAAGATTAACCGTGTTGCGATAAAGAACGAATATCCACTTATAGGAATTGATGATATGCTCAATCAATTAAGGGGAAATTAATGGTTCTCTAAAATTTACATGAAATCTAGATATGACCAATTGTGATTTCGGAAGGTGCATATTCGAAACACAACTTTCAGAAGAAAATATGTCCACTATGAATGTGTAGTCATGCCTTTCGATATAATGAATGCACCAATGGTCTTCATCGATTTGATGAATCAGCTATTTCAGTAATATCTGGATTCTTTTGTGGTGGTGTTTGTGGATGAAATCTTGGTGTATTCAATGACATGGATGACCATGAGGAGCACCTAGAAACAGTGTTACAAATATTTAGAGATCACCGTTTGTATTCCAAATTAGCAAAGTGTGATTTTTGGATACAAGAAGTACATTTTCTTGGCCATGTCATTTCCGAAAAAAGAATTTCTATTGATCCAAAAAAGATAGAAGCAATTATCTCCTACAAACAACTGAATAATATCATTGAGATACGAAGTTTTCTTGGTCTATATAGTTACTAATGACACTTTATGTTTGATTTCTCATGACTAGTTTTTAAAATTAAATATCTGACAAAGAATAATGCTCCAATCCAATGGACGGATGAATTTCATAAATCTTTTCAAGAACTAAATGTTCTTCTTACATCGAAACCTATATTGATAATTCAAGAATTAGGATAGGGGTGTTTTTTGTACTTTGAAGCTATAGGATCAGAGTTGGGTTGTGTTCTCATGCATGGAGACCATGTGGTTTCTATGGTTCAAAGCAGTTGAGGGTGCCAAAGAAGAATTACCCAACACATGACTTGGATTTAACAACCCTTGTCTATGCTTTAATGACCTAGTGTCAATATCTCTTTGGTGAGAAATTCAATGTGTTTACAGATTTTAAAAGCTTGAAACACATTTTCTCACAGATATATTTGAATCTCATTTAAAGGTGAGGGATGAAATATCTTCAAATGTTTAACTTTGACTTTATGTACACACTTGGGAATGGAAATTCAGTGGCGGATGCATTGAGAAGAAATTAATATGCTCAATTAGAGAAATAAGCTTTAGCTGAATGGAAGTTGATGTCATTCCTAGCCAACATGCATGAGGAATGTGAAGACTGAGGTGATTTTGTAGCTTTCTCTTTAGCTAGGCCCGTTCCTAATTTGGTAATAATGGTCAAAGAGACACAATCATCTGATGTAGAATGTCTTCTTATGACTTCAAAACTCAATGGTGGGGAGACCATCGAACACTAGAAACTAGATGGGAGTTCAGTTTTGTGCTTTAGAGATTGGATGGTTGTACCTATGGATTGTCAGGAACAACTGCATCATGATTACCACCATTAGAGATGGACAATACATCTGGGCATACAAAAGATGTATACGGCATTAAAGGCGTAGTTTTGGTGGAATGAAATCAAAAGAAAGGTGGCTGAGTTCATCTCGCGGTGCTTAAGATGTCAGCGGGTTAAATAAAATAATCATAGACTAGTATGAATGTTGTTGTCTTAACCTATCCCAGTGTGTAAATGGGTGAATATAACAATGGATTTTGTTATAGGTCTTCCAAGAGCAGTCTGGAAACATGATTCTATTCTGGTGATATTGGATCGTCATATGGTGGAGGACCAGTTGGCCCATTTCATCCCTATTCGTGAAACTAATATGGTGGAGGATCCTTCAAAAATCTATATCTAGGAAGTGTAAAAAGGAATGGAATACTAGTTTCAATCATATCAGACAGAGATTTTAGGTTCACATATCCTTTCATGATATCCTTACAAAAATACCTTGAGAATCAGTTGACTATGAGCATGGTGTATCATCCTCCAACAGACATCCAGTCTGAGAGGATGATACATACATTGGGAGACATGTTGTGGGTTTGTGTAGTCTATTTTGGTGGCTTATGGGAAGACTATCTACCCTTAATATACTTCCCATATTATGAAAGCTATCAGGCCTCGATAAATATGGATCTCTTTGAAGCTTTGTATGGGAATCCAAGTCATTCTCTACTATAATGGGTGGTAATAGGTGAAACTTCAAAAGTTAGGATGATCCATGTTCAAGAAACAATGATGATGATTTGGTAGATCAGAAATAGGATGGAGACGGCTCAATGTCATCAAAAAATAATATGCAAATCATCGTCGAAGACCATTTTCATTTGTTGTGGGTGATCACGTCTTCTTGAGGATATCTCTAAGGCATGGATATCATCATTTTGGGAAGGAATACAAGTTAGATCCTAAATACATTGGCCCTTCTGAGGTACTGTAATAGATTGTATAGGTGTCATATTAATGGGAATTGCCACCATGATTTAGTTCAGTGCACAATTTATTCCATGTATCTCAGTTGAAAAAGAATCAACCTGATCCTGACCAAGTGATCAGATGGGATCACATCGACCTAGAGACAGATTATTCATTGGTACATATCCTGGTGATGATTGTGGATATGAAAGATAAAGGCTTATGTGAAAAAATCATGAGTCTATTGTGGGTTTTATGGAAACATGTTTAGATTTAGTAAGAGACTAGGGAATGTGAGAATGACATGAAAGAGCAGTGGCTGTAACTCTTTTAGGGTAGTGAATGTTTTCTACTTTCTGAGGAAAAAATGTCCAATTGTGGGGAGAATATAGTACCCCTAGTTTCTGGTATGTATCTTTTACTAGACTATTTTTAGGGTTATAATGTTAATGGGTGATGGATGAGAGATTTCAGAGAGCTTTAGAAGTAGTTTTGGGATAAAATGGAAGTCGCACGGGCGGCGCACGGTTTGCCTAACCATGAAGCCAAACAATGTGAAATAGTCCTCTTGAGGTTGTATCTCCAGCACAGTTGGAGCATAGTTAGGGAGAACATGTGAGGAAGACGTGTGAGGTTCTTCCTAGGCAGTAGCTACTATATGGTTAGTGCACAGTTTGTCTAATCGTGTGAACTATTCATGCAGATAATTTATGTGAGATCCTAAAAAAGTTTATCTCACAATTTTTGCACCTAAGTGGATCGTTTTTTCTCCTAAACAGCCATAACTCGGGATTTTTCTTCTCCTATGTCCAAAGAAGGTTCTCCCATCAATCCAGAGGTGATCTGAAGGCTTCCCTTGGTGATTCAAAGCTAGATTCGTGAGGTATGTGATTGTTCTTGATAGATTTTTTAGATCTACTTAGATCTACATATCCTCTTATCTTGGTTTCTTAGATCTATGCCCATTATGGGATGATCTAGGGGTTTGGATTCCAAATATGATGATATTTTGTCTTGGTCATTCTAGGAGAATAGATCTAAGGCGGGTTCTTGGATAATCGACTCTATTTTATTGTGCATTCTTTGTTCATTGGGGTTTTCAACAATACCTTCAAGGTATGAGGCTTCTTTCTCGACTACACTTAGTAGAACTGATTGGAAAGCTTTAAAATTGAATTTTTTGTGTTTAATTGATTGTGATTTGGTTTTTAACACATTTTTGGATATTTTTCTTAGCGATGGTTGTGAAATCTAGAAAATTGGGGATTTTGAATTTTTGATTTGGTTCTTGGTTTTAAAATTTGGATTTCAAAAAAGGAAATTTTCTTAAATTGTTTGGAGATAAATGCGATTGGATGTTTTTAATAAAAGGAAAGGTTTTATTGAAATTTAATATTTCTTAAAATTGAGTTTTCTTTGGTTTTCAATAAAATTTTAGTTTTATTGAAGTGGGTTATTTTGGTAATGGAAATATTTCGAATAAATGATGTCAGTTTGACTTCATGCTTAATGGGACCTTAATAAGGGACGAGCATCATTGGGGTATACGGGAAATGACCCTAGATCGGGTGCATGTGTCATTGGGACACATGGTAATTAGATGAGAGACCGCTCATGAGTGTGGAAATCTCAAATGAAGCATGCATGTGTGGGTGTGTTGTGAACTATGGAGTGGATATGCCAAATGATAAGAAGAATTTAATTTAAATCTTTGAATTAGCTATTTTTATAAAAAAATAACATGCTGAAAATTGGTTTATTTTGGTTTTGTTTTCACTTGGTGGAAAATGGATTTTGGAAATTGATATTTGGTTATAAACTATTTTGGTAAATTATTTTATATGAACTATTTTATATAATGTGGATAACTTTTATATACTGGAGGTGTGAATAGAGAAGTCATTGGGGGAAAACCTATAGTGTTTTATACTCAACCCTACTTTGGAACTTTGGTGCTATTGTAGATGTTATCTACTAGGACAGGGGAAAAGGTATCATTTCCCATGTTTTTGGAACTACCTCGTGATACTTGGGCTATTTGGTGATTATAGATATTAGAGATTATGGAGCATGGAGTCTCATGGTCTCTTGAGAGTTTTTAGTTGTTTATCCATTGTGTACTTTGATACATTTTTGTCTTAAGCTATATCACACATTGATGTGGTTTTCAAATACATGAAGTTGATTATTTTTCGTTCTATTGTTAGTGCATCATTTAGTGAATGGTTTGGTTATGGGTTTTTAGTTAATTGGTTTATTTATTAAAGGGAAAATCATCCCCCACATTTATTTGAAACCCTTTGACATTTATTTCTAGCCTATAGTGTCTTGGGGATGTAGCTTAAGTCCAAGTAAGGCTTTATTATTCTCATAAGACAATGTGAATGAGTAGGTCGTTACATGTGTGCTCTGAGATTTGTCTTGTGGTTTTCAAAGTAATGGGGATTTAGGAGAGGATCTATATTTATGGGAGTTACACATGTATGATAGATAATTACATGATGAGAGTTGGGTACCTCAGGATCTACAAGAAATATGGAGTTGTATCTCAGTGTTTTGGTGATAAGTAAGAGTGGTGGATTAGGTTGGTTCTTAGTGAACCTTATTTTAAATATGTGATATGGTAGCATGTTTTGGATTCAATAATAGCATGTTTCCTTTTGGTTTTTAATTGGGAACTGATGTAGGATGGGGTGTGTGGTTTAATTAACAGTATGGATTCTCAAGGATGATAAGTGTTGTACTGTTGACGGTGTAAGAGGTTGCATCTGTATGGGTGATGAAATTTTTAGGGAAGTTAAAATTTTCAATTTGTAAGGCTTTTATTTTTGATAAATGGATCATAAAATGGTATTCTGAGAATTTTTACACCATAAATGTGGTGTTTTAGATATAAAATAGATTTAAGAATGTGGATAAGTGAAATTAGTGATAGTCAGAGGAATGGTCGGGTGGTCAGGCTACCATGTTGCACTAACATGTAGCCACTAGCTCAATGGTTACATAAGCAATGCCCTTTTTCTACTCCAGGGATCACCATCCAGCCAGTAACCCAATACTGGTCAGCCGAATGAGTCTTATTAAGTGGTAAATTAATGAATTTTTTCCCATGGGATGTTAAGAGCTCAACCCCTCTTCCTCTATTTTTTTCATCCATTGACCACCCCCAATCCTTTATATCCTCCTTCAACCAAAATGGATTTTGGGGTGTTTTTGGAAATTTATTGTGATCTAAGGTGACCCTCTACCTCTATTTATTTCCTTTCTTTATTTCCTTCTCTAATTGTTAATTTCAGTATTATTTAGATAGGGATTTGATTTTGATTCAACTAGATTATGGTGGAATCAACCATAAATGATGATCTGTTCATATATCCAACTAGAGGATGATCAAAGACAACATTTGATCATCATCATGTGCCATTTTGATGTGGTATGCCACAACATTTAATTATCTATCCTTTTTCAACTAAAAGATTTTTTTTCAAAACGGATCAGTGTTTTGTGTTAGTTTATCTGCTTGAAATAACACCAAGAATATTTCATGGACCCCCCATATGTGTTTGGTCATGATTCCAGTGCAGTTGGAACAACAGTGTAAGTTTCTATGGTTATATATTAATGGTTTAAATTGTTTTGAAAATATTAAAATTGTTTTAAATGGTTTAATTAGTTATAAATTGATAATAATTCATTATTAGTTCATGTGGTGTGAGGTAGGTACCTAGGGTATGATGCGGGGTGTTGAAGAGCCTCGACAGGGCTATCGGGGTACTGGTTTAAGGAGGTTTTTACATTTGTAAAAGGAAGTTGGTCTGTGTACTTTCCCACAAGTATTTATGAATTTTTTTATGGTACATATTATGTGTTGTATTTACACTAAGGGAATTTCCCTATATTGATCAAATAGTTTTCTAATTTATTGAATGTAATGAATTTATTAACTTTTAATGGATTGATTTGGAATTGGAGTATTCCTATCAACTAAGGACCTTGAGAGATAGTGAATATATCATCCACTGATGTACAAGACCTTGAAAAGAACTTCTTTGTGAAATTTAACCCTCCTGGGTGGTGGATAGGCCATGATAGACTTATTATCCCTTATATAGGATCCCATGATTCATCTGGTATAGTCATGTAAATAAGATATTTTGGGCCCAAGAAATCCATATGAGACCATTATATATGTACCTTGGGAATATAGTAATATATTATGAATATTAATGAGTGTTGGTTGGCCCTTATCATCATTAATAGACCCTTTTGGTACCTTATAGATATAGTTGCCTTTAAACTAAATTAGGGGAGAGTGATCATCCATCTTTTGATGTGCTTTCCTAGGAGGTTAGAACTTCAAAACAATTTGACATGTTGGGTGCATGTGGAACGATATAGCATAACCCTGGACATTGAGATAGTCCCTGAGACATCTATCTATATTATAACTAGAATAGCTTACCCTTTGATATTAATGAGGTTTTACCATGTATGACACTATTGAGGAGTGTAATCCTCTATTATGATGGGTGTTAACATTATAATTGAGACTAAGAAAAAGGTCCCAAAGTAAGGTTCCTCCACATATGTATTGATCTAGAGGAGCAGAGTAGGTTTTCCAACTCGATTTAACCTTGGGGAAGTGTGTGAGGCATGAGTAAATATGGTTATAGGTGTAAACTTATAACCCATACCTTTTACATGAGTTTATGGGTTGTGTATAGCGGTGATAAAGTTAGGAATTTGGCCAACCAAGATTTCTTTTATTTTTATAAACGATATATAAACACCATATGATTTGGTTCTGACACTATTATCATGCATCGTAGATGTAGGTATAGAGTGATATGGAATTAACCCTCATGATGGTTGGTATATATATGGAGAACACCATTATCATGGTCTTTTATTAAAATAGATAACATCCCTTGTATGGTGGTATGTGATAGTAAAACAATTTCCTAGGTATGGAGGCATATGATATTATTGGTGGCGATAACATGGATTTGGAACAAGGATTAAATTAATCCCAGGAAGAGTTTAGGTACTATGACATGATCACTTATAGGGGTTGTGGGGTCTTTTGCAAGCATGGTTGAGTTTACTACACTAATGGGGCTCAACTATTGGTAACCATTATATATTTGGATTGAGAAATCCATAGGGTTTTTTCAAGGATAGAGAATTCCCCTTTCCATTATCATGTATACCATGATGAGTTTATCCCCTAAGTCATTATCACTTTATAAAATGGTGAATGAACCTCATGTCATTATTATGGTTAGAATATTCATCACAATATTTTCACAAACACTCTGAAATTGTCTAAAGTTGGTGTGGTTGATCAGGATCCTAAAAATGAGGATATATGGTCAGTGTTTTACTTATATATTTTTAGTAATTATTTATTTATTTAGAGAATTTTACATACACATATCTTAACATTGATTATTTATTTATAAGACAATATTTTCTATGCCCTTCTAAGATTTACTATCATCCTGATTGGGCTGTCATTCCACTTGGGTAACCAAATATACATTCACTTTTCTATAAGTTTAGGTTGGTGAAAGGATGAAATATTTCATGATCTAGAAGAATAGTTCATATTGGTTTTGTAGACTAGGTTGAGTTGTGGATCAAAGTTGAATTAGCGCCTCATAATTTCTATTTTTCTTCTTTAATTAATTCATATATGTTTTACTGTATTTGTGATAATCCCAATTGGAGATCAGTCATGTATAATGATAATGATTGTTTGAGTTTTATATTGCACTTCATTTTAATACAACATGTCATTTTTATTATATTTTTCATGTGTTTTCCCTTGTCAAGTATGTAACTTGTTTATTTCTTAAAATATTTTTCACTCTGAAACATAGTGTACCATCTCCATATTGTACCTCTTTGTACCCTTTCTATAATTCAACAACCTCTAGTATGTGTGGATGCATTCTTGAGGTCACATAGAACCAAAAATGTTGTTACAACATAAATTTTACTCAGCCGAGATGCTATACTATCACTAACTTTTCAATTTTATCAAATCATTCACTTACCACATAGTTGTTTATAAAAAAATACTTATTGAAAAATCCACATACCAATATGTTTCTAAATATAACAAAATTCATAAATCATAATATATCTTAATTAAACCATTTGTAAAAAAAATTATTAGATTAATTATAAAAAATAACCCTTTCACATTAACAATCCCATTTTAAATCAATTTCCACCTTGAATTTCAAATTAAATCATTCTAATTAATGATTATATATAAAAACTACTTATATTTTAAAACATAAAGAATTGTGTGGGATTTGACCTAATTTACAACTATTTTCAAAATCCAAAGTGAACTCATGCTTTTAAAATACCCAGTTTTCATAAAAATAACTATAATACAAAACCATGTTTCTGAAGAACCATATACCTATTCTTTATTACATAGGGTTATTAAACAACCCTAAAACCAAGATTCACCTATTTTCAAAATAAAACTGGGGTCCAATTAGAAAAATATTACCTTCCATTAAAACACCGTCTTGTCAATATCATGACCAAACTATTTCTTATTAATGCCTCAATTAGTAGATAAAATTAATAGTTTCCATATAATTATTCAAATATGACGAAATATCACACATCCGTTACCAGGTATAATGACACCTAAACAAATAAGAATGAAATTGCAGAAACATAAATGTTTAGCTGGAAATTGTAAACAATAAAATAATCAACATGCTCTCTAATATATTTTCAAATAGAAAATTTATTTAGGATTAAAATAAATTTTTAGAAAATACCTTTCATAAAATGATTCTCTGGTAATGAAAATTCATAATAATCAAAAATACTGCTTACTAGAAAAAAACAACTGAAAAAGGAATCTGTATCATTCTCAAAAATAGAACATAAAAAATATTAATATTTCCAATAACCGTTACTAAACTAAAACTAGTATCACAAGCAATTGGTAACATTAGAAAGAAATTAAATGAAATTACTATTGATAAAACATGTAGGAAATTAAAAAAGAGAGATGTTTAACATTAAAATTTAAATAGAAAATAGGGATTTTCTCATTGTTACATTTTTAAAATATTTCTAATAGTATATAAATGAACCTGAAATACATATCATTATGTTCAATATTACTAATATGAAACCGAATATATTGGAAAAAATCATGTAGAATGCTCAATAATAGAATCTAAAGAAGAAACAAAGAAAATTCTTATCAATATAGTTTAAAACTATCAATACTAGATATTAGGGGAAATAAATAGGGAAACTAAAATAAAAGAATAATTTTTAAACTCACATTTTCCTTAAATAATCATTATATTAATATAATAATATTTTTTTATATTGATAATTTTTTAATTAATATAAATTTTCGACCCATTTCTACATCAATATAAACAACCATAAGCAACCACACATTAAAATCCTAAAATGCCTATATACCAATAACTATCACTAATGAATTAATCCAAAAATAACAAGGTTATAAAATAATATATATAAAATAGTTCAAGTTTCCTCATATCATACAAAATACATTCTAAGAAAAAATCGTCATCTTATCTAATGGTTCTTAATCCAAACATTTTTCCATCCCTTAGTTATTTGAGTTTCAACTACAAGAAAGTTAATAATGTATATTTATGGGTTAATTATAATGTCCATGTAGTCATTGATCCTATCTAAGAAAAATAAAAAATATAGAAAACCCAAAAACACTACTCTGATAATAGTTGTAGTGACCCTAACCTAGTTACCCTAATAGTACATGAATTATTGTTCACCTTCCACAATAGTTATGCTTGATACCTAAGGTATAGATACTAGAACCGTGAGTCTGGTTATATATTTGAGGAATTATTTTACAACTTTAGAATTCAATATAATACATTCCTAGAATCCTCTAGGAATTTGGCATGAACCATACATATATCAAAAATTTATAAATAAAACCTAATACCAAAAAATTCTTACAAATATAAATAGAATCACACCATACCACTAGAGTAAATACGAATATATAATGGTCTAAAACACATGTAATACCTAGAATAAAAAGATTCCTTAAATAAATACCATGAAAAATATGGAATATAATTATAAAAACTACAAATAAATAAGTAATAATCCTAATGTGTCCTATGACCACCAATCTATTTGCTTCAAAACTAGAATGGATACAAAACCAGCACCTATGTCAGGAAAAACAAAGCTAAAAACAATAAAAATCTACTTATGTACATATTAATAACTAAAATGTAATAATGGAGAGTCTAATTTTCCCACAGGGATTGTATGTAGTGGGTGAGAATAAAATTTTAATTGTAAACCACCAATGGTGTCCCAACACACCTATTTAATAAGAAGTTCTATTCAAATACATACATATACATTTGTATATTCATATATAAAATTGTTCAGGGATATAATTTTTTTTGGAATTACTAAAAATATTACTATTTTAACAAATAAGGTATAGATACATAGTTTGAAATTTTTTATATCAATAAGTAAGAAAAAATCATACAATAATGATGAATAAATAAATATTGTGGTATCTTCCAAACCTACATCAAGGTAAACTCAAAATCCAAGGAGGGAGATGGTCCACAATGGTGGTAATTATCATTGGAAATGTTCAATTAAAATAATTCTATATAAATTATATAGTATGCATACAAAAATACACACACATATATATTTATATTTATATTCTATTCTTATAGTCATTAATCACTTTTTAGTATGATTCGGTGTCCATGTGTTTATTTCATGCTCACCTCAGAGGCAGTGTACATATATATATATATCTCTGTGTGTGTGTCTGTGTGTGTTTTTCTATATATATATATATACCTATAATCATCCTCTCAGATTGTAACATATACTCATTCTAACATTTGATGAAATCCTTCCTTTATACGAGTCAATGTACATGGGTATAGGTGAGACCCTAGTGTGTAACCCATATATATGCCTCATGTTTGATCTTATAGAAAAAGAATGAAAACCAATATAAAAAATATACGTAAGAAAAGTATATATATATGAAACACCAAAAGTGGAATTCCTCAATCCTATTTATCATATAAATTCAATACGAACTCATTACAAAATAAGGCTTCCATACAATAACGACAGAAATAAAAAGTAGTCATAGTAAACATTCTATTTATTAATTATAATCATCCCTTTTATCAATAATTGAAATGTGTTATATCAGTAATATATATTCTCTATAATAATCCAATGATATAATCCATTTAATTGTACTAACCATGTTTTATATAAGGTATTAGAAATGTTCAACATAATAAATCCGTACACTTGTTCAATTTTCCAAACCATAGAAATAAATTTCTTGAGGGTATTTAACATAGTAGGTAAATAAGTCAAACTATTAAGCTTCTCCATGAAAAAATAAATATGTGCATTGGTATACGTCCAATGGGTTTCAAGTTATAACATGTAAAACAGTTTAAATTTAATGGGATCAATGAAAACATGGAAATAGAAATGGAATAAAAAAAATTAAAAAATTCTAGGCAAACCAAACAAGGAACTACATACCTAAAACACTATATTACCACACAAGGTATCCTAAATAATTCCCAACCAATCATCCAAAATATATATGTTTATATATTCATCACTTTTTACATTCAAGGTTTTGTTTAAGAATCCCTCGTTATCTGCACTTCTCTTGAATATACTTTACTAGTGGCTTACCAAACCTAGGGTCCATCTACCAACATTTTAAACATTTCACATACCACAACACTTTGGATATAAAATTAGTAATACCTAAATGTGGATTTTACATCATTTCACAATTAACATTTATTCATATAAAGTGTATATGAAACTTTTATAGTTGTCGATCTAAAATAAAACATGTTAGGGTTTTAAGATATGTCTTTAAAACCCCATGTTTAATGAGGAACTACATTTACTCTCCAATGTTTGAATAACTTTTCATGTCATGTTTTCTAATCAAATTTTCATTAAAATAAAATTAAAAGATACTATGATACAAAAGAATGGTTAGAAACCCACATTTATGATCCAAATATTTACAAAAACTTTTTTGTGAAATAATTATCAAAGAGGGGATTTGAGTTTTTCAAAAAAACATTATTTAACCAAACCATTTAAAATAAAATAATGAAGAGAATATTACCAAGGGATATTTTACGAAAGAAACCATTTACCAAAATATAGTTTTTTTATAAATCTCTTCCCACATTTTACTATTATAAAAACTATGGAATTTATCATATTAAAAAGATCTAAATTATTTCCAATCATCAATATTTTCAGTTCAATCCTCACTTTATCAATTAATCAACCTATATGTCACATCACCACCAAATAAGCCTATTAATATGGGTTTAGGTGTGATTCCCTATCTAATGAATCATTTGGGTTTAAGTGGTAAGTGTAATATAATTTCCGTAAATGTATCTTAAACCCAATATGTGTCATATTAACCATTTAATGTTAAACCATGGAGGTTTATTCAAAAGGAACACCCTATGTATACATGATTTCCGTGAATTAGTTTATTACGAGGACCAAACAAATGTTCCTATATCAACCACTTTTAATGTTAATAATATAGTATATGATACTTAGTTGAATTAAGGTCACATTTCACAACACATAATTGTCCACATGATTCATCTTTTAATGTAAATATTAACAAAAATACATGGTTAGTAAGTAAATAACCTTAAGAATGTAAGGATAACATATTAGTAACATAAAAAGAGCAGGAAATAGACCCTACTATATACCATAAGAAATACCATTAAAAAATTTCTAGGTTATAATAAAATTAGAAAATTTAAATATGTTCGTTTATAATTTAATAGTATACTAAAAGTATTATTAATAGTTTTAATTAAAAAACTCATGTCTGTTATATATATAAGATAATAACCACTCAGAGGGTTGATACCACCTACCATTAATATGGGATATCTTTACCAACTTCAATAATCAATGGGGGAAGTACCTATAAACCATAAAACAAAAATTTATTACTAAGGAACCCAAATAAGTTACTCACTAAAATAAAAGAATGTATGAACTCAAAAGAAGCATAAGAAGATAACATTTAAAATGAAGTTATTAGGGTGAAAAGTGGAATGATATGGTTTGTAGAATTAAAAATTTTCACTAATTATCAACATATTTGTGTCATCATTGGTGATGTGCTACCCGATAAAAAATCCTAGGATCTCACTTTAAGAATACAAGTATATACAATTAATAGAAAATTTAACTTGATAGATTTGAAGGGCTATTCAACAAATCACTCAACTTAAATGATCATTTGTTAAATGGAAAAAAGTCATATCCCCCTAGATCATCCTCACATGCTTCAAAAGTTTATAGGGAGATTGATAATTGAAATCCAAGTGCTGGCATAGAGGTTTGATGAAGCCTTTGATGTACCAATAATCACTTCTATGTCAATAATTTGATCTATGAAGGAGAACATGGATCAATTATGAAGATCATCAAATTCTCTCTCTATGAAGTGGTAGAGATGAGATAGAGGATCTCAAAATCTTATAATGAATATTACCCAAAATGAGAGCCTCATCGCACTCATATAGTGACGTATAAAATAACTAGAAATGGCTACCTAGCCCTTGAATATTTATTACCCACTAAATAAGTAATAAAAACATGTTATGACCATCGAATCATATTATAACATAATTTATATTTTTATCACTTACATATAATATAATAAATATATTACATGATAAAATAAATCGGTTTATCTTGACACTTGTTCCAAAAAATATTAAATGAACCTGGAATATTAAAATCATATTCATTCATCAAATATTTTCCAATGTATTATATATAAATATTATGAATCATTTAATATATATATTCAATACCAAATATTATAAACTTTATTAATAAAGAAATTCTTTATTCCATATTGATTATTTATTCTTAGACATCTCCAAGACCCCATGACGGGGGGCCCATGTCCTTAACTCATATTGCCAAGAATAAGATATAATTATGAATATGTTTAATTAGTGACCCCCTAGGACATTATATTGATATAAATTCACATTATTTATAGACTAGGTGTGGATTCAAGAAAACCATAAAGTCCCCTAAAATGATATGTAATAGTGATAGAAATGAAAATATCATACAAACACATGATGTGTAATAGAATTTCCTTGTCTCTGGATATCTCATAATGCAAGACACTCACTATGTGTCATCATAATATATTTATTATTCATTGACCTAACAGAATGGAATTAACTTACTCTACCATTTCCATGGATTTAGTGATGGTACTACAATCCTGATTTACTTAGCCCAAGATATTACTTTATATCATAAGTGAAAAATTATATCTTAATTATTCCATCAATTTCATCCCACCAATGGTGCACCGAATGATAGATACCTCTCTAATACAAAAGTTCATTGTTTTCTTATTACATCAAAGTGTATTATAAAATAGCATAAGCTAATAATAATATAAATTCAAGAGACTATTTCATCAGTTCATATATATGAACTACTAATGACAAAAGAAATACATGGTGTTCATATTGGTGGGTTTGTACTCTTGATCTCATATATCAATATCACCAAGTGCAATATTCATGAGAATAAGTCTCAATTATTATGATCCCCTAGCACCTAATGGCCACACATCATCTGTGTCTGGTCAGTATGATTTTTCTAGACCATATTTCATATGCATTAGATCATTATCATCATAACTTCAGTCTCACATAATATTCCATGAACAAATATAAATTTCAAATACGATAAATAATCCAAGGATGTTACTATATAAATAGTGGATAAAGAAATATAAACATTGTTATGGTAATAATTCATTATGCATGACTCATAGTATACATGATATGGAAATCCAAAAATACAATTCATATTGGGTCCATGGAACTCACATTAACAAGAATCTCACTTGTACTAGATCCAAATTACAAAATATCCATGTTATCTTTCATGTTATAAGATCATGCTTCTTCTATGTTTTGGATTTTAATATTGGGCCTTCCACATCTCCACTATATGGCTAATATGGTAACTAAAACTTCACCTATTTATGTATGACTCCATGAGAGATGATATCCCTAAGTCTATTCCATTTTTCCAATGTCAAAAACACGACCTGTTTTCTTGATATATTAGTAGGATTATCACAACATAAATTATGATAAAATTAACTTACAATGAGTGATTCAATGAACTAGCAAAAATAATTTCATATTTACAATTCTTCTTGCACTGGATATAGAGAAAAAATATACTCTATATTTATATATATAACTACCATTTTCTTCAATAAAAATATCTTTCTTGGTAACATAGCCCAACTATGATATTAGATCATATTAATATTATGGAAGACTGGTTGTTATCCAATTAAAACTAGTTCCCCTTCCCTCCAAGTACTAATAACATATCCCTTGTACTCTCTCACATACAATTTTATAGTTTTATCTTCTTACCATGTAGTTATCCTATATTTAACCAATATTTTTGTACACAAAAGTATATGTTTGAAATATCACATCTAGTAAATATAATGGATAATTTTATTGATCCAAATCAAATGAATATGGAATTCTACTAACTGCATTTTTCCCCTCCTATTACATACACATGTCTTCTTGGAGAGATTTATACCTTGGGACAATGGTAACAATTATCTCCCAAATTATTATATCTTTTATTTTTATTTACCTTATCATCATATATACTTTTACTTTTCCTATGTTACCCATTATATCTGAGTAATTATATCTTATTCCCTAAAACATGGGTTTCTACATTAAGTCAATATATAGATAGTGGCCTTAATTATATTATAACCTAACAATAAGAAAAATTATTGGTTTCCATATCTTATCAAACATATTTTTCATGAAAAATTATGGCACTCCTAAAAACCTTTTATAGAATAATAGAAAAAATTAATTCCAAATGAATATTCTATGATTTTTTTCGTATTTTAACCCAAAAATAGAGTTTAGTAACTTTCACCCCCTTATTGGCATTCTATAGTGTGACCAAATCTTTCTGGTTGTCTCATACAAACACTTTATAAGAAATGTGGTCTTTACATGCAATCCCAAATAAAATGATCATATACTGTAGGTTTGAAAAGTATAATTGTAATGGATTATGTATGGTGACTTGGTATAAAAAAAGGATCCTTATTGGTGCCAAACATGTATCACCCACATATATTATGTCATGAATACCCACTTACGGATATAAATCAATTCATGATACTACCATAGTATAGACTGGCTTTTGGTATATAGAATCAATTTTTTAGAATTCAATGTACTTATCATTAAAATATTATTTCAATTTTCTTCTTTTTTGTAGGACCCATTGTTCTTATAAAATAATATATCACCCACCATAGTGAATATAAAACATCTAAAATGTTTTCATCCTTCTTATATATTTTGTGTCTTTAGAACAATCAATTTCCATAATCTCTTATTGAAGTAGTTCCTATTCCAAATAGTTTTTTCATCTACAGCCTTGAATTAATCTAATTCTTTATTTTAGAAATTATATCTTATAGAGATGTATACCCTTTTAAATAAATATACTCTATCATTCAAATAGAACTTTTCTATCATAATAATTTATGTAAGATCCTTATAAAACATTTGGATATTAATAGGGATGCAATTTGTGTTTTTCTAGATGCAGGATTGTTTATCTAATTAACAAAATATTTTTATTTAAGTGCATGTAATTATGACATGATGGATTTACATCAAACTATAAATCATATGATATACTTTTTTCATTATAGTAGGAATATGGTTCTTGGATAATGTCACTATTTACTAATCATGATTTGAAAAATAATGGAAGTATCTACAATTCATATGAATCTTAACATTGATTCTCATTTTACATACATCAGGACTCTGATATGTATAAGTAAATTTTCATTAATGAATTAATCCACACTATATTTTAATAATAAATGATTTTATACAAGACTTGTCATCAATATTGTTTCTTAATACCATTTATTTGATGTGTGTATGGAAATGTGTGTTCAGTAACTTCTCTATGCAATAATATAATGATCAATGAATTCTTTGTTAATAAATTCTTTGGTAGATGGGCCGAATGAAACACATATGTTCAGACCATACTTATTCAGTTGTTCACTATAACATTCCTTAATACTCTTAATGTATTTTGATGACATATATTAATTTTCCTCTATCTTATACTTGGTGTAGTTTATGCTCTTTGGATAAAAAATTATGAAGGATTTGTGGATTTCATTTATTTCAAAAAGTTTCTTTATCCAAATCTAAATAAATGAATGTATCAATAATTCATTGGGTAATTTACTCCAAAATGTATAAATACCATACTGGTTATATCCTTGATAGCTTCTTATTTTTAGTAGAAAAATAATTGTGTTTCCACAAATGGGTATAATTGAGTGTAATATTTTATATTCATCCTTTATTTACAATTAATCAAGAGTTAATGAACCATTATTTGACCGTTAGATACCACAAATAAAATTAATTCCTATATTTAATAATGTATCCTTATCTCCCAGGGACATGTGAGATAAATATGTTGTTAATAAATAATAAAATTTTTACCAAAATCATTAATCATGGAAATTATAAGTTTTTTACATCTCACTACTAAATTAAGATTCATTATTTCTCAACTTCTTGGAGAATTAATCTTACTTATGATAATTTTTATATTCTTACATTGTTGATTTATTTGGATAAAAATGTTTCACACACACTCGGTAGCTAGTAACCAAAAAGTAAAATTGAAACATCACATATAGTGATGAATACACAAAAAGTTGATTCCTATGCTCACATAAACATAAATTAATTTCATTTGATCTTCTATAGACTTATCTCATGACATGAGGATAAAATTTCAAAATTTATTCCTTTTCACTTTTATTTGAAGTAATTTTCTATGGTTCTTTTGGTGTCATACATCCCATTATTCTTTTCACCATGTCTTTCAAATTCTTCACTGTAATAATAAAATTTCAATTTTTTCTTTAAGTTCTTATCTAATTAGAGAGTGTTAACCAATAGAGTAATAAAGTGTTTTTCTCTATTATATTAGTTTTTGGATCTTAAATGAAAATTGATTAATTGGTTGAAAATGATATAATAATGTTATGTATTGAAAGATCATAATACATCTTTTAATTTACACACATTAATTTTAATCATCATGTCACTCATATCTTGATTCATTTTCTCCTCACTACTTCTAAGAGATGAGAAAACATGTTAAACCAATGATGTTCCAATCTTTTTTCACAACACAGTGAACATTGATGATATAATTTCTATGTAAACATAAAAATTTTCATTCATGGGTCTCCAATAATCATATTTCATAGCCTCACTTACTAAAGTGGCACAACCAGTAGTGGGGACTCTAACACATAGGATTTTCATTCATATATAATTACTTTGTGCAAGTGCCTATACTACATGTGGAAATTGGTTGTGATTTTGAAATTTTATTTATCTAGAACTAATCATTGTGTATTTGTTTAATTTCATTCTATTTTCTATAAAATAAAACCTAGTTTTTTTCACTTTATCTTTATTATCGATTAGACATTGCCTGTAAATTTAATCATTAAATATATCTATTTTTTATTGAACCCCAGAATCCCTCACTACTAGATTCAGAATAATCTGTTTCTTGATTGTTCTAGTATAATGTATTAATGAATAATTTCCACATATTTCAATCCATTTTTCTGACAATACTCCAAGAGTTTCAAGGTAGTAATTTGATTATCCAACCAATTTAACTCATATCTCCTTGAAATGATGAGTTAAGTACCAACTTTTAGAATTCATAAACATTAGTTATTCAACACTTTCACACTAAAATGGAAATAAGCTAGTTATTTATTATTCTTTTTACCATATTTAGTTATGATGACTCATCAATTTCATAAAAACACCATATTAGTATTAGGAACCCTCAACAAGGGATGATGAGCACATCGAACACCTAGTTATTTTTCAAATTCAATTGACATGGGGAATTAATAATTCATAATTCCTTGAGTTGTTTTATTATTTCTCTATAAATAAAGTTATTTTTTTGTTATAAACTCTTGAACTTTGTGATTTCACTCACAATGTAACAATATATTAAATATAAAAAAATCATTTCTATTTAATTTATTTTGTTTTATTCATTTTAGTTAATTATTTTCTATAATTTCACTCCCTTTCATACATACAAAAATAATAACAAAAATTTCATAATTTAAATACACAATGTGAGTGATCATGAGAATTTGGTATTGGTTTCTCCATTTACACTTAATGGATCAATAGGGACCTTAGGGGTAGAACACCTGAGTCGATTTGGTCTTTTATCATAACTCTCACCATAGTCAAATGTATCCTTGTTTCAACTAGAATTATTCATTGTCTCTATGTGTTTAGTGCCTTAAAATATCCTTGAAATTAAATATTTGGTCGAGGGAAATAAAAAAATATACTTAGAAAAAACTGATGGACATACATACTATTATACATATAAAATAGAGATAGATGGTGTGACAACCATCAAAAATAAATTTAATTATTACAATAATAACATGTAATTACATAAAGTGATTAAATAAATCAAATTGCATACACACATTGGTTGGTATTTTCTAATGAAAAGTTTTTAGGTAATATATATGGTATATAAAATTAATTTCTGAAAAAAAATCTTCTCAGGAAATTTAAATGAATTAAAATAATTTCATAATTATTTAATTCATAAAATAATAATCACACGATCCTTGGGAAAAATATTAAACAATTCCAAAAATATCCTTGATTTAAAAAAAATGTTTCATGCCTCAGGTTTCCAATTATTCCCCTAAATTGTTTTTGGACCTACTCTTAGCATGGAATGGGAGTATGGAACTACCTGACTCAGGTTGGAAATGAGTCATCCATCTAAAGGATCTACCATGTAAAATGACATCTAGAAAAAATAATGATGGCTAATAGGTCTAATAGTATATCTATTGATAGTCGGAACGTGAGGCAGGAGGCATACTGATGGTGGCTAGCTTAACTAGATTATGTGTGGAGATAGATCTAATAGGGTATTGGGATCAAGATGAAAAGTATGATGCTCAATGGGAGGCCAGTGTTGGGGGAGGTACTAGTGGGTCTGGCCGATCGTAGGTCGACATTAGGAGGCCAAGTAGCGGGGGATGGCGAGAGTCTGAGCGGTGTTGGGTAGTAGCGCTGCGACACCATTATTTCATTTAGTTTGTTAACTATGCATATCCCCATCAGACCACCCTTTATCCTAATTTTTTAAAGTTAGTTTTTTTTGTTTTTTATATAAGTAAACCAGACCCACTCCCAACATATTTTATTCATTTTTAACTTTGAAAAAATATCAAAAGGATATAATTATCCATTAAATATTTTATAAAAATGTGTGGATAAAAATTGATGATACAAAAACAACTAATAAGATTATTAAAAAATGGATGGAATCCTTGGGTCGACTGAAAATAGTCCCAACCGACTGAATTTAGGTAAAATTAGAACATATATATATTTTTTAAAATTAAACCTGTAATATCAGTTTTTATTTTATTTAAAACATTGGATGTTTGCAACTTGTACATCCACTTTTGGAGTGAATCCCAGTTTTTTATGATAGGATAATTGTGATGTTTTCTACTGAAAATATAATTAAAATTTAACAACCCTTTGGTTTAAATTGTCACAAAGTCTCTTTGATAACAATTGAAGGTATTGAGGGAACTGCAGAAGAATACTGGTTGGGGATTAAAATTTTTCATCATAGATCCACATATCTATGTCGCATCTGTTGATGTGTAGCCTAGTAAAAAATTTGAGGATATCACATGAAGAATTTAATCATGAAAAATAAAAAAAATTATCATGATCAATTTTAAGGTGCATTAAAAAATGGCCTATTTCCAGTTATCGTTTCTTGAAATAAATGAATTCAGATCCCGTAATATCATCCGCGCTTGCTTTGAATTTTTGTGGGAATATTGATCGTCAAAATCTAAGTTCTATCTTAGAGATTATACAATGTGATTCAAGTCCCTATAACCCCCACTACATAAATCCTTATATTCATAAATGAGAACTTGGATTAGTTTCTTGGATTGGAAGTATCTCTCTCTATGAATTAGGATAGAGGAGAGAGAGCCTCTCAATATCATACAATGAATAGTACCCAAAATGGGGGCTTCCTTCCACTTATATAGTGAGGTAAAAATACCCTTAATTGGTTCCCTAACCATCAGATATTCATTACCCACAAAATAACTTGTAAACGACATGTTATGACCAACTAATCATTTCATAAACATCATTTATATTTTTTCAATTAACTATAATATAATAAATATATTACATGATAAAATCGATCCATTTAGCTTGACTTGTTGTTCCCATAAATTTTAAAGGACCATCGAATACTAAAATAGTATTCATTCATTAAATATTTTTCCAAGTATTCACATAAAATATTATGAATACATTAATAACTCAATTTAATACAAATTATTATAAACCTTAATTATAATGAATTTATTTATGCAGTCATTATCATTTATTTTGGAACATCTCTGAGACAACAAGGTGGGGCCCAGAAAGTCCTAAAGTCTTATTCATAATAATAGTATAGAATTTTTTATAGGATTAGTATGTGACCCTCTATTACATCATATCGATATTAGTAAAAACTATTCATAGACCATTATTGGAGTCTAGAAACCCATCAAGGCCTCTATGGTGATATGGAAATGTGATAATAATGACAAAATCCTAAGAACTCATGTCATGTACTATAATATCATTGTATATGTGTATCTTATAAAGCAAGACACAAAATATGTGTCATCATCCTTTATTGATTTATTTTTATTTGTCCAAACTAGATGAACATGCCATCTTCTACCATGGTAATGGATTTCATGAAGGTGCTACCATCCTAATAAATAGGCTTGAGCTATTACTTACTTTCAAAAGAAACTAATTCTACCATGATTATTCAATCAAATTCATACCACCGATTGTGAACCCAACACAATCTAACTACACATGACATAAATTTCATGGTTTTTGTTTTAGATCAATTTATTCAATAAAATAATATACAATAATAATAATATCATTCCAAGAGACCATTACACATGTTCACATAAATGAATTAACAATGACAAAAAAATGTGGTTTTCATAATGGTGGGTCAGTCTTCATGATTTGATTTACTCATTATGGCCAAATTCAAATATCATGAGAATAATTATGAATTATTATGTGCCCCAGCACCTGATGGTCACACACCATATATGTCTAGTCAGCGTGATGTTTTTGTACCATATGACTTATTATTACGATCATCATCATAGTATCTTAGGTTCTCATTATATAATGGGAGTGGATATAACCTTTTTAATGAGACAAATATTCAATTTCCATTACCAAATAAATAGTGGAAAAACTATTAATGAAATTATGTTAAGAATTCATCAGGAATAACTAACGGTATACATAATAGAGTAATAAAAAATTTCTCTTCATGTTGGGTCTCGGTCACCCAATTTTACATCATAAACCCATTGAATAATCTAAAAATAAAAATCCATAATATAATCCCACATAAGAACCTGAATTTTACCATAGAATAAAAATCAACTAAAATAAATCATACCTTCATCAAATCATATAAAAATAATGATGAATAACAAAAATACATCACTTGGGAGAATCATTGTATCAAGTGGAGAAGAATCCAGTAGTCAAGAGGTTATTTCAATAAAACTTGGTGGAGTCACTACATTAAATACCTAATAAGGGTATCAGAAACAGAGTAGAATAATAAAATTTAAATATGAGAATATTGGTGGAGGCTTAAATTGGATTCACATAAAAAATAACACTTAAAACCATGAATCATAGGGAAAATGTAAGAGGGGGAGGAGGTCCAAGAAGAACCCTAAGAGGATATCTCATTTAGTTGGATGAGGTATAGTCTAAAGTAGAAAGGCAATGGGGGTAAAAATAACATGTGAAAATAGTAAAAATGTTCATCTTAAATCAAAAGTGTACCTAGTTCTATCATGTACCTAGTGAAACCCATTGGTTCCCTCTACCTCTATCTAGCACACCAGATATCTAGTGAGCTCCCACCGGGTACCCAGTGCCACCAATAGTATTAGTACTGATTGTGCCTCCACCCCATTCTCAATCCCCTTAACTAAGCACAAAACCTCAAACCACATGTAATAACACCAATTATATAACATAAAAATATCTTATTTAATGAACAATTACAAAACAAAAAATTGCTCCCCACTAAGAATCTAGAAATTCGAATCTGTATGTCGATTCAACACATTATGGACTAAAATTAAAATGACCCATCAAGGGTCATTAAACTCATTTTCATCAAGAAGTGTCATCAAATATAATTTTTTTGAAGTTCATCCATGATCTCACCTATTCACATTCTCTACCTAATCCTACTCATAGAAAAACTCATGTCGTCATTGCACACATCCCAAGGATGTTGTCATCCCAGGGAGTATCTTTTCACTACAATCCACAATAAACACAGGTCACTCCATGAATGAAATTATATCCTCCAACTCAAAATCATAAATATTTATCTCATGATATGTTTATTGATGATATATACTAATCTAAGATGCATTAAATATGAAATTTGTGGTGTTTTATTTCTGATTAAATTCAAATTAGTGTGCCATTGAACATATTCTCTTAATGATCTGGGGATAACCCACATAGCATGAATCTATAATCCCATTTATTGACATTAAATTGTTATTTACTGAGGATAAAATATCAAAACATATATGATCATATATATCATATTAGATCCATGATCAAATAATGTATTCATTTTTCTAAGAAAAATAAACTATTTCTAATTCTTTTTCTGCTTGTACCTTGTTTTTTACAAAAAATCAGCTAAGTATTATGATGAGGGGATAATTATTTATTCATTTATTTTTTATACAACAATAGAAACTATAGATCCTATAATATTATATGAGGAAATGTTAGTGAAAATCACTATCAATTCCATGATACCATATTTTAGTCATTGGGGGATTAGTTTTATATTTTTATTTCACCCTTATTATAACAAATTTCAAATATTTAGATGATTGTTAACTATTTATTAATTTTTTCTTGAAAGTAAATAGATCAATTTAAATGATATGTCATTTAGATTTATCAAAAATCTTTTCTGAGTAGAAATAAATTTTATGGATAGATAATGTTGATCTATAAGTATATCGAGAAGTATACCAAGGAAGCATCAACCTAGTGCTCTACATATATATTTGTATTTTATTGAATTTTAGTGAATAAAACATTGATTAACTGAATGAAAATTAATTTTTTTTTGAGATAGACCCCCCTTTTAAAGGATAAGTCGGAACCCATCAAGACATGAAGACTTAACCAAAAACCAGGCCCCAATAGACCAACACTCAAGATAAAAAACAACCCTCACTACAAGAAAGAAGATCCTCTCATCCACAAAAAACATTAAATTCATCTTCCATAGTATCATCACAACACAAAAAGTAGTCATGTTCCAAATATCATGGGCCTAGTACCGATGGAAAATTCCATACCCTCTCAAAAATATAATTCAAAAAAACCATGAAACAGTGAAAAATCATTTCCCTGAACTTCATATTGAGCAACATCTTGTAGACCAACGGTTGCCGAATCCCTTGGGCCATGGACAACCAAGGCCAAAACCAACTTTCATCCTTTCTAGAACATCCAAAATATTGAAACTAACTCTTTCCCCTGATGATATATGATCAAGTTTTAACTCATCCATAATACATCCATAGCCAAACCGATGAGCCGTCCAAAGTAGGATGAACACAACCTCAGACCACAAACAGTCCTCAACTACACCCAAATCTAATTCAAAGTGTCCGAAAATAAATGGGAAACCCAAAACCATAAATATAGCCGCAAGGCATTGCTACAAAAAAGAACCAGATCCCAGGATCTCCTTCATGTTCTCAATGAGAGACTACCTCAACCCACCACAGGTACTCCCAGATCGTACCTGAACAGTTATACCGACCCTCAATTAGGAGAAGCTAGATAAATGACTACTAGCATCACCGAACAGGAAAAAAATACCTACATAGTAATGAATAGGGAGATTGAAATTGGGTAATAAAATGGGGAGAAATGATAAGAGGTTCACACCCAAGAATTCCTTGATGCTACCCCAAGGAGAAGAACTGCCATCACGATATTGCCGATAAGGAGTTCCAAAGAGAAGATATGAAGTCGATCCAAGGTGGAATAGAGATGGAAAAAAGAAAAACCCCAATGTGTTGGAACTCCTTATAAACTCATACAACATTGAGTAACTAATGTAGAATTACGAACAGATGAGTATTTTTAACTCAAGATCATTGTCATAGAATGTTGATGCATACAATGATCTCATGAAAATCATATGGTGATTATTCATAGAAGAAAACATCACTAAACTAATGATATTTTATGTTAAACAATATATAAAAATGTAACGTCCCTCCCTACCATGATCAAAACACAAAGGTTAAATGTGAATTACCTCAAGTGTGATCCCAAATCACTAGCGGCTTGAGACAAATATCAGGAGTCTGATATCATATTTTAAGGATTTATTTATCATTTAATATAACATTATATTAAAATAAACATTATTAGAGTAAAAGAAACACTATGAAAACTAAAACAGTAAAAAAACATAAGTCCATAAAAATCCATGTAAATGCATGTAAGTGTTATAATCGAACAATGAAAATAATCACATTATAATACATGATATACAAAGTGATTCAATTGAAATAACTCTAATGTATGGATATAAATACTATCTGTAAACTCCTCTAATCCACTCTAGTATAATCACAATGATCTTGGTCTCCAACCCATATATATGGGGTCTCTTATCAAACATTCATAAAAACATGAAAAATATCATTCCCATGATATTTGAAGACCAAAGGTTTGTGATATACACCTAAATATGATACTAATGAAATCCCAAACATCCCATGGTTTATGATGTATAAATAAGTGTGTAGTAAAAATTAATACTTGAATTTACATAAGAAGTAAACTTAAAAAACAAAAAAAAAAGATCATAAAAATACATGGTATAATTATTATATTATTGATCTCTCAACATAGACAAACCCTTGAAATAATATTCATATTACTGAACTCATGATATAACAAAACCCATGGCTAATCTTAATCAATCCCATCTCATGTTTTAACCCACATAATAACCAATGTCATGGTTATCTCATAGCTTAACTGCAATTATTTCCCCTATTAAATAATTCATCACACTTACATTACATAAACAAGTGGAACACAACATGTTATCACATAGTCATTAATTTCATTATATAATAATAATAAATTTAACATCATGTTATTCTAACACAAGTATTACATTAACAATCAATGTTATCCTAACCTCGTTATAAATATAAAAATCTAATTTAATCATATATAATAATTTTCTAATTATTCCCATAAATTTATAACAATAATTTATTTACTAAATTAATCCTTATTTACTCTAAAAATCATTCATTTATCATATTACATAGCATAACATAAGACCATTCTTAAAACATATTTAATACTATCTATCCAAAATTTATCATAATATCCCAATCCTGAAACACATTAAAATTTTTTACCAACCACTATTCTTACTCAATAATAACAAATATTAATATTTATAAGAATAATATCCTAAAAATACATATTAATTTCAGTAATTCAGCACCCAAAACCATTATAATTTTTACCCAAAAATTATTTTTATAAATCCATTTTAACAAACAATGTTGAAACACACTACCCATTGCTTATCATTAACCAAAGAATGAAAAATGTAATTTATAACAATTAAATAACATTAATCATCATTAAATTCACACTACAAATCCAATTTATTACTAAATTACCAATTCATAATTTTAAAAAAATTATCAATAAACATACAGTCACTTCATTTGGAAAAAAAGTAATTCATTTAAATAAATTAATCAATTTCTAATTAAAAAAATCCCAAAGTTTCATTCAATATAAATATTATCCTAAGATTATATTTATTTTATTTCAAAAAATATATTTATATTCAATAAATAATTATACTTTATTGCAATCTCATAATATAATAATCTAATAAATCATCCCCATGAATTCATATTTTTAATATTTTTAACAACTTTTTATCTTATATACATAAACTAACCCAATCAAATTTTACAAATCATATTTCTATGCCCATAATTATATACAAGAACAAATAAATCACCCATAAATATCTTAGGTGAATTTATAAAATATAATGGAAAATAAAGGTTACAAACCATTATTTTCTAGCACATATCATAGAAGATTATTACATGTTAATATCAACTATAAATATCCCCTTATACAACCTTTAATATTTTAATATATATATTTTAACCCCACACTTTGTTTAATCATGTAAACCAATTATAACCAATAAGTTGGAATTAATTAATGAATAAAAAGTAATGGTTTCAATCCAACCAAAAACTATTAATCTAGAAGAACCTTATTAATATATATCTATGTCACATAATAGTTTTAAGGAACATTTGGATTCAAGAATAGTCAATTATCATAAAAAACACATTATATACTGAAATTTTTGAACAAAAAGTAGGACATAAATGTCTTCATTCAAAAATTAGTACTTTCATTAACTCTTAATACCATTTCATCATTTATTCTTATTTATCTACATTGAATAATTACTAAGTATATATTGATCAAGTACTTATAGTAATGATTAAATTAAATTAACCTCTAATTAAAATTCTAGTTTTTCCAAAAAACTATAATTATTAAAAATAACTCATTTTACTCTATGGAACATTCAATTCATAATCATTTAGTATAATAATATTGAATAATTTCACATGGAATTATTTATATTATTTCACATAATGTAATCTGATTTATTTACAATAAATTTAGAAATAATTATCATATAAAACAATCATAAGTTATTTACATTCAAGTATCACATTAACTAAAATAAACTAGAGTGGTGAATTATAATCTGGGAGAAGTTTGAGACCATCTATCATAAAATACATATATAATAATTGTAGTTGGGGTTTGGCTTAGTGGTAAGCACCCCTTAAATCTACATGAAAAATGGGGGTTCAAAACCCATTGGGCGTAGGTACTGTAGCAGTACTGTAGCGTACTATAGTAGCAGCGAGCACTGTAGCGGCGGCAGAGTACTGTAGCGGTGGTGGGTACTGTGCAATACTATAGCAGTGTAGGTAATGTAACAGTACCATTCACAGAATAGGTTTCGGGCCAAAAAATTGGTCTACGGGCCTTGTAATGGGATAAATGCCCACTGGGCCTTCGGGCTATGTAATGGGTCTCCCTCCACCTAGTTAAAAGAGGTCTTTGCTTTCCTTTAATTATAAATGAGGCTTCGGCCCCAACCTTTAAAAAAACATATTTAATATATAATTATATATGAAGGTTAATTTCTCCTCTAACCACTAGATATCAATAATCTATCTAAAAATGGAATAAAAAAGAATAATAAGATAATAGAATCTAATCCTTTAATCCTTATATATATTAAAATATACTAACTATCTCAGATCCAACACAAAAAACAGATCATCTATTTTTTATGAAATTAGTTTTAAAACACCAAATAAATTTTGAGAGAGGTTATGGGAATCTTAGATATTAAATCCCATGTTACTATTCATATAAAATCCATATATTATATTAAATTAAAAAAAATTGTTCCAAATTTTAAAAAATATGACTCATTAAAAATGATAGTTGGTAAGACTATTGAAACTCTAGTGATAAGCCACTAGAATATTGGTGAGTAGACACCATGTTTCTGTGACTAATAGATTTATTCTTTGCACTGTTTGATCTCATTATACTTCTAGTGCACACTGTCAAAACTCTACATCCATTTTGTTACTAGTTAAAAACTATATGAACCATAATTAGACACACAAAAAATCCTTATATCAAAAAAATTCCATCAAATTCACCTGAAAATCAATAAAAAAAATTCAAAAATTTAGATTAAAAACTAGGAATCAATAAAAACCCCTACTATAATACTTCTCATCCCTGAGAATTTTCTTTGAAAATGTCACGACCCATCTGAGAGGGGCCCATGCCGTGACTACCACAAGCCCACCTCCGATAGTCCAGGATATGGTGACAAAAACCAAGTAGGCATATCTCATAAATGGGAGGAATTTGTCTAAGTACATGTACACACTAACACATCTCCAGGCCCAAAATAATGAAATGTAAAAAAACATAGTAAACATTAAATCATACACTAATATACCAACAACAGAGTATGAAAATAGAAAACTAGAAATTTAATATGGAAAGAATAAAATCCCACCAAAAGAAAGAGTCTACCATGTGAATGCACAAGTTCCTAAAGCTCATCCATAGAAAACCCTACTTGAAGGGTAGGTACAAAAATAGCTTTCTAAAGTTGTTGAAGAAGACCACATCTGTCTAGACTCTCTCTAAGCACCACCTGGCCCTAGTCTACCAAGGACTTTGTCAAAGAATCCTATGTTTTCACAAGATAGAGAACATGTGGGAAAATCCTACGTAGTGGTGATTAAAACAATACATAGTAGGACACCCCGAAACCACAAAGGAAATACCACTATGAAATACACAAAATACACTGCAATGGAAACTCATTAAGTACACCACAAAGGAAACAAATTAATTACACCCCAAATTAAACACACGAAGTATAGTCAATATGGTCTTCTCACACATGTGTATGTCCAAAGCATGAAGAGAAGGTTTTCTGGTTTCAGTTCATAGATCTCCCAGGCACCATGACATTAGAAGTATTGATGAAACAAGAAGCATCAAGGGCGTCTGGAGTGACGATGGAAACTGAGGCATCAATGGAGCATGGAGCGTCGATGGCACACTGAGCATTGATGGCACAAAGATCGTCAATGGTGCACTAAGGGTCGATGGCGCACGGTGTGTCGATGGGTCATGAAGCCTCCAAGTCCCACAGTCACCAAGATCACATGGTAACCAAGATCACATCATCATAGCTAGCCACAAGATTCTGCTCATAGTACCCTAATTCTGGGAGAACCTTCTCCTAGAGCCATTAGATTATATTCCAAATACCACAAAAACTCACTTAGATTATCTCAAAGGACTATCTCATCTCAAGGATCCCAACACTAAAAACAACTTGTTAAACAAACACACAGTTTGAAAGATATAGAAAATAGGTTAAAATAGATTGGTCTAGTTTGTTCCTAACATGACCCGCTCCAGCCGACCCGACCTGACCTAGTTTGGACCAGCCTGAACCAGCCCGACCCATTGATCGGCTCGACTGCAGACCACTGGCTACCCGAACAACCCGGTTCTCCAGTCCGACCCGCATCACATGAGCCAGTTCTTCTGCACCAAGTGCTGCCCACCCTGGCCGCATCAATTTGGTCCAGGTGTTCTCCCAACCACATGGATAACTAGCTTACATGGTCAATGAATAACCAGATGGCATTTTCAATGTCTAACCCTCCTTATACACCCGGTCCCACGATCGCCTGACCTCACAGTCCTCCATCGAACGCGGCTCTGGGTCGCGTCCAAGGTACCGCAGCTACAACCTCCTCCCATGAACCCTGGTTGCAACCTCTGGCATCTTCCACCGTGGGCCTCCTCCAAAGTTGTCCCACAAGGAATGCATCTCACCACTGCTAGTGGCCCATTCCTGCTACTTCCCACTGGGCCAGTGCTTCCTTTTCTGCCGGCCACCCCGCTGGCACCCTTGTTGTTTGTCTTTCCCTCTAAGAAGATCTATTTCCTCGAGTGATTAATGTATTTCCTTCACCGTAATATTGTTGGGATGTCATTGCAGTGTCAGATCCCTGTTTCTGGATCATTACACCACATATCTAAGGCTCAAAAATCCTCTGATCATATTTCATGAAGAACGACGAATGAGGAACGCAAGATATTGGTGGAAAGAGGAAAAGCACGTGAATATCCAAATGGACCGATCATGGCCTTATTCATGTTTGTCTTGATCCATTCATGTTCGAAGATATAATAAATAACAATCAAAGTATTTTTTTCAAAGATTTATTATCTCTTTAATCCCTACAATAAAATCAACCTCGCCAGAATGATCGAACTACAGATCAACCTATTCAGGGGTTGGTATGAATTCATCATTTGAATCTAAGAAGGGATGAGAAATTACAAATAGTTCAAAACCCTAACTCAAGGTTGTATCAGTAGTTTAAGAATAATGGGGATCTATTTCATATTCGATCCTCGATCCTTCGGTGCTCGTCGATCTATCATACTTCGATCAGACATTCGATCTTGACTCTCCAAAATTTTGGGAGAGCCTTCTTCTCTCTACCTCCGAGAAACTCTAGGGTTATGGTCAAAACCCTATATTTCTAAAAAATGATTTATTTAAAATAAACCAACACAACTTCAAATAAAATATTTTTATTAAATATATTTTAATTATGAATATTTCTAATTTCCAACTTTCATAGTCGACCCACGCCAGTCGATGTTAGTCCTCTCTTAAGAAAAACACCCCCCTAAAATTGAACGGTGGTCTCAGATTTCCAATCCAATTTTCCATTTATGAGTTAATAGGATTTTAAAATAAAATAATTTTTTTTAATTATTTTATGAATGGTTACACCCTTTTCGAGTTATTCAACTAAAGACCTACTCGGACAATAGATAATTCATTCCAAGGATAAATCCATTTCATTGATATCAATGGTTACTTTATATTTTAGATCTGGGCACTAGTTCAAAATTTATTCCCATTTTATATAAAAACCAGTCGTCCGTTATTTTAAAATCTAATCATTTTTCACTATATCATTTCGAGGGCACGAGGCCTTGGAATATCACGCCATCTCAACACCTTGTCTCAGAATTTTCCTAATTAATTTATAAAAATAAAACAATAGAAAATCTAAGTCATTACATTATACCCACCTTATGAGTTTACATTCCGGAAATCCAAAACAAAGGGTACTAAAAAAAGTTAAGGTACTGAGCAGGAATATGAACCTCCCATTCACAAGTAATCTCCTATATATTATCTTGCTACCACCAAACATGCACCAGAGGAATCAATCGGCCATGAAGGATCTTTTCTTGTCGATCCACGATCTCCACCAGGTACTCTGTATAAGTCTCCCCATCATCAATGGCTAACTCGTCATAGTTGATGATGTGAAATGGATCATGAAACTACCTCCTCAACTGTGACTTTTGAAAGACATCACACACCCAGTGCAACTATGGGGGTAGAGCTAGGTGGTACGCCACCACACCAATCAACTCAGAATCTTAATAGGGGCAATGTATCTCTGAGATAACTTTTCTCCCTGGCCAAATCTACACTATCCTCATCGAGGTGAGACTGGAAATAACACATGGTCTCCCTGCTAAAATTCCCAATGCCTCCATCTCCTATCAGTATAGGGCTTATGATGGCTCTGTGTAGTCCGCATCCACTCCTGGATGATCTTCGCCTTCTCAGGGGAATCTTTTACTAGCTCTAGACCCATGAGTATGGGCACCCCTTGGTCTTTCCAGCATAGTGGTGACCTCCATGGTTGCCAATACAAGACCTAGAATGGTTCCATACCAATGCTGGAGTGATAATTGTTGTTGTACGCAAACTCCACCAGAGGTATGTGGTCCTCCCAACTACAGAAAATGTCTAGGATCCAAGAATATAGCATGTCCCCTTCAACATGGATGGCCCTATCCATTTTCACATTCTTCTAGGGTTGAAATGTGATGCTCAAGTGAAACTGAGTCCTAAATACTTCCTTTAATCCCTTCCATAACAAGGATGTAAATTGATCAACACAATCTGAGACTATCGTCGATGGGACTCAATGTAGTTGAACTATCTTGTGCACATAGAGGCGTCCCAAACATTTTACAAAGCTTTTCTCATAGATTGGTAGGAAGTGGGACGACTTATTTAGTCAGTCAATGATCACCCAGATGGTTTCTTTCCTCCTAAACATGAATGGAAAACCTATCATGAAGTCCATCAATATCCCATCCCACTTCCAATTTCGAACCTCAAGTGGTTGGGTCAATACAACTATAACCTGGTTCTTTTTTCACTTTCTAACAGGTGAGGCATCTTGAAATGAAATCTGACACTTCCTTTTTCATCCCCGTCCACCAGAACTGACATCAGAGGTCCTGATACATATTTTCTCCTCCTATATGTATTGCCAAAGGGGATGTAAGGTACTACCTCAAGACCTCCTATGGCAGTACTGTTCTCCCTCTGAATAGAATGAAATGCTCCCCACCTTTTGAATAACCATCAGGGTCATTCCTTATGGCCATCTAAGCACATAAAGTCTCATAGTTGGTGTCTCCAAGATGTTCCTCCCTAACTATAAATAACAGTGGAGTGGTTACAACCATCGACTAGAGGCATTCTAATCCATATCCATCCACAAAAAATATTTGTAATGTAACCAAATGCTCTGATGTCTCTCTCATCAACTATAAGCTAGATCTTCTATTAATAGCCTCTGCCACTACATTCCCCTTCCTAGGAGTATATAAAATCTCAAAGTCATAGTCCTAGAGGAACAAAAGACATTGAATCTTTCTTAAATTAAAATACTTCTATGATAAGATATACTTGAGACTCTTGTGGTCAGAGTAGATGGTAAACCACTAGCCCATCAGGTAGTTTTACACATCTTCAATGAGAAGACTACCTCTATTAGTTCAAGATCATGGGTCACATAGTTCATCTTATATGGCCTCAACTAGTGTGAACCATATGAAATCACCACTTCCCCTCCATCTAAAAACAACCAATCCCGATCCTTGAGGTATCATAGAACACCATGTACTCAAAACCCTCCTCTAGTAATCTCAAGATGGGGAGCTCCTCAAGATCTACCTCAGCTCTTGAAAGAACTACTAGCACTTCTCAATCAACAAAAAAGATATCCCCTTCCTTATCAAGTCCATTAAGGAGATTATACCTTTTATAAGTGTGGTACAATCCTCTGATTGCACACAAACAATCCCAATAAACTCGACAGCTCAGTAATGCTCTTGGGTGGCTCCCAAGAAAGCACAGGTTCAATCTTCACTGGATCTACTACAAATCCAGCCTATTAAATGATGTGTCCCAGAATGTGGGCCTCCTGAATCCAGAAATGACACTTAGAGAACTTCCCATAATGATGGTGATCTGGGAGTGTATTTCTAGGACCATCCTAAAGTGTATCACATGCTCCTCCTCGGATAATGAGTACACTAGAATGTCATTAATTAAGACCACGAAAATCCGGTCTATGTAAGGATGGAAGATCCTATTTGTGAGTCACACGAACACTATTATGGCATTCTTCATGTGAAAGAACATCATAAATTACTCACAGTGGTCGTACCGACATATGAAGGTTGTATTTGTGATTTACTCATCTCGTATACAAAGCTATTGATAACCATACCATAGATCTATCTTCGAGAACCATATCACTCCCTTCAACTGATCAAAGAGGTCATCAATCCTTAGTATTGAATAAGATTTTATCATGGTCACATAGTTTAGGAATCATAAGTCCACACATAATATGAAGCTCTCGTATGCCTTCTTGGTAAATAAAACCGGGGTCTCCCAAGGTGAAACATTGGGTCTCACAAAACCCTTCCTTTGCAAGTCTTCCAACTATACCCTCACCTCACAAGGCTCTGCGGGAGCCATCTGATATGAAATTATAGATATAGGTGTTTCCCCAGGGTATATATCAATGAAAAAATCCACCTCCCGGTGAGGAGGTAATCCAGGAACATCTTTGGAAGGACATCTTCATACTCGTCCACCTCTGTAGGAAATTGTGGACTCATCACATCCACTACACCGAGGGTCATGCTAGAAAAATGGTGTATGATCAGCTTCACCATCATATATGTTATTCCATCTTGCACTGCATGGGTTTAATTTTCATTGAAAAAAGAAAATCATGGTCCCAGATTAGTAGACACACTACCCTGTGTGCCAAAAATAGTCAATATGGGAATGAAATGCGGATAACTAGTCCATAATGAGAATCACATCATAAGGCCTCAACACTACCACTATGAGATCCCAATCATAAATCATTTCCCCTAGAGTAAGGGAACACTATCGACACCAGTGTGTGATCATTGAATCTCACACCATTATAGTCTCTATACTTAGGATCAAGTCAACAGTTCCACTAGAATATCAAAGTCTCAAACTAGGGTCGTGGTGAGAAAAGATTGACTATAACCTATGTCTATTAAAACTATAGCTATGATGGAAAATAAATAGATCATACCACTAATTATCTTAGGATAAATGAGGTCATAGGTCTCCATCACCTAAATATGCCCTTGTCCCTATCCACTAGATCTCTGAGCTTCTACTAGACCACTTAGAGGTGGTGGTGGTAGTACCCCAAACCTCCATCCACTTCTGGATGTCTGACCTACTCTTCTTTCACGGCTACCCCCTGTAGAGCACTATGTTCTTCTATCCTCCTATGCATCAATGGTCCCTCGTCCATATATTGATCATACATATGGTGAGTTGGTCAATCTATAGATATTTGTCCCTAACCACCTCCCTAGTGAGACATCTGATCTTTCACCAGAATTGATCTTCCCTAGGATCCCCGCACCACTAATCCCATATCCTGGGGTCACCCCTTAGAGTTCTTGATCCTCTTGTGTCCTGAATTCAACTTCCAGCTACCCACTACCAAAGACTAAGCTACATGGTGCCTACTAGTATCGACCATTGTTGGTTCTTGCTCTACCAGAAAGCTCTCCTCTAGTAGGGATCACTCCTATACCCCAACATAAGTTGGTATGCTAAGGGATATCATGGATGCACTAATATCTTAGTGTAGCCCCTTCTCGAATTTCTGGGACCTGAAGAATGAGTCTCACACCATATCTGTGGAGTATTGAGAATGATACATAAATATCTCTGAGTAATATGATAATGCATTACTTTCCAACTGAAAATGTAGTAGCTCTTTTATACGCACGAAGCATAACATCACTGGAAATAACTCCTCCCTGTAGAGACACTCAATGTTTTTCCATGTGTGGGTCATCTCCTCTTGCATCTAGATCACTATGCTCCACTATATCCCTGTTGATTCCTGTAGAAGACTCCCATCTATGACTTCCATCTAGTCGAGAGTCATCCTCACTAGGTAGAAGATACAATTAACCACTTCTATCCAATACTCACCTACATAGGTGTCTGGATCACCCATAAACCTAGGATTTTGTTGCCTCTGGAACTCATGTAATGAACTAAACCTGCATGCATCCTCTACCGGTAGTGCTGGTAGTAACCGCTACTCTCCGGGTGGTGGTATCGCTAGTACACCACCTGGGGGTGCTATATTTGGTACTAGTCTATGTACCAAAAAATCATCACTAGGAGGATCATCCTCGTGATCACGTATCATAATCCTAGCTGACTATCTATATTTAGGAATCTTGAAATAGATCAAGATGTTCCACAATTAATAGAGTATACCTATTGATCTGACATTGACTCAAGGACATGAGAACACACTCATTCCTATATGATGCATGTACCATTTATTGTCCATAAAACAAGTGTTTTCATGTACCCATTCAAAAAGTCAAATTATGTGTCTTGGTGTATGGATATGTCGGCTCCCACAACAACACATGAATCTCTGATAGCCAAATGATTCCACACCAACATAGTCACCAAGACCACATAGTCACAACCAGCGACATGATTCCGCTCGTAGCGCGCTCATTCTGGGAGCACCTAATCATCAAGCCGTTAGGCCATATTCCAACACCAACAAAAACTCACATAGAGTATATAAAAAAAACTATCTCATCGCAAGGTTCAAAAAAAATGAATAAAGATTGTCAAATATAATTAAAATTTGAAATATTTGGCCAATTTAGTACAAAGGGACTCGGTCCAGTGTGGGGTCGAGTCGCCCCAATCCGGTCGACCCAACCTGATTTAACTAAACTGAACCGACCTAGTCTAGGATGAATAGAACATGCCCAACATGATGGGCCTAGCCATTGGGCTGCTGGACCGTGGCCCACTTGACCATTAGAGTGGCCCAGTTCTCCACGCCAACCTGGGTTGTGCGGGCCAATTCTACTCTGTCGGACACCACCCGCCCTGGTCACATCCCTCTAGTCCATGTGGTTGTCCGACTGCATGGAAATCCAACTCACCTAGTCAATGTGGTGTCGGACCACATTTTGCACGTCTCACCATCCTTATCTTCCTATGCATGTAGTCGCCATACCTCGGGGGTCCACCATCTGACAGAGCTCCGGGCTGCGTCCCAGCTGTTGTTGCCACAACATCCTTTCGCTTCCCTTGGTCACCACCCATGGCCTCTGCTGCCATGTTCCTCCTTTGATGTTGTCCCTCTTGGACCGTGTATCTCTGCCACCATCAGCAACCCGTCCGGTGACTTGTTCCTACTACCCGCCACCAGGCCCGACTGCCCCTACCGAGCCAGTTCTACCACAACTGCCATCCACCTCACTAGAATATTTTCTATTCTATGCACCCTCTACGCAGATCCAATTCCTCGGTTGATTCACCCCACGCATTCACCATTATATCATTGCGATGTCTTTGTGGTGTCAGATCCCCGGTTTTGGATTTCTGTGCCACAGATATAAGGTGCAACGATCCCCTGATTATATTTCATAAGGAATGTGGAATGAGGAACATGGGAGATTGGAGGAATTTGACAAAGCAATGAACGCCAAAATGGATAGATCTTGTCCATGTTCTTGTTGTCCTTGATCCATTCATGTTATATGGTTTAATGAATAACAATCATCCAACAATCACCAAAATTTATCATCCCTTCAATCACTATAATAAAATCAATCCCACAAAAATGATCGAACCATGGATCAACCTATTTTTTGGTTGGACCATGTCCGTTGTATAAATCTACGTAGGGACAAGAAATCATAAATAGATCAACACCCTACCATGAGGTTGGATCATTATTTGACGAAGAAAGAGGTTTTGTGTCATCATTAATCCATGATACTCCATCGTTTGTCGATCTTCTATGCTCTGATCAGACTTTCAATCTTGATTCACCATAATGTTGGGAGATCCTTACTCTCTCCACTTCAAGAAAACACCTGGGATATTGTGATAAAACTGGTTTCCTGAAAAATATTTTAATAAAATGAATCCAACGCAGTGTCAATTAAAATATTTTTATTAAAAATATTTTAAAGATTGTTACGTCTAATTTCTATCTTTCAAAGTCGAACTTCACCGGTAGATGTTTGGACTCGCCTAAAGAAGAAAACCCCTTACAAACTCAACAGTGGTCTAAGATTTCCATTACGAGTTACTATTTATGATTTACTATGATTTTGAAAATTAAATAATTTTATTTAATTATTTTATTTATGGTTATGTCCTTTTGGGGTTTTCCATTGAAGACCTGCACCGACTAAAGATTAGTCACCCCTAGGGTAAATCTACTACTTTATGATTAATGTTCCGCTTATATTTTTTATATGGGAATCCATAAAAAAGTTATTTCTATTTTAAATAAAAACTACCCACGTTCTTTATTGAAAACATAACATTTTTCACCATATCATTTCGGGCTCACTGGGCCTCAGAATCTCATGTTGTCTCAGCACCTGGTCTCAAAATTTTCCCAATTAATTTATAAAAATAATACTAGAGAAAATACAAACCATTAAAGAGAGTCTATTATAAATATTTCCAACACTATGAACTCACTTTTTTCCTATCCACATGAACTAATAATAATATTCCCACAAAAACTTGAATAATAACCTCTGGAGACTCCATACCATAGAGGTCTTCATATCCAAATGAATATTCAACCATATTTACTTCCCATATAACAATAGATAAATAATTATTCCCCACACAATCAATTATTTTATAAAGATAATATAACCAAAAAATAAATGTGAATGTTGAATTTAGGAATTAAGTCACCAAAATTTGTTTATATAATGACTCATATTGTTATAGGATATAAAATACGTAGTAAATTTTAATTTTTATATCTGAAGTAAGATGAATTCTATGATTGGGGATCCGAATTGTAATTTTTGTGATTTAAAACATCCAAAATAGGGATTTTTTAAAGTTTTTTGGGGATTTCATAAGGTCTAATATTTGACTTAGGGGTATATAGATAGGAAAATATAGTGTGGAGAACTACAACATTGTTGCATATAATAATGAATACCTTGTATAGGGTCACCAAGTATGCAATGGATTATTGAGTGTCCATGTAGGGCAAATATTCCCATCGAACAACTGGTGGGGTGCACCAGGTGGGTAGTGAAGCAACAAGAACATCGTAGTCCTATGTGAAATTTTATTATTTTTTTTGTGGGGAGTGAGGTGGGTAAAATGGACATTTTTAGAATCCTTATTCTACCTCTCTTAGGGTTCACTGATTTTGTCTTGATGAACTAAAAAGGGGAGTTATCCTATTTTCTTATATACCTCCTCATTTTATCCCATTTAACCAAGATATAACAAGAATATTTTTCTTACAATACTAAGGTAGTGTCTCCTCCTTTCTGCCACTATTATTCTTCCATCTTATCATCTATGATTTTTAGTAGTCTAGACTAGTGTTTTGATGATGATTACCCTAGATAATGGTGTAATTGTCCTGATATGTTGGGGATTCATGTTCTGATGGATTGTTCCTATTGAAATATAATGGAAACCAATATGTTCCGACTGCTTCAATAAAGGTGCATCATTTGGTGAATTTTTTATGGTGTTTTTTCAAATTTGTTGGTAATTACCACTTAATTGAGTATCTAATGAAGTTTTTTAAATAAAGCAGTTATAAGTTCATGTTATGGGGAATTGGAATGTTGTTGCCATAGTTTTCGGTCTTTGGAGGCTGATTGGTGACATTTCAATGATTATACCTTATTCAGTTAAATTTAATAATTATTTATAAATGTTTATAATTAATTAGCTATGCCATGTGGTGTGAAATAGGGACTCAAGAGCATAGAGGGGATTGGTCTGACCATGGATGATGATATAGATACTGGATTCAGGATGGTAACTATATTTGGGAGGTTTGTGGTACCGTTAATTCTAAACCACTATAATTTATGTATGTTAATTTTAAATATATGCCTTGAGTTCAAGTTTATTTATTTATGAAAGGACTGGGTAGGTTAATAATTTTGGGTTGGTATTAGGCTTTTCCTTCAGTAGTGACTCAGGTGATAAGTGTATGAGTACATAATTGATAAATTCATGGTGGTTATGCCTCCAAGGGTGCATGATGAATATAATGGATCAAACGAGATGAAATGGCCTTGTCTTGTGAGATGATTAGTGTTTAGAATTATATGGGACTTAATAGGATAGTAGAAGCGATTCCATGTGGTTGAACCCTGAGAAATGGACCATTTTATATCAACCATGTTAATTTTATAGGAAATGTTATGGGCATTTCCTAAACCCCTTGGAACTCCTTGGGAAAGAGAAGAAATATTAAAGTTACACTAGTTCAATCATAACCGAGAATGGATTAATCCAATGTACCATTGGAATTAATCTTAAATGAGAGAAATGATGATCTCTCAAAAACCGTTATGTGTCGCATTTAATCATAAAATGTTCATTTAAAAGTTATTAATATGAATTTTATTAATTCATATACTCGAACTGTGAAAAATTAATCATACATGAGATCTATTTCATTCCTAGGCAACCCAATGCATGCCGATTTTAATATGATAAATCACATAGGTTAATATGATTTAGTATATGAGTTACTCTAATTTAGATTTTGACTGCATGTTCTTAATTAGATGTGGACCATATTTAAATCCTATGTAATCCATACCCTAGGCCATCAATGTGAGGTTAAAATTTATTATTTTGATGTGGGATAGTTATTTAATCATACATAGTACCATTGGTGTCTATGTAATAATAGATAGTCCCCGCTGCATATTTTTTCATACACAGTATCATGGTATAAACACTATATAGAGTATAACGATTTTAATCTTATGTAGGATTAAGGTAAAAGAAAACAAATAACTCAAAATTGATTATTAATTGAATTTTAAGATTTATTAAATGATAATAAATTATAGGAAACACTATTTTTAATATTTACTAATTTATAAAATTGTTTATAATTTTACCAATTATAAAATGTTTAATATTAATTAATAAATGTTTTTCAAACAACTATTAAATAAATATACATAAATATTAAATATTAATATGGAAATTAATTTTACAAATTATATGGCATGCCTTATAAATTTGAATTAATTTTTTTTATAAATTATAAGTTTAATGTACAAAATTACAAAATAAGTTAAAAATATTAGATTTTATATTTAATTTCGAATTAAACATAATTAATTAATTTTATTTTTTAAAATTGAAGACCTCATTTAAGAAAATATTTAAACCACCTCAAAAATGGTTTATTTATTGATTTGATCAAGGTTTAAATAATAATAAATATATGAAATTTATATAATGAAATTTTTTACATAATATAAATTGAAATATAAAATGTTGTTATTTTATATAATATCATATAATTTATATAAAATTACATCTAATGAAAAATATAAAATATTTCATATTGGAAATGCATATGAAGTGTTTATATTTTTCTAATTATGTATTGTATATAACACTAGATAAAATTATAAAGTGATGATAATTTACTTTATTTATGATTTTTTTATGAATGTTTATCTCTTTTTTAAATAAATTAATTTTTAAATTAATTATGTTTATTCCTATTTTTATTAATAAATATAGTTTATATATTATGAATTTTTTATGTATTATTTATTTTAATGGTATTTAAAATTCTCATATATTATCATACACGCATCAGACCAGTTACATGCCTAGTGTGATAACAGATTTATTTTTCTTCAACCTTAACATTGGATTATATTGAGTTATTTCCAAGAATTAAGTAGTTAATTATGGTTTATATATATTTAGTGTTATAATTATGATTGAATTTAAATCTCTTTTGAGTAATATATCCTTAGGTAGATGGAATTTTTTTCAACCTGGCCACTGAACTAGAGGCTTATGCCTTGTCTATAAATGTGAGGGTTGGATATCTATGGATTCAGGCTTACTCATATAGAGATTATTTATTTCATTTGATTATAATTCATTACATTAAATGGTTTCATATAACTTAGGTATCAGATACATTTTTATATGTATAGATATAGGTTGATTTTAATTAGGGTCAGTAAAAAATCTATGAGTTGTGTAAAGAGTAACACATCAATATGGGTTGACCATATTGATTTGATATAAGAAATATTATTCCAAACTAAATAATTGAGACAATTATACTTGTAATGTAAATATATGATATAATATTATGAGATTAAATTCCATCTAAAAATACTAAATGTTAGATTCCATCTAATTTTAACACATTAAAGATATGGATAATCCGACCGGGTTGGTCATTCTAAATTTGGGTGCCCCTAGATTATATTGTGTGAGGAATATAAGTTATGGTTGACCTTTATAGTATTTTATGATAATTACTATCATTTTATTTGGGGTAAATTTTGATGTTTGGTGCTAATAGGATTATGTTATTGGAAAAATATAGTTTAGTTTGTCCATATAGAGATTGAATAAATAGTTATTCTCTTAACTTTCAAAGATTCATTTGTTATATGATAGGTATGATTATGTGATGGGAGAAATGGTAAGGTAACCCAAAGCATAGGTAAATATGTATCTTTTCAAACTAATGGGTATGATGAAAATATAATGGGTTATAATTTTATAAGGAGAAGATATAATAGATGTCCTTATTAAATGTTAGTAAAACATGAAACTCAATTAATAAATGAATACATTATAGATGTGTAGCTTTATCTTAATCAAACATGATATTTACATCAATACATTAAATTTAAGATTAATATAATAAACTCTTAATGATTTCTAACATAAGAAAACTTTTTATGTAAGAGAATAATTATATGTGTCAGATAAACACCCTCATAAATAAATTAAATTTTGTAGTTGTTAGAAAGGTGAATCTAAATGGGTATTAGAGGCATGGAATGATATACATGATTTTTATAAGACATTAAAGGAAATTTGGCCTATGGAGCTTTTTTATTTACTCATATAATCAATGTGATTAAGGATAATAATAAATTATAGGGAATAGATATATCCAATAAGGATTTGTCTCTTTAAAGAATTAATTTTATTTTATTCTATTCAAATTCTATGAAAATTTGAATGAGTTATAAAAATATTTACTCTATTTTCTCAAAATGTTTATAACAGGTGAGTTGGGCATGTGATTTATAAGTTCTTAAACTTTATTGATAGTAAAAGTGGGTAATAGTTCAAACCAGACGAAGAAAAGTTATTTGTACCATCCAATGATGTTTATTTTAAAATATAGTGATGTTCTTTATATAAAACCATAATTTCCATACCTAAATATCACATATTATTATATGAATATTAAATATATAACATTTTGACCCATTCCAAAACCCTATAAATCTCTTTTATTTGGGTAATTAGATAAATATTACAAAAACATGAAACAAGAGTTTGATAACATTATTTAACAACTCTAAAACTTTCCCTAATATTCGATTGATCATTCAATAGACCATGGGATAACCTAGGGACATACATAAGAAATGGGTGAGATATAAATCCCAAAAAGGTTATAATCAAATTGTGACATGAATAAAGTAATACATGCACGTAAAGGGTCATATGTAGGTGAAATAAAAGGGGTGAGAATAATAATGATGAAATAAAATCATGATATTGAATGATAACACCATGGAAATATAAGTTTGTGGAAATATAAGATTTTGGAAATAACCTAAAACATGAAATCATAATCATAAGTCAAGGATAACTACTGAGACATCATATTTTTTTTAAATAATTTCCCATGAATTTGACATTGTATCTAAGGGGGTAAAAAAATACAAAATGAATTAGAGGGATATATATTTCTGGGTCCACCCTTCATATTCATATCATGTATATGTAATAGTTTCCCATGTATATCACACAACATAATAATAACTTCAATTACTTTTAATCTCATGATTATGGAATGTGGTTAATATAAACATAAGTCACCCATCAATTATGGATAGGTACATCTAGGTTAATACCCTTGATTATAATGTGAATGGGTATTCACAACACAAATGTTTTTGATGGAAAATATCTGGATAATTTCAATATCATAATGGTTGTACATAAATGTTTATGGAAGAATTTAATGTTAGTTAAATGAAAAATATATTTAATTTGGAATCATAATAATAGTATTGTTCTTTTAAAATGCACATTAAAAAATTAATAATTATAAATCTAAAGGCTTAGTGTAAAGAATGTACTTCAAATAAAAAAAAGTGGAGAGGATCCCTTACCTCAAGTTTTACATTAATTTAAAGAACTATAACAACCTATATAATAAATTTTAATTTACTATAAATATATACCAGAATAATTTACATAATATTAATATCATATATGACCCACTTATATCATTTCAACATCCATTTATTAAAACTTCCTTATGAAAATAATTGTTTTTGGGTGTTAACTATTTTTTTTATGGGAAGATAAACTCTATAGTTTCAACCCTTGTACAATGATCATGGTTCCATAATCTAAAAAAATTAATCATGACATAGATATCATATATATTATCTATCTATCTATTTATTTATTTATTTATTTATTTATTTATATTCATCCATAAAATTAATTTATAGAAAAAATTATTACATCATTTATGGAGACGATAGATTGTACGTGTGTAGGAACACTATTTTCACCTTTTGAAGGATGGAACGATAGAATGGTAAATAATAATTTACCTATAAATAATAATAATTATATCATATATGTCATATATATACATCAAATATATCCTTATTTACAAGTATATTAATCATAAATGAAAGTGATTCACATTACTCTGTGGAGGTGGTAGTCCACACTTACGCACAAACGATGTTATCAGATTATAGTGGATTGGAAGGTAAGAAGGTAGATATGATATTAAAATTATAGAATAATAATTATTTCACAAATATAATATATAAAATTTAAACCCATCATAATAATTTTCTATGTAATATAGCATTGTAAAATGAAATATATCGCTATGTGGTGGTGGTAGTCCGCACATATGAATGAGGGATACTTTTACTTTAGATTTGAGGGAATGGAGGGTGCATATTGGTGATTTCAAAATAAAAATAAAATTTAATTATATTGATAATAAAAAAGATATTATTTTATTTTGAATACCACATATTTATAAATGTTATAAGAAGAAATAAATTGAAAGAGGTTAGTTAAGATGATTACCTCTTCTTTAGTAGGCCTCCTTTAGATAATTTCTCAAGGACTATTGTAATAGAAATTTATGAAGATGAGAATAGTAGATTAAAATATAGGTATGTTTATAAGTTAATTGGAAAGGGTTTGGTTAGGCTAGATTTATCAATGTTGTTTGAAGATGTGAAAGGAGGGGTTTCCATTTATAAGTGGGGGAAAGGAAAAACTTGGAATTTCATATAAGAATAAAATATAATGAAGTTATATTCAACTGAAATATTTCATGATTGTTATATATTTGAATTTGGGACAGTATAATGTCAAAATATTTACATTTAATAGGATTAAAAAAAGTTTAATTTACAAACATACCCTTATCTCTTTGTTTAACCCAATAGATAAACAGGTTGTAACCTTAACTACAGTAACAATTTTACTATTATTGTTATTAATTACAACCAAATATTAAATTTAACTTATTAAATAATATTTATTATTTTGATTAAAAATATGTTATCCATTTTATAAAATTAAATTTACTAGATTGGTAAAATTTAAATTTAAATTATACCTGAAAATTGTAATGAAAAACGGGTTTTCAAAAACCAATCTTCAGTAATAAAAATTTTATATATAAATTCAACATTAAATTGATTCCAATGAAATAAATTGAATTATAAATTATATAATTGACCTGAATAAAAAACTAAAATAATTTAAAAAAATGGATCTCTTTAAATTCATTAAATGAAATTTTAATTTTCAAAAAAAATAAATATTTTTCATTGTTCTTTTAAAAATATGTGTTTTTGGAAATTAGCAAAAATTAAATCTAAGTTAATTTTTAAATATTAATTTATGAAATAAATTTAATTTTTTAAAATGAATTTTCAATATGTTGATGAAATTAATTTAATTATTTATTAAACAAATTAATAAAAAAACATTTTTGAGGGAAGATGTATTTTTGAATAACATAAATACCTAATAAAAATTGAATAATTATTTATAAATTTTTCTATTTATCTAAAACCATTATACATAACTATCAAAATTTAGTTATTCAAATTCATTAAACAAATTTAACAGCTAATTCGTAATCGTATAATGTAATATGGCTCATTTAGACTCAAACATTCATGTCTCGCATGCTGTCAAAAAAATATATATTTAAATAGTAAAATGTCATAAAATATCATGGTGTTACATTCTAACACCCCTTAATATAAATTTCTCCCTAAAATCAATCATTCTGATAAAAAATTTGGATATCACTTTTTCATCACATCCATGAGTTCCCATCTAGCTTCTTAGAATTTCTAACTCATCTAGAGAACTTTAACTAGGATAGTAGTCTAGTTTTATAGAACTCTATTTCTATAATACATGATTTCTAATGATTTTTATTCATAAGAAAGATCCTAATTTCGTGGTACATACTCTTAGTTTAATATATGGCACGGATTTAGTATTTTCTTCCTTATAAAAGAAACATGAAGTACAATATGAAATTGAGAGTGTTTCGATGAATGAATTATGTGGAAATCTAGTGTCCTTACTCAATCAAGAATATTAAAGGGGGTTTGTACGTAGGTTTTTGATTTCCCTTATTTATAAATATCTTAAATATAATCTATGACTTATCACTAATATGAAATTATAAATTTTTTCGATAATTTTAAGGACCTGCTCATTATCATTATATTGAGAGTGCAGTGAGTCATTACTTAGACTTTAGCAACATCCCCAAGATTCCAAAGGCTCAGAATAATTGTAGAAGGGGTTTAATTACAATTGGGGGATGATTTTTCCTTAAATAAATAAATCAATAAACAAACAACACATCACCAAACCATTCACTAAATATTACATGAACAAAATAAAAAGAACTAAACAACTTTTTATAGATCAAAACCACATCAATGTGTAAAATAATAGAAGACCAATCAAGTATCAAAGTACACATTGGATAAAAAACTAAAGACACTCAATAGACCACAAGACTGTATGTTGCATAAGCTCCAAGCTCAAAAATAACTAAACAACCCAAGAATGATGAGGTAGTTCTAAAAATGTAGGAACCATTACCTTTTCCCCTATCCCTGAAGGTAGCATCTGCAAAGGCACCATTGTGCCAAAGCATGGGTGAGTATAAAACTCTAAAGTTTTTCCCCAATGACATCCCTACTCACTCTACTAGGATAGAAATGTTCTCCACATTTATATAAAATAGTTTATATAAAACAATTTTCAAAAATAGTTTATGACCAAATATAAACAAGTTCCAAATACTATTTTCAACCATGTGAAAAAAACCTAAATTAAACAAATTTAAAACAAGTTATTTCTCCAGAAAAATAACTAATCAATTCTTTAAAACCAATTTTTCTTATCAATTGGCATACCCATTCCATAGTATACATCACACCCACACATTTATGCTTTGTTTGATAGTTCCGTACTCATGACATTTATCTTGTCCAATTACCTTGTGTCTCGATGAAACACACCCCTGATCCAAGGTCATTTCCATTGTACCCCAATGGTACTCATCCCTTATTAATGTAATATTAAGAATGAACTCCCACCAACACCATTTATGCCAAATATTTCCATTTCCAAAACAAACCATTACAATAAAACTAAACATTTATTTAAAAATAAAGAAAAAAAATATTTCAAGAAACATTTCATTTCCATAAAACCTTCCCTTTTATTGAAAACATCCAATCCAATTCATGCGGAAAAAATCCATAAATATCCCATTTTAAAAATCCATATTTTAAAACCAAGAGAAAAATAATTTTACTCCAACACCCAATTTTCCAGGTTTCACAACCATCACTAAAAATGGTTTCAAAAAAGTGTTAAACAACTAAATAACAATAAATTCAAAACAACACATTCAATTTGAAATCAATACAATTATTTCTACTAAGTGGAGACGAGAAAGAAGACTCCTACCTGACAAAAACCCCTAATGAACGACGAAAGCACAAGATAATTGGTTTGATTATCCAAGAACCTACCTTAGATCTCATCTCCTAGCAAGATCAAGACCAAATATAATCATATATGGCATCCAAACACCAAATATACCCATAACAGGAATAAATATAAGAAACCAAGAGAAGAGGAGAAGTAGATCTAAGTAGATCTAAAAAACCGATCTAGAACGATGAAGAATATCACATACCTCAAGAATCTATCTTTGATTCACCAAGGGAAGCCTTGGGGTCACATTTGAACCGATGGGAGAACCTTCTATGGCCTTAGGAGAAGAAGAATCCCATGTTAGGTCTAGTTAGGAGATAAAATGAGCCACTTAGAGGAAAAAACAAGTGAGATCCACTTTTTTAGGATCTCACTTAAACCATTCGCATGATTAGTTTGGATGATTAGACAAACCATGTGCTAATCGTATGTTAGATATAGCCTAGGATTAACCTTGCACGACATCCTCGCATGGTCTCCCTAACCATGCATGGATTGTGTTGGAGCTTCTACCTTAATAAAACTATTTCATACGGTTTTTCCACATGGTTAGGAAAATCGTGTGCCACCCATGCGACTTATATTTTTCCCCAAAACCACATCTAATGTTATCCCAACTCTCCCATCCATCACCCGTAAACATTATAACCATAAAACTAATCAAGTAAGGGTTACATACCAGAAACCGGGGGTACCAAATTCTCCCCACCATTGGTCTTTCCATCATCAGAAAGTAGATAACCCTCAACAATCTGAAAGAGTTCCAGCCATTGCTCTTTCATATCCTTCTCTCGTTCCCATGTCTCTTCCTAAATCTGACCGTGCTTCCATAAATCCCACACTAGACATATGATTTTTCCATGAAATAAATTCTATAGACTATCTAAAATCCATAATGAGTTATGTATCAATGAAGCATCTAGATCTAGGTCAACGTGATCCCATCTGATCACATGGTCAGGATCAAGGTGATACTTTTTCAACTGAGATACATGGAACACATTATGCATTGAATTGAACTGTGGTGGTAATTCCATCTGATATACCACCTCTCCAAACCATTATAGTATCTCAAAAGGGCCAATGTATCTAGGATATAAGTGTCCATATTTCCCTAAATGATGATGTCTATTCCTTGGTGAGATCCCCAAGAACACATGACCACTCACGTTAATTGATAACAGCCTTCGATGGTGATGCACATAATATTTCTGATGACTCTGAGCCGTATCCTTCTACTTTCTAATTAATTGGATCCTATATACTCTTATTTGAACAAGGATCGTCCCAAATAGTGACATTTAACCTATTCCCACCCAGCATAGTAGATAACGACAAGGATGCCAATAAAATGATTCAATGGGAGCCATATGTATCGATGCCTGATAGGTGTTATTATATGAGAACTCCAATAAGGGTATATTATCCTCCCATTAGGCACAAAAATCCATTACACGAGACAAAAACATGTCTTAAAACATCTATATCATCCTCTCAGACTGGCTTTCTTCTTGAGAATGATACATGGTCGCGTTATCGAGCACATAAAATCAGTAGTTTAGTTTTTACTAAAATTTCTGCAGTATAGCAGCAACCCTAGGTCATCTCTCGGTGAAGCCTTAGATCATTAATTGAAAAATACGGTTTTGATTATGAATATAGAAGCATAATTGGGTTTAATAAAAATTTTGTTTTGATGATTAAAGATTACAACAAAAACACAAATGCGATAAAACAAGGTAGAAACGAACAAGATTAATTAAACGTGATCAACCTAGGGGGTATCATGATTCTCATCCTTCATCGCTTCAAGAGAAAGGGTATAGATCTTTTAATTCCTAGTTTGTAACACCTATTACCATAATTTTATATATTTTATACTATGATACCTCCTAGGGTTTAGTCTAATACACCCAATGATTCACCGGACACCACTGATGATTGGGTGATTTGTGTTCGACATCATAACCAAAACTCACCAAGGCAACACCCGAAGAACTCAAGTGATATCCAGGATTGAATGTTATTTATTTTTGATACCATGAAATAAATGTACATGGAATTGATATTACATATGCGAGTTGAATTGACCAATATGAACCACACAATCACTGCCATTGTATGAGGGAGGAAAAAGGGATGAACGGTGTGTGAAAAATCACATGAAAGGGTACCCCCAAACATGGTCATTTGAGTTTGGGTATAACCTAAGAATATAGAAGTAAATTAAATAAAAATAGAGGATTAATAAAAAATACATAAAATATAGAATTAAAAATATAATTTAAAATAATAAAAGTATGAAGCACGAGATTAGATCACATTCCTCCCCAGGTGATCACGAGGAGTTTAGAAACCCATGGGAGGGGAGGAAGAAGAAGATGATGAAGTAGCACATACCATAGCCTACATAAAATTTAAGAATTATGGGGAGACGCCTTTAGGACTCCAAAATGGAAGCACCATTCCTCCTGGTCGAACTCCAAAATGGGGAGCCCAATGTGCCATTTTTGTAGAAAAATTGGAAGGTGGTTTTGGTCACATAGATTTCTTCAATCAACTTGTACCACACATTTAGGCCATTAGAAAATCGAATCACTCTTTTCAAAAAAAAAAAGAAATTTGTAGCATCGCTTCCTAACTATCTCCACCGAAATGTTGGAACCAATTGAAAAATGGTATCTGGTTATAAGGACAGATTATAGAACGCATATTTTGACTTCTAACAAATTCAGTGTTCTAGACAGATCAAGTCGGTTGGTCCCCTTGTGGGAAGAATTGTTCTTGGGTTTATTCATAAGAGTGGTACCCATTAAATTGTGGACATGAATTAAAAATATGAGCCCATTTTGATTCTCATAAGTTTATAAATAGTAAAAAAGTGGATAAGATTTCATGGATCCATGCAATTTTAGCCCATTTTTCTTCCACTTCATCATAGGCCCTCAAAATCATCTCCTCATATATTTAAATCATCAAAACAAGTGACATATCCCATTTTAATAGTGATAAAAAAAATTGAATAAAATATAATGTTCAAATTGATATTATTTTTATAATTTTCAAAACAAAACAAGTTTAGCATTCTGGTGTAAGGGTGAAAATGAAACAGTGAATCGGGGTACGATCACACCCCCACACCTAATCATTTTCACTCCTAGGGAAAGTATAATATCTTAATCATGCCTAATTCCTAAATATAAGGTTTTAAAATATCCAAGAATATTTTGAAATGAAATTCATCATGTCTCATTTATGGAATCAATTTTTCTATCATTTTTCTTTTCTCACATTCAAATTTGTTCAACCTCATTTGTTCACCCACGAAACATGTCACAACATACCTCACCTAAAACTTTTCCCCCTTCACTCAAGGAAGAATTGAAAGTGGATTTATGCACATTTACCAGAGTTCATGTTATCTTACCATATACATAATAAGATTCTCATTTCTATACCGACAAAAATGAGTGCGCTACTCAAGAGGACTTCCAACAGGTTATTCTGAGGTTAAAGGGTTTGTAGGATTTATTGCTTAGAAATATGAGGCAGAAGAGGATAGTTTATTCTCTTTAGTACAAAACATGTCAAAATTCAATAAGTCTTCACAATGAATGTACACACTCAACCCCTCACAAAGTGTATCACCTCCAACACACTCTCCCCATTGTCTATTTTTGTGGGTCATAACCAAGCAGTGAATAATGATGTGTAATCATCCGCTTTTCTACATTTTTTTTTATTTTTTCTGTTTTTTATCAATGTACAGAACAATTATTTTTTAATGTATAGTTTTTTGGATTTAAAGGGGGTGACATGTGTAAAACAATGATGTAATATGGCTTGTGAACCCATTTCCCAAGGAAAATGTAGGCACCCATTATATCAACCCATAATAATGATTCTCTCCCCACAATTCCCATGGAAACACACTCTCTACCACACTTGCTAAAAATTAAACAAGAATATACACAAGAGATGGGTAGGTAGGGATATATTATCTTCTAATGTGGATACCTAATAGACATTTAATGTTTTCTAAGGATTAAGAAGGATAACATGTCAAGGTTCCCAAAAATATAGGTTAATTGTTCAAAGGGATTTTCAATTAATGATTGTCTCTATCATGAATATAGAATACTTGAATCTTATGGATTAAAAAAATAATCAAAGAAAGTTATAGTTTCTCTATATGACCCGAGACTCTAATGATAGTGAATAAAAGGATGAATATGAAATTAAGGGCTAATAATATCTCTTAGGTAAGGGATTAAAATATTGGTCAGTGAAAATGAGGTATGGGTTTCAAAAATCCATTAAACACCTAATAATGATTTGAAAAAATCTAGAAAATTATTCCATATCAACATTAATTTGATAAAATTATTTCCAAAAAAATGAAATTTTCGGCACAATCAACTCAATAATGAAAAATGATTTTTGATATTCTTTTTAAGATCAATTTTTATCTAAAAACACAAAAAAAAGAAATCAAAAATGAAAACACATTTTTCTTTTTAAATTTTATTTTTTTGTTTAATTCTAACTATGACATGTCACCCTCCACCACACCTAGAAGTTACATTGTCCTTAATGAAATAATTTTGAATAAAAAGACAATAAATAAAGGTAGGGAGAAGGGACAGCCTGCTAAGTGGTGTCATATGTGGCATCTATTAGTTGGATTTCCTCAATGAGATTCTTTGGAAAATCCTCATAGATGTGTTTGAGCCTCTTCCCATTGACGGAAATCCAAACTATGCTTAGGTGGAGATTTAGACTGAAATTGCACATTAAGAACTTCTCACTAATATGGAACTTCTGCTGATGAATCATAATATCATGGATAGCCTTTGTCTTCTAATTATAGATCAGATAGTTCTCATATGCATCACTTCAAATTTCTTCCAATTCTTGAATCTGCAGCTTCTTATGCTCACCTGCATCTAAAAGGTTCATATTACATTGTTTAACAGCCCAATATTCACGGTGTTCTACCTCCACTAGGAGGTGAAAATCCTTTCTAAACCCAATTCTTTATGGTGACATTCTGATTGGGGTTTTAAAATATGTACAATACGCCCAAAGTGCATCATCCAAGCGAAAACACCAGTCTTTCCTTTTAGGCTATACCGCTTTTCCAAGATTCTCTTAACTTCTCAATTTGATATTTATGCTTGTCCATTAGTTTTGGGGTGATATGCTATAAAGACTTAATGAAAAACCCCATACATATGAAGCAAATTTTTCATAATGCGATAGAAAAAATGTGAACCCTGATCACTAATAATGAATCTCAGTAAACCAATCCTCCTAAAAATCTGAGACTACATAAAATCAACAAACTAGAGAGTCATCGATCCTGGTGGCCTTTTCCTTTACCCATTTAGATACATATTCAACACCAATAAGATGTACAAAAATACAAATGAATTTGGAAAAGGCCCCATGATGTCAATTCCATATGCATAAAAAATTTCATAGAATAACATGGGTTGTTGGGGAATTTCATTCCTCTTAATGATATTCCCAATGAGTTGACAATGAATACATGACTTGAAAAATATACTGGCATCCCTATATAAATGTAGGCCAAAAATATCACAAGTAATGGAACTTTCAAGATGTACGTTAAGAGCCAAAGTGGCCCCCATGGGCCAAAGTGTGGCAGAACATCAAAATAGAGGTGAACTCATGGTCTGGGAGACACAGAAAAACTACTTGGTCACCAAAAATTCTCCACAAATATGGGTCATCCCAAATGTACCACCAAGAATCATGCTTAAGTATCTGGGATTTTGAAGTGTAGAAATCAGTGGGGACCCTAGATGTTTCTAGAAAATTCACAATGTCTACATACTAGGGGGTAAGGCCCACAACATCACAATGGTTCTCATGAGGGAAAAATTCTCCAATGGGGAGGGGTGAGTCAACATGATGGTCCAATGGTGGGGAAATACTACTAATGTGGTCATCTACCACATTTTCCACTCTTCTATTTTCTCTAATCCCAAGGTCAAACTCTTGGAGGAGGAGCATCCAATGAATGAGGCGGGGTTTAGCTTCAGGTTTCTTTAAGAGAAAGTGGGGGTAACAAGATCATAAAAGACATTGATTTTTTACCTGATAAGTTATGAACAGAATGTTTCCAAGGAAAAAATCATATAAAGAAGTTCTTTTTCAGTGATTGTGTAGTTTGACTGGGCTTGGTCAAGGGTACGTGAGGCATACACAATGACATGAGGGGAATTCTCAACACTTTGTGATAAAACATCCCCAACTGCAAGTTTAGAGGCATCACACATAAGTTCAAAGGGAAAATCCCACCGTGGTGGTTGGATGACAGGAGGTGACGTGAGATTCCTTTTTAGTGCATTGATCTAATGCTCATAATTTGTATCTATCACAAACTCAAAATCCTTTTGTAATAACTAGGACAAGGGAAGTGTGATTTAATAAATTCTTTAATTAATCAGTAGAAAAAACCAACTTGACCCAATAAAGATCACACCTCACAAACACATTTTGGATATGGAAGGCTTGAAATTAACTTATTTTTTTATTTATCCACTTGAATTACCTATTTCAAAATAACATGCCCAAGAATTATTCAATATCAAACCATGAAATGACATTTCTCATAATTTAATACAAGATCGTTTTTTGTACAACAATGGAGGATAGAACCTAGGTGAGACAAACAGTTATCAAAGGAAGTTCCATAAACTATGAAATCACCTATAAAAACTTCCATGAAATTATCTAGGTACTCATAAAAAATATTCAACATAAATCACTGAAAAGTACCGGGGGCATTACATAGACCAAAAGGCATCCTTCTATATGAAAATGTGCCAAATGGATAGGTAAATGTTTTCATTTCTTAATACTCAGGGAATATATGGATTTGAAAATAACCTGAATATCCATCAAGGAAACAATAATGGTACTTACCATCAAACCATTCTAGTATTTGGTCAATGAAAGGTATAGGAATGTGGGCCTTCCGCGTGGCTCAATTCAGTTGATGGTAGTCAATACAGACTCGCCAACTATTTTGCACGCGTGTTGGAACTAATTCATTCCTTTAATTTGACAAAACTGGTATTCCTATTTTTTAGGCACAATTTTATTTGGGCTAACCCATTTACTATAAAATATAGGATAAATGATCCCCACATTAAGTAATTTACTGACTTCCAATTTTACCACTTATAGGATAGTGGTATTCAACCTACATTGAGATTTTCTTACAGGTTTAGCCTCATAATCCAAAAGTATATGGGCATACAAATAGATGGTCTAATCTTGAGAATATCATCCAATGTAAATCCTATTTCCTTTTTATACTCTCTCAAAAGGATGAGCAGTTTTGGTTCCTGATGTAAAGAGAGGTTATTGGAAATAATGATGGGAAATTTTTCAATACCATCAATATAGACATATTTTAAATTAAGTGGAAGTGGTTTTAATTCCAACACCAGGTGTTTTTTGACTGAGGGAGGGTGTCAAGGGGGAGTGAGGTCCATGAAACTATCTATCTTCTCATGTTTAATCTCTAATGATATAAAATCTACTAAAATTATATTTGTAGATTCATCGATGGTCATGGGTACCTCAAAATCAACACACTCATCAATTAAAGCATAAAATTTACACTTTTCAGAACCCAAAAAACCCAAAAAACCTGAATAAAAACTCAAATCATCATAGGGTGAAGAAGAGGAAAATGATTCAGATTATGGGTTGAGGAGAGAATTGTGTGTGTGCATTGTTTGAGATAACTTCCATCAAATATAGAGGATGTGTGGAGTTCTCTTCAACGAGGTTTTTCATATCCTCAAGGATGTTAAAACTTACCTTTTCTCCACCAAACTACATGGACAGCAGTAGACACCGAAAAATGTGCTCCATGCACTTTTCCAAAGAGTGAAGATATGATTATCACATAGAAAAAAATTGTTAAGCATGAGTAAAGAAGATTTCACTAGGAAAGAAGAAGATGCTGGCTAAGTTTCTTTGTGCCAAAATACTACTCCATGCCAATGGATATGTGCACTAATTTCCCCATCCAGGAGTAGGTAGTGGATTTTCAAGATTGGTGATGGAAGGGTTTCAACACATTAAATTTAATTTCCGTGTTTTTTTTGAGATGAAATTGTGTATTTACCATCTCAAGAAGTGTAGACCTTTTCATGACCTTCAATTTGACTAGTCGCAGAGCCCAAACAGACTTACATATCAAAAGTTATCGCACTTGGAAGATGAATAAATTTCACAAAGGGAGCTACACAGAAGACCTACGTGGGGGACCTACATGGAAAATGAATTTTCACACCACTATATGGAAGACCTACGTGATGGACCTACACGGAGGACCTAGGTGGACACCTTTCCTTCACCCAGGTTCCCCTCCTCACTTATAAATAGAACCATTGGGCTCCCCATTTCAGATTGGCAAAAAGCTGGAAGATGTCCCAAAGCTCCCGTTCCACAGAACTTCTCCAAGATCCCCCAACTGTTCTCAGGTATCTCTCAAAAACTTGATATAAGAGAGAATTAAATGGGGAAACATGGTTCAATGTCCCATGATGATCTACAACACATGAGCTGCACGGAGCACCTACGCGGGGCACCTGTGTGGATCACATGCGCAAAGAACCTACACGGAGCACCTGCACGGAGCACCAGCGTGGTGCACCTGCACGGAGCACCTGCATGGATCACCTCAGAGGAGTACCTACATGGTGAACCTACGCGGAGAACCTCCACAAAGAACCATCGTGACACATCATGGCGGATCACCTTCGCGGCCCTACTAGTCCATACCGTGGGGGCTACGCTCCCATGCCCATACTCCAGGTCAGTGCTGGACTACAGTCCTTACCCTTTGGGTCAATCCCTTCGATTCCTTCCCTAACCCCCATGAAAATGGGCGAGTCGCACAATGAACTTTTCGGATCAGGTCGATGACATTTTCCATTGCGCCCTTTATGTGGCCCAACTTCCAACCTTGGAATCCCATGATCCGAGACAATCCATCACAATCAATGAAGTTCCTTGAGTTGACTTTTTCCTCTGGGTTCCTTTCACATGTTATGAGTTTGGACTCTCATTATATATTCCTTGAGTAACTTGAGTCGATGTGCTCCTTATGGAACTCCACAAACCTCATAACCTGACTCCTCTGTCATGTTAAATCTCAAATGGGCATCCTCCATATGAGTAATCCCCAACCAATTTCAAAAAAGGTAGCCATCTTGGTATAAACCCATCACCTTCATCCCTTCCTCCTTAAATTGGACCCTTTCCCAATGTAAAGAGAATAGTGGGATGGCTCTTCACCTCACCCTCTTCCACAGACGACGCGCCCTCTTCCATTAGTGGAGAAGGAGGAGTGTGAAGTTTCATTGTTGAATATTTCACATCCTCTTGTTTCTCACACCGATCATGACTCACATGGGCTAAGAGATATGTGTTGTTTACAACATGTCTACAAACACTAAATGATAGGAACTATGAGAACTCTTATTGCCACCATAATCAGGATACGTAGGAAGCTGTCTCAAGGCCCAAGCTCACTAGATGTCTTTTTCAGGAATCCAATCGTAATTCCCCTAATTTGGGAAACTCATTAAGAATAAACCCCAAATTAAACCCCCCAAGTCATCAAGTCATCCTTTTCAGGATGTAATCCCAATCTGATTTCCCTAAAAGGATCAGGATCTCCTATGATAATTAAAAAACTACATCGGATTTGATTCCCATTTATATGGGGTACGTAGGAAGGCTCCTTGAGGTTCAAACCCCACACTTCAAATCAACCCTTTTCTCCCTGGGCCATATTCCCAATAGGGTCTGATCCTACTTGGAAACCCATATCCTTTCCAAGTTACTCAGGATGCTTCATCGTAAGTCCCACACTATGTTTTAACTAACAACCTTCCCCTTAGAGTTCCTTATCACATGACTTTAAAAGGTATGAGGTGACCCATTAACTTGCACCGAACTATGAGGGTTCTGATTCTTTTCATAAGGATACGTAGGAAACCCACCTTATAGGCATGATCCCAAAATCAAAACCATACCATCGTCTCCCTAGAATAAAATAAAATTCATGAGTTCCCCACTTAGTGGCTTAAATACCAATATCATCACAAAATATGAGTAAAAGAATCTCTAAGAAGTATATTAGAGGATACCATTGATGGAAAAACTCAAATACATACAGATATTTCCATTAATGAAGAACCTTGAATGCATACAGATGATTCTAAATTTTACACATGTTAAAAAGTGATTGAGAATTCCAAAGGATTCATATGATATACCGGGTAAATAAATAAGGATTCATGAAAATATTTTTAATTTACAAAAAGAGTCTCAAAGTAGAAAATAATTTCACCCAAAAGGGTGTGATGAGTCCGACCTCTCATCCTCTCGACCAATGCACGTTCTTAAATATTATAAAGTTCAAAAATTAATGAATGCCTAACTTTGGAAAGTAGGTCCCCTTTGGATAAATAACTATTGTAAGTATTTATTTCCATGAATAATTCTAATGGAAACTTCCTAGAAATAGTTATTATTAAATCTAGAACACAACTTTGAAGGAACTATGAAACAAAAACGTACCATTGTGAACATTGATGATCATATTTGTTGTTTTAAAGAATGGACTCCCATGTATGAAAGGTGAATGTCTTTGGGTTCCGGTATCTTCCATCTCAAGAATGTAGAAATCAGCAGAGAAGATTATATTCTTCACTCTTACAAGGACATCCTCAATCACTCTTATTGGATGCATAGTACTCCAATTTTCAAGATGCACGACAATTCCCGTTGGTTAGTGCTCTCCAAAATGTAGAGAAGTATACATGGATTGATGTATTACAATAATGGAAGATCATAAATCTAACATAGAGTTTGAAAAGAATGACTCTCCTAACGTACATGGTATTGGGAATTTTACTGGATCCTTTCATTTGGTTGGAATTGATGGTTGAGTCGAGGCCTAGACATTCCTTCCCAAGTTGACTCTCTAATTACACTTAAGAATCATTCAATTGGTACAATGGTATTTAAGAAATTTTGCATAACAGGAAATTTTCTTGACTACATCCAGTAAAGGAATATTAACATGAACTTTTTTAAATGTATCCATTATTTTAGTACCAATCTCATTATCAAAATTTTCTTAGATTTAGAGAGTCTTTGGGGAAAGGAATAGTAATGGATTGTTCATTTGAATCATCAATAAAAATTTTATTACTCTTTTTTTTTCTTCATTTGAATATTTTATGGGTGGAGAAAGAGTGTTTTCAAGAGGGGGACATATATATTGCGTAGAATCAGTAAAAGGAGAAACGTCTTTACCACTTTGAATTGAAACTGCACATACATTACCTTTTTTCCTTCGGATTGGAAATGGTTTGGGATGGTAGTTGTCCAGAACATTGCATATTAAGCTCACCAATGGTATTCGCCAATAGTCCCACTTGAGTTCGTAGGTCTTGAATTTCCGATATTGTGGTCTGTTTGAACTGGAGGTTCTAGGTTGTCCTATTTTTAACCATGTCCTCAAGGCTTGTTTTAGATTATGGAGGAGGAGGATGATTTTTTTGAGAATTTGAAGGATAATAAGGTTTCATACCTTGGCCTTGCTAATACCAATTCTACTTGGGGTAGCTTGAGTTTCATCCTCATCGGTACTTGGGTTGTGCTTGCCACCCGGGGTTTGGATTTGGCCTGAATGGTTCTTTCTTGAAGGGAGGTGCTTGTTGGAATGAACGCCCTTAGAACACATCTACACAAGACTCCGGTGAATCTTGAATTTGTGGGTACTGGTCAGAAAAATGAGTAATTTTAGAACAAAAACCACAATGTAATAGAACTGGAGGAGATTGTGAGTTACGTTGTGCTTGAGCTAATTGGCTTAGAAGGGTATGAATATCATCAAGAATGGTATCTACATTTTTTTTCTAGATATGAATGAATTGCCTATTTAACTCCTCTGTATGGTTCAACATCTCATGTACTAAATTGTGGTGCATTTTGAGCCATGTTGGCTATTAAGTCACGAGTAGTGGAAGAAGTTTTATCAACTAGGGAACCACCATCTACAACATCAAACATTCCATGATACATGGGGATATGTACCTAATAGAAGTATTGAATGAATATTTGATCACTAATATGGTGGTGGGGGAAGCTTAATAAAAGTCTTTTGAATCTCTCCTAGTATTCAAGAAGGGTCTCTCTTTTTGATTGCCAAATTCCACAGATTTATTTCCTAATTGATGCAGTTCATGTGGTAGGGAAGAACATCTCTAAAAAGAGTCTTTTAAGGTCATTCAATCCCACAATCATGGTAGGAAAATATTATAACCAATATTTTTCTACACCATCAAGGGATAAAGGGAAGTCCCTAAACTTAATAAAGTCCTCAGACACATTTTGGGGTTTCATGGTGGAGCACACTATGTTAAACTACTTAACGTGTTTATGAGGGTCCTCACAGGGAAGACCCTGGAATTTAAGAAGAAGGTGGATGAGTTCTGATCTCAGCTCAATATTGGCTACTTACTTGGGATATTGGATGTATGTAGGTTGGTACTCCACATCCATGGTGGTCAGTTTTTCTAGGTTTGATTATTTGCTTCCATGTTTTCTTGGTTTTGATAGAGTTAAATTTTTAATTGGATTATGGCCACTTGATGTTCCAAAATGGGTTCCTCAGTTTTACTTGATTAACCTTCTCTAGATTCCTTGATTTGGGAATGGATTGATTTTTCAATTTTAGGGTCAAATTCAAGTATTGTTTCTTTACCAGATCTTGTCATGCAACAATGATGTCCAGTGTGATTGATTTATTGTTTGTTGTTTTTTTTGAATTTTTTTATGGAAGATAAATGAAATAAAAATACTTAATAAATGAATGTAGGAAATAAAAATGAATGTTATACTACCAAATTTGAGAGATATATGGAGAAGAAAAATAAAAACAGAGAGAGAGGAAGAACACACAAAAACAACCCAAAATAGAAAAAACAAAACAAAACAAAAACAATCGAATGGCAGTTGGGAATTGAAAGGGGTAATAATTAGGAAGTAAAATAAATAAATTAATATAAGTAAAGAAAAAATATGATATTGTATCCCTGGAAATGGTGCCAAAATTTGGTCGTGTTATTGAGCGTTTCAAATTAGTAGTTCAGATTTTACTAGAATTTCTGCAGTATAGTAGAAACCCTAGGTCTTCTCTCGACCGAGCCTAAGATCATTAATTGAAAAATAGGGTTTCTTTTATGAAGATATAAGAGGAATTATATTTAATAATACTTGGGTTTTGATGATTAAAGATTAAAATAGAATAACTATAGCGATAAAACAAGGTATAAATGAACAAGATTAATTAAACGTGATCAACCCAGGGGAGTATCGTGATGATCATCCTTCATCGCTTCAAGAGAAATGGTATAGAAATTTTAATCCCTAGTTTTTAACACCTATTACCATAATTTTATTGAGTTTATACTAGGATACCTCATAGGGTTCAGTCGAAAACACTCAATGATTCACTGGACCCCGTCGATGATTGGGTGATTTGTGTTCGACTTCATAAGAGAAACTCACCAAGGTAACACAGGAAGAACATGATGTACTGTCTAGGTTCATACATTATTTATTTGTGATTCCATGACATAAATTTTCATGTCCTTGGTAGTGAATATGTGAGTTCAATTGACCAATATGAACCACACAAACACCGCATTTGAATGAGGGAGGGAAAATGGATGAACGATGTGTGAAACATCACATGAAAGGGTACCCCAAAACATGATCATTTGAGTTTGAGTATAACATACCAGTATATAACTCAATTAAATAAAATGATATGATTAAGAAAAACACCATTAAACTAGGACTTAAAAATATCATTCAAAATAATATATGTATGAAGCTCGAGATTACATCACTTTCCCTCGGGTGATCACAAGGGGTTTAGAAACCCATGGAAGGGGAGGAAGAAGAATATGTTGAAGTAGCACTTACCATAGCCTCCAAGAACCTTTAGGAATTATGGGAAGAAAACATTGGGATTCCAAAATGGCAGAACCTTGCCTCTTGGTCAAACTCCCAAATGGGGAGCCCAAGGATCCCTTTTATTGAAAAGTTGGAAGGCGGTTTTGGGCACACAGATTTCTTGAAACCACTTATAACACGCGTTTCGGCCAATAGACAATCTAATATTCCATTTGAAAACACTTGAAAGTTGTATCCTTCCATCCTCACTATCTACACAAAATGTTGGGAATTAATTGTTCAAGTGGATCCAGTGATAAGGGTAGAATACCTAATGACACATTTGACTTCTCAAAAATTCGGTGTTCTGGATAGATCAGGTCGGTTGGGACCATTTCTAGACGAATTGGGATTTTTTATATTCATAACAACTGTATCCCATAAAATTTTGGACCAGTGTAAAAAATATGTGCCCATTTGGATGCACCAAATTTTCTAAATAGGCGAAACAGTGGACAAGCCTTCATAGATCCATGCAATTTTGTCCCATTTTTCATCCACTTCATCATGGGCCCTCCAAATCATCTGCTCCTACATTTAAATCATCAAAACAAGTAACTTTTACCATTCTAATAGTGATAAACACAATATAGTGGAATCAAATATGATGTTCAATTTGTTCTTATATTTATAATTTTCAATACAAAACAAGTTTAACGTTGTGGTGTAAGTGTTAAAATGAAACAGTGAATCATGGTACAATCAACATGTCGTTCTCATAGTAAACTGAGTCTCAAGGGGTTTCTATAAGGATTTCTAAAAATTATATATGAACCTCTAATATCTATCTAAGAAGATTGAAACTACTATTCTATGCCTCTTTACCACTTCCCAAATTTATATTTTGGATAGATCCTCCACTGTATTTGTTTCACGAATAAGGATGAAATGGGCCTACTTGGTAAGACGGTCCACTATCACCCATCTAAAGTTGTGTTTCCAAACCATTCATGGAAGACCTGTAACAAAATCCATTGTAATATACTCCCTTTTCCACACTGGGATAGGTAAGGACTACAACATACATATAGGTATCTGATGATCTACTTTAACCTGCTGACAAGTTAAGCATCGTGAGACGGACTCAACCACTTTTACATGCATGCCCCTCCAACAAATTTTGCCTTCAAATCCTTATACATATTCTATGTACTTATATGTAAGACCCATATATAATGGTGGTAAGCATGAAGGAGTTGTTCCTGACAAGACATATGTTCAACCTTCCGATCTATAAAGCACAAAACTGAACTCCCATCATGTTTCCAGCCTTCATTGGTCTCCCCAACATTGAGTTATTTACTCATAACTAGACATTATTCATCAGATTTTTGTGCCTCTTTGAGAATTTTTACCAAATCAGTAACAAGCATAGATGAAAATAAAACCTAAACATATCCTCGGTCTTTATTTTACACAGGCATGTCAGCTAAAACAGACATCAACTTCCATTCATATAAAGCATCTTTTGCAAACTGTGCATATGTCTTTCTATTCAATGCATCTACCATGAAATTGCCTTTTCCTGGTGTATACGTCAATTCAAAGTCAATGATATGGAGATACTCCATCCATATCCTGTGCATCAGGTTCAAATCTCGATGTGACAATATGTGTTTCAAGCTTTTGTGGTCTGTGAACACTTTGAATTTCTCACCAAAGAGATTGTGGATCGACGATTCCAAATCATGGACGACTGTAGGTAACTCCAAATCAAGTGTTGTGTTATAATTATTATAAATCATCAACTGAATTGAACCATAAGAAAACATGTGGTCTGCTTTCATGAGAACGCATCCCAAACCCGATCCCAAAGCATCACAGTACACCACATACCTCTATCCTGATTCTACAAAAATCAGGATATATGTCGATGTAAGCCAAACATTTAGTTCCTAGAATGATTTTTCGCATTCTTATTTCCATTGTGAAGGAGAATTATTCTTTTTCAAAGATGTCATTAGTGAATCTATTCATGAGAAATTACCCCCAAAGCGCCGGTACTAACCAGCTAGACCAAGAAAACTTCATATCTCAAAAATAGTCTTCAGTGGTTTCCACAAGATAACAACTTCTATCTTTTCTTGATCAACATAAACCCAGTTTTACAAAATTACATGGCCAAGAAAACATACTTTCTATATCCAAAAACCAATCTTTGAAAAAGTTTCATACCATTGGTAATCTCTCATGATTTGTAACATTGTTTCTAGATATTGATGGAATATTCGATTCATCAAATCCATGAGGACCGCTGGTGTATTCTTTAGACAGAAAGGCATGACTATATATTTTTAGTGGCCATATCTACTTCTGAAAGCTGTCTTTGGAATATCCTCCTTCTGAACTCACAATTGATGATATCCTAACCATAATTCAATTTTGGATAACTACTGAGCTCCCCTTAATTGATCAAATAGATCATCAATGCATGGAAGTGGATATCTATTCTTTATTGTAACTTGGTTAAGATTATGATAATCAACACACAACGGAAGAGTTACATATGATTTCTTCACAAAATGACTGGTTCTTCCTAAAGAGATGTACATGGCCAAATGAAACCCCTTCTTTCTAGCTCCTCTAAATGCAATTTCAATTCCCGTAACTCAGTTGGTTCCTTCCAATAAGATGGAAGGGAAATAAGACTATTCCTCAGAAGGGGGTCAGTCATAAACTCCACTTCCCTTATAGGTGGTAACATAGAGAATTTATCAGGAAATACATTTGTAATTGATCCAAAATAGATAGAAAACTATTTCCCTCGATCTTGTCCATTTATTCCAAATTAAATGCTACCAACTAGTAAGAGATTGGTACCTCCATTGGTGTCAACAAGTTCTTTTCACCTTTCTTTACCATTATCTCTCCTCTGAAGAGATTCTTGATGCCATCCTCAGTCATGAAACTAATTGTTCTCCTATAACAGTCAATGTTAGCTTTAAACATTGTCAACCAATACATAATTAGGATTACATCATAAACATCCATGTACAACATTGAGAAGACTCATTTCATCTCAACTCTATCAAAAGTAATAGAAAATTCTCTACACAAATAGATTGAAATTTTATTTCCCCAATAGGAGTTTGGAGTTTTAAAATAGAAGCCATTATTTCTAACATTAAACATAGAAAATCACCAGCATAAGAATAAATGAAAGAATGTGATACACCAGTATCGAAGATCACTTTTACAAGGGTAGAACCCAAAATAATTGTACCTCTCACTATAGATGGTCCTTGCTAATTATGAAAATTCATCTTCTCAGCTTCATACATTTTATTCCTCATTGAAATGTTATCCTTGTCTCCTTGTTGTGATTTCCCTGGTTGTTGAGTCATGGTATTTCTAGAATCACCATGGCTAGATCTCCTCTGCTAACAAGAATGGTTCTACAATCCTCGCCCCGTTGAAGCATACAACTCTTGTGACGCCTAAGAAGTGTCTCGAGCACCCGACCTTGTAGAACTGAAAAAAGCACTGAATATGTCCCATATTGTTGCAACTATCACATGCTCTAGGTTTTTCCATACACACTATCTTTATTTGGTCAGGAGAACAACATTGAAAGCAACTTCCTTTGCTCTGGGGTTATGGAGGAAGGTTCACTGATCTAGCCATCTGGTTCTGATTTCTACTCCCAACTTGGATATAGGTGTCCCTTTTCTACTTACTCTCATCATTTGAGTTCCCACCATTCACAGTGGGTAGCATCATACCTCCTCCCATAGATTGTGATATATCATTTCACCCATTGTTTCTCTATCCACCATCACTATATAATCTATAATTCAAGGCATTGTAATCTTTGATCGAATATCTTGTAATATCCTCGATTTGAATGTGTGTACCATAAAATACACACTTTCCTCGTCCTCTAGTGAAAAATGGACTAAAATCATGAATTTAGCTACATACACTGTGATAGAGAGACTCTCTTGTTTCAGGCTGAAGAAGTCTGTCATTCTCTAGATCTTTAATATGTGAGGATAGAATTTTTTGTTAAACAATTCCTCAAAATCCTCCCATTTAAGTCCTTCATCTGATTTAGCTTGAACCGCTAACTCCCACCCTGGTGTGCATGATCCTCGAGCGTATACATCGCCAGTATGACCTTTAGCTCTACTGGTGTGCCGATGAAGTTAAAGATACAATTCAGCCTACTCAGCAAAACCTCCAGCTTCTCGGGTTTAGAGTCACCCCAGAGTTAGGTGGATTCTACTTCATGAACTGAATGGTACGATCCAAATGTCATGGTCAATTCATCAAGTTCCCTGTATCCACAGCATTAAAATCATGAACAATACATTTAACCAGTTCATGGTTCACCTGTGGTTCAAGTGAAACCACATTCTCCGTAGCTTCTTCAGGTTGGTTTTGACGATACCAACCAGGTGACATTTTCTAAACCAACAACAAACTCTATCAATCTCACTCTCTAACAACTGATGGATTATCATTTGAAATTCTATCACATCAGCTATCAAAACATTGTTTCCAAAAGAAAAACTTTTTCCATGTTCATCCAATTTGAAATATTCATTAATTATTTTTAAAACCAAACCATTTTCAAAATACACCAAATATCCTCATTTGATAATATTTTATTTGAAAACAAACTCTACATTTTTAAAAAATTCACTCCTTGCACAAAACCATAAATCATTACTCCAAATGAAATATACAATCCTAGTTTGAAGTAATTCCTCTAACATTCATGTCATGATCATATAATTGGATAAAACCATGAAAATGATATTCAAATATCCTAGAATTGTCTCCTAACAATTGTTTACCCAACTCCTCGATAACTTGATGTTCGGCATAAAAGGGTCAGCTACACCCTTTTATGCTATAAATTTCATGTTCTAACAATCCTAATCCTTTCGAAGAATATAACCCCAGGAATAGATTGAAAATAATTCCAACTCCATGACCAAGAACACTGATGACTACTTTCTAGGTAAGGACCGAACAAGCTGATAACCTTTTACCACAAAAGAAGGACCAAACTGATAACATATGAAATGACCCACCCATTCTCATTGGCTTGAGAGTGAAACAAGTCATTACATGGCTTTAAGTAACATCCCCAAGACAGAAATGGCTAGTAATAAATGCCTAAGGATTCAAATAAACGTGGGGTAAGATTTACACTTTAATTAGTAAACCAATAAACCAACAAACCATCACCAAACCATTCACTAAATGATGAATGAACAAACGGAATAAAACTAAACAACTTCAAGTATCTCAAAACCAAATCAAAGTGTGAACCATCATAAGACCAGAAATGTATCAGAGTATATAGTGGATAAATAACTAAAGACACTCAAGAGACCACAAGACTCCATGCGCCATAAGCTCCAAGCTCTACAATCACAGAATAGCCCAAGAATCATGAGGTATTTCTAAAAATGTGGTAAATGTTACCTTTTCCACTATCCCGGAAGATAGCATCTGTAAAAGTACAATTGTTTCAAAGAAGGAGTGATTATAAATTCATTAGGTTTTCCCAAATGACTTTCCAAGTCACTCCAATAAGATATAAAAGTTATCCACATTTATATAAACAATTTATATAAATCTATTTACCAAAAAATTTATAACCAAATATAAAGAAGTTGAAAAAACCTTTTTCAACCAAGTGAAAACAAAACTAAATGAAACCAATTTATAGCAAGTTATTTTTCCATAAAAATAACTATGAAATTCTTTAAAACCAATTTTTCTTATCATTTGGTATTCCAATTCCATAGTTTATAACACGCCCACACATGCATGCTTCGTTTGACCATTCCATACTCATGGGTGGTCTCTTGTCCAATTAACTTGTGACCCAATGACACACACCCCCAATCCAGGGTCACGTCCCTTGTACCCCATTAGTACTCATCCCTTATTAAGGGCTCATTAAGCATGAAATCACACCAACACCATTTATTCCAAATATTTCCATTTCCAAAAAGAAAACCATTCCAATAAAAATAAACTTTTATTGAAAAGAAAAGTACAAAAAATTTCAAGCAACATTTCATTTCAATAAATCCTTCCTTTTTAATGAAAAAATCCAATCCAATTCATATTCCAACAATACAAAATAATTCCTTTTTTAAAATCTATATTTTAAAACCAAGATCAAAAGCATTTTACTCAAACATCAAATTTTACAGATTTCACAACCATCATTAAAAAGGGTTTCCAACCAGTGTTCAAAAACCAAATAACAATCAACTAATCACCACTAATTCAATTTTAAATCAATAAAATAAGTTATATTAATTGGAGCCAAGAAAGAAGCCTCCAACCTCAATGGTTTTGATGAAAACCCCAACGTACAAAGAACACATAAGAAAACCTAGTCGATTCTCCAAGAACCCACCTTATATCATTTCTACTAGAAATATCAAGACCAAATATCATCATATTTTCCATGAAAACACCTATATCTACCCATAACAGGTGAAGATCTATGAAACCAAGATAATAGGAGGAATATATCTATGTAGATCTATGAAACTGATGAAGAATGATGAAGAATGATGAAGAACGATCCCATGCCTCAAGAATTTGACTTCTATTCACCAAGGGAAGCCTTCAAATTTCTTTTTAATTGATTGGAGAACCTTCTTTATCCTCAGGAGAAGAAAAATACAAATATATGGATAGTTTGGATAAAAAACAAGCCACTTAGAGGAAAAAATGTGTGAGATCCTCTTTTTTAGGATCTCACATAAACCATACGCACAGTTAGTTGCATAGTTAAGCAAACTATGTGCTAACTGTGTGTTAACTACTTCTTAGGTAGACCCTCAATTGGATTCCACCCATGATCTCCCTAACTATGCTCTAACCATGTTGGAGTTACTTCCTCAAGAGGACCATTGCACACAGTTTGGCTGCACGTTTGAGCAAACCATGCTCCACTGTGCAACTTCCATTTTTTTCACAAAACCACTTCCAAAGTTCTCCGAACTCTCCCAACCATCAGTCTTAAAATTTATAACCATAAAAAGATTAAATTAAGGTTTATATACTAGAAACTAGGGGTATGGAAATAATTTTAAACGTAACTTTTCTATTGATTCTTAATTTCTTAAATGTGCTACTGAATGAAGTTGATTTTCTCTATGATTTCCTTATTTAACTTAGTTACCAATAGATTTATTTCTCTAAATTTATCCCAACACATTAGATTTGTACCCTTCTTTTCATAGATGTATTTACGAGGAGTCATATAAATTCTCATGTGAAACCTATTTTCATATGAAAACTAAACTCGAGGAAGGTTTTGATCCCAAAAACCATTAAAATACACTGAATAAGACCTTTGAATATCCTTTATGGTTTGAGTGGTTATACTAGAATAACTATATATATAATTATGATAATAAGTATTGAAACAAAAATATAAATCTTGATCTTGCTAAATAATCTACCAGAACATCAAGGTAAACCTCATATCGTAAAAAAATATAATAGCATTTGGTACTCCATGAAAATATATCACTAATTTGATGTATATATTTTCAAATTCAATCTAGATAGAAGTGTTATGTAATAGTAATTATGTGTGGTGAACTTTTAATGTGATCTACTATAACTCAAACCATATTATGGAATTTAGAAATGTTGGGGAGTTTGATGAAAAAAAAATCCATTGAGATGTTTTCCCATTTCCATTATAGTATGGGTAATGGTTTTAACATCCCCTTATAATTTTATCTATTTTCTATAAATTTTTGACATACCACGCACTGAGATATATAATCTTCAATATCTCTGTTGATATTGTCTCCCAAAAAATACTCTTTCATATGTTTATAAATATTTTTACTTCCTTAATGAATAGATAATGATGAACCATGGGATTAATCCAATGACTCTTTATTCAAGTCATGTATTGATAGGAAAAATACATTGTTCAGGAACCTTATAATTCTATTATAATCATGGTTGGACTCAAAAATGATTCTTTCCTTCTTTCTTAGTTTAATAAATTCCCATTGTTCCAATTTAATCTTTACATGGATATGTAGTTTAACACTCTATTGAGAAGTATATTTTTTTCAACATTCATTCATTATTTCAAGATCCATCCATTCAAAATCCAAAAATATTGGATCTTTTGTGATCCTCATCATAAATAATATAGCATGGTCCTTTCAACCCAATTCATCATCCACACATTTTTATTTTCTAGGTTCGTAATGTATTGAGCATCTATAATCAATAATCAACTCTAACAATATTCTCAGGATCATATCCACATATTTTTTAGTGAACATATACTTTAAAATTTTATGATCAATATTTATTTCACACCTTTATCCATTAAGATAAGGCCTCTAAATAATTAAGGGAGAAATTATCATAAATAAATTATAATTAATGATTTGGATATTTTTTTCTCAGAAATCGTAAAATCATCTTGAGCCATCAGCTATAAAAATATCATTCTATATGATGATGAATCCCAATAACTTATTATATGGACAAATATATATCAAAACACATTTACAATATAGGTTAGTTTAATAATAGGTTCACTAGCTAACCTTCTCATTATTTTCATCAAATTTTCCTCACATTAATCTATCCAAATGAACTTGGATCCCTTTTGTTTTAACTTAGTGAGTGGATTATACTTCCATGAGAAATTGTCCACAATGTATTTTTAATATATGTAAAAATAAATAAAAGTATGGATCTCTATCAATGTGGTTTTTATAGGAAAAAAATCAACAAATTTAATCTTTGCTGGATAAAAATATATACCCTTGCTTGAGAATATATGACCAAAAAATGAAACATTTTTTAGTAAAAATTAACACTTCATAAATCATTCATACAACTAATCCCTCCATAGTATCTTTAGTAAAATCCTAAATGGATCCTTATTCTCCCAATTTCCATTTTAATATATATGTATATCATCTATAAATACTATCACGAATTGATCAAGGAAATATATAAAGACATTATTAAATAAATCTCTCATGATTATGAGGGAATTAGAAATACCAAATGAAATTTATATAAATTCATAGTGTCCATAACTTTTATAGAAGGTTTCCTTAGTTATATCCTCCCTCATTAAACATAATTTATAATATCTAGATTGATGTTCAATCTTGGAAAATTATTGAGCTCAGCATAGTTGATCAAATATGCCATTAATGTGAGCTAGATGATACATGTTCTTGATAGTTATTTTGTTATGTTACTTATAATCAATTCAGAGTCACATTAATATACCATTCATATTAACAATAAGAATAGGTTTACCCTAAGGTGACACACTTTGTTAAATTCATCCCCCGTCAAGATTCCCCTAGTGTTTTTTTAAAATTCTTATAACTGAATCAGGTTAATTATATATAGAATCACTGAAATAGGTGTAACACTATGTTGGAGATATATTGAAAACTCAAATTCACTATTCAGTGGTAGATTATTAAAGTATTCAATAAATAGATCAAAAATATCCCACACAATAGGTATATCTTCGATGTTGTGTTTCTCGCCAACCATCTGAGATAAACAACCTTTTTGAATAGTAATCTTGACCCATATAATAAATGTGATTTTTGTGAGAATTTTGTATTTATCTTTTCAATGACATACAATAATAATTAAATTTATAATATCAAAACATGGATTCCATTTCTAGGGAATTAATGTGGGATTTATGTAAATAAATCCAATCCATTCCTATGATAACACAATATTTAACTAGAGGGGTAATAACTATATTTATAGGAAATACATTCCCAAAAAAATCATTTAGAGAAGTATTATAAAAATTAGATGTAATAATTATTCCATTTGGGTTTTTCACTGCTAATTTAACATCTAATCCTTTATGTGGTTTTGTGATAACATTAGATATTTTTTAGATATAAAAGTGTGGGAAGATCTAGAATCAAATAAGACATTATCAATTCTAGAGTGGATGGTAATTGTAGCTTTCAAAAAATCATTATCATACCCCTCATCATGAATAATGATCAATTATTCTTTCGCTTTGTCTATAGGTTTAAGAGTTTTGACCTAAACCATTGTTGAAGCCAGTCAAAGTTTAAAATTTATAATCCTACTAACTATAGTATATGTGGTATGCAGTGTAGAACCCACAAAGAAGGCAATTTTGACCACTATTCTTCTAGAAACTTACAAAAATACCCCACTGGTATCAGTAGTGGAGTTGACTTTCTATTTTTCTACTTTTTCAATTTTGTTTATTATAAGGAACAAATAATAGATCACAATTTTTTATGTTTTTGTTCTAAACTATATCGAGGTAATAAATAGTCTAAAAACAGTAAGAGAAATAATATGCTGATAAGTGAAAAATCTAGAGAAATATGTCCGGGTAAAATATCAACTCTACTGGTTTTGAAAACCTTCCTTCTCATGATAGTGATTAAAACTAATACCACTAAAAACGAGTGATTTATTTTCCTCTCCAGAAGATAAATCACTCATGTTGACAAGTCTTGAAGTCCGCCACTCCAAGATTAATAAACTTGAGAATTATGGGTTGAAAAAAAATCTTACAGAACAAACCTTCCATACGTCCTATAGTCTTGTATTTCAATTTAAATGAAAAGGATAATTTAATCCACAATCAATCTCACCGAATGAATGTGTAGATTATAGATTAGGTGTAGTTGGTATGTTGTAATTGAATGCATTCAGAACTGACCCCGCCGATCAATTCCAACCACATTAAAAATGATAGAGAGAAGGAAGGAAAAAAGATAACCAATAGACTTGATCTTAGCCATGAACTATAGTATTTATCCTAACATTACCTCTATTATGAATACAAAAATAATTCAATTTTAGAGGAAGAGAATTGGAAGAAAATAAAGGAATAAAACTCCCTATGTTAGCTTAAATTACTGCTGCTCCAGGCCCTCAGATCTCTAGAGAATGGCTATCCAAGGAGTGCTCCAAGGTTCTCTCCAGGTTCATGCTCTTCTTCCCTGTGAATTATTGAAGGAATTCCCCCCTCCAAGCAAATTTTTTTGCATCTATTTTTTATATCCTCCGTCATCTCCTACATGTCACCACTCAATTTTCACTAACAAGGACTCGTCTTTTTCTGTTTCACCGCACAAGTGCATTTTTTCGCGACATGAACATCACACTAATTTTTATTATTTTACTAACTCCAGGTGAGTTAGTTGGGTGAATCTGGATGGGATTTCAATTTCCATATGAACCTGCAATATAAAAAAAGCAGTAATAAATACAAAAAAAATAAATAATATATGATAGTTCTTTTATAAATTAAAGTTAAGTTAAAAATGTAATTCAAGTTAATTGAAAGATACTTAAGTTGATAATTATTATTACTAGAATAACAAGTAATATTATAGTTATTAATTTATTATTAAATATTTAATAATACTATTAAGTATTTAATTTTTTATTATCAATTAAATTATACAATTACTGTTAGTATAATTAACATTTAGTTATTATAATTTAATATAATTCTTATATTAGATTAATAAAAATTAATTAATCAAATTAATTATTTTATTTATTCGGTTGAAATTGAATTAAAATTAAACTGTTAAAATATTTATATAAATTAACGAATAATTTTATTTATAAGTTATTATTGTTTAGGATATAATTTAATAAATTCTTATTAGTTAACTTATATTTTATTTTATAACTTATTTACTTATTTATTTTATAATTGTTATATATTATAATTATTAAATTTTAACGTTTTATTTAAATAATTATTTTTTAGATATTCTAATTTATTTCCCCCTATCCTTAATCTCTTCCATGCACAACCAGTGAATGTTGTAAAGGGTTCTGATTTCTCTGAAGACCAATGGTGGGTCTCTCTTGCAGCTTGGTGAAGGCATATTTCTTCAGCTCTGTATGACACCTCGTCCTGACACGTAGCGGCTCAGAGGTACCCCTTGCAGACTGACGACTTCCGGAAGCATGTCCTTGTAGTCTGGCTTGTGGACCGAACCTGCGATAGAGGCATAATTCTGTTCTTCTTCACACAGCACAACATCGGTTCTCCCTCAACGGAAATAAGGGTGGAAAGCTCGATGGTGACACCCTCTATTTGTGGTCTCTTTCATCATTGAAACTTGAAGCAAGGAAAATGATTGGCTCAAGGTGAGGTTTCTACATCAGCTCCAGGTAATCCCAACAGCAGGGCTCAACTCCTCCTTCACGATTCATCCTCTCCAACAATGTTGATTCAAGCTAGAACCAGCCAACAAAAGCAGAAAACCTTCAATCATAGTCTCCAGTCCATCAGACTATGAATTGACAGTAGGTTCTTATTGGTCTTTATTTTCATATCTACTAAAAGGGCTGGGAAAAAATGTTTAAAATTTGATTTTTACTTCATTTGAGTCTTTATTCTGGTTTGGAGTTTTTTTGATTTTTGATTCTGTGTTGGATGACTGTGATGAAATAAGAATGGCAGTGGGATGTTTAACGTTGGTTGGTTGTAGTGGAGAATAGGGAAGTAGTGCCATAGCTTATGGTGGATGAGGAAATGGTGGCAAGGGTTAGAATGTGAGATAATAAATGGAATATGTGACAAGGTTCCAAGGGGAAGTGCTGGGACAATTTGGAAATTTTTTTGTAGCACCATAATAGGGTTACAGTGGGAAGAAAGGAGACACCGCCAAGGGGATATAGTGTAAGGAGTAAAACGGTTTCACTGTGAAATGGATATGGTGAGACCGTGTCAGGAGGTTACGGTGCCACCGTGAAATGGATACGGTGAGACCGTGTTAGGAGGTTACGGTGCCATCGTGAAATTAAGACTATGCCACTATAACTCTATAAAATAAACAGAAGGATAAAATAAATTAAAACTTAAATAAAATTTGAACAAAATAAATATATAAAACTAAAACATAATTAAAACAATTGAAAAGTTAAATACAATATAAACATTAATAATGTTTTGAAACCCATTAGACATAATCTATTTAATTATTATCTTCTAAAATAATTTTGATTTAAAGTAATCAATTATAAAACAATGTTAAATTATATATAATAGCTGCTAAAACAACCAAAATTATTTATATAAAAAGTTAGTTATTTTTTTATTATATACTTATGTTAATTAAAGAAATTAGATTAAAGAGACTTAATAAAAATATTAAATTTATAAAACTAAAATTATAATTAATGAATTGTTAAAAAACATCTAACAATTAGACCAGAGTTATTTAATTAATTAATATTTAACATGTGAGATGTTAAATAAAACTTCATTATTTAAGTGAAAAGAAAAATTAATTAAATAACTAATAAATGTTAAATTATTAAATATGCAAACAAAATATTAAAACTAATAAGTAATCATTAGACTATAAAATTAATGTAAAACTTATATTAACAAATTTAAATCTTAAAATACATAAATAATTATAAAAATTTATTAAATAAAAAATTTAGTAATAAAAATACAAAAGTGGAATTATTTATTAAAAAGTGTTAAAATAAGTAATTAAATTGATAAAAATTAATTAAAAAGATGTGGAAAACATGTGTTTTTAAGGCCAAATCTAATTCCCCCACAATTACGCATTGTTTGTACTCAAACAATTCCATGTTTTATTATATTTGAATACAGATGTATGGTATTCATGATTTTTCTCAAAATGTAACATGTCTAGCAAGTTGAAACAAGGGATAAAACCTATCAATGGGCTTTAAAAAATGAATTTCTCATAATAAGTCATGCCCAAACAAATACTCATAGGGTAATCAAAATAACTATGAATCATCTAACAATGAAGATGTCATGCCGCATACATGATACAAATTAGTGGCAAATTTCAGTCTAGGAACAGGTTCTAATTCCAAGACTAAAAATTGGTAAAATTTATGTGGAGTATAAAAAATAACCAGAGGAACTTTGTAATTTGACTCATCACCAATGTTCCAAAAATAAATATTTTCTATGAATCACCTTAATGATACAGCCTAAATGACTCCCTTATAAACCAATTCACCCCTTCTTCATCCGGTGTTCATCATTCCTCTCACCTTAATGAACTCATTTTTGACCCTAGACACTTTATTTTAGTTTTTCCCAAGCTATGTATCGTGTGCTAAGCACTGTGAAATGAACTTATTCAAGGTGTATAGAGGGATTATAGAAAACAAAAATTCACCCAGCATCTAGGGTCTTAGAGACTCACCTTGGGATCCTAGATGCCCAAATTACTCCAGTTTCAGAAGATTTTTATGAAAAATCATTTACATTGTCTCATTAAGATGATTACTTTTATAATTAAAATAAAAAAAATGATTCACATATGATCAAAATCAAATTTCCAATTCCAATGATTATGAACATTACTACACTTACAGATCACCCATATCATTCTCAAAAATAGACTCTAAACAATATTTCCATTCAATCACTAAGTAAATATAACTCAGCAATCACCCAACCTCATTAAATTTAGATTCAAAGTAGTTCTTAACTACTAGAAAGGCACTATCCTTAGGAAAAACTCATTAGAGTATAGTGTAAATCCTAAAATTATGAAAGAACTTTGAAAACAAATACCCATTTTTTACCAAAAATAATTAAGTTGCAATGGAAATTGATGGGATCTGATTAATGCACAGTTTAGCACAATCAAGAATTGACCCCCTCCCCCACACATAAAACCAAAAATTGTCCCCAAAGTTGAATTCCAAATATGGAGAAGAAAAATTAATCAATTAAATTTCAAAACAAATTTTGAAAAGAGTAGATTTATGATATGTATTAAGGGTCTCATTAAAGTTAAAAAATATTGTTTTCCACAATGAATATCTTAAAAGCATGTTCATTAGAATGTACATGCATTATCATTTTTGCCCAATGACAAAGATATCCAATATAGATCAAAAGTAGCATATAAGGTGTGGGTGTACAGTTAATTGGGGTGAAAGAATGTTTAGAAGAATTTATTTAGTTATATATTCAATACATCAAACAATGTTCATACTAAACATCCAATCATTAATCAGATTTAAAAGACCAGCAGCATGCACCCACCCCCCCACATTTAGTTTCAAGCAGTGGATGATTTTAATAAAAATGGAATTCATTTTTCATAAATAGGCACATGCTTATTTTTTTTAATAAAAATAGACTTTTTTAGTGGCAAAAAACATGCAACCGAATTTTTTAAGTAAGCATAATTTATTTTCATACAAGTCATGTAGTAGATTTTTTTCTAAAGCATTAAGGAGCAGAGAGATGAAATAGAATTTAACAGTAAGGTGCTTCCCTGACTTAATGTTTTTTCCATTAATCCTTCAATATGGGAATTCTACACCATAATTAACAACAACAACATCCTAAAAACACAAAGCATGAAAACCAAGAACAAAAATCCAGTAGAGATGGATCATATAGAAGACAACAAAGAAACCCTTTATTCAGTACAAAATAGTACAAATATTAAAAAAAATAGAGCATGGGATGACTCCCATGAAGCACTAAATTTAAAGTATTCTGTTATAATTTATTACCTACAAAACCTTTTTATTGATAACAAAATGAAACCCATGGGTTGCCTCTCATGCAACGCTAGGTTTATAGTCCCCAACCAGACATTATTTCCCTAATTGTTTCTATTAATGATCATTTAATGGAAATTATTTTTTAACAGTTTGAACTTCAATATTATATAAATACTCAAGAACAGGTGCATCCAAAACATTCTCATCTATAATACCAAACAATATTCTCAAAATTTCTTTCAGCAAAACAGTTTCTAATAGACTAAACAACCTATTTTAGCCTCTAAATACCACTTCCTCGGATCTAAAAATGTTCGACAACTTCATAATAAAATCACTAAATTGAGCAGGAATACTTACATAGCTTCCCCCACACATAGAGGTCATCTCCAACCCAGAATCCAAAGAAAAAACATCATCAAACTCTTTAGTATTTTCTTCGAATGTTCCCCGCATAGCTTGCACAAAGGACAACTCAGAAAAATCTCAGAAGAAGGAATCATATTCAGGTTCTAACAGGTGGTACCCAATGTCCACATATGACTCAAATGATTTGAATCTTTCATGTTCAGGTTTGAAGTCATCACAAACAACATAAAACTGATCAAGAAAGATAGTTCCCATAAAATACACTTGCTCATAATGGGCACCATTTAGTTTTTCATCAGGAATCATCCCATAACATTCTCTAATATTAGAAACCATTAGACATTCGAATTAATAAGGAAAAAATTCAAATATGGGGTGAGATAGTTCATGACAAGAATGTGACTCACATTCTAGAACGGGTTCTACGGAAAGATTTTTCTCATCTAGAGGAAGGAGTGGGACAAGAATAGAAGCCTGGAGAAAAGTTTCAAAAGGATGGGGAATAAAAATCTCTATGACCTCAAGAATAAAAGAACCATACTTAGCTTGGTCCTCAATTTAAAAACATTGATTATCAACAACATCTATAAAATCACAACCAACCACATGTTGAGGTTTTTCAAACACTAAAAAATCCTCCACACCACCAATAGCTTGGAGAGTGATTTTCCCCTTGGACACCTCTATGACAACACCAGATGTAGCAAGGAAAGGTCTCCCTAAGATTATTGGGACTTTCTCATCACACTACATATCTAAGATAAGGAATTCTATGGGTAGTGTTAGTTTTCCTACACTCACTTATAGATTATCCACCCTCCCTGAATGGTGTGTGAGTGACCTGTTAGAAAGTTGAAGACAAACCGAAGTTGCATGAAAATCCCTAAGACCCAACCTTATAAACAATGAGTAAGGAATAATATTTACTCTTGATCTTAAGTCACACAAAAAATTAAGCTTCACAATTGCTCATATTTTTCATTTAATAATAAAGGTACCAGGGTCCTTCAATTTTGGTGGCAACTTCTTTAACAAGATTGTACTACACTCCTCATTGAGATTAACTTTTTCAAACTTCTTCCAATATTTTTTATTTTTTAGAAACATTTTGGTAAAAGAAACATATGAAGGGATTATATCTAAAGCTTATACAAATGTCATGTTGATACTAATGTTTCGAATCCTTTTAAGAAACCTCAAATAGTTAGGTTCATTATTCTTCTTCACTCTTTCAGGGAAGGGAATGGGAGGGGCATAATTTTTAAGAACAGGTTGATTATTATCCTTCTCGTCAATTCCACTGTTTTTCTTTTGTTCTTTAATTAATTCCCACTTCATTTTCCTCATTTCCTAAACATTTTCAGATGTATGTTCAACATTATGTTCAGGTTGAACAAAGCTGTCCGGATTCCTAGATTCTATTTCAAGCTTATTTTTCTTTCCAGATTCTGTGTTTTCATCAGTTTTAGTTTTCCCATAGTGTTTCTTAACTTTTTATTAGGTGTGAAGGCCAGATCTAGTGGTTACAAACATGATATTATCTCTTGGATTAAGAATTGAAGTGTTGGGCAACTTGCCCTTTTTTTATCACCTTGATCCCTAGCCATTTGTTCTATTTGAGGTTCTAAATTGCGAATATTACCATATGTTTCCTTCCTAAATGAACTGATCTCTCCCAAAACTTGTTTTAACATCCCCTTTATCTCCCCTTGGGAATTAGAAGACTCATCCCCATATTGGTTTGAGGTATAAATTTTAGTGTGTGATTGGTTGTTAGGGGCATCAGTTATTTTTATAACACCTTGTCGTTTCCATGACAAATTTGGGTGATTTTGAAAACTAGACGTGTACTGATTGGTGGGTTGATCATTTTACCGTGGTTCCTAGATCAAAAATCCACAAATTTGGCACTCCCATCAATCTAGACAGGGATATCAAAATTATGACAACATGTATGAGTGTGGCCGAACATCCCACAATGAATACATTGCTCTATTCGGACCCTATCACTAACAATAGTAGCCTGAGGACTATCTTCACCTCTATGGAGGACCCTCTTCCTAGAGAACTTGTGCTAAGATTTTTGAGAAATCTTGTCATACAAAAGTTTCATCTCATCAACAGTGGAGTCAGAAAAGTCACCCCCACAGAACTGGTCAACTACATTTTGTTTGTAAGGGGTGAGTGCATTATAGAAGGTTTTCATGAGTAGATGGGGAGAAAACTGGTGATTGAGACTTTGTCTAAGGAGACTTCTAAACCTATCCCATTACTTTTGAAATAACTCTACCTCATACTTGACAAACCCAATAATTATGTGTCTAATCTCATAGGTGGTGTTCTTAGGATAGAATTTTGATATAAAGGTAGTAAACACCACTTCCCATGTCTCAAAAATTTCTTCGGCTGGGTTATGAAACCAAGTCTTAGCCTTCCCCTTTAGAAAAAATGAAAACATCCTCAATCTTAACTCCTCCTCACAAAGCTCTCTTAGAGGTAATTGTTGTAAAGAACTATAGAACTCTCTAATAAACTCAAGTGAATCCTCTCATAGAAGACCATTGAATGAAGGAACTCGAGAAAGGTGATACTTCTTAATTTCATAGTTCCTAGAGCTAGGGGTCAACCTAATAAAAGATGGGTTACTTGATAAAATTGGAATTTGAAAATCCCTAATTCTAGGTAACTGAAGGGTTGGAACTATGGGCTATGGCACATTCATGTTTTGATCAACTCTATTATCCTGATTCTCCATTAAAATATTTTTAAGGAGCTGTTAAATGTTTGTCTAGTTCAAAGTTTGAAGGCTATAATGTAACAATGAATTATCTTGTGCTCATAAAAAGTGTAATATCAATTCAAAATAGCACAATAGTAGAACTAAACAGAGTTCATCAATACAGAAAACAATAGCAATTCAGTATTAGATGAAGTATATTTTTTTACAGTTTTATATTTTTCAATTTTGTTTATACATATGTTTTTAAAAAAAAATATTTAGAAAAGTAATGGCTCGTGACTTCCCCGAAAAAAGCACCAAAAACATTACCTAAACCGTCATTGAAGCCGGTCAATGTTTAAATTTATAATCCTACTAACAACATTATATGTGGAAAGTAGGGACGAACCCACAGAGAAGGCAATTTTGACCACTATTCTTCTAAAAACTAACAAAAAGACCCCACTGATGTCAGCAGTGGAGTTCAGTTTCTATTTTTCTATTTTTTTTTAAATTTTGTTTATTATAAGGCACAAATGAAACATAAAAATATTTTTATGTTTTTGTTCTAAACTATATGGAAGCAAGAAACATGATAAAAATAGTAATAGAGAAATAATATGCTGATAAGTGAACAATCCAGAAAAATATGTTTTGGGAAAATATCAACTCTTCTGGTTTTTAAAACATTCCTTCTAACGATAGCGATTACAACTAATACCACTGTAGGGTCCTGAAAATTCTATGAGGGGGAAATCCAATTACCCCAAGACTTGGGAAAGGACCGAACCGGTCCGCGTACCGGCTCCTAGCAACAGTACGAGGCAGGTTCGGCGAACTGCCCTCCCGTGGACGCTATCATTCGCGAAATGGGGGCAGAGAGACTACACGGGTGCGAACCAGGAAGACCGACGGACGTCAGGCCAGTACACCACCATGAGCAGCCCCCTCCACGGGCCGCTGTCGTTCGCGGGACAAAAGTGGAGATGTATGCGACCATAGAGAAATCCCATAGATCTCTGTTCCAAAAATCCCTGGTTGACCGAGTCGTCCGTGGGTGGGGATTCATTCATGGGCTTCCACAAAAAAGTGTCGTTTTCCCATCAATAAAGCCTCTTCGTGACTCTATAAATAATCACCGAGGGGCACCAAAAAAAGATAGAGGAAGGACAGGTGGAAACTCGTGGGGAGACGCTGGAGAAATCGCTCCCAGTGGTAAAGTGCCACGACCATCCGCGGACCCCATATCGTCTGATGATGCACTCTTCTGCATAGAGGAGAAACCAAACTGTGAACCACATGCAGTCATTTCCTTCACAGATAGTCCCTTCACGACCACCTCCTCTGCGGACTAGTGTCATTCACGAAATGGAGTCGTGAACCCCTCCGCGGGCGTGAAGTAGGACGGGCGCCTGCCCCTTTGCAAATTCCCTTCGTGGCCATTTCCATCGTGTCCATCTCATCCGCAGACACCCTTCACGAACATCCATCTAATCTGTGGCCATCCTTCATGAACAACCTCATTCACCGCCTAGTCCTTTGCGGCCTTCTCCCTTGCGGCCAGCTCCTCTGCAGACACCCTTCGCGGACAACAAAACCGTGAAACACATGCAACCAGTCCTTAGTGTCCATTTCCTTTGCGAACATCCTAAGTGTCCAACTTCTACGCAGCTGTCACTAACACCCGTAAAAAATGGAGAGTCGCACCATGAACTTTTCGATCCGGGTCAACATTGTTTTACATTGCACCCTTGCGCCACCCCAACATCTGTCCTATACATTCCATCTGTCGAGCTACTCCTCATGACTCTCCCATAACCTCATTACCTAGATCCTTTTTCTAGGTTCATCCAGAAAGGGCCGCCCTTGCATAACTCTCACACCAACCATTGATAGGTATCTCCTACCTAGTAGTCCTGACCACATGACATTAAACCGTATGGCCATCATCCTGACCACACGATGTTAAAATCTATGGCCCTCGTCCTGACCACATGACGTTAAACTGTATGGCCCTCGACCTATCCATATGACAATATACTATACGGAAATAGTCCCTACAACATCACATTAAACTGTGGTTCCACAGTCCTATCAACATGACTCTAAACTGCAGTGCTCCCTTTGTTCCAAACATAGGATGCCTCTTACTCCAAAAAAGAGATTCTTTATTCTCCAAGCATGGGATGCCAACAGTCCCCTCTACATGACTGTATACTGTAGTGTACCCTATGTTCCAAACATAGGAGGCCTCTTACTCATAATAAGATATGCTTTATGCTCCAAGCATAAGATGCCAACAGTCCCCTCTACATGACTCTAAACTGTAGTGTACCCTATGTGCCAAACATAGGACGCCTCTTTCTCAAAACAAGAGATGCCTTGTGCTCCTTGAATAGGACGCCTAATTACCTAATTACAGTGACATAATTTCAAGAGCATTGGAATCCATTCAAACATTTCATCACTCCACCTCATGGTTTGCGTGTCCTTCATTCGGATCCTCATCCTATTTCATGTCTGAAGGGACCCCCTAACGGCTTGGTCCCATGCCGCCTCTGCTCACCTACCGTCTTGGGCCAATTCCCCAGAAGACATTAGACAACACTTTGAGTCAGGTCCTTTGTTTTGAACATGTTCAACAGTCGACCCTCACCTGTTTGTCCACATTTCAAGATAACTCGATATGGATGCTGTGTTTCGAACACGGTCAACAACTATCCCCCACAATCACGCAACCTTCACCGTGTTCTGAATGATGGGCATGTGATTCACACTTTTGATCTCCCTTTGTTTGGAATAATTCCAATGCCCTTGGCATTATCCCGCTTGTGCACTAGAACATAGGTTAATGCCTCATCCCATCAGAGGGTTGGGATACCGTCATGATGAGACATGAGGAAGACATTATGGGCATCCATCTTGGAGTAAGCCCCGACTTTTTGGGCTAGCCCCACGTGAAATCCCCATCGTGCTTCCCAAGAACGCACCTTTCGCGACGTGATGGTCTGGTCCCTTCTTCCTCTTGTTTCTCACACCGAGTATGACTCACGTGGGCTTAGAGTAAGCATCGACCATGGCATCCTCACATGGGAATCCTTAGAGTGTAAGCCCCAGTCCATTACCCTGGGCTTCCTCAGAGCATAATCCCCATGCTAATCCGAACTACGTGGACTTTGATTCCCTTCCACGGGGATACATAGGAAGCCTCCAAGAGGTTCAATTCCGATCACCATCGGACCCCCGGGTCCACATTCACATCGGTTCTCTGACACTGCCAATGTGAACTACGAGGACTTTGATCCATCTCAAGGCATGGTATGTAGGAAGCCTCTATGAGGTTCAAGCCCACTACCCGTCAGACCCCCAGTCCATCCTTACGTCGGTTCTCCGACACCATGCCAATCCGAACTATGTGGACTTTGATTTCATACCACAGGGATACGTAGGAAGCCTCCAAGAGGTTCAAGCCCGATCACCATCGGACCATCGGGTCCACATTCACGTCGGTTCTCTGACACTTCCAATGCGAACTACGATGTATTTGATCCATGTCAAGTCATGGAATGTAGGAAGCCTCCATGAGGTTCAATACCACTACCCATCGGACCCCCGGTCCATTATTATGTCGGTTCTCTGACACCATGCCAATTCTAACTATGTGGACTTTGATCCCTGTCTCATTGGCAGGGTACGTAGGAAGCCTCCCCTAGGTTCAAGCCCAATACCCAGTTGATCCGACCATCTTTACGTTAGTTCACCGCACCAACCCTGGGCATCCAGGAGTGTAAGCCCCATACCAAACTGAACTACGTGGATTCTGATTCCTCTCATGAGGATACATAGGAAGCCCGTATCATGGGTTTGATCCAAACGCTCAAGTCGTTATATGTCCTCCCTGGATGACAAAAAACTCCAGAGTGCATGGTTACGGGGCTTTAAACTAGTGTCATCTCAGTGAGTCCAGACTCCTCGGGGTCATTAATCCAACGAGGGATGGTAAACCTCAAGCATAATTGATTCTGAACCCCTACGTCCAGCTGACCATTGCCAACCAGGAGTAATCTGTGGATACTATGCTTGGTTATAAACTAAAGATTCTTGAACATATGAATACATCTTAAATCTATAAGAGAGTCCTAGAACATGTAATAATTACCCCCAAAAGGGTGCGATGAGCCCGACTTCCCATCCTATCGACCAATGTGAGTTCTTAAGCATTGTTGGTCAAACCACCCAGTGAACGCCTACCTTTGGAAAGTAGGTTGACATATTTCTGTATATGGAACCATTGTTCGTTTCGAGGAGAAAACGGTGCACCCAATATGAGTGATTAATCAGAGCCCAATCTTCTCTAATCAAATGTCGGGTCGCGCATGTTTCTCACCCACGACCCTATCATGCGCCGCGAGAAAACCACTGAAAAGGAGTGATTTATTTCCCTTTAAAAGAGATAAATTACTCAAGACGACAAGTCATGATGTTCGCCACTCCTAGATTAGTCAACTTGAGAAATCTGGTTTGAAAAAAAGATTATAGAACAACCTCGTCATATGTCCTGTATTCTTTTAATTCAATTTAAACAGAAAAGAAAATTTAATCGAAAATAAAACTCACCAAATGAATGTGGAATTTCAAGATTAAGTGCATATGGTATGTTGAAATTGAATGCATTCAGAACTAACCTTACCGATCAATACTGACCACATTAAAAATGATATAGAGAAGGTATGAAAATGATAACCATTAGACATGATTTTAACCCCAAAATATAGTATTAAGACTAAAATTACCTCCATTACGAATACTAAAATCATTCCATTACAATGGAATAGAATTGAGATTATACCGAGGAATAAAACTCTCTCTACTAGCTTGAATTGCTGCTACTCCAGGCCCTCGGATCTCCAGAGAATAGCTCTCCATGGAGTGCTCCAAGGTTTGCTTCAGGTTCTTCCTCTGCTTCCCCATGAATGATTGAATGAATTCCCCCCGCCCTGCAATTTCTATTGAAACTATGTTTTTATATCCTATGTCATCTACTACATGTCGCCACTCAATTTTCACCAACATGGACTTGTCTTTCTCTGTTTCACCGCACACATGTGTTTTTTCGCGACAGACATGTCACACTATTTTTTCACATGTAACTAACTCTGAGTGAGTTAGTTGGGTGAATCTGGATGGGATTTCAACTCCCATATGAAGCTGTAATATTAAAAAACAACCAGTAATAAATATAAAAAAACAAATAATATATTATAGTTATTTTATAAACTAAAGTTAATTTAAAAAGTTAATTCAAGTTAATTAAAAGATAATTAAGTTGATAATTATTATTACGAGAATAACTATTAATATTATAGTTATTAATTTATTATTAAATCTTTAATTAAATTATTAATAATTTAATCTATTATTATTAATTAAATTATGCAATTAGTGTCAATATTATTAACATTTAGTTATTATAATTTAATAGAATTATTAAATTAGATTAATATTATTTACTTAATAAATTTAATTATTTTATTTATTCTGTAGAAATTGAATTAAAATTAAACTGTTAAAATATTTATATTAATTAACTAATAATTTTATTTATAAATTATTACTGTTTCGTATATAATTTAATAAATTCTTATTAGTTAACTTATATTTTATTTTATAAATTATTTACTTATTTATTTTATAATTGTTATATATTATATTTATTAAATTTCAATGTTTTATTTATTTATTTATTTATTAAATATTTTAATTTATTTTTCCCCCTCCTCCATCTCTACCACGCACAACCAGGGATAGGGGGAAAGGGTTCTGATTTTTCTGAAGACAAACGGTGGGTCTCCCTTGCAGTCCAGTAAAGGCATATTTATTTAGCTATGTGCGGCACCTTGGCCTGACACACAACGGCTCGCAGGTACCCCTTGCAGTCCAGCAACTTCCTAAACCAGGTCCTTGTAGTCTGGCTTGTGGACCGGATCTATGATAGAGGCGAAATTCTGTTCTTCTTCACGCGGCACAACATCGGTTCTCCCTCAACGGTAATAGGGTTGGCAAGCTCGATGGAGACACCCACTATTTGAGGTCTACTTCATTATAGAAACTCGAAGCAAAGAAAACGATGGGATCAAGGTGAGGTTTCTAAATCGGCTTCAGGTAATCCCAGCAGCAAGAATCAACTCCTCCTTCACGATTCATCCCTTCCAAAAATGTCGATTCAAGCTAGAACGTGCAAAAAAAGAGAAAACCCTTCAATATCAATCTCCACTCCGTCGGACTGTAAATTGACAGTAGGTTCTTGTTGGTCTCGATTTTCAGATCTAGCACAAGGGCTGGAAAAAAATGTTTGAAATTTGAATTTGACTTTATTTGAGTCTTCATTCTAGTTTGGAGTCTGTTTGATTTTTGATTCTGTGTTGGATGAGTGTGATGAAATAATAATGTAGGTGGGGTGCTCGACGTTGGTTTGTTGCATTGGATCATTAGGAAGCAGTGCCATGGTTTACATTGTGTGAGGAAATGGTGGCAAGGGCTAGACAGTGAGATAGTAAATGAAAGAAGTGACATGCTGCCAAGGGGATGCGGTGTGATAGTTAGGAAATTTTGATGTGGCACCGTAATAGGGTTATGGTGGCAAGAAAGGTGACACCATAAAGGGGATACATTGTAAGGAGTAAGACGGTGTCACCATGAAATAGATACGGTGAGACCATGTATAGAGGTTGTGGTGCCACCGTGAAATGGATACAGTGAGACTATGATTGCAGGTTACAGTGCCACCATGAAATTAAGACTATGTCACTATAACTCTTCAAAATAAATAGAAGGATAAAATAAATTAAAACTTAAATAAAATATGAACAGAATAAATAAGTAAAATTAAAACTTAATTAAAACAATTGAAAAGTTTAATACAACATAAAATGTAATAAATTTATGAAACCCATTAAACGTAAGTTATATTTTTATTATCTTCTAAAGTAAATTTGATTTAAATTAATCATTTATAAAACAAATTTAAATTATATAAAATAGTTTCTTAAACAAACTAAATTATTTTTGTAACAAGTTAGTTATTTTTTTATTATATAGTTAAGTTAATCAAATAAATTAGATTAAAGAGACTTAATCAAAATAGTAAATTTATAAAACTCAAATTATAAATAATGAATTGTTAAAAAAAACATATAATAGTTAGATTAAATTATTTCAAGTAATTAATATTTAACAGGTGATATGTTAAATAAAACATCATTATCTAAGTGAAAATGAATAATTAATTAAATATCTAATAAATGTTAAATTACTAAATATGCAAACAAAATATTCAAACTAATAAGTACTCATTAGACTATAAAATTATGGTAAAACAGAAATTAACAAATTTAAAGCTTAAAATACATAAATAATTATAAAAATTGTTTAAATAAAAAATTTAATAATAAAAATACAAAAGTTCCATTATATATTAAAAATTGATAGAATAAGTAATTAAATTGATAAAAATTAATATAAATGATGTGGGAAAAATGTGTTTTTAAGGCCACATATAGTTTGCTGACATTGATAATTTATATTAACAATTTTATTTGAGTACTGGTTAGAATAATTATCATACACTATGAATTTAAAACACTGGAGTGTAGGTGGTTCATTATGAGTTTATTTTTCTCCATAATTAGCTAAATTCTTCCTTCCATCATTTCTGTATTCAACTGATTGATGACCTCAATTTCTAAAATTTTAACCTTTACCCATACCTTTAAGACAATTTCCTCCACGTTTCCTTCCAAACTTCGATCATGAAGGAAATATAATCGTTTTCCCTGTATTACATTATAGATTTGAAATTTCAAAAATTAAAATAGAGCCATCATCATGCCATGACCAACACAACCATCATGTATCAGAAATAAAAAGGAACCAACAGCACAACTCTGTCACTGATCTTAATCCAGAACACCTCCATGGAGATAACCTTTTCAAAAATTAAAAATCAAAACGTAGTCAGACCATCATCACTTCTTTTTCACAATCGCCTCGAGACGCACACACTTACACTGAATATGGATCCATCAGATCATTGTCTCCGCTGAGACCCCTGTTGTTGCTGAGATCACCATCATTGTCACCAAAGAATACCACTAAAATTCATCACCTTTACAAGTAATAACAACCACCTCTCCATGGTAGGCACCAATAGAGACCTTCATCGTCACAAGAGAAGACGACATCATCGCCTCTGAGAATAGAAACCCTTCGTCGATGTCGTAGACAATGTCATCAAGCCACCGAAGATGTTGGAAGCAGAATCGCAGAGGAGACACCACAGGCAGAGCACCCTTAACCACCAGACAACTCAGCACCAATCCAACAGAACGATGGTGACGAGAGCCACCAGAACCCACCAACAAGGTCATGAACTGACCAAAATCCAATGATCTTCCCGAGGATCTTATCACCAGTCTTATTAGATAAATATTCAATACATAATGATATGATCCATGCTAAAACTATATAGGTCTATTATATTTGGGTAATTAGATAAATTGTAGAATAACATGAAAAATGAGTACAATAGAATTATTTATAAACTTCAAAAAAATACCTTATAATACACAAATATTTTAATACTAAATATGATACCTTATGAACATACATAATAAAGGGGTGATATATAAATCCTGATAAGGGACTAATTAAATCATAACATGAATAAAGTAATATATGTTATTCAATAGTCAAATCATGGTGACATAAAATGGGTGATAATCATAAGCATGGACATCAAACCATGATATAAGATGATAAAATCGAAGAAATATAGGACTATGGGAAAATAATATAAAACATGAAATCAAAATCATAAGTATAGGATAACCATCGATACATAATAAAAATGTTTTATTAGAATAACATCACATTCACTAATAATTGTATATCATGTGATAAGAATTGTACAGACTCATCCTTAAACATCACATAATCTAGTGACTTTAGACTATAATTAACTTTTTTTCGAAAATATCTTTTATATTTAGAGTTTTGGACAAATTTTGAAAACACATACAAGAAAAAACCATATTTTAAAAACACTACTGGAAATCATAATTTTCACAACACTTCTATACCAACGGTTCTTTTGAACCATTGGTATAGGTGATCATTACCAAAGGTCTCCATAAACTATTGGTAAAGATGGATTTTGAGGGAGTTTTCCCAACAGTTTCATCAAACTATTGGGAAAACAATTATTTCCAAAGGGTTTTTAATAACCGTTGGGAAAATGATGCCCTGAATTCGACAAAAAGCAGGCAACCCCACTGATTCCAAAAGCATTGCACGCCTCTCTAGAAGAGATTCCTGACTCCCAGAAGCCCTTGAGAAGCCCCATCACAGGTGCACCTCTTCCATCGGATCAGCTGGTAGGTTAGACTCATTCCAACTCTTCTCAAGGATATCCTTCCACCCCTTCCCAAGGATATCCTTCTATTCTCAAGGATATTGTTATTCCCTATTTCTAGGGTTTTTGGAAAATATTATGATTCACTACTCCACGAATTGTGTTCTCAAATCACTACATCGGTGTACACATTGTCCAATTAATGTTTTCATTACAAATATACTTTTATAAGGGCATGGTGTCTCTTTCTTGTGTTCTAATTTCAAAGATTCATATTTTTTGTAATCTTAATGCTTCAAAAATTACAGCTTCATGTATATGAACTCATAAAAAATTTCTTGTAATATTTTTTCATAGTATTTCATGAAAATCAATCGTTTCATTAAGATCATGTCAAACATGAAGATCTTATTCATCTTAATTTTTGTACACTATGTGTATTACATAACAAGTTTGTATCATGTTTCAATCAAAATCTATATATATATAAAATGACACACTTTTCACTTTTCAAAATCTATATATATATACAATCGTGCTCTCACCTACATGTTTCACGTACATCATTCAGAGTGTGTATCCTAGTAATCACCTTCAAACCACCATAAATATTCTATTTTGTTATGTTTTATTATTAGAATAGTTTTTCTAAATTTTGTTTTTCGGGTTACACATTAGTTATTTGTTTCTAATTACTTCCATATTTGATTTCATTGCAGGAAATGAAACCCATTGAAGAGAGGTGGAAGAAAATGATGATAGAAAATAATTTTCACATCACACAGATGGGAATTCCTCCACTCAGCCCTGTTGTGAGTATTTTATTTCAAATATATATATTTCAATAACTTATAATATCATGTGTTTACTTTTGTGTTAATATTTTTTTTCAAGATCCACCCCCTTGATGATAGATATCCGACGAAGAGCTTTATATTGCTCCCAGTACAGAGGTTGGTGGTAGGAGGGGGGTGGTGTCAGAGTTAGGAAACCATCTGGTGGTCCCAGTACTGAGGCCGGTGGTACGAGGGATTGTGGTGAGGGAGTTAGACAATCCACTGGTCGTACCCAATTGGATTAGGCCCCTACCACATACATATCTTCTATTCCCCATTTTGATCCTGGCGTGTCTTTAGGGACACACTAAATATTTAGGCCTCTGATGTTTACACTACCAGTTGTCCAGATATCTGTGCCATCATCTTTTTCTTCCGGTTCATTATCTTCGGGCTATTATATTCCACCTTCTTCAACTCCTACTCCGACACAATATGTGGTTGAGGAGCGTATACTGAGGGACACTCCAGCTGTGCAGTATATTCCTTCGTCTTCTGCACATCCAGTGACGTCCATTGATCTGACTACCATAGGTATATTTATATAACACTAATAAATTTTTATACCAAAATTTATTTATATTATAACTTGAACTGACATTTTTTTTCATTAATAACAGATTCATCTACTGATAGGATGCGGGGAAGATGGAGTACTCGCTTTTGTGTAGTATGGAACCGCCAGATATAGTTGATGGTAGAATACAATGATGATGGACAGATGATTGATAAATATGGGTAGAAATGTCGTGGTTTTTTGGAAATGCTAGCCAAATACTCCGACATCATTCCGGTCAGCACTCTCTCTTGGAGACATCTTCCACACGAAGTCAAGGATAATGCATGGGAACAAATATGGGTAAAAAACTATTCAATTTAATGTAGTATTTTTTTGTATTTATATGAATAAATATATTAGGTGTCAGCTTCAGTATAAATTCCCTAATGGCGAAGGTTCAAGACCAGTGCATTTAAAGGAGTTAGGAGAGCTTTGGAGAGATTATAAGCATGAGATGTTGGCTAGTGTGATAGAGTGGGTACGAAGTTAGAGACGTTACCTATCGTGGATGACTGCCCAATAGAGTAATATCACAAAATGATTACCCATTGGGAGACAGCCAAATTTAAGGTATTAATCCCATTTGATGTATTTAAATGACAGTTTTCATATTTTTCATTAATATTTTCTGATTTATTATTGAAAATTCTTTAGGAGTATTTTGAATAAAACAAAAAAAAGTATTGATTCAAAGCAATACCTCCACACTTTGGGGCACACGACTATGTCATATCATGAGAGGCAGTTGGTACGATATATTTGTTTATAATTTTTCATTAGTACTTTCCATTTTTATTGTTTCATACATAAATTATTTGATTTATTGAATATTGAATATATGATTATACTTGCACTTTATATTTTTTCAATGTCATTACAGAAGCACAAATTTAATATTGAAGGAAGTATACCTCGAGAAAAATTGTTTTTCTTGAGTAGAAGGAAAAAAGATGGAACTACAGTTAATGAACCGACACAAGAAAAGATTGTATGTTTTAATTTGTTTATTTCAAATTTTAATATCTTTTTTGAAATTTAATAATCTATTAATATTTTTAACAGGCTGCTTTAGAGGCCCTTGATTCCCAAGAGCCTGAAAATTTAGGTCTACATGATCATTTATATCAGGTTTTTGGAGAGGATCACTCTGGTCGAGTACGCTGCCGACCTGGTAAGAATATAGTCCCGACGAGGTATTGGTCCTCTCCAGGTATCCATTCTAGTACCACCATGTTGGAAAATTTCAAGGAGCATGCAAGACTGTCTAATAAAAGGGCCACTGAGCTAGTGGTACATGTTCAAACGAGGGATAATGAATTTATAAAACTGATGAAAGCTTTATCTTCATAACTTCCACCAGAGTCTAGCATGACTTATCAGACATTTATGTCATCGATGGGTGAATTATCCAATGCACTAGGTGGAAGTTCTACAGGTGGTCAAGATGATGGCGTTCCGGGTGATGATGAGGATGCTGAAGAGGACGAGGATGAGGATGAGGGAGAGGATGGGGCCGAGGGAAAGGATGGCGCCGAGGGTGAGGATGGGGTCGGCGATGAGCCTGAGGATGATGAAGAGGATTAGGACGAGGACAGATATGGTGATGAGGATGAGGTCGACGATGACAGTGGTGATGGTGATGGTGATCAAGGGTAGATTGATCCATTACATTTTTGAATTCTGTATAACTCTTTATTTTTGAACCTGGGTTTTCACTCTAGTATGGATATTTTTGAAATCAATATAACTCTTTATTTTCAACCAAATATGGAAGCCTAATTATGTTATAATGGTTTGGAGGTGATTGGTGATATATGAGATTTTATGAGTTATTGTGAGGAGTTTCTTTCCCTTTAATTTATTGATTCATAAAACATAAGTTGGTGCTGTATATATTATGTAATTGGAATTGGTAAAGTAAAATGATGGTCTCAGATTTATGAGTTGGTTATTTGGATGGTATTCTCTATCAAAAGTGGGTATATCTCTATTGAATATGGGTGAATTTTCTAATTGACTAATATATTTATTAAACTGACCATGCAATACACGTTTCCCACAATACAGAAGCACCAAAAAAATCATAGATAGACACTACACACCACAAGACACCCATGGGAGACACCCCATGAGGTAGAGTCCTTATCATAGCCACTTTAATTTAGGAATGATTTAAATCGAATTTAGCTTCTTTCTTAATTTTGGTTAATTATATTGAATTGCATATCTTGAATAAGTTTTCTTTAATATAATTATTTCATTTGATAAATAAAGTCGTGTTTTTATAATAAAACTCATCCAACGGAGGTGTGCTGTCTACAAAAAATCATAGTGATAGTTTAGTGTGTGATAATTTGACACTCAATCAGTAGTTCAACTACCTAGTACCACTTTTAGAAACAATGAATATAAAATATATATCTTTATCATACCATAATCTCGAATCAAGAGTCTATTTTTATAACATAAGATCAGTTTCTATAATGTGAAGGACAACTGCATTGGATTTATTTGTAATCATGGTCAGATGATGTTTCCCCACATATGTAGCTGGACTGGGCCAACACGTCGCGGGCACGTCGCGGTCACGTCGTGGTCACGCCGCGGTCACGCCTTGGTCACGCCGCAGTCATGCTGCGGTAATGCCATGATTTGTCCATGCTCCAGGATGACACTCCGCGATGGTTCATTGTCCTATCAGAAATTGGTTTATGATACCAATATAGAGTTTTAGATACATTACCCACCCTCCTCCCTGGACCCCGGACAACCCCCCCCCCCCCATCCTCCCTGGACCCTAGAGAGCCCCCCGGACAGCCCCTGGACAACCACCCCACCATCCTCCATGGACCCCGGAAAGCCCCCTGGACATCCCCCCAAACCTCCTCCCTAGACCCCAGATCCAAATCTAGGCTCTCTTCAAGATTCACCTGAAATCCCAACGGAAAAGAGGGTTTGAGAGCTTCGGAAGAAGATGAGAGAAGAGTGCAAACCCTGATCGAAAATAAGAAGAAAGGAGAGGATTAAACTCACCTGAATCTTCAACCTGCACTTGACGGCACAAAAAAACTCCCAAGTGACATATACGAGTCAACTCCGCCTCAATCTGAGGCGTGATGTGGCCGACACCACTCAAAGTGTCTCACTTTTCATTTAAATGGACAACATTTTAAATGAGAACAACAACTGATATACAGAAAAATGACCAAACACATTCAGATTCCATTGATACTTTAGGGAAAGGATCCATGGGTCATTTGTGATGTGTACAAGTCAACCCTGCCTGAATCTAAGGCTTGGTGTGGCCGGTACCACAGAAAGTGTCTTTCTTTTTTTAAATTTGAAACGCTTTTAAGTAAAAAAATTGGCATATGGAAAACTGACCAAACACATTCAGATTCTGTTGATACTTTAGGAAAACGATCCATGGGTCATTTGTGACGTGTATAAGTCAACCATGCCTCAATATGAGGCACGGTGTGGCCAGCACCCCTCAAAGTGTCTCTCTTTTGTTTCAAAAGAACATTATTTTAAGTGAATACAACAAATGACATATGGAAAACTGACCAAAGTCATTCCGATTCTGTTGAAACTTTAGGAAAACAATCCATGGGTCATATGTGACATGTAAAAGTCAACCCTGCCTCAATTTGAGAGCCGGTGTAGCCATAACTACTCAAACTGTCTCACTTTTATTTGAAATGGATAGGATATTAAGTGGAAATAACAACTGGAATACAGAAAATTAACCAAACGAATTCGAATTGGGAAATGGTCGGCCAGACGACATGTCAATCGGAGGTGTCATGTGACCAAGGTGGCTGAAAATTCCCTCCGTGTGTCATAAATGGCCAAAACATGCATTTAATGGTCAAATGCATGCCGAACGACATCAGAATGACTCGAAATCAAATGAAAACATGCTAATTATTATTTTGAGGTGTACGAGGAGATGAAATGTCATTCAAACGCGCGGTTTGCATGGTACGACTGAATATGTGTGTTTTAAGTGTTCGGCGTGCTTGAAAAGCATGTGTGGGGTGGTCAAAACCAGACGAACAACCTCTGAATTCTATGAAATAGGACTACAACAAAGGGTGAGTAAATTATAAAATGGTCGGCCATACGGCATGTCAATTGGAGGTGTCGTGTGACCGCGCTGGCCAAAAATGCACTCCGCGTGTCGTAAATGGAAAAAACATGCGTTTAACGATCAAATTAATTCCAAAAAACATTGAAATGACTCAAAATCACACCAAAACACCCAAATTATTTTTCTTGAGCTATACGAGGAGAAGACATGTCATTTGGACACGCGGTTTGCACGACACGACTGAATATGTGTTTTTAAGGAGTTCGGTGCGCTTGAAAATCATGTGTGGGGTGGTTGAAACTAGACAAAAAATGTCATAGTGGCATGCAATTGGAAAACAACAAAGGGTGGGTGAATTTGGAATAGTTGGCCAGACAGCATGTCAATCGGAGGTGTCGTGTGACCACGGTGGTAGAAAACGTACATCACATGTCGTAAATGTCCAAAACATTCATTTAACTATCAAATTCATGCCGAACGACATCATAATGACTTTAAATCAGACTAAAACACCCTAATTATTATTCGTGAGGATTACGAGGGGATAAAACATCATTCGGATGCGCGGTTTGCATGGCACGACTGAATAAGTGTTTTTTATGTTTTCGGCGCACTTGAAAACAATTTGTGGGGTGGTCGAAACCGGCTAAACGACCTTGGAATACCATGAAATCGGATGAAAATAAAGGGTGGGTTAATTGTGAAATGGTCGGCTAGAGGACACGTCAATCAGAGGTGTCGTCTGACCGCGCTGGCCAAAAATGCACTCCGCGTGTCGTAAATGGCCAAAACATACGTTTTACGGTAAAATGCATGCCGAACGACATTGGAATGACTTGAAATCTCACAAAAACACCGTAATTATTATTTGTGAGGTGTACGAGGAGACGACACATCATTCATACCCACTGTTTGCGCGGGACGACTGAATATGTGTTTTTTAGGTGTTCGACGCGCTTGAAAAGCGTGTGTGGGGTGGTCAAAACTGCCCGAACGACCTCAGAATGCAATAAAATTGGACGACAACAAAGGGTGATTGAATTATGAAATGGTTGGCCAGACAGCAAGTCAATCAAAGGTGTTGTGTGACCGCGCTGGCCGAAAACGCACTTCGCGTGTCTTAAATGGACAAAACATGCGTTTAACGGTCAAATGCATCCCGAATGACATCAGAAAGACCTAAAATCACATGAAAAAACCATAATTATTATTCGTGAGGTGTACGAGGAGACATCACATCATTCGGACACATAGTTTACATGGAACATCTGAATATGTGTTTTTTAGGTGTTCGACGCACTTGAAAATCATGAGTGGGGTGGTCGAAACCAGCTGAACGACCTTGTAATTCCATGAAATCAGAAGAAAAGAAAAGGATGGTGAATTTTGAAATGGTTAGCTAGAAGAAATTTCAATCGGAGTTGTCGTGTCACTACGGTGGCTGAAAAAGCACTTCACGTGACGTAAATTGCCAAAACATGCGTTTAACGGTCAAATGCATTCCGAACGACATCGTAATGACTTGAAATCACACGAAAAACACCCTAATTATTATTCGTGTGTTGTACGAGGTGACATCACGTAATTTGGATGTGCGGTTTGCACGACATGGCTGAATATGTGTTTTTTAGGTGTTCTGTGTGCTTGAAAAGCGTGTGTGGGGTGGTCGAAACCGGCCGAACGACCTCGGAATGCCATGAAATCGGATGAAAACAATGGGTGGGTGAATTTTGAAATGTTCGGCTAGACGACATGTCAATCAGAGGTGTCATGTGACCACGGTGGCTAAAACCGCACTCTGTGTGTCGTAAATGTCCAAAAAATGCGTTTAACGGTCAAATGGATGCCAAACGACATTGTAATGACTTGAAATCACATGAAAACACTCGAATTATTATTCTTGAGGTGTATGAGGAGATGGCACGTCATTCGGACATGCGTTTTGTGCGTCACGACTGAATATGTGTTTTTTAGGTGTTCTGAGTGCTTGAAAAGCATGCGTGGGGTGGTCGAAACTGGCCGAACAACCTTGGAATTCCATGAAATCGGATGGAAAAAAAGGGTGAAGGAATTTTGAAATAGTCGGTCATAAAGAACATTAATCGGAGGTGTCGTGTGACCACGATGGCCAAAAACACACTCCGCGTGTCGTAAATGGCCAAAACATGCGTTTAACAGTCAAATGCATGCCAAACGACATCAGAATGACTTTGAATCACATGAAAACACCCTAATTATTATTCGCGAGCTGTAAGAGGAGACGACACATTATTTGAACACGTGGATTTCACGGCACGACTGAATATGTGTTTTTTAAGTGTTGGGCGTGCTTGAAAAGCGTGCATGGGGTGGTCGAAACTAGCCGAACGACCTCAGAATTCCATGAAATCAAACGAAAATACAGGGTGAATGAATTGTGAAATGTTCGACCAGACAGCACGTCAATCAAATATGTTGTGTGACCGCAGTGGCTGAAAATGCACTCCGCGTGTCGTAAATGGCCAAAACATGCGTTTAATGGTCAAATGCATGCCGAACGACATCATAATGACTTGAAATCACACAAAAACACCCTAATTATTATTCGTGTGGTGTACGAGGAGACGACACATCATTCAGACACGTGGTTTGCGCGACACATCGGAATATGTATTTTTTAGGTGTTGGGCTTGCTTGAATGGCGTGCGTGGGTTGGTCAAAACCGGCCTAATGACCTCGGAATTCCATGAAATCGGAAAATCACAATGGGTGGGTGAATTGTGAAATGGTCGGCCAGAAGGCACATCAATAGGAGGTGTCGTGTGACTACACTGGCCAAAAACACGCTCTGCGTGTCGTAAATGGCCAAGACAAGCGTTTAACAGTAAAATGTATGCCGAACGACATCAGAATGACTTTAAATCACATGAAAACACCCTAATTATTATTCATGAGGCGTACGAGGATACGACACCTCATTTGGACATGTGGTTTGCGCCACATGGCTGAATATGTGTTTTTAGGTGTTCGGCGCGCTTGAAAAGCATGCGTGGGGTGGTCAAAACAAGCCAAATGACCTCAGAATGCCATGAACTCGAACGACAACAAAGGGTGAGTGAATTGCGAAATGGTCGGCCAGACTGCACGCCCATCAGAGGTTTCATGTGACCGCGGTGGTTGAAAATGCACTCCGCTTGTCGTAAATGGCCAAAACATGAGTTTAACAGTCAAATGCATGCCGAATGACATCAGAATGACTTGAAATCACATGAAAACACCCGAATTACTATTCATGAGGTTTACGAGGAGACGACATGTCATTCAGACATGCGGTTTGTGCGGCACAACTGAATATGTGTTTTTTAGGTGTTCAGCGTGCTTGAAAAACGTGCGTGGGGTGGTTGAAACCAGCTGAACGACCTCAAGAATGCCATGAAATCAGACGAAAACAAAGGGTGGGTGATTTGTGAAATGGTCGGCCAGAAGACACATCAATCAGAGATGTCATGTGACTGCAGTGGCCAAAAACGAACTCAATGTGTCGTAAATGGCCAAAACATGCGTTAAATGGTCAAATGCTTACCGAACAACATCAGAATGACTTAAAATAACATGAAAACACCATAATTTTTATTCGTGAGGTGTAAGAGGAGACGACACATCCTTCAGATGGGCGGTTTGCGTAACACGAATAAATATCTGTTTTTAGGTGTTTAGCGCGCTTGAAAATCATGCGTGGGGTGGTCGAAACAGGCTGAACAACCTAAGAAGTCCATGAAATTAGACGACAAAAAAGGGTGCATGAATTTTGAAATGGTCGGCCAGCCGGCACGTCAATCAGAGGTTTCGTGTGACCATGGTGGCCGAAAACGCACTTCGCGTGTCGTAAATGGCCAAAACAATCATTTAACGGTCAAATGCAAGCCTAACGACATCGGAATGACTTTAAATCACATGAAAACCCCCTAATTATTATTCGTGAGGTGTAAAAGGAGACAACACGTCATTCAGACGGGCGGTTTGCATGAAACGAATGAATATGTGTTTTTAGGTGTTTGGTGCACTTGAAAAGCATGCGTGAGGTGGTCAAAACTGGCCAAATGACCTCAGAATGCCATGAAATTGGACGAAACCAAAGGGTGGGTGAATTTTGAAATGGTCGGCCAGACAGCATATCAATCAGAGGTGTTGTGTGACCGCCCTGGCCGAAAACGCACTCTGAGGGTCATAAATGGCCAAAACAGGCATTTAACGGTCAAATGCATGCCAAAGGACATCAGAATGACTTTAAATCACTGGAAAACACCTTAATTATTATTTGTGATGTGTAAGAGGAGACGACATGTCATTTGGATGCGCAGTTTGCGCGGCACGACTGAATATGTGCTTTTTAGGTGTTCGACGCGCTTTAAAAGCATGTGTGGGGTGGTCAAAACTGGTCGAACGTCCTTGGAATTCCATGAAATCGGACGACAACAAAGGGTTAGTGAATTTTGAAATAGTCAGCTAGATGACATGTCAATCGGAGGTGTTGTGTGACCACACTGGCCGAAAATGCACTCCACGTGTCGTAAATGGAAAAAACATGCATTTAACGGTCAAATGCATGCCGAATGACATCGGAGTGACTTGAAATCACCCAAAAACACCCTAATATATTTCATGAGGTGTACGAGGAGAGGGAACTTCATTTGGATGTGTGATTTGTGTGGCATGGCTGAATATGTGTTTTTTTAGGTGTTTGGCGCGCTTGAAAAGCATGCATGGGGTGTTCGAAATAGGCCGAACGACCTCGAAATGCCATGAAATAGGACGACAACAAAGGGTATGTGAATTGTGAAATGGTCAGCTAGACGGAACGTCAATCGATGGTGTCATATGACCGCGATGGCCAAAAATGCACTCCGCGTGTCGTAAATGGTCAAAACATGCATTTAACAGTGAAATGCATGCCGGACGACATAAGAATGACTTGAAATCGCACGAAAACACCCTAATTATTATTCTTAAGGTGTACGAGGAGATGAAACATCATTCAAACGTGTGGTTTGCACGGAATGGCTGAATATGTGTTTCTTAGGTGTTTGGCGCGCTTGAAATGCGTGCATGGGGTGGTCGAATCCGGCCGAACGACCTGAAATGCCATGAAATCGGACGACAACAAAGGGTGGGTGAAATGTAAAATGGTCGGCCAGACGGCATGTCAATCAGATGTGTCGTGTGACCGTGCTGGTTGAAGATGCACTCCGCGTGTCGTAAATGGCCAAAACAGTGGGTTCTAGGTCAAACCAAAGTCCCTTTAAGAACCCAATACCGAAGACTTAATTGAATATTCATACCCACTACCCATGATGGGGATTCATCTCACCTCACACCCAAGAGAGAAAATTACAATTAGCCACATACCCCCTTATTCTAATTGAAAAATCTATAAAAAACATGTAGGCTATTCTGGTAGCCCATCTCATATGTTGAGAATGGCTAATGTTTCCCACTAACACATTAGGAACCATTTATACATGGATACATAATCATTAGAGGAATATAAACATCCCATGTGATTCCTATAACTCATCCTAGGTCTAAACACATGATTACTACTATTGTCTTTCTCACGGGTATCCTGATCCTTTCCACTCTACACAAGTTTTTCTGTTGGTTTTAAGATACTCAGCACAAGACAATAACTAAACATCTAATGTGCTTCCTATAACATGTAGGTTTTTTCCCTCACACCTGGACACACCCACCCCCCGGGATACCCCTAACCCCTTGTATGTCATATTTTATATTTGTTATATATAATTCGGAATTATGTATGCAACATAATTAATTTTGTTTGTGTTATTGATTCATAATTCAGAATTCATTACATAATTCATTCTTCATGTATTCAATTGAGAATTCAATTATGAATTCTTTATTGTATAGGGTAATTGGGTTCATATACATGATTATAATTGTGGTACATTCTATGGTTATAGTAGTATCAAGTTTTTAAGTGATTTTTTGTGCTATATCATGTGTTTTTGTTGCTGTTAAGAGTGTATACAGGTGTGTAGTTGAGTGTGCAGTAGAGTATTTTAGGTGCTGTCGAATTCTGGTAATACACTATACCAATGGTTTACTAAACTGTGGGTATAGTGCTGTACATATTTTTACCAATGGTTTTAGTAAACCATTGGTAAAACATTAAAATACTCCAGAAATGACAACAGTTTGTAAAACTGTTGTCAATACTCTTTACAAACATCCTTTACCAATGGTTTTAGTAAACCATTGGTATAGTGTTGTATTCCTCCAGAAATTCCAATGGTTTATAAAACCATTGGAAATGATCTTTACAAACTGCCTTTCCCAACAGTTTTACAAAAAATGTTGGTAATGGGATACTACCATGCCTTACATGCCAATGGATTGGAATCCATTACCAATGATTTGAAATAGTTGGTAATGGTTTAATTTCCATTAGTGATTGTGTACACTTCTATCTAGTATCCATTTTTTCAAAATATAAATGATTTAAAATAAAACATTTTTTCTTTTAATAGAAAATCATCATTACATTCATATTATCTTTTTTTTATTACACATCCATAAACACAGTGAAAAATGATTAAAACACATGGAATGACTACAAAAACCTCAATAAGTGACATAAAAAAAAGAAAATTGTTAGTCCAATGAAAAAAATGAAATCTTAGGAAATTTTTACCTTTATCTCAATGCTCTTTTAGAGTATGAAATAAATAATTTCTACATTAAAATCACGCACACTTTTTTTCTCAAATAAAACCTATAAAAATAATAGAAATAAAACTAAAACCCTTTTTTACAATTTTAGAGCACTACATTCATCACTCGTGTCATAAATAACTATTTTATAGTAAAATCCATATGAGAAACCCACTGATAAGCCCCTACTTCTTTAGTCTAAATACAATGAACATTACCCAATGTATTGGATCACTATCTTGATGCACCCATCATATAAGTTTTATCGAGCTCCCTAAACACTATTTTGGAACACCCAACATATAAGATATATTGAGCTCACTTGTGAGCTATAATATGGATCAATCCATAGTGTATGCTTGGTCAGCCTCACTTATTTCACATATAATGCTCTATTACCATATGGAACATTTTATTCTTACAGATTTTCATCATAAAACCATATAAAACACATTTTAAAGCCATATGAATAAAAAAATTTGATATCAAAATACCATTTGTATTTAAAAATCAATTTTCATTAACAAAATACCTAGATAAAGAGAAATAGGGGTTTTATTTACCGGTCAGGTCATTCTAAACATTATTTAAGAAAATAACAATTTCACTTTATGTTATATCAATATAGGTCATCGTTGTAGGAAAATTATTTTGAAGGATCACTTGGAACATTTCTTAAGGAAAATATCCGTTCGATTTTAAAATACTTATTTTAAAAATATGTGAAATTTTAAAGGAAAAACATTTCTTCGAAAATAAATACATAAACTTTCACATTAATCTTCAATTAAAATAGTATTCGTGATGGTGAAAAAATACATTCATGGAGTATAAGTTAAAAAATATTCATTAAAACTATTTGTGAGAAAATTTATGAAGTACCTCGTTTGGAAAATGAAAATAAGATACCTTTCAAACCATTGTATAAAAAGTAAAAATGGGTAAAAATGATTTTAAAAATAATGGATAATATTAAAAACCTTCATTAAAAAATTATTCACAAAATATGGATATGGTAAAAAAAGTGAGATTTAGGGAAACATTTAATGATAATTTTTAAAATAAATTCCCTTACTATTTGTATGACTCATCTCATACGTTATTTTTATTATTGAATAATAAACATAGTTTAATTATTTACTTAATTAAAATAATTTTTTCAAGCTCATTATTCCTTTCACATCACTTATTATAATGTTTACACACTTACAAAATCATTTAATTTCATAATAGAACATTCTGATGATATTCAACTCATATATCATAAATGAATTCGGTAGGTTGAAAATGGTAAAAGAGGTCACTATTCCAAATTCTCTAGAATAATTATCATTAAATAATTATTACATTTATAATTAAATTATAATTTTAAATCAAGCCAATTAATATAGTGATTAAAAATTAACTATGTTACAATCTTATTTACTATAGGTTGTATATACGTATGAGTAACATTTAAATTTTTCAAGTATCACTATATAAAGGAGGAATGTATTATTTTAAACTTACATAATTATCATAATATCATAATTGAGATATTAATTATTTAAATTTACTTATATATATCATCCATGTGATATGGTGTGAAAAACAGTTCACATCGCTTCATGGGGGTGGTAGTCCACACATACACATAAATGTTGTCATCATTTTTTAGTGAAAGTAATTGTAATAAAGTAAATGATATATTGTCTTTTAATAATAAAAAATATTGGATTGATATAATTTAAATTTTTTAATTCCATCATTATAATAATCCATGAGAGTTTGTGATGGAAAATGAATTACATCAGTTTATGTGGTAGTAGTTTGTGTACCCAAGAATGATTGATCCCTTTCCCATTTGATGGATGTTGGAGATGGTAATAGGTTATGAAATTAGTGTAATAACATATAATTATATTGAGGATAATTTTTTTTATTTTATCATGGTTTAAGAATATTTTATGCAGGTTTGAAGAAGAAACATAATGAAAACATCTAGATAAATATTATACCTCTTATTTGGAAAACATCATTTGATTAACAACATAATCCCTTTAAGGATTGTTTTTTTTCTAAAAAAAATATTCAATTACTTTAGGAATTATAGGAATGAATATTGAAATATATTTTTCAAAATAAGGGTTTTGGGTGTGATGGTTGGAGGAGAAGTGGTTCCCATTTAAATGAATGGTGAGGGAAACTCTTGGAATTCCAAAAAATATTAAATTAATATAAATTAATATTCAATTACAAATGGATCCAAAATAATTTATTTTAAATTTATGTTTTTATGCATATAAATATCCTCATGAAATAAAATTTATACATGTTTTGATTATTTTTTATCATTATGATTTGGTTTTAACCCTTCATTAGCCCCTTTTAAAATTACGAGGGCCAAAATGTGATTTTATACATTAAGGGTCAATATAGTTACTATAAAAGGAAAAAAGGTAAATAAATAGACCATGATTGATATCATAAACCATATATTAGTAAAATGGAATAATAAATTTTTTTTAGGAATTTTAAATCATTTAATTAAATATAATTTTTTATAATATATCTTTAATGTGAGTTTTTAGAATTATTCCTTAATTTAATTATAATAACATCAATAAAAAAAGTAAAATTAGAAAAAAATTAATAAACCTCTAAAATATAATTATAATCTATAAAATTAGTTTATCACATTAATTATCTAAAATTATACTGCTTTAAATATTTTTAATAATATTTATTTTATTTTTCTATTAATTGAATAATTATTATGTAAGTATTTAAGGTAATTATTTCTTCACTTAAAATTATAAAAATTAACATGATGGATATAAATCTTTTATATTTAAAAATAATAATTATAATATAAAAAATTACTTGGTTATACTTATTTTAAAAAAATTATAGTTATTAAAAATAAGAGTGAATTTTTTTTCTCTTCATAAATTAAAATATTCTAAATGTCATAATCTCATAAAAATGGAAAAAGGCCATATATTATAAATTTGTATGATTATGGATAAGATATTATAATTCAATTAAATTTATGTTTTATGGTAATTTTTGTGTACTTGTCATGTTATTTTTTGATCCTTAACTACTGGATTTACCCTTCTTCGTGGTAATAAAAATTATGAAGGATATAATTCATTTCTGAAAAAAATAAGAGGGCCATTTTTAATAAATTTAGAACTTTTGATTCCAAATATGGAATACATTTTTTAAAAATTCAATACATATAAATGGAAGAATTTAATTAAAAATTTAATTGTAAAAAATGAAACGAAAAATAGTTTTCTCATTAAAATGTCCTTTTTAAATACAAAAACTTGTTATGCTAAATTCATATATAAAATTCTTTTAAACCCCAAAAACTAGATCATTTTAAAGAAAAAAGAAGTAATTAAATTTTAAAACTAATTCAAAAGTATATTTTTCTTTGTAAATACTTTAAAAGAAAATATGATTCTCAATAGAAATCAATATTTTTCACTATTCAATATAAAATTATTATTTTTAGAAAATTATAACAAATTTATCCAAATAAAGTTTTTTATGATTAATTAAAAAAATAAATTAAAATTTTCAAAAATATTTACTAAATTTTCTATAAATTAATTATTAAATTATCATATAAAAATAAATATACCCATTTTTTAAGAAAATTTATTTTTGGGGAATAAAATGACATTATTAAAAATTAAGTTATTATTTTCTATTTATTTACCAATGAAATTATATTGAGTATGAAATTTATATTTTTTTCAGATATCATTTATGAAAATTCAACCCACCTATTCAATGGCTTGGTCTAGTGGTCAAATTAAAATAATAATATTTTTTATTCATTAAAGATTGATGTTGCATATCTTGTACACTATCAGACAAAGTATTTGATTTTAAAATATCAGGAAATTATATTCTCTCCAATTTTAGAAATTATGTCCTTGAAATTTAAATTTGTGCATGGTAAATATGCTTTTTCTTCTCAAAATACATTTATTGAATACCCACAACATAAAAAGGGCCAATAAAACTTCCTCTTTAAAAGAGAGAAAGGGAAGTAATACGGTCATATTGAAAAACATATATAAGGTTTACAAGTAGGAAAACATATGTTTGAATTTAAAACATTGATATGGAAGAAAAACCTAACATCCCAAGACTCTTAGAGAATTATAGATAACATTTTCATCATAATGTTATCTATCACAACATAGTAAATCTATAATGGGTTAAAAGGTTATTGAGTTCTCACTTAGAAAAGTTAACAGATAATTTTTTTGTTTTCAAAATCATTTTCCTAATTTTGAGGAATTATTTTAATTCAATACTAATTACATAAGGAAATATAATTACTTTTCATGAATATTTTCATCCTTTAGCTAATTTCCACACAAACACATCTTTTTTCTTCAAAAGATGAGAATTCAAAATTTATTTTTCTTCATTAATGAAATAGAATAGAATTATACATATCAAAAAATACAAAAAATAATTAAAATATATTCCTCCTATATTTATAAGTTAACCAAAACCAAAATTTTTATAATATGGTTAGAAAATTATCAAAAATAATAAACAATCATATGAAGAAAAAATACTTTAATCTCCAAAATTTCAGCAGTAATACCCAATGTTCAATATATATCACTCAAAAAATAAAACCCTTAAAATTACTCAAAAAAATTCCAAAGTGATCTTGAAACCGAAAAATCTAAATAATTTGATCACATAGGCATCCAAGATAAATTTAATATTTAACTTCTAAAATTACATCACTCAATATTAATGTACCATACCAGAAATTTAATTTCCCAAATCATATAATCTCAATGATTTTCTAGTAATTTATATAAATAACCTAAATCACCATAAGACACAACAAAATCATATACACTTCCAAAATATAATTCAACCCTTAATTATCATATAATATATTATAGTGTATGGTTTACCTTAATCCAATAAGGTACATAAAATAGTGAACTTATTCTAAAATAATATTAATCAATTAATCACTAAATAACTTTTCTATCCTATGGTAATCTACATAATAAACATATGTTCCTAAAATAAAAATAATATCTATTTTACAAATATTTTATATTGAAAAAAATAGGACTTCATGTAGTCTAGTGGAAGGCATTGTACCTTTGTCTCCCTTTTGATGTGGGTTTAACCCTGCAACCTTACCAGATGCGATGTGTTTTCACCCAAACATTGGGATGCCCTTTTTTATAAAATTATAATTTTATAGTCCAAATAAAACTCCTATAAATTTGATAAACATCCTAAAAATTAACAATAATTTAATCTACATTAAACAAATTTTTTAACCTCCAAGGTTATCTCATACATTTTATTTTTCATTATAAAAATGTAATAAACCATAATAACCATAAAATAAATGATCATATAAACACTAAAGGATATGCATATATTTAAACTAATGTACATTAAATAAAAGTTAAATATTCCTCACATATTTTTTTACATGATAAAGAAAAGGGTTACATACCTCAAACATCAATCAAAAATCAATAAAAATATTCCGAATTAGTCCCATCATCAAAAGACTATTAACAATTTTAAACTTATGATCATCCTTAAATATACCACTACATCATAAATCATGAATCTATTATATGTAGGACTCTTAATCATCCAGTTCCCTTCACAATTGATCTACGAACCATTCTTTTCAATATTTTTCATTAATAATTATTTCCTAACAAAACAAAATATGAATCATATAATAATAATCAACAATGTCAAAAAATAATCCTCAAAATAACACATACCATTCATATTTCATTTTCAGGTTCCTTATATTCAACTATAATGTAATTAGGTATTTCTAAATAGATAACTTTATGGTCCTATTGATCACATTTTCAAGAATATCCCCTAGGGCATCGATTTAATTAATGAAAATTATCCCCGCATTTAAGACATTCAATTGATAGTATATAAATAAATTCTTTCCCTTTCTTGTAGTAAATTGAATGCTTCATTTTTTTTCTCTGTATATCATTTATTTATGGCCTCATTTATCACAAATAAAACATTATCCCATTCTTTTAAGACATTTTCATTGGAGATTCATCTAACATTATGGACAAATAGATCATTGAATATATTTTATTTTATCATCATTATCACTTGAACATCCGTGAAGATTTATATGTGTACTATTTGAAACATTAATAAACTCACAATGCTTTAATTTGTTAATCATTACTCCTGATTTTTCGCTAAGAATAACCATAATATTTTTCACTAATGCTCCCATTCTATTTGGGGTTTCATTAAAAAATATACCATATTTTAATTTATATCTATTGTTACATTGGTTTTTGTTAGATCTAGTAATTCAAAAAATTCAAAATGGTTGTGTGACCATATCAATAAAATCATAACATACCATCTTAAAATTTGGCTAAACACTAAGATATACTTATTCATGTTATATCAAAATCATTAAATTAATCTAAAATAAATATGAATCTATCTAACATACTAACAATATTGTTTATAGGGGACTGGTTACTTTTTCTCTAATAACATCTCATCCTATAAAGTTTTATAAACCCTAATCTGATACCAACTTTATGGAACTAGCATTAAACATCACATAATCACGTGTCTTTAGACTATAATTTAGTTTTTTTTTCCAAAAAGATCATTCATGTTTAAAGTTTTAGATAATTCCCACATAACCCATATATAACAAAACAATATTTTAGAATGTAGACACTTCTGTTCTGTATCATGTTTTCTACTATATAAAATATTTTCAATAATACTTTATTATTTTCATGAATAATCTTCACAACTTTCATCACAACTTCTTCTTATCCCTTACCCATATTAAACCATATGAAATAATTTTAAACATGTAGGATGAGCCCAAAAATCATAGTAAGGGACATAAAAAAGGAAAATTTTAATCTAGTGAAAAAATAAAATCCAATGAATTTTTTTAGAAATATTCAATATTCAATGATAAAATGAAATAAATAATTTCCACATGAAAAACACATCCAATATTTTTCTCAAAAAAACCATTAAGACGTAAAGAAAGGAACTAAAAACATTTTTTTAAAAAGAGTATTAAATTCATCACCCATGTCATAAATCACTTGTGCCTAGTTAAATACATTAGAGAAACACACTAGTAACTCCCTCATTATTTCCTTTAAATAATGGAAATTTACCTAATGCATTGGTGATCTTTCTGGGTGCACCCATTGTATAATCTATACTGGGTTCACCCATTTATATTTTTTATAACCTAATGTAAAAGCTATATCAGGCTCACCTCTGAACTATAATGGGGATCAATCTGTCTTATAAGCTATATCATGATCACAAATTTCAATTATTATTCTCAAGTGCCTCATAAAATTATTTATTCATTCACATTTTTACCATAAAAACTCAGAAAAACTCTTTTAAACCCATATGAAAAACACATTTGGATATCAAAATAACATTTTTATTTAAAAATTATTTTTCAATACCAAAATACCTAGAAAATGGGAATGAATGTTTTCATTGAGGAAAATATCATTGTAAACATTATTGAGGAAAAAAAACTTTTTTACTTTGTTGGCGCAAAATTAATATGGCACAAAAGGAAGGAACGAAAAAGAAGGCTGGCACGCTGCCTCGCAAATCACCGCCGCGAAGCACCGTCGCGAAGGACCGACGCGAAGAACCCCGATCCTCATGGCCTTGCGAAGCTCTAGAGGCGGTAACCCTCCGCGAATTCATTTTGACGTTCGCGAGACCGCCGTGATGATCCAGAGGCGGTAACTCTCCGCGAACGCATTTGACGTTCGCGAGACCGCCGCGAACCTCCAGAGACGGTAACGCTCCGCAGATGTCGTTGACATTCGCGAGCGCGCCGCGATTCACCCGAGGCGGCGCGCGAGTTCTCCTTCGCGGCGCCCCTTGCTTATAAATATTGGACTCCCCCTGAGTCCCGGGGATAGACAATCTGACCCTTCTGCTTCTCCTCTCCCGAATCGCGAAGCACTCTTTGCCCCGGGAATCATGAGCTCCGCGAGGTACTTCTACTTCGCAAGACGCCTCTGCTTTGTCTTGTTTTGAGCCCCTCTTCCGAGAGGGATTCCCTTCGCGAAGCTCAAGTGAATTCGTGAAGGAAGGGGATTCCCAAGGGAACCCGGGCAGCCGCGGAGCGTTTATGCTTCGCGAAACACCCATCCTGTACTAGTGATTCATATGCTAAGGTAGGATCGCTTCACCTCGCGAAGCACACTGCTTCGCAGGACCCTGCTTCGCAAGGCACCTCTTCTTCGTGAGGCAGTGCTCCGCGAACACTGTTCCACTTCGCGAAGCACCTTCCACTCACAACTATTCCCCATGCCAAGGCCAAGGCACTCCACTTCACGAAGAACACTCCTTTGCTTAGTGATTCCCCTTCCCGTGCGACCCTCTAGGTTTCCACGATGTGATTTTAAAGTCCCAGGGACAATGTCGCCCATAGCGTTGCTTCTCCTAATGCTTCTTCACATAGGCACGCTAACGGCTATTGCTTCTTTGCATAGCCACGCTAACGTGGAACCCTTGATGGTTCGTTCCACAACCCCCCTTAACCATGGCCTGACTGGTACCTTCCCTTCCCTAAGGACCAGAGTGTACCGGTTATGTATGTCCTAGGGGTGTGGAGTGAACCCACCTCGTCCGAGCTGCAGGACGTTAAACTGCCAAGCACCACGTCCTCAACACACGACGTTAAACTGTGATCCGACCTCGTCTCTCACACGAAGGGTCCCCCCAGCTCAAACATTCTTTACACCACTCGTCTCTACGGGAATGGAATCACCCATCCACAAGGGATGATATCCTCCTTTTTGGAGTGGCGTATGTTCATAGGAGAAGGGCGACCCTAGTTCCCCAACAGATGGTTGCACCTCTGCATCTCCGTACTTCCCCACTACCAAGGTCAGTGGAGGGCGTGATAGGGAACGAGGCACCTCCCATCTTTGGACCAAGGTCCATTTTTCCTGCGCTTTGTCGCACCACGGGCCTCCATCATGGAGTAAGTCCCAACACCATGGGCCACCTAACGCGTAAGCCCCTCTTCGCTTCTCACGGACGCATCCTTCGCGACGTGATCATCAGGTCCTTACAACCTCTTGTTTCTCACACTGAGCATGACTCACGTGGGCTTAGAGTGAGCACCGACCCTGAACACCATTCCAACCTGAACTACGAGGTCTTTGATCTATGTCAAGGCATGGTACGTAGGAAGCCTCCCAGAGGTTCAAGCCCACCACTCATCGGACCAAGGTCCACCTTCACGTCGGTTTACCGGAACCATTTTCTAGCGAACTATGAGGTCTTTGATCCACGTCAAGGCATGGTAAGTAGGAAGCCTCCATGAGGTTCAAGCCACATTGCTCGGTCATTCATTCACGTCGAGTTTCGCCCTCGTCCAGCATGACGTTAAACTGTATGCCCCTCCCTTTGTCCTGCATGACATTAATCTGCACACCCATTCCAACCTGAACTACGAGGTCTTTGATCCATGTCAAGGCATGGTACGTAGGAAGCCTTCCAAAGGTTCAAGCCCACCACTCATTGGACCAAGGTCTACTTTCACGTCGGTTCGCCGAAAAAACCCCACCTGAACTACGAGGTATTTGATCCATGTCAAGGCATGGTACGTAGGAAGCCTCCACAAGGTTCAAGCCCACCCATCATCCAATTCACGTCAGTTCACCCCCGTCCGACATGACGTTAAACTGTATTCCCCAAGTTGAACTATGAGGTCTTTGATCCATGTCAAGGCATGGTACGTAGGAAGCCTCCACGAGGTTCAAGTACAACAATCATTGGCCCAGACCGTCTCCTAGTCGGTGTGCCAGGCCCCCATTTTCAAGCCCATTTCCCATTGGACCAAGGTCCCTCAGTTACGTTGGTTTACCGACACCCAATGCCCGTCGTTTATTCACTTCAGGGTTCGCTACCGTCCCGCATGACGTTAAACTGTATTCCATCAATCCTTTGAACTACGAAGACTTTGATCCATGTCAAGGCATGGTACGTAGGAAACCTTCCCAAGGTTCATGCCCACCACCAGTGAACCCACGGGTCTACTTTCACGTCGGTACGCTGACGATGCCCATCGGACCAAGGTCCACCTTCACGTCGGTATGCTGACGATGCCCATCGGACCGAGGTCCACCTTCACGTCGGTACACTGAAAATTTCCATCGGACCAAGGTCCACCATTACGTTGGTTCGCTGACAACATTCATCGGGCCAAGGTCCACATTCACATCGGTTTACCGGCACCATCCCAAACTACGCGGACTTTGATTCCCCACCACGGGGATACGTAGGAAGCCTTCTCAAGGCTCAAGCCCAACTTCATCATTGCCCCTGCGATGGTCCCATTTCACTCCCCCTCCACTCCATTCATCCACCTACCACCTATCCTGATTCTCGCCCAGACCGTCATACCTCGGTGAGACCATGTCGATACACTCCTCTTCACAGCCACCCACGGGCTGGCCCCGGCATTGGCATCCCTTTAAGGGAAATCCTTTAATCCGATCCCTTCCAGCTAATTCTATAATCGGGTTGATCCGTCTCCGCTAGACGTTAAACTCGTGGCATACCCTGTGTTAAACACGGGAAGCTGAGGAAAACCTCAGATATGTGTCTATGGGATATAATTCCCCGCGTTTGATGTGGGATGCCTCGGGCTTCCACGCCCTCGAGAAGCCCTGTGACCAGGGATAACAGACATACATGCCAGGTTCCCCAGCATCCAGACACGCTACTGATGCCTCAACGTGACTACTCCCCCGATTGAAGGTTTCTGCCCGGACCGGACCCTTTGGAATGTCCCGACAGAAGCAGTGTAATTATCCAGCGTCCATGGAAACATGACACTGGGAAGAGTTTCACAAACTACGTATTAAATCTATGAGGGAGACCCGGACTATGTGACGAGTTCTGAGGAGGAATCCACAGGAGGAAGAACCGACATCCCATCATCCCGTTTCGATCAAGGAGCAGACATCCATGAATAAGGAGCGAATGCCGCCCGACTTTGGAAAGCGGGAATGTGGGGCAACAAAGCGCCGCGCGTCCACCTCCACGGATGGATGCACACGCGCCCCGACAAAAGCATTGGAAACATACTTTATGTAACATCAATAGAGTTCATCTTAAATGGAAAAATAATTTTAAAGATCACCTAGAACATTTCTTGAGGAAAAAAACCTTTCCATTTTGATCACACTTATTTTAAAAATGGTGTAATTTTAAAGAAAAATATTTTCATTAAAAATAAACTTATTAATTTTAAAATATTTTTCAAATCAATGATTACTCATGATGGTGGGAATATCCATTTATGCTATATAATTTAAAAAACATTCCTTTCATACTTTTGTTAAAAAGTCACAGGGTGACTTATTTGGGAAATAGAAAAAAAATTCCATTCAAACAATTTTGTAAAAAGTAAACATGGGAAAAAATTAATTTAAAAAATATTATGAAAATACTGAAATCCATCACTAAATTTTTTTTGGAAAATATTGACGTAGGAGAAAAAATATATTTTTAAGAGAAACAATAATTTTTTTTAAAAAAAAGTCAATTACCTTGAGTCTGACTCATCATTAATATTATTTATATTCTAGAATAATCAAAATAGGTTCATTATTTATATGACCACTAACCTTTTCAGGTTCATTATTCCTTTAATATCACTTATTACCATGTTATATAAAATTACATATTCATTTAAATTCATGTGATATGTTTTTGATGATATTTGGAACGTATGTCAGAATTGACTTCAGTCGGTTGGAAATGGTAAAAGTGGTCATTATTAAATCATATCTAGAAAACTAATAATGAAATAATTATCACTTTTATGTAAAAATTATAATTTTTAATAAAACCATTGAAAATGGTTATGAAAAATTAACAATGATACAATCATGGAGATAGTATGTCGTACATACACATGAGTAAGGTTTCCATTGTTCAACGATCATTATGAAAAGAATTTCAGAATTATTTTATCTTTGAAAAATTAACATAATATGTTAAATTTCATATTAATTATTTAATTGTACTTATATATATCATCCATGATCACGGGTGGTGAAACACAAATGACATCACCTCATGGAGGTGGTAGGCCACACGTACACAACAATGACATAATCATTTTTCATTTAATGGAATGGTGAGAAAGCAAATGATATATTATATTTTTAGAATTAAAAATAATTCATTAAAATCATATATAAACCATAATTTCATCATTATAATCATCCATGAGTTGTGGTGATGGGAAACCCATTACCTCAGTTTGAGAGGCGGTAGTCCATTGTACACGCAAATGGTGGATCCATTTCCCATTTGATGGATGTTGGAGATAAATATTTGTTATTTCTTTAATTTATTAATATCTCAGTATATTTAGAATAGTTGTTTCTTATTTTATCATTGTTGAAGAATATTTTGTGAATTTTGAATAAGAATCAAATCCAAAACATACGAATGAAAAGGATACATCTTCTTTGGAAAACAATATTTGATTATGAACATAATCCCTCCATGGTTAGTGTTTTCCCTATAACAAGACCTATAGAATTAGTGGAGGGATTATAGAAAGGTATTTGGTTAGGTATTAAATAAAACTAATGGGTTTTTAATTGGGAATTATTGAGGAGAAGAGGTTCCCTTTTATAAGAGAGGGGATGGTCACTCTTCAAATTCAAAAAAAAATTAAATTAATATAAATTAATATTCATTTTAAAATGGATCCAAAATTATTTATTTCAAATAAATGGTGAGTATGTATCAAAATTTACTTAGAAATTATAATTTATAATTTTTTTGACTATTTTTGAATGCTTTTTTTATTTTAACATTTTGTTAACCCTTTTTAAACATACCATGGCAATAAGGTTTTTTATACATCAAGGGTCAACATAGTTACTATAAAAGATAAAAATCCAATAAATAGAAAATGTGTTATATTATCAACCAAATGATATTAAAATGGAAAATATAATATATTTTTAATTTTATATCATTTAATAAAATATTATTTATTAGAATATGTCGTTAATGTCAATTTTTAGAATTATTAATTTATTTGATTTTCAAAACCTAAAAAAACTAAAATTTTAAAAATATATATATTTTAATATAGCTATAAAATTTCATTTTTATCTATAACATTAGTGTATCAAATTAATTATCATAAATTATATAACTTTAAATATTTTGGATAACATTTATTTGATTTTTCTACTAATTGAATAATTATTGTGTCAATGTTGTGTAAGCATTTAAGGTAAAAATATATTAACTAAAAATAAAAAATAAATTACGATGACTAATATAAATATATTATATATAAAAATAATGTTTATAATGGAAGATATCTTATGTTTATCCTTATTTTAAAAATATTATAGTTATTAAAAACAAGACTGTGACATTTTTTACACTTCTTGAAATAAAACATTATAAAGGTAATAATTTCATATAAATGAAACAAAATACATATTTTGGACCTTTTTATGGTTATAGATTATAAATTATAATAAAATAAATTTAAATAATGTTTTAGAGTTATTTAAAAATCCAAATCATTTTATTTTTAATCCTTAATTATCTAATTTACCCTTCACCGTGGTAACAAAAATTAAAAAATTTACTATTGCATTTGGATAAAAATCAAAGGAACCAATTTAATAAATTTGGAAATCATAAATAAAAATATTTAATCCATTTTTAAAAATTTAAAAAAAAATTGTGAGAATTTAATTTAAAATTAAACCAGAAAAATCCAATGAAAATTGTTTTTTTTAAATTACTATTTTGAATGTAATTTGTTTTATAATAAATTCACGTATAAAATTCATTTTAAATACCATGATTGTATAATATTATAACATATTTTAATAATTAAAATTTTAAAACTAATCCAAAATAGAATTTTACTTTGTAAATTCTTTAAAATAAAATCTGCTTTTCAATAAAAATCAAAATTTTTATCTATTTATTGAAAAATAATTGTTTTTAGAAAATTATAAAAAAAACCCATAATATTGTTTGTAAATTATGAATTAATAAATTAAATTAATTAGTTAAAATAAATTTTCTAATTTTTTTTGAAATTTATTTTTTATATTTACTCAAAAAACCCCATTTTAATGAAAATGTATTTTTGAAGAATAAAATGACTTTATTAGAAATTAATTGATTATTTTTATAATATTTTTCTAATTTATTTATATTGATTATGAAATTTATATTTATTAATAGATAATTTATTCATATTCATACACACCAATTTAATAGTTATTCCATAACGATCACATTTAAATAAAAATATTTTATTGTTCTTTTAACATCAGTGTTTCATATCTTGTAGACTATAGAGAATAGAATTTTATTTTAAAATATTATTATATTAAAAAATTAAAAAATTCATAGGAGGGAAATATAATTCTAGGTAAACCTTGAACATTCATATCATGTACAATCATTAGTGTGCTACATATATCATACAAGATAAGAAGGCCTCTCATCACATTAAATCCTATAATTAAGGGGTGAGGGTGACCTATATTGATGTCCCAAATAAAATACGTATACATAAATATAGTTTAATGCCATTTATTATAAATGGTAATTATTGTTAAAAAATAAAATGTTGGGCCTGTAAAATCTCGGGATAATTTCAGCATCATAACAGGTGCACATACAGATTCATAAAAGGGTTAAATGATAGTGAAAGGTGGTATATCATTACATTGGAATCATCTTTTTAGTAAAATTATTTTTAAAAAAGCATTAAAAATTGAAAAATTTTAAATATAAATCCTTAGTATAGATAAATTACTTGAAATTAAAAGGAAGAGAAGATGATCCCTTACCTCATGTTCAGCTTTCTTCAAAATACCTCTAACATCTTTTGTAATAATTTTAGTTATATTATAATTATAAAATTGGATAATTTAAAGGCTTATAATATCATATATTATCGACTTATAAAATTTAAACACCCCTTATTTAATAATTCTTTATTGAAATCATCATTTATGGGTGTTATTTATTTTATTTTTCGTCAGAACTTCTATTCGGTATTTCTAGTTCTTATACATTGATCTTGGTTACATCAGATATAGAGTGTTAAAAATTATATAAATATCATATATATTCATTACTTACATATTTATAGGAATCCATAAAAGGAAAATATAGAAAAACAAATCACACAATTCATGGAGATTGTAGGCTGGAAGTATATAAGAACGTTGTTTTCACTTTTGGAAGGATGGAAAAATGAAAGGTAAATAAAAATTCACATTTCAAGATTCGTTATTATATAATATATATTCATTAAATTTTTCCTTATTAACATCTATGTAAATAGGAAATGAATAATGATTCAAATTGGTTCGTGGAGGTGGTAGTCCGTAAATACGCACGAGCGACGTTATCATTTTCTATGGGATTGGAAAGTAAGAAGGTTGAAATTAAATTTTAATTATAGAATCATAATTATTTAATAAATATATAATTTAAACATAAAAAAATAATATTTACCATCCATGATAGATTGTAATGTAAAGTTAATTTTATTACTATGCAGAGGTGGTAGTCCACACGTATGCATGAGCGATAATTTCACTTCCCATTTGATGGAATATAAGATGTATATTTCTGGTTCCATAATCATAAATTTTTTTAATTATTTTTAGGATATTGAAGTTATTATTTTATGATGAATACCAAATATTTATAGGATTCTTAATAATAAATTAATTGGAAGAGGACACGTAAGACTATTACCTCTTGGTTAACCACTAATAAACTTGTTTTAACCATAGAAATGATAATCAAATTACACAATTTTATTTTCATAAGGAAAAAATAAGGGGAAATTATTAAATATTATAAATTATTTTGTTTAAAAATATGGAATCCATTTTATCAAATTTATTTTATAAAATATGGTGAATTTAATTGAAAACTGAACCCTCAAAATGTGATGAAAAGTGTCTTCCGAAAAATGGTTTAACTAACTATAAAATGTTTTTTATATCCAAATTCTACATTAAATTTATTCCAATGGCCTAAATTTGATTATTTAAAATATATTTAACCCACCAATAATTTTAAAACCATCTTAAAATATAATTTAACATTTTTTATTCTTCAAATGAAAAAGAAAATTTTCAATAAAAATCAATGTCTTCCACTATTAATAGAAAAATAAGTCATTTTATAAAAATATCATAAATTTAAAAAAAATTAATGTTTAAATTTTGATTGAAAAAATTATGTTTATTTTTTCAAATCAATTTTCAAAAATAGTATTAATTTAATTTTATTATTTATTCGGGAAAAAATATTGTTGAGGAAAAATGTATTTTTGAAGTATATAAAGGATTATTAATAAGTGAGTCCTTATTTATAAATATATTTTATTTATCCAAAACCTTTTTACATAATTTTTAAAATTGTTTATTACTATTCAATCCATTAATTGTTTATCTATGTTCTAATGATATACTATATTACGGTTCATTTAGACTCATACTTGAGTGTATTGCAATATATCAAGGAAATAAAAATTATTTGAAGAGAGAAATATCATAAAATATCAAGGTGTTACAAAATTACATCATAAATGTGTTATTAGAAAGTAAGAGTATTGATTCAATAGGATGGAATTATCCAAAATACCTAATGGAGTTTTTAAAATGTTAGAGAATCGCTATATCTGGAATCAATGATACAGAAAACAATTCTTCTGTTTTAATGGTATATGATACCAATTTCATACCTTACAAGTGTTTGAAATATACAGATGTTCAAAATCAAGGGAATAATTTATAGAGACTATATTTTTTATTCTAGTGATTAATCAAAGAGTTAAAATATAAAATCCTTGAATGCAATGGATTATATAAAGATCAAATGGATATATGTAAATAATGTGTATATTTATCTCATATATCTTATATTCCAAGAGAATTTGTTTGTTAACAAATTATTGTTATGAAAATTATGAGATAATTTATTCATTACAAATTGTTTATGATTTATTAGATTCTATGACATATTTTGAGAAAAAGATAAGGATTAAAAATTTACATTTTTGGGTAAGGGAGATTATATGAGATGTTGGATAAAATATGAGGAATTGTGATTCCACCATTACTGGAATATTTTAAATAATAAAATTCTTTGTATGAAAATTATCTAAAAACATAGAATGAAATATATGATATGGATGCAATAGTATGATGTAAAAAAATCTTACTAGGAGGAAAAATTTGTTTTTTCTGAAAAATAGTTTGGATACCATGACATTATATTTTGAGGAAATTATATTATATAAGAGTTTACTGTGGGGATTTTTAGGCTTATAGAAGATAAAAGTTAACAAATAAAAATAGTATTTCCAGAAAAATTTTAAAGTGAATTCCACTTTATATCATAAAATAGTTTATGGTGTATGTTGGTAAAATAATAGTATAAAGTGTTATAATAGTTAAAAACTTGTTTAATGAATTGGTTTTATGAAGATGGTTCCATGAATAATGATTATGTACTTATAGTGAGTTCTAATTAGATAATAGGGGTCTTTAACATCGTAACATTAGACATTACAATGTTAATGAATTTGAATACGTTTAAAGATTTTAACACTAAGAATATGATTCCTTTGAGTCAAAATTATTGAAACATTATTTCATTATAGATGTTACTCACTAAAGGTTTATTTGGTGGGTTGTATTAAATTTTATTGTAGAGACGTGGTAGGAATTACACATAAATTTAATGTGTTTAACAAATCCCATGAATGTGTAGTAATCATAAGGTTGATTTAGCAGTTTATCATATGTGATATGTTAGGTATAATATTATGTATGTTTTTATTAATTATCCTTATAAATATTTAGGAATATTAATTATATCATGGTATATAAAAATAAATTTATAATTCATCGTTATTTCACATTTGTTATATAAATATATATATTAATTTTCATTTCATGAAGTGTTGTGATAATTTTACTCTCTTGGTTATACTATGAGTTATCCCTAATTAATTTTTCTCATGGTCTGTTAGAAGTTATGATTAATTTTTATGGTTATCATGAGTATAATTATTGTATTGGTATCTGTCATATGATCATGAGGCACAAAACAAGTTGTATGCACTAGATAACCCATTAAGTATTCTACATGGAGTGTTATACACTATTTATTTAGTATAATAGGGGTGCATAGATAATATTTGGTGCCCCCACTACCCTGTGGTTTATGTGATACCTTGAATTAGAAATATAATAGTTTGATACCCTAATTACATAAGTTGTTAGTCTTACATAATTTGGGGGTGTTTAGGTAGGTTGTTGATCATGTATTCTGTTTTCACTAAAAAAATATTGGGATTTTACTTCTCATATAATGATTATGAAAGTTGGGACCTCAATTGGGATTGAATTATGAAGTGTAAAACCAAAAATATATAGTTTATATGATGATCATTTCTATTCATTTTAGGGGCATGTGATGCGACGATCCATAATAGTGAAACATATGTGATGTATTCATTGACATGGTAAGACTATACATTAATAATCAAGATTTCTTGAGTATGATATATGGGTTTGGCATAATCCATGTCTCATGAAACTCAATGTATTATACCGACGGATCATATGAGAATTAATGATTGAAAATGATGTTGTTGTAGAAAAATTATAGAGATACATGTTATTAATGGGGATGACATCATTTTTCTTTATATCTTGAGTATAACTAATGATTTTTTAGAGGCTTTTATTTTTTACCTTTATGAATTAAGTTATTTATATTTGTATTCAATTCTATAAACTCCCTTGGGGTCCCATTTTGTTGTTTAATGAATGTGTATTCTGTTTGAATCGGTGGAATTCTCCAAAATTATTTTATAGTTAATCCAAAATGCATTTTTTAAGGGAGTTAACAAGGTATTTCATATTATGTAAAGCAATTTTATGTTAAGTTTAGTTTTCAAATAATTTTTAGAAGATATATAAAATGAGTTTTGTATATGGTATCATATGTTTTCATATAAGGCATTATACAAGGAAAAATGGAACTAGGATTTAGTGAATGTGCGATAATGAAGGATATATTCCCAAAAACCAATATGTATATGGTGCTTCTAGGCTATATCATATGAGATGATATGAGTACATCAAGAGGCATTTTATAAGATCAAATTACACCTCTTAAAATATATTTGAAGGTATAATATTGCCATATCATTTGATAAAATATAATAATATCAAAACATCTATATTTTCATGGAATTTTAAAACAAGTAATCTTCCACATGGGTCATCATTAAAATATAGAATTGCACAAGATGAAAACATGGTGAACTCATTAATTTTTGTGATGAATGGGTAGGTTGGAAGTAGCATAAACTAATAGGTAATAAAATATGAGTTAATACATGGAATTATCTCAATAGATTATATAAGGTAGCCATTTCTATAGTATGGTTTGTGTGTGTGTTAGGCCTACCTAAGGATATTATCGATACATTATCTTCTTATTAGATTCATTCTCTCTTACCCTTATTTTTTAGAGGTACTAGCATCTTTTCAGTTCTAAGAGGCTCATACTTGTGGGATAAGTGCTTCAATATACTCTTAAGGATATCTACGAAGTAGGTATGTCATTTGGTAGCCTATCATGTGATCATCATCAAACACATATGATGAATACAGATGTATTTCCCCTCTTAGGTAAAGTTTTCATGTTTTATTTTTTTATAAAAAAAACTTATTCATGGTTTCAGATATCTTTCATGGTGATCTTATGTTATGTGTTTCTATATTGATTTCATTTTTTTAATTAATGTCATTATATTATATGAAAACTGCCACCTTTGAGGTAGTTTATGTCCCAATTAAAAGGATTATTGTTTCAGTATTACATGGATGACCAATAGTCGGGATTGTGAGTTGGATATTGAATAAGGGAATGATAACCTTTTATGTATTGTTTATCAACAAATCATGTGGATGGATAGGGATTACAAGGTTGGTTTGGGAAGGTAATTTCGAGCTGTATGTGCTACTGTATGGCTGAGATATAGGTGGATATGAGTGCGTGGAAAGACAAGGGATGGGATATAGGAATTTCTATATTGTTCTATTTTTATTATTATTTATAATATAACAATTTTATATAGTAGTAATGATCCACACCCTAGGTGAAAGGGTGGAGGTATGTGACTTGATCGAATATGTGATACAAGAATGTATCATGAGTGAGATAGTTGTAGTCAGTATGTGATATAAGACCTTAGCCTTAGTGAGACAGTAGTGGTCATGATGTGATATAAGACCTTACACATAGTGAAAGGATAGTTCTTATGATATGATACAAAAACATACCCTAAGTGAGAGTGTAGTGTTTGGGTTGTGATAAAGGAACTTCCCCATAGTGAGTGCCCAGTCATCACAATGAGATATTTGACATTTCCCTAAGTGATATAGTAGTGATTGGGATGTGATATATAATATTACCTTATGTGACAGGGTAATGGTAATGATGTGATATGATACCGAAAACTATGTGAGGGGGGGGGGTGGGGGTCCTAGAATGTTAATTTTTACTTAATATTGATTGTTATCCTTTAACTATAATTCAATACACTTACTCTACTATTTTATGATTTTTGGTAATTGGTATGTTATTATTTGTTATGGTACGTAGATTATTGTTTGACTATGTTGGTTATAGAATCTGACCACTATGTGGAAACCTATATCATTCTAGGAGGCATTCCTGAGGTCTTGTGACACTCTACCTAGGGTACAATTTAGAAGATTTTAGTCACCATGTAACAATTTACAGACACATTCTCCAATTGTTTTGATTAATATATTCTATAAATATCTACTAATAATAACATAATAAATTTTTATTATTACCCATTAATGAGTGGTGTTTCATGGGGCCCTTATCAAAGGAAATTGTGAACCTAAATTTAATGTAGAAATAATGGGAATCAGGTTTTCTATAAATAAAATAGTGGCTGGGTTTCTTGTAATCTTTTTTATGTGGTCTAGTGTGCGGATGTAGTGATTATATTGAATTGGTTTATAATTCAATTTTGAAAATAGTGAATTAACCTTGGATATCTTGAAACTTATGATTACATCATGATCCCATTCTTTTAAACTTATATTTTCTATCTAATAAAATGAAACCTCTATTGGTTATCCTAAATTTAATTTTTTCCCTTAATCAGAGGGATACTTTAATCCCTAAAATCACCTATATCATCTATAATATTGATCAGAAATCTCAAATTACCCTTAAATAAACTCACCGCTCATAATTGTAAGAATTGGAGGGATCCTATGTGGCCTTTTCATGAAATCCATAGAAATAGGTAAGAATAATTTTACATTCAAAGAACAAAAGGAAATATATTAATGATTAAAACATTTAAATAAATCTAGAGAGATCAATGAAATAAATTATTGATTAACTATAATTCATTGAAATGTGTAAGGAGAATATCTTTATCTCTACAATTAATTTCTTAGTATTCCATTATATGAAATTAAAAAATCTATAAAATTAAATAATATAATAGTATCTCAACAAGATTAGTAGCTATGGAACTCATCATTAGATAGAAGTGATTCTTATGTGTGTCGTTCATAGTTCTTCTCTTAGTTAACCACCTTTAATATAATCCTCATATTATTTTAAAAACATTCATTTTCCATATTTATAACTTGATAGTGTGGATTACTTCATCTTGGTTCATCATGAATATTATTGTTTCTTGACACACTTCCCATAATCTGTATCCTTCATTTGAATCTCTATGATCACCATGTGGGTATTGAAAGGGAAACATCCCATATATTGGTAGACCATAAGATTGTGATTTGAATTTTAGTTAGAGAATTCACTTTTAGGAATTTTTTTGTTGATATACAATTACGTGGTCTTTAAACATTACACGGTTTTTCTTTGGTATGATGACCATTATACAGAATGTCTGAGGCTCTATATACCCTTACATGAGAGACCTAAAATATTCATATTGCATATAATTCCTGAACCTTAAATATAACATAATATTGAGTTAATTCAAGAATTCATAGGTTTAGAGTTTTATAGAATTAGGCCATAAATATTGCATTACATCTCAAAAATTACAATGTAGACACTTGCACTCTCTCAAATTTTTTCACAATAATAAAACTCCTTAAATAAAAAAAGAATTATTTTCTTGATAAAAATCTCCTTGAATTATTCTTTTATCATACCATTCCTTATACCCTATGAAAAACATTTCAAAAGCATGGGATGAGCATAAAAATCTCATTATGGGATATACAATAAGGAAAGAAAACATTAGTCCATGAATATATAAAAATCAATGAAATCATAATTTTTACTCATAAAAAATAATATTTTTAGTATTCCTCATGAAATAATAAGATTTATGAATAACTAATAGAAATCATAAATCATAAAGTTAACTTCTAGAATTTATAACATACTTACATTTTGGCTTTCACAGCTACATAAAGAGTTACATTTGAAATACCCATCACAGTATACTCCCTAAATCTATTAGGAGAAACATTAACATTTACCTCTATCACATTAACCAATGTAATGGAGGGATATCTTGGGGTAACCCACCCATGGTTTATCATGGAACGACCTATATATGTAAAAAATTACCAAGAACAATACCATAATCATAACACATAACCCAAGCATAGAGAAAAGATAACATTTTCACATTGCAATCTCAATATATAATTTCAAGATACTGACCCAATAAATGATTTATCAAAACCATTTTAAATACAAAAATACATAAAAGGGTATATGGTATTTATTTTCATTTTAAAAACATTACAACTTGTTAAGGAATCCAAATATAAAAAAGTTCTCGCAGCGGTGGAAAGGTCATTGCCGCCACGTACATTAAAAAGAAACATTCCTTTTTTTTATTAGTAAAATTCTACGTAGAAAAATATTCCATTTAAAGACTATAGAATAAAATGAAAAAAAGAGTATAATTATACACCATATAAAATAAGGTCCTGTATAAACCATAGTATGCCTCAATGAAAGGAGATTGAGATGAAGTCCCTTACCTTGAGTCCAACTTATATTGTTCATTCTTTATCTAAATAAATAATAAACATAAGTTAATTTATACTTTCTTAAAAATAGTTTTCAAGTTTATTATTACTTTAATATCACTTATTAACTAGTTATAACAATCATATAATTATTCCAGTTCATATCAGTCATTTTTTCGATGTTTGGTACTTGAGTAAAAAATGAACTTTTTATAATTTACAAATGTTCCATGTGGTAAAAATTACATTATCTACAGAACAATGTTAATGATTTAAATAGCACATGTATCAAGTATATATATGTATTTATAATAGTTCATTATATTTGGAGATATGAAATTAAATTCACCGTTCATGGAGACGGTAGGTCGTACGTACGCATGAATGCTACTTTCATTTCATTTCCATACGAAATGATACATATGTACATTATAATTCCAGTATAATATATATTTTATATTTTTTACATATTTTCCTTAATTTCATTCTTTATACATTCCATGTTTGGAATGAACGAGTCATATCACTTTGAGGGGGTGGTAGTCTGCACTTCCTCAAATGAAATTATTGTATTTACACATTTTGGTTAGTATAAAGTTATGTTGTAAATAACAAATATAGAAACAAAGAGAAAATATAAATATAATATATATCATATAAAAATATGGTTCCATCATAATGGCCACCATGAGAGGTGTTAAGAGAAAATTGAACAATCATCGTTTCATTAGGCAATAGTTCACCGTACAGAGAAATAGTACATTCATATCTTTTAGATGGAGGTGTGTGTAAGTGTAGTTAGAATATATATCATAAAAAATCCACATATATTGAGGATACTGGTGTTATTATGTAATAAATTAATTATAATATCATAGTTTGTGGATAAAGAAAACAAAAGAAAATAACTTGAGAAAAGATGTTACCTATAAATCGGGTAACTTCTTCTGATTTGAGTCAAAAGGCATTATGGAATATCCTTCTACCCAAGGTAAGCCTTCTAGGAGGAAGGGGGGATTTTGGGAGCTGAATTGGATATAATTTTGATGATCCAAGGGGATTTAGAGGAGTGAGTGATATGGGTATATGTGGTGTCCTTTTATATGAGGGAGGATGGGCACATTAAGAAAGTCTGGAAATATTAATTTATTATAAATTCAAATTTGGATAAAAATGTTCCTAAACTAATTTAAATAGAATATAAGATGATTTTGGTTTGAATATAAATCATCCAATAATTTTTATATAAGTTTTTATTTTTTTTCATTTTTATATTTTTAGTTCAACCCTTATTTTACACTTTTAATCTTACAGTGATATCATCTTATTTACAAATTGTGGATTAATGTAATTACCATATCATGTCAGAAGCCCCCAAAAATCATTTATGACATATTTGGATTATATTAACCATTTTTATGAATCCTAGTTTTTTATTAACTTAATATTTTTGGTCGGAGTGGAATCTCAAGAGGGGTGTGAATTGGGTTCCAACTTAAAATTTCTATTAAGAATCTTATTTTAAAAGGATCTCCAAATTTTAAAAAAGCCCAGTTAATTAAGGCTGAATAGATGTAAATTTTTGGTTGGTCAACAATTTTCTTAAAGCGTTATTAATCCTAAGTTGATTCAATGTAAAACACCTCTTCAACATTTGAAGAAAGTTTACTAAATTAAACAAATACACATACTAACAAAAACTAAAAATCAAAGTGAATGAAAAACAGTTCTATGTTTTAGAAAATATAAGTAGCGGAAAATAGATAAAATAGAGTATAATAAAATATAGTGCATGGTGATGTAAAACAAGAGGTTCATTTTCAAGCCGAGACTTAATCCTCTCCACTTAGTGATCACCTTCCACCAAGCAGTTTATATTAGTAATAAAATTGATACATAGCCTGTATCGGGATTTACAATTGTTTTCTCAAACTGTTTAGGGTTCACACCCTCTTCCATAGTTCTTCATGGAAAAAACATATAGTACAGACCACACATGGTCTGTTCCATAGTTATATCTGGGAAACAAAATGTAGATGATGTTTGATGTGAGGATATTCAATATCATCCAGTTTAAGCATAGGAGACAGCGTTTGAAATAGACAGACACACACACCTCTAAGATATGTAAAATAAAATTACATAATAGAGTTGAGACTATAAGATGAGTTTAGAAATATCTATGTGTTAGCAGTTCAGCATTTGACTCCCTGGATTGAATAATTTCACGTTTGAGCCTTTATTTTGATGTTTTATCCAAAACAGAGTGTCTCCACTCCAGGTTCTTACTTCGAGTGTTCTCTTTATGGTGTCGATCAAGAGTTGATGAGGCACAGAAGGCAGAAGTGAGGTTTTTCCAAAATGATCTTCGGGTTGCTTTGTTGATTCACAGTGTAAGTGATGGATGGTTCTTCTTTGATCTTAGTAGGTAATCTTCTTCACATGAAGAGATGCACTTTTTATGTCGTACCACTTCACCATGTATATGTATCACAATTTTTTTCTAGCTCTACTCTTTTTATAATTGAGGTCTGACAATAGGAATGAGTAGATCATGCGCGATCTTTCGCATACATCATATTATCCCTAGATATGGTTTACTAAGACATCGATAATCAGCATTAATTAATGTGAGAATAATTTAAATTGTCAATTATGACTATTAGAAAAATATAATGAATTTTAAAAAGTAAGGGTATCGGTTGATTGGTAATGGTATCCTTCACATTAGTAGGCTTCAACAGCAGGTGCAAATCGGCAACCTCCAACTATAACCTTCCATCAGTAACCCTCTACAATAGGCTTGCATTGATGATCTTTGTATCAGTGACCATGTATTGGTGACCTTGTATTAGTGACCTTGTACATAGATAAATTCTATACAGTAAGCTTAAAATGAGAGCAGTGAGATTAACAGTATATATGTATTACATTGAGATAAACATGATTTTCACATAAACAATTATCCCATAAGAGAAACAAGATGCTTTATATAAATGAAACATGATTTCAGATTATCAAAATAGGTGATTCCAACAATCTCCCCCTTTTGATAATTACAAATTATGTCATTGAATTGTTAGGATTTAACTAGTTTTGAGTCTAGGATAAACACATCTACTAATTCTGTTAGAGATGTTAAAATACACATATTAGTAAATCATTAAAATTAAATTGATGTCAGAATATATATTGATGATAGACAACTGAAACACTAAACACCTATCCCCCTTTATGATTAAAAAAAATAATATATAAAAAAAGAGATAGAAAAAAGGTTTTGTATTAATAAAACAGGAGTAAAATATAGAAAAAGGAATACACCAATCCCTATCAACTAAGACAATTCACACTCAATCCACATCAGATATATCCATTAGAGGTTTGGATTTGAAAGATGTGGAGTTAGGTGCTGAAGGTGAAGGGATATGCCAAGTGATGGTAGTTAGCTATGTAGGAGGAGTAAAAACCGAGGCATCAATAGACTTATAGTGAGTAGATCTCCGAGGAATCATGGGGTTCAAGCTTCTGTTGGCCTGATCAAGAGTTATCAAAGGATCCGCACTGATGGAACCGGAAGCAGCTAAGGTAGAATGCAAAGCAAGAGGAACAATGATATGAGTGTAGTTTACATAGAGAAAGGGTAATAGAATATTCCTAAAATCCATAATAATACTTCCTCCTCTTTCCCTGTTAGATATAAAATCATCCTTATTCTCTATAAATTTCTCTGATATAGGAGTCAATTCCCTGAGCCTTCTAACCTGATCCTTAAAGGCCAGAGGGATAGGTGGAATCCATAAGTTATCCTACAAAAACTTGAAGTGACCATCCATCTGATTCTTAGTATATACATTTTTGTAATAAAAGTCAACTGGATCCTTAATTTCCTTCTGATCTTGAGTAGCTTCCCTTAAATAATCTCCCACAAGATTATGAATCTCCCAGAAATTGAAATGTCTTGAGTCAAAGAATGAGGTTCCTGGGTACTGGCACTGGTGAATCTTTCAACATCTTTTCTAACGACATATCTGAAAGCCACTATATCAACTAGAGGAGATGCTGAAGTGGAAGTAGATGTAGCTGGAGGTTCCAGAGTGAAAGCCACCATCTCCATGATAGATTTGTTCATCCCACTGATGAGCCTTTTCACATCATCATCTTTCTCTTTGACATGTGTTTCCATGGACTTCGTGAAGTCCTCAAACACAGTTACTTACTGCTGAACCGCACTGTTGATATATCTGAGATCTCGATCCACCTGATCTCTTGAAGCCATATATGCATCTAAGCTAGCAATATACTACTTCACTGATTCCATAGAATCTACCAAATCATATACCGGATTCTTACATACTAAGACCTCATGTAACATAGCTGAGTGAGAGGTAGAAACTAGCCATTCCATTATAGAGGTGACAAATTCTTGATTTTGAGTCATAGCCCTCTCAAAACCAACCAATCTCACATGAATGTGGATCCTCGGATCTATCTTTATTGATTCCAAATCTTCCGTCTTCACATAGTCTCGAGGCAGAAGTACTACTGGCTTCACAACAGTATTTTCTGAAATATTAGTAATTGTAGGACTTCTAATAGGCTGGTCATCTTCATAATATCCATAATATAAACCTAAAACCACAAATCTAGGATCTCATGTCCAGTCCTCTATTACATGAGCAACAACAACTGATCCTATAGCAACTGGTTCCTCCCCCTCAGGTGGATAAATCTCCAGATCAGCCACATTTTTCTCTTCCAAACTTCCTTGATCAAAAACATCAGTATGAGATCCCACTGCATCTTCTTCTACTGAACTGTCAATAACATCCACTGCAGCTATAGATTCAACCAATTCTTCAACTTCTTCATCTCCACTTTCTCTCCTTTCTATATGTCCTATTAGAGGACTAAAACTTAGACATTCATCTTCACTTTTAGCCGGAGCTATTTAAAAGTCATCATGAATTGATTCAGAGTCCTCATCCTCATCTGAGGGATCTCTAATGTATCTTAAGACATTTTCATCCCCTTAAACTTCACTGGTTTCATCATCACGGTCCCTCAGGATATGCTTCCTTCTAGGAAACCATTTTGGTGGACTAGACACACCAAAGGATATAGTACTATTATGAGGATTAGAGGGAAGGTCAGGATCACTCCTGTCATCTATAGGACAATCCTCTCTTTCTTGCACAACAAAAAATTCTTCTCTTTCTTCATCTGAATAGGAAGGCTCAACATCATCGAGCTTTAGACCAGGGACTCTATTATTATTAGGCATAGCAGGATGATCCGTAGGGTTAAAATCATCATATAACTTAGCCTCATCATTCACCCGTCTCCTCAACCATGTATTCTAGTTGATCTTCGTCAACTTGGAAATCACTTTGGTGATGCAATGGTTATCCCCCACAACAAAAGTTTCCTCCTTTTCTCCTGCAACTCCTTTCACTTTCAACATAAGGGATATTAACTTAGCCTGAAATAGGGCATTGGATTTGGAACTGGACATAGTCATATATTCTAGTTGAATCATCAACAACCTAAATAAGTTTATCTTCATTTTATGCTTCAATAGATACAAGAGAAAAACATCATGAAACTTTAAAGTTGCAAAGTCCCCTCTCATGGGACTCAAAATATGCCGGAAAAACAAAAACAGTAGCTTTTCTTCTCCTTCTATATCAAAAATAATAACATTCCCAGGGATCTCACTCCCTGTCAGTTCAGCCAGAACTTCTTCATAACAAAATAAATCTATAGTGGGAGGCACCACTTTTGAGTAAAAGTAAAAAAATCTCTTTATGTGCTACTCTCAAACATTCAACCCATTCCGTAGAGGAGAAGCTCACACTTACTCCATTCATATGTGAAGACATTCTGTGCTCATCCTCAGACTACTCAAACATGAGGTACTCATTAAATTCTTTCTCTAACTTCAGGTAATAGGGTTCATTATTGTTTGCGAAACACTTAACTGAGCCCTCAGCTTCAAGTGCCTTCAGTACTAATGACCAGCACAAAAGTAACCACTCCGAACTTAACTCCTTCTCAAACACAATGTACCTTTTTGATAAATGTGGGTTGATTTGATTTTCCACTTCCTAACTTCCACTTCTAGACCCAGCTATAGGTCTTTTAGGATTCGGTGCATCCCCTTCATCACTGACCAGCAGCCTCTTCAATCTTGCAGTCAATCTGGAGCGGTTCGAGGGTTTCAGTAGAGGTTTTAGTTTCAGGAGAAAAAGATTCAGGAGAGGGTTTGATGAGGATCGGGATGTGGTATGTGTTTTAATTTTTTCATTAAGGGATCGAAGAACAACTCATGTAAATGAAATAAATAAAACTAAAAACGTTTCAGATTCCAACAGAAAATGATAATGTCCCAGACTTAAGTCGACTATCGGTAAGGTGTCATCGGTAAGGTCATAACGGTGAGGTCTTATCGGTGCGGTCCAAATGGTGAGGTCCTATCGGTAGGGTCCTATTGGTAAGGTCCAACGGTGAGGTCCTAACGGTGAGGCCCTATCAGTGAGGTCCAACGGTGAGGGCCTAACAGTGATGTCCTATCGGTAAGGTCCTATCGGTAAGGTCCAATGGTGAGGTCCTATTGGTACAGTCCTAATGGTAAGGTCCAATGGTGAGGTCCTAACAGAGAGGTCATAACGGTAAGGTCCAATGGTGAGGTCCTAAGTGTGAGGTCCAATCGGTAAGGTCCTATCGATAAGGTCCAACGGTGAGGTTTCATACCTTAAAATTTTATCATTCCTATCTCATGTTTGATGTAGATTAATCTCCCAGAATTCAAAGGCTTTGTGAATATATCAGCCAATTGGTATACAATACCAATGGATTCAATAGTGATATAACCTCTTTGATAATGATCTCTTAAGAAGTGATGTCTCACATCAATATGCTTTGTCCAAGCATGAGATACTGGATTTTTAGAGATGTTAATAGCACATGTATTATCAAATGTTATTGAGACATGATTGAATTTATATCTATATTCTAGTAAAGTGTGTTTCATCAATAGAATTGGAGCACAACAACTACCAACAACTATACCTTCATCTTTGGCAGTAGGTAATGCAACAGAATTCTGTTTCCTACTACACCATGACAGTAGTGATTTTCTTAAAATGTGACATGTTCTAGAGGTTCTCTTTTTGTCAAACTTGAAACCAGTAAAATAAAAATCTAAATAACTCATAAGGTAAAATGATTCTTCTATTGGATAAAACGGTTCTATGTTTGTAGTATACTTGAGATATTTAAAAATCCTTTTAACAAATGTTAAATGAGACTCTTTAGTATTGGGTTGAAAATGAGCACACATGCATACACTGAACATAATATTTTATTTTCTATCACTAAGGTATAACAGAATCCCAATCATACCTCTTTAATTTGTTTGATCCACTAGTTTACCCGTTTTATCAACATCCAACTTACAGGTGGTACTCATGGGTGTACCACTACCTTTGTTTTAGTCCAAACCAAAATGTTTCTAGATGTCCTTTTTATATTTAATATGATGTAAAAAATACCATTTTTATGTTGAAAAATTCGAAATCCAAGGAAAAATTTATGTTCCCCCATTAAACTCATTTCAAATTCATCTTGCATCATTTTTGAAAAATCAGTACATAATGAATTTTTAGTGGATCCAAAAATAATGTCATCTACATTAATCTGTACTATTAAAACATCTTTGGACATCCTTTTAATAAAAAAGAGTAGGATACACAATTCATTTAGTAAAACATTTTGAAATATGAAAAGAACTAAGTCTCTCATACCAAGCTCTTAGAGCCTGTTTCAGACAATATAAAGCTTTAGAAAGTTTAAAGACATGATTTGAAAAATGGGGATTTGTAAAACTAGGAGGTTGTTCAACAAATACATCTTCAACTATATACCCATTTAGAAATTCACTTTTGTCATCCATTTGATAATGTTTGAACTTCAGATGAGCTGCATAAGCAAGTAGTATCCTAGTGGGTTCTAGTCTAGCTACAGGAGAAAAGGGTTCCTTATAGTCTATCCCTTATTCTTGACTATATCCTTGTGCTACCATTCTAGCCTTGTTTCTAATTATGTTTCCAGATTCATCAACTATATTTCTAAACACCCATTTAGTGCATATGGTCAAATTTTCTTTAGGTCTATCTATTAATTCCAAAACATTGTTTCTTTTAAACTGTTTCAATTCTTCTTGTATAGCTATCACCCAAAATTCATCATTGATATCATCATTAATATTTTTGGGTTCATGCTATGAAATAAAGGGTTGATGTTCAACCTAGTTTCTCAGAGAAGATCTAATTTGTGTCCCTCTATTTAGTTAACCAACTAAAGAATATAAAGGATGATTCTTGAGAGTTCTAATACCTCTAGAAAGAGTTGAACTAGACTCCTCATGGTTGTCTACAGGTTTAGATTCAACAACTGCAGATTCTGGATGATTCCCAGAACTGGTAACTTTTATAGGGGGTTCACCATCTTTTTTATTAAGATCCAGAACTAACAGATCTTCCTCAAGATATTCAAGAGTGATTTTTGGTTCTTGTGGATCTGTCTCGTCAAATTATACATGAACTGATTCTTCCACACATTTGGTTCTCTTATTTAATACTCTATAATCATTACTAGATATTGAGTAACCTAGGAAAATTCCTTCATCACTTTTGCAGGAAAACTTGTCAAGATTGTCCTTAGTGTTAAGTATAAAGACTTTGAAACCAAAAACTCTAATGTAATTAACCTTAGGATTCCTATTATTTCAAAGCCCAAAAGGGGTCTTCCTAAGAACAGGTCTAATTAATACTCTATTGATAATGTAACAAGTTGTATTAATAGCTTCTTCCCAAAAATGGATAGGTATATTATACTCATTAAGCATAGTCTGGGAAATCTCTTGAAGTGTCCTATTTCTTCTATATATAACTCCATTTTGTTAAGGTCTTATAGGAGTAGATAAATTTTGACTATATCCATTGTGTGAACAATGAGATTCAAACTCTTGATTTTCAAACTCACATCCATGATCGCTTCTCAAGGTCCTAATTCTAAGTCCATAATGATTTTCTAAAGACTTGGATTATTTGATAAAATAAGAACAAGATTCACTTTTGTGAGAAAGAAAGTGTACCCATGTGTATCTAGAAAAGTCATGTACAAGATCATAAACAAAGTGCTTCCCATTTAAACATGAAACTCTTGATGGTCCAAACATGTCCATGTGAACCAACTCAAGCGATTGAGAAGTAGAAATTTATTTATTTTGTTTGAAAGAAATTTTTTTTCCCATTTTTGACAAAGATTACACACTTTGTTAAGAGGAAATTCTAATTTAGGTAAGTATCTAACTAAACCTTTCCTAGTCATTTTTCTATGTGAGTGCACGTTGTAGTTTCCTACTCTTCTATGCCATATCCATGATTCCTTATGAAAATAATTTAAACATGAAACATTTTTCATAGGTAAATAATATAAATCAATAGCATATAATTTTTCATTTATAAGAGTAGTAAATATTAAATCATTTTTAGAATTAAAAAAATTACACGCATCATTTTCAAATTTAACATTGAATCCATAATCACACAACTAAGAGATGCTTAGAAGATTGTATTTTAACCAATCAACAAAAAGCACTTTTAAAATTAATACATTATTAGGGTTACCAATCTAGCCTAAGTCGACGATCTTCCCTTTTGCATTATCACCAAATTTGAAATATCCACCATTGACTTTGATTTGTCTCTTGAATCATGAGTAGTCTTCTATTATGTTACTTGAACATCCGCTATCCAAGTACCATAGTGTTTTACAGGAGCTCTTTAGACAATTTTCCTACAAAACAGATTACATATGGGGTAACTTTGGTACCCAGATATTCTTGGATCCCGAGAGGTTAGCAAGTAAAACTTTGGGAACCCAAACTTGTCATATATATTTCCTATAACTAAAAGATACTTTTTGTGCCATGAACACTTTGTTTGTTCCTTTAGAGAATTGCTTTTAAAAAGATGGTCCAGAGCTTGAGCTATCAAAAAACTGTCTAGACATTGGAACAAATTTATTTTTAACAATCCTTCTATGTCTTGGTTGATATCCTATACCATTTGGGTATTTGGGGAAATTTGTTTTCCTAGAAACTAAGTCAAGGCCTCTCTACCAGCAGTAAACCTTCTTAATCCTTTATTAATTTCTCATTTGATAATTTCATATCTGTGTTTTATTTTAATAGCTATGAAAAGTTTTCATTCTGAATATCCAGATCATATTTAAAATTAGCATTTAAGGCATGTTGTCTTTTAAACAGTTTATATTTATCCTTGACTTCATTAATGGTATCTTTAATCATTCCAAAATATTCAAATATTTCCTCATTATCCATAATTTCATCATTGTTTGATTCACTTTCATTCCAAAAATATTTAGTATTATGTACAAAAGAATTGGGTGTTACCTCCGATGTTTCTGTCATGAAACACAAATTTTCATGTTTGTTCTTATCACTATTAGAAGTTTCAGATCCACTTGAGCTATCTTTTGAGGCACTCCATGTAGCATTCATATCCCTTTTGTAACCCTTTCCATCATATTTATATTTATTATTAAATGTATGCTTAGGTAAATCAGCCTTCACATGGCCTCTTCGATTACACTCATAGAAGGCTCTCATTTGTATTGTCATTCCATTTTCTGTCAATTTTCCACTGTCCTTTATTATCAATCATTCCATTGTAGTTTGATTTTCTAAATAACATTTTCTTTCTATAGAACTTCTTGAATCTGCTTGTAAGATGAACCATCTCTTCATCACTGTCAAAGTCAGAGTCTTCACATTTGGAAGTGTCTACTAGAGCTTGAACATTTTCTTTATCCTTATTCTTTGAGGTTCCAGTCTTGAATGATACAGATTTCTTTCTTGGTTCTTCATTTAGTTCTTGATTCTCCTTTTGTTCTTCTTCATACATAATAAGCTTTCCAATTAGTTACTTCACTAGTAGTTTGCCTATGCCACACGATTCTCAGATGGAAACAAAATTTCATCTCCATTTACCAGGTAGGCATCTAAGTAATATCATAATCTGGTCCTTGTTATCCACTGGTTTCCCAAGAAGACTCATGGTATTCACTGTTTCATTGAACCTTAGATACATTTCAGAGATAGGTTCATCAAGCTTCATTTTAAAATTATCATATTTAATAGAATAAGTATTTAATCTCATTTCTTTTTCATTGGTTATTACCTCATGGGAAATGGCTAGAGTATCCAAAATTTCATAACTAGTTTTACAAAAAGATATTATAATGAATTCATCATCACCTAGAGAATAGTACAAAGCATTCATTTCATTATAGTAATTGTAATATGTATCGTTAGTTAATTGAGTCCATGTGTCCCTAGTAGTAGCATGCAATACGTGTTCTTCTTCAATTGTGTCCCAGATTATAGGACTTATGCTTTCTAGATACATTTCCATTTTTAATTTCCACTACGCAAAGTTATTTCCATTAAAAAAATATGTCCAGTTAGTAGAAGCACCCTCAACTATATTATCCATTGTTAATTCAAATTTGATGAACTGAAAAATTAGATATGATATAAATTTTATGATCCTTAAGAAACATCTAAAATCACAGTTGAGAAGAATTTGAAACCTTTCACAAATAGTTCAGATGGTAGTAATAATGAGAGAGAAATGAAAAAAATTAAACCCTCTAATTCCAAATGTTGGTCGGATAGGAATCTCAAGAGGGGGTGAATTGAGTTCCTACTTAAAATTTATGTTAAAAAACTTATTTTAAAAGGATCCCCCAATTTTAAAAGGACCCAGTTAATTAAGTCCGTAGAGATGTAAATGTTTAGTTAGTCAATAGGTTTCTTAAAGGGTGATTAATCCTCAGTTTAATCAGTGAAAAACACCTATTGGACATTTGAAACAAGTTTAATAAATTAAAAAAATACACACACTAACCAAAATTAACTATCAAAGTGAATGCAAAACAGTTTTATGTTTCAGAAAATATAAGCATCAGAAAATAGATAAAATAGAGTATAACAAAATATAGTGCATAGTGAAGTAAAACTAGAGGCTTAGTCTCATGTTGAGACATAACCATCTCTACTTGGTGATCACCTACCACCAAGAATTTTATATTTGCAATAAACTTGATACACATCCTTTATCAGGCTTTACAATAGTTTCCACAAACTGTCCAGGGTTCACACCCTCTTCCACAATTCTTCGTGGAAAAAACTATCATTACATGCCACACACAGTCTCTTCCATAGTTATACATGGGTAAAAGATTTTGATAAAGTTTCATGTGAGGATATTTAGTATCCTCCAGTTTAAGCATAAGAGATAGTGTGTGATATAGACAGACACACACACTTCTCAAAAATGTAAAATGAAAGAACACAATAGAGTTGAGACTATATGCTTGAGTTTAGAAAGCTATATGTGTTAGCAGTTCTGCTTTTGACTCCATGGAGTGAAGAATTTTATGTTTGAGCCTTTATCTGGAAGTTGTCTCCAAAATAGAGTGCCCCACTCTAGGTTCTGACATTGAGTGTTCTACTACTGGTGTCGATCAATATTTGATGAGGCACAGAAGGCAGAAGTGAGATTTTCCCAAAATGATCTTTGTGATGATTTGTGGATTTATAGTGTAAGTGCTGGATGATTATTATTTGATCTTAGTAGGTAAGATTCTTCACATGAATAGACACACTTTTTATGCCACACCACTTCACCATGTATATGTATCACATTTTCTTTCTTGGTCTGCTCTTTTTATAATTGAGGTCCGAAAATAAGAATGAGTATATCACGTGTGATCTTTCTCTTACCTCGTACTGCCCCAGATATGGTTTCCTGAGACATCTACAATCAAAATTAATTAATGGCATAAGCTTTTAAATTATCAAATATGATTTTTAGAAAAATATAAAGTATTTGATGATGTAAGGGTATCAGTAGACTAGTAACGGTAGCCTTCACATCAGTAGGCTTCAACAGTATGTGCTCATCAGTAGCCTCCAACTGTAACTTTCCATTGATAACCTTAAATGGTATCCTTCAATTTTAGGATTTCATCGATGACCTTTGTATCAGTGAACATGTATCAGTGAACTTGTATCAGTGACCTTGTACTTAGATAAATTCTGATTTATAAGCATAAAATGAGAGTTGTGAGATTAAGAGTACATAGGCATTACTTTGAGATAAGGATGATTTTAACATAAACAATTATCCAATAAGAGAAAAAATATTCTTTATAAAAATAAAACATGATTTGGGATTAAAAAAATAGGTTAGTACAACAAATATCATTTAATAAACTACTTTATGTTTTATGTAATGAATTATGTCAATTTTGGACACTATTCACCATTGACTTTTTTAAAAAATTCATAACAACCTTAATTCTATGAAAAAAGCCCTTAAATAAAAAATAATATGTCAATATCATCTAGAAAATTTATGGATGACATCAAAATATTCAAATAACATTTATTTTAATATTTATAATATCATTTATTTAAATCCTTTATTAATGAAGCAATCATTGTGTCATCGTTGTGTCATAATTAAATTTATTTATTTAATGATTTAAAATTATAAATAATATATATATATATATATATGTAGAAAATATTTTTAGATTTTTAATTTATATTTATAGTCAAATATATCACTTATATAACCCCATGTAATCTTTTTTAATAAAATATACATGTTTATGTTATATTTATCGTTACTTTAAATCAATTCTGATAACATGTCATTATAACACCCAAGTGGCTCCACGAGGTCCAAAAATCGACAAAATTATGCCCATGGTTGGACATATCCCATACCATTGGATTAATAAATTTTTAGGGTTGTTTATTATTGATAGAATATTATCTTTTACCCTTATTTACCAAATATATCCTTTAACCTTGGTAAATAAAATAATTACAAATGTTACTATTCATAATGTTCAAAAATAAAAGGTACATATTAACAAAATTTGGCCCATATTATTACAAATATGCATTCCATTTTCCCAAATTTAAAACAAATAAGTTTTATTAATTAAATTAAAATTAATTCCCATAGTCAAAACCAAAAAATGGGTTTCTATGAAGTAATAACTATCAAAATATTGACATGTTTCTATGTCCAATTTAAAAGAGAAATTACTTAAAATGACGAAAATTGGATTAAATGATAAAAATAAGATCTAATTACACTTTCAAACCAATTAAAAATAAAATCTAACTATATAAATAAATTATATGAAAAGACAATTTTGAATTAAAATGCAGTATTTTTCACCATTCATTAAAAAATAAACTTTATTAGAAAATTATCAAAATTTTAAAAAAAGAAAATTTTTTATGTCCAGATTCTATAGAATAAGTTTTATTATCAAATAGAACATTTAAAAGTGACAAAAACTAGATTAAAAAGTGTTCTCTATCAAAAGATAGTAAAACTGTATTTTTAGAAAAATACTTCTTTTATCCAAAAAATGAATTCATTCTAATATCATATCTAGAAAACATATAAGATGAATTTAAAAAATTTAATTGAATAAATAACACATATTTATCATTAATTAAAAACCATAAAGAGTGATATGATTTTATAAATACAATTATACTCTTTTTAAAATGGTTTTCATAAAAACACATCTTTTATATTCAATTGGTTTTTATTTATATTTCTAATAAATTTGGTAACAAATTAATCATTATTTAAAAATGTGTAAACCATATTTCAAAGTTCAGTTGATATTATTCTTTCCCACCATTCCAATGTCTAGGCTTTAACTACCACTTAAAAGGAGTTTCTTTCTTTTTCAATAAACGGGGGATTTCCCCTTTACCTTTAAAAAAATCATTAAAAATCCCACATCGTAAAAATAGTCAATAAAAATACCACTATAAAATAATGAAAGATAAATACAAAGGTCACCTGAGATAACACATACTAGGATTCTATGTAGGAAAACATGGATATAGAAATGAAAAATAACTATCAAGTTTTGATGGAGAGTGAAGGAGAAAATGATTAGGAGAATGTTAACTACTATAAAACTACAAACATGTGATAGGTCAAATGGTCATTGATTTCGCAATAGGAAAAGAGAATAGAAAACGTTTTTTTTTTAACTTAATTTTCATAAAGTTGAGGAATTTATTTATTAGGCTGAATAAGAACATAGAGAAATATACTTAGTTTTCAATTATAGTTTCATCCATTAATAAATTTCTACTAAAATGTCATAATTTATCCAAAAGATGAGTATTCAAGATGACTGGGACAAACCTAAAGTTCTAGAATCAACTTTTAGGGATTCACATAATCCAAAAAATTTGAACTATATATTACCCCTATCTTTACACATTAACCAAAAACAAAGTGGTTGGAACAAGATTAGATAATCCCCAAATGGAATAATCTATTAAAAATATAAATACTACTATTAATCTCCAAAATTCAACAAATAATAACCAATGTTCAAGAAAGACCATTCAATACACAATTTTCCTTAAAATTATTCAAAACAATCCAAACTATTGTTGAAACCCAAAATTTAGAAGGGTTTGATCACATAGTCTTCCATGATAAATCATAACATTTATCTCAAAATAACATCAAGTATTCTTAAAGTCTCATAATTAAAAATAATTAACCTAATAACATATTCTCCAAAATATGTTAGTCATTTCTATAAATATCCCAAATCTCCAGATGTGCACAATAAAAAAATAAGTTCTTCCAAAATAAAATTCAACCATTACTCATCGAATGAAATCCTAAAGTATTTTATTTTTCGTAGTCATATAGTGTTCCCAAAATAGATAACATCTTCCAAAATAACATTTATCTATTAATCAAAAAATCATTTTCTTATACTAAGGATATCTATTTGATAGAACACAAGTTCCTAAAATCAAATAATTCTTGATCCCAAAAACAATTTAACTAAAAATGATAATTCATAATAATTGTGGACTTCATGTAAGCCAATTGTAGGCGATGTGCCCTTGTCGCCCTTTGGTTTTTGGTCTGAATCCCATGGTCTTGCAAGACATGACAGGTTGTCACCCATCCTATGGGTTTTTATTTGTTTAGAATCATATTATTATTAATAAAATTCTCAAAAATAATATCATTTACTCACAAATAACTATAACATATTTTAACCTCAATGGTTATCTCATACCACACAATTTTCATCCCAAAAAGTAATAACCTATAATTGGCTCAAGTTCAAGGATCATATAGTCCCAAATGGTTATTTATAACAATATCGGTAAAATAAAAGATAAATCTTACTCAATTGTCAAATTTATAAAAAACATGAGGGTTATAAATACTAGATGTATTCAAAAGTAATCCCATTATTAATACATTTAAAAATATCATCATCCATAGATCCGAAAAACCTCTTAAATTCCAAAAATGTGGTCATCTTAATCATTAAACATTTATTAGGATCGTTCATCCTTGTTTTTCCATATTATTCTTTTATACATCATTCCTACAAAAAATCATGAATAATGTCCTATGATTTAATAATTTAAAAACATGAGATAAGAAATAATACATATCTTTCATAGAACATTATCATTTTCCTCATCTTCAACTGTATTGGAATTAGGTATTGGTAAACATATATTTGTATTGTACTATTGATCCCATTCTCAGACCTTCTTCGTAGGAAATCTATTTGTGTAATGACCATGCACACCACATTTAAGACATTCAATTGATCCCTCTGAAATAAATTCATTCCCTTTCCTGGATTCAACTGTACGCTTCCTTTTTCTATGGAAGGTTATTACTTTATGAGCTTCATTACCACTTCTATAACATCTTATCATCCCATTGATGCATTTTCGTGGGTGTTTCTTTCCACATCCTTGGAACATGGGTTTTTTAATATACATTCCTTTTATGACTATTACATTAACATCTATTGTTATTTGTTTCTTGCATAAATAATTACTTAGAAAAATCACCAAAGATCATGTGGTCAATCATGACTCCAAACATTTGGTTTAGAATAACCAAAATATTTCTCATTGTAGCTCCCATTTCATTCTGCTTCCTATTAAAAGAACCACCATAGTTTCCTTCCCATATATTGCTAATTTGGTGCTTGCTAGATCAATCCATTTACTAAAGCCAAAATGGTTTGTGTGATTATATAAATAAAATCAAAATATATTATCTTATGAGGGGGTTAACACTGATATATTTATATTCATGTTATCTTAAACTCATTAAATTTATCTCAAATAACAAGGACTCTTTCTAATATGCTAACCATTATGGTTATTTCACTTATGCTTAAGTAACACCCTATCCTCTAAAGGCATCTAAAATGAACTTTGATTCCAACCATAAGGCCCCATCTTTAAACATTACATAATCTTTCATTAAGTCAAGAATTCACATTGAGGAACTTTTCAGGTTTATAGTTTTAGATAATTTTTCGATAACTATTACATTACATCTCAAATATTACAACGTAGACACTTCCACTCTATCCAATTTTTTCAAAATAATAAAACTCCTTAAAAACAAGAATTATTTTCATAAAAAAAATATTCATGAATTTTTTCTTTCACATACCCTTCCTTATAACCTGTGAATTATATTTCAAAAACATGGGATGAGCATAAAAATATTAGTAAGGGATAAAAATAAGGAATGAAAACATTAGTCCATGAATAAATACAAATCAATGAAATCATATTTTTTACTCAAAAAACATAATCTCATTAATATAACTCGTTAAATCATAATATTTTTGAATAACACATCGAAATCATAAATCATAAAGGTAACTTGTGGAATCCATAACATAATTACATTGTAGCTTTCATAGCAACATAGGGACTCATAATTGGAAAACCCATCACATTATATACTCTAAATATCTTAGGGGGAACATTGATGTTTACCTCTATCATGTTACCCAATGCATTGGAGATCTATCTCAGGCTCACCCATTGTTTTTGTTTCATGGAACCACCCGTATACGTAAACAATTCTAAAGAAACATAACTTAATCATAACACATAAAATAAGAATAAAGGAAAGATAACATTTCCACATTACGATCACAATATAACATTTCAAGATACTGACCTAAAAATGATTTATCAAACCCAGTTCCAATATAAAATTACATAAAAGGGTATATGGTATTTATTATCCTTTTAAAAAATTACGGATTGTTAAGGAATCCAAATATCAAATAAGCCTCACGGTGGCGGAAAGGTCGTTGTCGCCATGTAAATTAAAAAGAACCATTCTTGTGTAGTTTAGTAAAATGTTTCCTAGAAAAATTTTCCTTTTGGTATTATTTTAATTAAATTAAAATAAAAAGGAAATTATTATACACCGTATAAAATATGCTCATGTATAACAAAAAATATGCCTCAATGAAAGGAGATTGAGACGATGTCCATTACATTGAGTCCAACTTGTCCTGTTAATTCTGTATCTACATGAATAATACACATAAGATAATTTCTTGTTTCTTTATAACCTTTTTAAAGTTTATTATTCCTTTTATATCACTTATTACCCTGTTGTAACCATACTATAATTATTCAAGTTCATATCGATCGTTTTGTTGATGTTTGGTACATGAGTCAAAAATGAACTTTTTATAATTTACAAATTGTCCATGTGGTAAAAATTACATTATCTCCAGAATTGTATTAATGATTTAAATATCATATATATCTAGTATATATATGAATTTATAATTGTACATAACATTTGGAGATAAGAAATTAAATAATCCATTCATGGAGACGGTAGGTCGTACATATGTATGAACAATACTTTCATTTCTTTGTCCTACTAAATGATAAATAGGTATCTTATAATTACAGTACAATATATAAGTTATATATGTTACATAATTTAATTAATTTTATCCTTTATACATTCCATGTAAGGAATGAATGAGTATTATCACATTCAGGGGGCAGTAGTACGCTCTTCCTCAAATGAAATTATCATATTTAAACATTTTAGAAAGCATAAAGGTATATTGTAAATAAAAAATACAGAAGTATTGAGAAACTATATATATATATAATATAAATAAATTTCAATCACAATGGTATCCATGAGAGGTGGTAGGAGAAAATTGAACATTCATCGTTTCGTGAGGTAGTTGTTCATCGTACACTGAAACAGTATGTTCGTATCCATTAGATGGTGGTGTGTGTAAGGATGGTTTTAATATTTCAAATAACAAAATCCTAGTATATTTATGGTATAGGTGTTTTTATGTAATAAAATAATAATAAGATCATTGGGAGTGGAGAAGTATAATAAAATAAAATAACTTGAGAGAAGATGTTACCTCTAAATCAGGTAACTTCTTTTGATTTAAGAGAAATGTATTTGTTGAATTTCCTTATACCCAAGGTAAGGTTTATAGTAATAAATGAGGGATTTTGGAATCTTATTTTCGAAAATGTTAGACGTGAAAATGGGCTTGAAAGGTTTGAGTTAAATGGGTAGAGGTGGTGGCCTTATATAAGAGGGAGGGGGAACTTTAGGAAAGTCTAGTAATATTAATTTATTATAAATTTATTTTCAATTAAAAATTATCCCAAACTAATTTAATTATAATATGGGATAATACTGGTTCGAATACCCATCATCCAATATTTTTTAGACATGTTTTCAATATTTTTTATACTTATTTTTTCGTTTAATCCTTATTTTACCCATTTTAATCTTACAGTGATAGCATGCTATTTACACATTGTGGGTTAATGTAATTAATATATCATGTCAATAGAAAAAAAATTAATTTATGACATATTTGGACTTATATTAACCATTTCTCAAAATAATATTTTTTAATTTAACATCATTTAATAAACTATTTTATATTTTAAGTTAAGAATTATGTTAATTGTGGACACTATTCATAGTTGACTTTTTCAAAAAATTAATAACATGATTATTTAGAAAAAAAGGAATTAAATCAAAGATAATATGTTATTATAATACCGAAAATTGTTGGATGGAATCAAGATATTCAAATTAATTTTATTTTAATATTTATAATATCATTTATTTGAATCCATTATTAATGAAGCAATCATTATATCATCATCGTGTCGTAATTAAACTTGTTCATTTAATTGTTAAAAATTATAAATAGAATATCAGGATGTATAAAATCTTTTTAGAATTATAATTAATATGTATTTTATTAGATATCACTTATATAACGCCATCTAAACATTGTTTTAATAAAAGATTTGTCTTTATGTTATATTTCTCTTTACTTTAAATGAATTCTTATAATATTTAATTATCATGACCAAGTGGCTACATGGGGTCCCCAAATCGACCCAAGGATACACAAGGTAGGAAATATCTCATAAAATAGGATTAGGACATGTATTAGGGTAGTTTAATATTAGTATAATATTATTTTTATCCTTATTTACCATATTTTCCCTTTAAACATGGCAAATAAAATAATTACTGATGTTACTATTCATAAAATCCAAAAATAAAAGGTAACTATTCAAACAATTTAGGCCTTATGATTAGAAATATGGAATCCATTTTTTCAAATTCAAAACACAAAATTTGAAGTAATTAATTTAAAATTAATTCCCCTTGTCAAAACTAAAAAACATGTTTTTAAGAAATAATAACTATCAAAAGATTGTCATGTGTTAACGTCCAATTTAAAAGTGAAATTTCATTAAATGACCAAAATTAGAATAAATTATATAAATATAATCCAATTAAACATTAACAATAACTAAAATTACTATCTAAATATTTAAATAAAATAAAAAAATATAGTTTTAAATTAAAATTCAGTATTTTTTACTATTCATTAAAAAATGATCTTTTTCAGAAATTTATCAAACATTTAACCAAAGTAAATTTTGAGGTCCATCTTCTATAGAAGAAGTTTATTTTTTCAAATATAACATATAAAATTGACAAGAACTATATTTAAAAAGGATTTTCCATCAAAAGGAGGTAAAGCTACTTTTTTAGAAAAGTTCTTCTATCACTCGAAAAAATTGAATTTGTTCTTATATCGTATCTATGAAACATAAAAGATGAATTTAAAACATTACATTGAATATATAACACATATTTTTCATTAAATTGAAAATCCATAAAGAGTGATATGATTTTATAAACACAATTATTCCCTTTTTAATAGGTTTTCATACAAACACATCCTTTATATTCGATTGGTTTTTATTTCTATTTCAAATAAACTATGTAGAAAATGAATCAATATTTAAAAATGTGTAAGCCATATTTCAAAATTCATTTTATACTATTCATTCCCTCCATTCCAATGAGTAGGCGTTAACTACCATTTTAAATAATAATATTATTATTGTATTATTTTTCAGTATAACTCAATGTTGTGTGCAATGTAAGATATCATAGAAACTTGTTATTGCGTTTTGAATACGCTATTGGAAAAAGTGTCCCCTTTATCATAAAATTAATATCTTACTAATTAATATTAATAGAAAATAAAATCAATTATTTTATAAATACATGGTTTGTTACATTTCATGTTCATACTTTATATAGGTTTCTAGTGAACTTGATACCCTAAAAGATATTATATAAACAATGAATTTCTCTTATATGACATGAAGAAGGTTCTCCCCACCATCATGTAGTATCATTTTCCTCACTAATGAACTTTACGTGTCATTTCTCTTCCCTTATAAGATAATTTTGACCCTTGTGAATCATTTATATCTCACAATATATCTTTAGGTGACATGGGAAATCTTAACGTAACCCTTCTTTGTCCGATTCTCTTTTTGGGTTACACTTACGTAAGCTTGATAATGAAATTGATGCTAATTCAGCATCCTTTGGTTTACCCTTACATAGTCTAAGATGTTTATAGGTGCCATTATGTATGCTTTCCCATATTAATGACCACAACAAAGGGAATTTTTACCCTTATAAATAATGATTTAGACACCATTGAACATTACATAGTAATCTAAAGAAAACATATACCCTTATATATCTCTTCTGACATATCATGTGTAAGTTTATGTCCACATGGTAGGTTTTCGTGGCCAGATAAATTCCTTCCTATAGTCAGTTAAGTCTGACATTAAGGTATCTTGGGTGAAGGTGTAGTCAATTTTCCTTCTTGGAAGTTTAAAATTTGATCTAGTTCTTGTGTTCACTTCAGTAACTATATTGTGGGATCATTTTCTAGTATTACGATGGTATGGTTGTTCAAGATTCTTCATGTGATCAATTCCTAGATATGTAGTTGCTGAGGAGCATCACATGGTAACTTTACATGGTAGGTTTAAATCTTCACATATGGTTGATTAGAGTGTTTATAAGGTTATATCCGTTTAAACCATTACATAGGTGGATGGAACCCCCTATGAAAGTAATGTGCGGGGATACCATAATGATTTATTATCAAAGGATTTAATGAGATCATTGAACTCATGTATAGGTATACCAAAACCTATTAAAGCCTGAAAAAAATCATTCTCAATGTATGGAATCATCAAATTAATTATATGTTGATTAAAATAATCAAGATTCATGAAACTTTTATTATTAATAGTATATTTCATGTTCCAAATCATTGTTTTTTCAAAAATTATATATATTAAATGGATAAAAAAATTAAAACTCAGGATTTAATCCATTTATATTTTAATTCCATATTACACAATTGAAATAAAAATCAATTAACTACTAATTTTCTGTCAAAATTAGAGGTAACTTTTCAATGAAATACATGAAAATATTGGGAAATTTCTTTCTACCATCACTCCCCATACATAAAACTATTAACTCCTAATAAATAAAAATAATTCTTTTTCTTTGATTATATAGGTCCAACCTAGAGCTAAATACACAAAACAGAGAAGAAGAAAATCAAAGAAATCATCAATTGTTGGAATTATCATGACTTCTCTATGAAATAATCTTACTTCCTCACTTCAAATAATTTCATGTTCTAATTCCTGGAATGAAATTTATTGATTTAATTAGAATTATAGTATTTAAAAGTGGAACTTCCATTTATACATTTCTCATAATCTCCTTAAACATCATTTTTAATTTATATTTATTTGATATATCACCATTGAAATTATTATAAGTATGATTTCCCTTATTCATGTATTTTTAATATTCCCCTTACCTAAATGAATTAATATTTTAAAATTAGGAACTTATATAAATTTTTCTCCCTACCATGAATTTAAAAAATAACTTATTGGATTTACAAATGTATTTTATTTACTCAAAAAATCCAATGATTTATGTATCATATCTTTATTATGGGATCCCATTTTCTCATTTTACTAAAATTCCAAAGGACTTATATCAATATATTTTATATTGGCTCCTTGATGAATTATTTTTCACAATGAAATAGTTACCTTGAATTAAATTCAGAATTTTAGTATCCTTATGATATATTTTAAATTATACAAGATATTTTCAATCACACCCCTTTTCCTAGATCTAAGACTAAACCTCAATTAATATAGTAAAATAATTCAGTCATTAATAATTTAACTCTCACAATTGAAAAACTAATAAAATCACATTACTATAGAATGTTACTTCTCCCAGATAGGATAAAATTCATCTCTAGTTATTTTATGTAGTGAAACTTAAAAAATATAGGAACAAAATAATTTATAAAAAATATATAGGTCCATAAAATGAAAATGGAACTCTCATTGAGTTAGTTTATTTTAAGTAAAAGTCACACTGGAAAATATAATGTAAAGATGACCATTTATTTACACCCTATTTAATTTATCCCCCTGCCCCAAAACATATCTTATAAACTATTCCAGTTAATTCATGTATAAATTTATTAAGGAAAATATTTTTCAAATAGTAAGTATCCAACTCAATATGAGGGATATAGAAAACCTAATCATCTGTCATTTAATTCTATTTTGGAAAAGTTTGGAATCCTCTACTGGTTCTTTCTAATATTATTCATAGTAATGCTTCACCTATGTTTCATGAACAATAAATTGATGCCTTTTTTCAAATCCCATTATCAAAACTAAACTAAATTAGAAATAATTAGTTAGTACATAAGGTCTAGTCCACTTTGAATAATGATTATTAGACACAATATTTATTACTGAAGAGAATGGAATCACTTTGTCTCACAATTAGAACCATATTTTTTGAATATTTTTTATGGATAGATTTTGAATTTTTCTGGTATATGAGTGAATTATCATAATCTTCCATTTTAAATTCCACTATTTTCATAATCTAAAAAATCGTGTTCTCTTTCAGATTTTCTAAATTTCAATTTTACTTTCTTCATAGCCTAGTATGCCTTATCATATAACTAAACTAGAAAGTGGTAGTGTTTTATATAAACAATTCTATAAGGGGAATTCCTAAATGGGGTTTATATGTAGTTATTTATATCTATAATTAATCCTCTAATTTCATATACCATTTTATTCTGGTTGGTTGGAATGTCTTATCTAGAATCCTCTTAATCTCTCTATTAAACACCCCTGATTTCCCATTTTTCTATGGGTCATTTGTCATTAATGTTTTGTGATGTAGTCATATTTATTCATTAGGGATTCCATGTTCTTAATGAATAAGTGCGTTCCTTGGTCACTGATTATGGATCAAGATACTTTAAATTGATAAAACAAAATGTTTTTTAAAATTCTATCACATTTTTTAAAAATATCAATTTTGGTTTATTTTTCTTCAATACACTAAGAAACACAGTACACTATTAATAAAATGCAGTAAAATCCAAATGATATAAGATATTTGTAATGACCCGGATTTTCCATGTAATGTTTTTATTTATATAGAATTATTACGATTCTGCAAAAATTGACAGCGCGTGATTTTGAGGCCTGGTGTGCCCAGAATGAATTTCTGAACGTTCTTTACGGTACTTTTAGTAAACGTGCAAGTGGAAAATCTTAAATTTTGAACCAGTGATCAGAATTGAAATATGAGGGCACCGTTGAACTCAAAACGCTGGGATTCATTGAAGGGAGGTTAAACCTCGACCGCAGTGGGTCGAAGATGAAAGTCATTTTTGTGTTATTAGTGGATGAATGAATTAAATTATTTTATTTTATTTTATTTTAAAAAAATACTTCCACCTCATTTTTATAATTTTTAGTGGGGACCACAAGGGTGTTCTGGCAGTTATTGAAGTACATTGACTGCCCAGTTACACAATGGTTGTGTAACCACCCTTCGTGTGATTAATGAGGCTCATTAATTACACCAATTAATGAACCATTTAACCAAATACTAGAGAGTTAAACTCCAAAGTGGAGTTTTGGAAAATCATTGGAAATGGATTGATATAGGGAGAATCAAGAGGAAGAACGAATCCCCTCACAATGGAAGAACTGAAGAATTATGATTGAGTGGCGTCGTTGGCGGCTTATTGCGGGATGGATGAACACTGACTCTTCCTCAAACACAGACGTTCTCCAATTATCTTGAGGTAGGGTTTTTATTTGGTTTATTTTTAAAAGAATGGTTGAATCATACTCTTCCCTCATGTTATGAAGCTAACACGGAGTGCGTGGGACAAACCAACAACGCCCAGACCCTCCGATAATTTGTTGATAAATGCGTTCTACACGGATGTTTTATTCGGGTTGGATGGAACCCGGAACAGAGGGTCAAGAAGAAAAGATAGAATCTCGAGGAGGCTTTTGATACAGTCATATGAAAAAAATGGGACATTAGAGCTCGCCCAGTGACCCGTAGAAGACCAATGGCATGGCACTGGTAGGACGGCGTCGGCAACCAGTGCTGGCGGGGGTGATGGTGGTGACAGGCACCGACCGATCACGAAGGAGGTGACGGTACGCCATCGTGCACTGAAATACAAGGGGGAACACCATATAGCCACGGTGGACAGTGGTGTCCAGCAACGACCAGCCGTGGGTGGAGGCGATTGGCGCACCGTCACATGTCGCTGAAGATGGTCGTGACTTGGAAGCCATGACGGAGGGTTGGGACCCACTCCATGTGGGTCCTGTTGGAAACCTGGTGGCGCCACGTGGAACCACTGCTCTGCCTTCCGAACAGGGGGAGTTTTCCCCCCCACTGTTCGAGCTAGGGCGGGCCCCAGCCAGTGGGTTGTGTCTTCCAAGGGCCAGGTCGTGTGTACCTAGCGGGCGACGTGAGCCTCGCGGGTCGCGCCCCTCTATGGGTCAGGTCACACCAGCCCAACAGGCCGCACCACACAGGTGGGATGGGCCGATCTGTAGCCTAGTAAGCTGAGCCCAACCGGGCTGGGTAAGACCCGGGACGGGTCGGGTCGGACCCAAACCGGGTCAGGTCGGCCCAGACGGGGCGGGCCGAGTTTGTCCAATTGGGTCGGACCGAACCCTGACCCATCCAGGCCCAGATTCTCTTAAAGGGCCTTATCCCATAAACCTGACATCCATTTTCTGGATTGTTTGTGGTGGTGGAATCCTTTGAACGATACCTAGGGGAGTCACTTATATACTAGATATGCCCAGGGGAGTCATCACTTATGGTTCCAGTGTTGGTACAGACGACCACTGAGAAGGTGTAGATCTTCCAGGAGAAGATGAAGATGACATAGAGCAGGCATAAGTCTTATGATGATAGGAGAAATAAACCATTAGTGTTTGAGGAGGGAGACCATTCCTTCATACATGTCTCATGTAGACGAGGTCTGTATATATTTGGCTGGGGGCGACAAGAAATCTCTAGGATGGCAAGCTATATCCAGTTCAGGTAGGGCTGGGTCAGACTCGGGCTGGGTCAGGTTGACCCAAACCGAGTCGGGTTGGCCTTGGTGGGGTCGGGCCAGGTCGGGACAACCGGGTCGTCCAGACTCAAACCCATCTTGGCCTAGATTCGCTTAAAGGGCCTTATCCCCAAAACCATATGTTCGTTTGACGAACCGTCTGCAGTGCCGGAATCGTTGGAACGAGAAAGTCCTTTTAGTACACTATATTTGAGTTTTGGAGAAATTTGGAGTACGGTCGGGTTGGATTAAACCTGAATCCAACTGGGCCTCAGTACTAAAATACTTATAAGTTAAAGACCAATGTCTGATTGATGTGATTTCTGTCACATTGGAACCCTTACGACATGGAAGTCCTTTGGAATACTTCTTCTTGAAACTCTGTGGTGGTTGATGTACAACTGATGGATTGAGGAGTAAATCCTTCTGGAATCAAGTGTGCTTAGTGTGGGAATCTAGCGGATGGTTGTAACGTGAGGAAAGAAAATTGACCCTATTTGGGTCATCATCTATCAATCCAATCAGATCAGTATCAATCGATCCTATGTGGTTCTGCGCTCAGTGATCCTAAGTGGGTCAGCGCTCACCGATCTTATGTGGGTTAGTATCTATCGATCTGGTGAGGGTCAGTAGCAGAGGCTCTCGATAAAATAACATGATCTAGGGATATGTATAATCATCTATACTTTTTTCATAAGTTATACATGGTGTGAGCTGAGTCTTTACCATTGTGATACTTTTACCTTCGTGGTGTTACCTTCATGGTGTTTCTATAGTGGTATTCTTCCTTCGTGGATCAGCTATGAAAATCGATTAGAAGTTGGTGCCTTATGTTTTATCACATATGAGATGAGAATATTTTGATAACATAGGTATATTTATGGGTATATACCTAATTATATTTGAGTACTACTTTGTCCTTTGTGATTTAGGTCTTGCTTTGTGGTTTTCCTTTTTTGACCTTTGGGAGACAGTCAGGGGTCTTGGGTCCCTACTAAGTATTGTTATACTCACCCCTGCACAGGCTACACATGCACATTGTTGTGTCGTGTGAAAATGATAGAAAACATTGATCGAGGCTGAGGGATCTAGGACTGGACGGTTCCCAAAGGTGGACCATTTAAAGTGACGTGTTGTAGTGACTACTGATCGTGAGTTGTACCTACCCTTCAAGTAGGATCCATGGTGGATGAACACATGGGTTGTCTCTCTGTTGTAGTTTTACATTCTCAGTTGGGCTTCTATTCCAGCCCCCTTTACTTACAATACTCACACTTTCACCATATATAATTACATCATTGTTTACTTCCTATTGGGTCCTTGGATTGTGCGTTTGTAGGTTTAAAGGCAATGCCTTCCCGTTTAATGGCATACGCCTTTCTGGTGCTAGTCTCCAACCCCTGGAATATGGAAGGAAGGCAGGGGGTAGTCATGGCACGGGCCCTGTGGGATGGGTTGTGAAAATGTGGGTTCGACCTTAACTGGGTCAGTTTGGCCCAGATGGGGTCAGTCTGGGTCAGTCCAACCGAGTTGGACTGGACCCAAACCCATCCAGGCCCAGATTCGCTTAAAGGGCATTATCTCTAAAACCAGACGTCTGTTTGACGAACCGTTTATGGAGCTAGAATCATATGAATGAGATAGTCCTTTTAGTATACACCACATGGTTTTCTGAGAAATTTGGGGTATGGCAGGGTTGAATTGAACCTGAATCCAATCGGTCCCTCTGTACTAAAACGCTTATAAGTCACAAACTGGGCGTCCGATTGACGCGCCATCTGTGATGTTGGAACCCTTAAGACAAAAAAGTACATTGGGATAATTATTCATGGATCTTCGTGGACGTTTAGGTATGACCGATGGATTGGGAATTGGTTCCTCCCGTAATCAAGAGTCCTTAGTTCCAAAATCAAGTGGCTTGATGTAATGTGATGAAAGAACATTGAGCCTATGTGGGTCCAAACCTATAAATCCTATGTGTGTCATAATCTATCTATCCAATGTGGGTCAAAACTCATTGATCTGGAGTGGGTCAGAGCTCACTGATACTATGTGGGTCAGCATCTACTGATCCTGTGTGGGTCAGTAGCAGATGCTCTCGACAGAATAAGATGATCTACAGATACGTATAGTCATCTGTACTTTAGTACTTAATTTATACCTAGTGTGATCCGAGTCTTTAATATTGTGATAATTTTACCATCAGGGTGTTACCTTCATGGTGTTTCATTTTTGGAATTCTTCCCTTGTGGATCAGTTGTGAAAATGGCTTAAAAGTTGGAGCCTTATGTTTCCTCATGTATGAGACGAGCATTTTTTGATAAATTAGGTATATGTATTTTCATATACCTAAGTAGAGTTGATGAATGCTTCATGCTTCATGATTGAGGTATTGCATTTTGGTTTTTCCTTTTTGGAATTTTGGAAGACCTTTGGGGGTATCAAGATCCCTACTGAGTATTGTTATACTCACCCCTGCACAGGATATGCCTGCACCTTGTTGTGTCTTGTGCAGAAGACAGACAACGTTGATCGAGGATGAGGGAACTAGGACAGGACGTTTCTCATAGGTGGACCATTTGACTTGACATGAATTTGTGAAAACTAATCGTGAGATGTACCTACCCTTCACGTAGGATCCATGGTGTATAAAAATAGAAGCTATCTCTCTATTTTAGTTGTACTTTCTCAATTGGGCTTGTATTTCATCCCCCTTTAGTTGCAATACTCACATGTTTACTATATAGTTTTACTTCATGATTTTCATCCTATGGCGTGCTTGGACTGTTTTTTTGCAGGTTTAAAGGCAATGCCTTCCCGTTTAAAGGGATATTCCTTTCCTATTCTAGTTTCTAGCCCCTAGCATCTAGAAGGTGAGCTTGGGGTAGTCACGGCACAGGCCCCGGGGGGACGGGTCGTGACAAAGTGGTATCATAGGAGTCCGTTCTTCCAAAGAACTAGGACTCTGATATTTTCAAAATGGTAATAGTGTTATGAGTTTGGCTTTTAGTTTGGTTAATCTAGTGTTGGTGCGGCGGCCAACGTATCAATACACCAGGACCCGAGATTTTGATTTCTGACTTAGGGTACGAAAAGACTAATTGCGTGTGTTTTCAAAATGTTTTTCTTATGATATCATTGAGTCAGATCACCAGGTATAACTTATTGATCATGGAACCTCCGTTTTTTTTTTCAGGATGCCACCACGTAGATATCTAGCAAGGGTTCTAGTGAGAGTTTGTTATGATGGCCCACCAAGTGACGAGGCTTCGGTGTAGGGCCCTCTTTCTGTGATAGTACCATTGGGTGGTGTACCAGCAGCACCACTACCCACTAGGAAGTCATTTCCACCAACCCCTCAAGTATATAGTGAATATCTATGGAGCATGCTGCACAAGTTCCAACATCAGAGGCCTCCGAGGTTCCGAGGTGAGATAGATCCGCAAGAGGCTAAGGACTGGCTGGAGGGTGTGGCCAGAGTTTTTTTGCTTAGTTGGGACATCAGCTGATCTGATGGTAATCCTAGATACCGGTCTCTTCCAGGGGGCATTTGAGAGATGGTGGAGTTTGACACTCCAGATACACAATGAGTCAACCTTCACCTGGGTGGACTTCTAGGGAATTTTTAGGGAAGACATCCTCCCAGTGACTTTAAACTCAGTGCGTATACACGAGCTTCTGCACTTACAGTAGGGAATCATGACTATAGCCTAGTACTTGATGAGGTTCATTGTTCTCTGAAGCTACTCCACCGACATGGTACGTGACCCTTTATTATAGGCCCAGGCCTTTGATAAGGGTATCCAATAGGAGATCATAGAATTGATGATATCACTCAGTATTCCGATGTAGGATGGGGTGCTAGATTGATCACTTCTGGTGGAGAGTTTCCTAGCTGAGTAGGCACCGACAGCGAGAGACACCATCGGATGTCTGGTAGCAGAGTCATCTGTAGCAGGCAGTAGACGGATGATGCACATGACCATGTGGTCTAAACCTTCAGGTGGATGACCTCAGGAAACAATGTCAGTGGTGTGGGGAACATGGGATAAAAGAGGATATACGAGGAGTAGGCAGTGCTACTCATGCGGCGGGAAGGGTCACATGGCCCGTGACTGCCCAAACCACTATGTGGATCACTAGAGGATGGTCGAGTGACAGCTGAGGTAGAGGTAGATATTTTATCAGGTGGTTCACAGGTAGTAGGTGGACATGGAAGGGGATATGGTTGTGCAGTAGGCGGTGATTTGAGGTTCTACCGCCACCACCTCCAGGTGGTCCACCCCGACCACAGGGAGTAGGAGGACAGGGATGAGCTCTGCTCCAGGTAGGTGAGGACTATGACCATTGTGCTCCAGAGATGATTTGAAGTATGATATGTGTCTACTCTACCCTAGCTGTAGTAATTATAGAAACAACTTTCCGTCACTCTTTTATTGCCACGATCCTCGTTCAGAGCTCTATGATTCCGGTGGAGCCATTGGCTCGATCGTTAAGCTAGAGACCACTACGGGGGGGGGGGGGATTTGATGATTTCACACTAGTGTCATCAGTATGAGCTTACTCTAGGAGGAAAGTGCTTCGGCTATGATCTTCTATTGGCAACATAAAGTCCTTACGACATCATCTTGGTTATGGACTAGTTATCTACAGACCATGTTCAGATTGACTGCATTTGGAACAATGTGTGGTGCGTCCGCAAGGATAGGACCATGTTTTCCTTCACCGGTGAGAAAGAAACCATTGCATCATAGGATAAGCTTAACTGAAGAAGGGTTCAGCCGATCACTCATCATTTGGCTAGCCTATCCCTCAGAGCAGTTGATGTTAGAGTCCATGTGATCCTGTAGTGGTGGACCAGTATGCTGATATCTTTCCTGATGATGTTCTGGGACTACCTCCTCACAGAGAGGTGGACTTTTACATCAACATGTACCGTGGGATGGTACCGATATCTACACCAGCATATCAGATGGCTCTTACGGAGCTTCGTGAGTTACAGGTATAGTTTGAGGACTTGCATAAGAAGGGGTTCATAAGTCCTAGTGTTTCTCCATAGGCAGCCCCAATCTTGTTCTCAAAGAAGGAAGATTAGATTTTGAGACTCTTTGTGGACTATCGGCACCTGAAACAAATGACCATGAAGAGCAAGTTTCCACGTCTGATGATTGATGATGTTTTCGATCAGTTGAAGGGAGATTGTTGCTTTTTGAAGATAGACCTTAGATCAGGCTATCATCAGCTTAGGGCATGAGATGAGGATGTTCCAAAGATGGCCTTTATATATCGGTATGACCATTATGAGTTCTTTTTTATTCCATTCGGAATGACCAATGCCCCAGTAGTGTTCATGGGACTCATTAACATGATATTCCACCCATACCTCGATCTCTTCATGGTGGTCTTTATTGATGACATCTTGGTGTACTCAACGACATAGGAGGAGCATGCCAATCATTTGCAGATTGTTTTGGATAAACTCCAAGAGAATCAGGTGTGTGGTAAGCTCTCTAAGAGATAGTTTTGAATATGAGAGGTCTATATCCTATGACTCTTTATTTCAGACGCTAGAGTCATAGTGGATCTCGTAATGATAGAGGTTGTGGTTTCTCAGGAGCCACCCAGAAGTGTGACCGAGGTGTGGAGTTTCTTGGGGTTTGGTGGGTACTATCAAAGATTCATACACAAAATTTCTAGAGTTGCTAAACCCTTTTCATAATTGACGAAAATGGGACAGACCTTCATGTGGATGGAGAGACGTGAGCATATTTTTCAGGATTTGAGGCAGAGACTGAAGAGTGATCCCATCTCGAGGATACCAAAAGATTCCATTGGGTATGTAGTATACTATGATGCATCAGGGACTACACTTGGATGTGTCCTGATGTAGGAGTGAGCAGTGATCACTTATGGTTCCCGATAGCAGATACAACATGAGCCGAACTATGCTACCCATGACCAGAAGCTAGTAGCAATAGTATTTCCCTTGAAAATGGGGCGACACTGCTTTATTGGTGAACAATTTACTCTTTACTCTGATCACAATAGTCTCAGGTATATCTTATCACATAAGGACCTGAACGTGAGATTGTGGTGATGGCTAGAGTTCCTCCAGGACTATGACTTTGAGATAGTCTACACTCCTATGAAGGGGAACGTAGTGTCAGACACACTCTGCAGGAGTTCTAGTTTACAACTACTGAGTGAGGAGACATAGAAACTATCCATTTTGAATAAATACTTTGTGGATATAGAAGGATATTCTTACCTCAAGTCATAGACTATCACTCCCTCAATTATCCAGTGAGTTCAGGAGGCACAACTTGGCGACATTGACTGTGAGGCTCAACGTGACCAGATATCCTCAAGACATGCACCTGATGAATTTTATGAAGGTGGAGAGCACATATTCCACTTTATAGGATGCACCATGATACCAGTGGGGATACATGAGGAGGAGTTGATGGTGTTCCATACGTCCCCTTTGGAAGTATATCATAGTGTGGTGAAGATATACCAAGACCTTAAACGTCAGCACTGGTGGTCGGGGATAAAGAAAGCAGTGCCAGAGATTGGTTCACGATGCCTCACATGCCAGCAAGTGAATGCTGAGCATCAGGTTCTAGAAGGCTTAGCACAGCCACTATAGGTGTCAGAGTGGAAGTGGGATGGTATATCCATGGACTGTGTGATAGGGCTTCCACGTACATCTAGGGGACATGATTCCATCTGGTTGATAGTTGACCGACTCCCTAAGTTATCCCACATTCTACCCATCCGAGAACAGGTATAAGAAGAGGGTTTGGGATGACTCAATGTACAGAAGATTATAAAGATTCATGGGGTGCCATCGGCGATCATCTCTGATCATTACACACATTTTACATCTCGATTGTTGAAGCTAGTTTAGGAGGTGTTCAATATTCAGCTATGTCTGAGCATTGCCTTTCATCCTCAGACGGATGGTTAGATGGAGAGAACTATTCAGATGCTGGAGGACATGTTTTGTGCTTGAATTCAGGATTTTTGTCACAATTGGGATGATAAATTGCCCTTGGTGGAGTTTTTATACAACAACAACTATCACTCCACCATAGGTATGGCACCATTTGAGGCCTTGTACAGTCGACCTTGTAGATCACCTCTATGCTGGACAGAACCAGGGGAGTCAACACTTATGACTCTAGTGTTTTTATGGGCTATAACTGAAAAGGTGCAGATCATCCAGGAGAAAATGAATATGGAACAGAGCAGGAAGAAGACTTATACTGATAGGAGACAGAGACCTTTGGAGTTTGAGAAGGGAGACCATATCTTCATATAGGTCTCACCTCGATGAGGTTTGCAGAGATTTGGTCAGGGTGAGAAGCAATATCTAAGGTTCATCAGACCCTTTTAGGTTCTTAGCAGAGTTGTCGAGGTGGTGTATCACCAAACTCTTCCGCAACAGATGCATCGGGTCCATGACGTCTTCCACATGTCATAACTGAGGAAGTAAGTGCATGGTCCATCAGACATTATCGACTGGGGTGAGCTGGACATTGATCATGGGGTGATGTTTATGGAGGTTCCAGTGGATATCGAGGATCAATAGGATTGGGTCTTTCATGGACGATCGATTCCTCTAGTGTGCGTTCATTGGCAGCACGTGAACCTCCTGGAGAAAACATGGGAGAAGGAGTCTTAGATTTGTGCTTAGTACCCCCTTTTGTTTTCTTAGTCTATGATGTGTCTTTCAAGGAAGAAAAGACCTCAAGTGGGGAGAATGTAAAGACTCATATTTTCTATGTAACTGTTTTTAATTGTATAGATTTATTATGAGACCACAAATATTGACGGTGCATGATTCAAAGTCTTGGTGTGTCTGAATTGAATTTTCGAACACTCTTTAAGGTACGTTCAGTAAACGTGCGAGCGAGAAATCCTAAATTTTGAACTAATTATTGGAATTGAAATCCTAGGGCACCATTGAACTTGTAGAGTCGGGATTCACTTAAGGGAGGTTTAACATCGACCACAGTGGGTCGAGGAAGAATGTTGTTTTTGTGTTTTTCATGGATGAATAAATAAAATTATTTTATTTTATTTTATCTATAAAACATTATTCCACCTCACTTTAATGTATTGCAGTGGAGACCACAAGGGTGGTCGGGCATTTAATGAAGGATATTAATTTCCCAGTTACACAATGGTTGTGTAACTACCCTACATGTGATTTATGATGCTCAATAATTACACCAATTAATGAACCTCTAAATCACATGTTATGGAGTTAAACACTAACGTGGGGTTTTAAAAAAATCCTTGTAAAAAGAAATATCTTTGGAGGATTCTTGAGGAAGAAAGAATCCCCTCATGAATGTAGAACTGAAGATTAATGATTGAGTGGCGTCATTGGAGGCTTGTTATAGGAATGACGAACACCGAATCTTCCTCAAATGTGGACGTTATACAATGATCTTGAGGTAGGGTTTTTATTTGGTTTAGTTTTAAAAATAATTTTTGAATCTAATTATTCCATCATGTTATCAAGCTAACGTAGAGGGTACAAGCAAAAGAAATAAGGCCTAGAACCTCTGCAACATTGTTGATCTATGCATTCTTCGCAGATTTTTAATTCGTGTTGGATGGAAACTAGAACGGTGGGCCAAGCAGCAAATAGGGAATCTTGGGGAGGCTATTGAAACCATCATATGGAAAAATGGGCCACCTTCGCTCACTCAGTGACCTATGGAAGACCGCCGACGTGACACTAGCACAATGGTGCCAGAAACCAGTGTCGGTGTGGGTGATGGGGGAAGCCAGCACTGGCCAGCCAGGAAAGAGCTGGAGGCGCACCGTCATGCACCGCAAGAGAAGGGGGCCCTGAGATACATCTGTGGCAGACAACGGTGGGCGGCACTGGCCATCTGCAGGCGGAGGCGAGAAGTGCATCGCCACACGATGCTGAAGATGGCCACCGCTCGGAAGCCACAGCTATGGTCCAGGACCTGCTCCCTGCAGGCCCTGTGGGAAACCGGGAAGTGCTAAGTGGTGTCGCCACTACGCCTTTAGAACGGGGCAACCCGTTCCCCCCTCCCCCCTCCCCCGCGCCAGCTAGGGTGGGTGTCACGACCCGTCCTCGGGGCCCGTGTCGTGACTACCCCAAGCCCGCCTTCCATAGGCCAAGGGATGGCAACTAGCACCAAGGCGTAAATCCCGGTAAAAGGGAAGGAATTGCCTTTGTAAAGTAAACAAGTACCACCGAGTAAGAAAGCGGAAAAAGGTAAGCACTAAGTAAAAGATGGTACAAGAGTGAAGTGCGGAAAAGTAAGTGGGCCAGTATACAAACCAAAACTTAAAGTAAAGTACAACTCGAAAGGGGAAAACAGCAACTGAAAAGTAAAAGCCGCTACGCTGACCTGTCCTCTGGAAATCCCACCTAAAGGGTGGTTACATATAGCTCCACTGCACCTCGGGTCCCGCCGTCCGCTCCGAGTATGTTCCACCCAGTGGTCCACCTCGAGGTACCGTCCTGCTCTGCAAGCCTCAACCACGATCAACGCTGTCCGTCGTCTGCAACCAACACAACTTAGTGCGGGCATAGCCCGTTCTGGGGTGAGTATAAGCTACTCAGTAGGGACTCCGAGACCCCCGAAGGTCTCCCAAAATCCACAAAGGATAAACCACAAAGGAAAGATACAATCACGAAGTAACAACCGACACTGCTTAGGTATATGCCCATACATATACCTAAGTCATCAATTCCAATACACTCCAACCTCCGAGCCCAAGTACAACCCAGTCCACACAGGAAAGTATACGTATTCCACACAAGAAAGCAAAACGTAATCCACATAGGATAGCACAACACAATCCACACAGGAAAGAAAACAGGATTCAGCTCACACAGGTATACTTCTTCGAAAGACGATAGAGATGATCACTGATCTATATAAGAAATCGGAACCATAAAGGATCGATAGGTACTAACCCCCACAATGACCCACACAGGATCGGTAGGAAACTAACCCCCGCAAAGTCCCACACAGGATCGGAACCACACAGGATCTGTAGGTGCTGGCTCACACAGAACCACTGAGCACTGACCCACACAGTATCAGACCCACAAAAGATCGGTAGCACTGATCCAGAAAGGATTTCTGAGTGCTATAGTGGTCGTCGTCGAATCCACTGAGGATCTCTGTACAGTCGTCGTCGCAGTCACAGTAGCAGTCGCAGCCAGCACTTGGGTTCCCGCACACAGCAAGCTCATTCGGGAGGGTCCGCTCCATGAGCCGAGAGGATGATACATCAACAGACACATAGTCCATATTTGATGTATCCAAAAGTTCTGTATCTTCAACAGGAACTCAACGTCGCAGACGGCGCGTCAATCGGACGCCCGGTCTGAGAGTTATTGGCTTTTTCGTCCCAGGGCCCGGTTGGTTTTTAAGGCAAAACCAAACCGACCGTACTCCACCTGTGTCCAAACCTCGGGCAGAGTCTTCCAAAAGATCCTTCTCACGTAGAGGAATTCAACAAAGTCAACGGCACGTCAATCGAACGTTCGTAGCTCAAGATATGAGTGTTTCCGCTCCGAGGGCCTGGTTGGTTTCGTGTACGAACCAACCCGGCCGAATTCAAAGTATTCCAAAACCTTGAGTGTGATATACCGCAACGACCGTCTCGCTTCAAGGATATCATCGCAACTGACAGTGCGTCGATCGGAGGTCCATAGCCTGAGTAATGGGCAATTGAACCCAAACGGTCCGAAAACGGGGGTTTCGGGCCCGGACCGACCCGGCCCGAGACCCCCCGGTCGGCCCGACCCGGGTCGACCCGCCCCAGACAGGGTCGGTCTGGCGCGTCCTGACCCGGCGACCCACGCGCTGGGCGTGCCGGCCGGTCGCTCAACCAAAACGGCTGAGTCGTTTTGGTGGTCCGCGCACGGGGGGGGGGGGGGGGGGGGGGGCGCTGCCCCCTCGGTTCGTTCGAAACCATGGCCCCTTAATGGGACCGCTTGCTGCTGCCAGCCGGGGGAATTTAATTCCCCCAGTTCTCCACGTCCGTCCAGCCCGCCATGGCCGTCCGGTTCCTGCACCATGGGACCGGCGACGGCCGGTCCCCCTTCCTGCACCGACGCCGGCGGCCCGATGCCGGCCGCCGGTCACCCTGCTCCGCCGTGGCCCGGAACTGTCTATGACCCTTGTCGTCCGGCGTGGTCTGACGGCACCGCGCCCCTCAGCCGCGGCCCCGCACTGGCCGTGGTATTTTCCGGGTATCTCTGACGCGGCGCGATGGCGTCACGTTCTTGTTCTTCATTTCACGGCGTGGAATGACGGCGCCGCGCATCTTCTTGTCGCAAGGTTCCGCGTGGTGCGTCGAAACCTTGTCTCCCACACCGAACCACAAAGAACCGACACGAAAAAAAGGAGGAGGGTCGGCCGTGTTTGTGCGGTCTGGCCCCCCTCACGTTAATCGATAGCAGACGGTTAAATTTCACGAATAAATTCAGGAATGAAATCACGAACAAATTAATTAAAAACAATCCCCTACCTCAGTTTCAAAAACATTGCACGTCAACGAGCCGCGGAAGACGAGTGTCATGGAGGTCGGGCATCGCGGAAAACGAACGTCGATTCTGTTGACGTCGAGGTGTGTCCTAAGAGGAAACATCGTTGGAGAAGTTCTTCGCGTTCTTCGGCAGAGATGTTCTTCGCTAAGGACGGTGTTCTTCGTCGTAGTCCGAGGTGTTCTTCACGTTCTTCGTCGAAGTTGAAGAAGAAGAAGACTTCCTCAAACCCTTAGCCCTTTCCTCCCAAGTCTCCCCCACAAGCAAAACTAACCCCAAAATAAAATAATCCTCCCACATATTTTATTAACCCAACATAGGTTTTTGAATTTCAAGAGTTTGAAAATTCAAAACCCACATTTAACTCACTTAAGTTATTAACATATGATGTTATAAAATTAATGAGGGGATAAGTTAGCAAAACTTAAATGGGGGGGGGGGGGGTTAGAGGGGCTAGGAAAGTGAGGGGTTGGGCTCGTGTGGGTCCCACCCTACCTTATCCTCTCACGGTTGGTTATCACAAGTGGGTCCCACCCCCAACATCATTACTTAGGATAAAACTACCAAGTGGGGAAAATAAAAATTGTTAAATTTTTATTTTCAACTACCACAAAAATTAATAACTCCCCTCGTGTAAACGCAAATCCGAAACAGGAGTTCCTAAGCAACTACCGGCACTACGGTTCCATCGGTGCCCTCAGAATTAGATTCCAGGCACCGGTTCAAAAGTTATAAATTCCCGCTCGTTCGTTCACTGAACGTACCTGAGCTAAACTTCGGATAAAAATTCCGGGCACAACGGGCCTTGGAATCAAGTGTCTTCTAAAACCACATTCATGTAAAATTCCAAATAAAATTAAGAATAAATTTCCCTTGAATTTTACGGGTCTTTACATTACTCCCACCTTAGGGATTTACGTCCCGGTAAAGATACATTGAAAACTAGGGAAACGAATGAGGGTACTGAGCATGCATTTGAGCCTCCCGCTCCCAAGTGATCTTCTGGAGGTTCCCGTGCTACCATCTGATGCGCACTAGAGGAATCCACTGTCCACGTAGGACCCGCTCATGTCATTCCTCGATCTCCACTGGGACCTCCGCAAAAGTTGCCCCATCATCGACGTCAAGCTCCCCATCGTCAATGATATGCATCGGGTCTTGCACGTATCTCCTCAGTTGAGATACGTGGAAGACGTCGTGCACCCAGTGCAGCTGAGGTGGTAGAGCCAGACGATAAGCCACCTCGCCAATCCTGCTGAGGACCTGGAATGGTCCGATGAAGCGTGGAGACAACTTGACGCCTCGACCAAATCTCCGTAATCCACGTCGAGGTGAGGCACGCAAGAAGACGTGGTCGCCATCCTCGAACTCTAGTGGCCTCCGCCTCCTTTCAGCATAAGACTTATGCCAGCTCTGACCTGTCCTCATCCGCTCCTGGATGACCTGGACCTTCTCTATCGTGGCCCGGACCATCTCTGGTCACACAAGTGCTGACTCCCCAGGATCTGTCCAGCACAAAGGAGATCTTCAAGGTCAGCCATACAATGCCTCGTATGGTGCCATCCCGATGGTAGAGTGGTAGCTGTTGTTGTACGCGAACTCCACCAAGGGTAGGTGGTCCTCCCAGCTACGACCAAAGTCGAGGAAGCATGCACGGAGCTTGTCCTCGTGAGTCTGAATGGTCCTCTCTGTCTGACCATCCGTCTGATGGTGAAAGGCTGTGCTCAGACATAGCTGTGTCCCGAACGCCTCCTGCAATCCCTTCCATAGCCGAGAAGTAAATCGAGCATCTCGATCGGAGACGATAGATGATGGCACTCCATGAAGCCGTACAATCTCTTGAATGTAAAGACGTCCCAAGCTCTCCACTGATCCCTGCTCTCTGATGGGTAAAAAGTGAGCCGACTTGGTGAGTCGGTAGACAATCACCCAAATGGAGTCGTGACCTTTGGAAGTGCGTGGAAGTCCAGTCATGCATTCCATAGATATGCCGTCCCACTTCCACTCCGGAACCTCCAAGGTATGTACCAAGCCTGCTGGTACCTGGTTCTCAGCCTTCACCTGCTGGTAGGTGAGGCATCGAGAAACGAACTCTGCCACAACCTTCTTCATGCCCGGCCACCAGTGTTGTCATCTGAGATCCTGGTACATCTTCGCCACTCCAGGATGTACCACCAAAGGAGAAGTGTGAAACTCTCTCAGCACCTCCTCTCGTAAGGAAACTGGTACCAAGGTACGTCCTCTGAAAAGAACGTCGTGCTCTTCTCCAAAGGAGAAACCAACAGGTGCATGTTCTGAGGATATTTGTCCACTCAGCGTCTCACAGTCAGCGTCCCTATGCTGTGCCTCTCTGACCCGCTGCAGTAGTGGAGGTGTGACTGTGAGAGACTGAAGGAAGGCTGCTCCATCTCTATCCACGCCTCTAGGGCGTTGGTCAAACTCTGTCTCAGCTTTTGGAAGCTCTGTTGACATTTGTCTGACCACATGAAGAGTTTCCCCTTCCTCCTTAACGTTCTGCAAAGCTGCAATGATTTCTCCTTTTCCGAAAAGGGAAATCTGGTCTCATCCCTTGGATGAACCACGTTCCTTGCCTAATACAGTCAATCCCATCAGGATTAGTTAATTCATGGCATGGATGACGTCATAAGGCCTCGACGCTGCTACCAAGAGATCCAACCGTTACTCTCACCTCCAAGGATTGAGTCACACTGTCGGCATCCGTGTGTGGTCACTGGGTCTCCTCCAGTAAGAATCTTGCAAGTGAGGGTCAATTCAACAGTTTTTAACCGGAACCTCTTAGTATTAACAAACAAAAGACAAGAAAGAAAATGTCACTATTGAAAGCGTCTTTTATTAACTCAACTCAAATTACAAGGACACAAGGCAACACAAAAAAAAGAAGATAGAGGCATTATAGTCAAGGGCCTTTATTCCTGGAGCTAGTCCCGCACTTGTCCACCCGCTTCCGGAGCTCCATGATCGTAGGTTTCAGCAGCCTGAAGATGTGCTCTCCCCTGAGGTCGGGGTGGACCTCCTGGTGGTGGTGGTGGTAGAGCCTCAAATCGTCCCCCACCACCTGCTGCTAGGGAAGCTCCTCTGCCTCGTCCGCCTGCTCCCTGCAGACCGCCACGGTCAAACCTCTACCTCTGCCTAGGTGGTTCCTCAACCATCTGCTGCTCCTCTGCATGGCGGGTCAGGCAGTCACGAGCCATGTGGCCCTGCCCGCCGCATGCATAGCACTGTCTTCCACTCGTAAGACTGGTTCTGCTACGTGTGCCCCGCACCTCCGAGTCAGTATCCTGTGGTCGTCTGCCTATTGGCCTGGCCCGCTTGGACCTCTACGACATCTGTCTACTTCCGTCTGCAGAAGACCCCGCCACATGCCGCCCTGCCGTGGGTCTCGGCGCTGGTGTAGACTCAGCAAGAAAACTCACGATCAAAAGGGCTCGCTCCAGTACTCATGTCTGAGTCGGAATGATGAGGGAGATCAGCGATGCCCTGATCTCATGTCTCAATCCCTGCTCAAAGGTCTGGGCCCGGAAGAATGGGTCCCGTACCATGTCTGTAGAGTAGCGCGAGAGATCGGTAAATCTCACTGAGTACAGGGCGACCGTCTTGCTGCCCTGCTGCAGATGAAGAAGCTCCTGAATGCACACCGCACGGAGGGTGGCTGGGACAAACTCCGAGCGGAATAGGCTCTCAAAGTCCGTCCAGAAAAGAGATTCCTCATCGTGCACTTGGAGCATCAAGCTCCACCATCTTCCTGCTGCTGCGTCCAGTAGGCTCGCTGCGAGGATCACCATGAGGTCTGCTAGTGTCCTCACTAACCTGAAAACTCTCACCATTGCCTCTAGCCAGTCCTCGGCTTCCTGGGGGTCCATCTCCCCGCGGAACCTGGGTGGTCACTTGCGCTGGAACTCATGCAGTACACTAAGGCGACGTGCATCATCAGCGGCTGGGTCTGGAAGCATCGGTGGCTCGGTGGGTAAAGGTACCACTGGTGCCTCAGCTGACAAAGGGCCCTGCACCGAGGCCTCGTCGCTCGGTGGGCTGTCGTCACACTCGACTCTCGGAACCCTAGCTGGCTGCCGTCGTGGGGCCATCCTGAAAAGAAACAGGTGCGCCACGTTCAAAAAGTATACCTGGTGAGCTGACACAAGTAATCACATAGAAAACTTGAAACACACATGCAATCAATGTTTTCGTGCATTAAGTCAAAAATCAGAAGTCAGTGTCCTAGTGTACGGATACGTCGGCCGCCGTACCAACACTGGACTCCCTGGACTGATAACCACACCCAATATGCTTAACACCATTGCTTCACATAGAAAAAGATCAGAGTCCCAAGTTCTGTGGTAGAACTGAACTCCTCTGATACCAATTTGTCACGACCCGTCCTCGGGGCCCGTGTCGTGACTACCCCAAGCCCGCCTTCCATAGGCCAGGGGCTGGCGACTAGCACCAAGGCGTAAATCCCAGTAAAAGGGAAGGCATTGCCTTTATAAATTAAAAAAGTACCACAGAGTAATCAAGCGGAAAAAGGTAAGCACCAAGTAAAAACTGGTACAAGAGTGAAGTGCAGAAAATTAAGTGGGCCAGTATACAAACCCAAACTGAAATTAAAGTACAACTCGAAAGGGGAAAACAACAACTGAAAAGTAAAAGCCGTTATGCCGAGCTGTCCTTTGGAAATCCCACCTGAAGGGTGGGTACAGATAGCTGCACTGCACCTCGGGTCCCGCCGTCCGCTCCGAGTATGTTCCACCCAGTGGTCCACCTCCAGGTACTGTCCTGCTCTGCAAGCCTCAAACACGATCAACGCTGTCCGTCATCTAAAACCAACACAACGTAGTGCGGGCATAGCCCGTGCAGGGGTGAGTATAAGCTACTCAGTAGGGACCCCGAAACCCCCGAAGGTCTCCCAAAATCCACAAAGGATAAACCACAAAGGAAATATACAATCACGAAGTAACAACCGACACTGCTTAGGAATATGCCCATACATATACCTAAGTCATCAATTCCAATACGCTCCAACCTCCGAGCCAAAGTACAACCCAGTCCACACAGGAATGTATACGTATTCCACATAGGAAAGCAAAAGGTAATCCACACAGGATAGCACAACACAATCCACATAGGAAAGTAAACAGGATTCATCTCACACAGGTATACTTCTTCAAAAGACGATAGATATGATCACTGATCCATCTAAGTCGTCGGACCCACAAAGGATCGATAGGTACTAACCACCGCAATGACCCACACAGGATCGGTAAGAAAATAACCCCTGCAAAGACCCACACAGTATCAGACCTACACAGGATCTGTACGCGCTGGCTCACACAGAATCGTTGAGCTCTGACCCACACAGGATCAGACCCACACAGGATCGGTAGCAATGATCCACAAAGGATCGCTGAGTGCTGTAGTCGTCGTCGTCGAATCCACTGAGGATCTCTATACAGTCGTCGTCGCAGTCACAGTAGCAGTCGCAGCCAGCACTAGGGTTCCCGCACACAACAAGCTCATTTGGGAGGGTCCGCTCCACGAGCCGAGAGGATGATACATCAACTGACACATAGTCCAGATTTGATGTATTCAAAAGCTCTGTATCGTCAACAGGAATTCAACGTCGCAGACGGCGCGTCAATCGGACGTTCGTAGCTCATGATATGAGCGTTTCCGCTCCGAGGGCCCGGTTGGTTTCGTGTACGAACCAACCCAGCCGAACTCAAAGTATTCCGAAACCTTGAGTGCGATATACCTAAACGACCGTCTCGATTAAAGGATCGCATCGCAACTGACGGTGCGTCGATCGGAGGTCCGTAGCCCGAGTTATGGGCAATTGAACCCAAACGGTCCGAAAACGGGGGTTTCGGGCCCGGACCAACCCGGCCCGAGACCCCACGGTCGGCCCGGCGACCCGCGCGCTGGGCGCGCTGGCCGGTCGCTCAGCCAAAACGGCTCAGCCGTTTTGGCGACCCACGCACGGGGGGGGGGGGGGGCACTGCCCCCTCGGTTCGTTCGAAAGTGCGGCCCCTTTATGGGGCCGCTTGCTACTGCTAGCCGGGGGAATTTAATTCCCCCGGTTCTCCACGTCGGGCCGGCTCGCCATGGTCGGCCGGTTCCTACACCATGGGACCGGCGACGGCCGGTCCCCCTTCCTGCACCGATGCCGGTGGCCCGATGCCGGCCGCCGGTCACCCTGCTCCGCCGCGGCCCAGAACCGGCCGTGACCCTTGTCGTCCGGCGTGGTGCGACGACACCGCGCCCCTCCACCGCGGCCCCGCACTGGCCGTGGTATTTTCTGGGTATCTCTGACGCGGCGCGATGGAGTCGTGTTCTTGTTCTTCATTTCACGGCGCGGCACGTTGGCGCCACGCATTTTCTTGTCACAAGGTTCCGCATGGTGCATCGACACCTTGTCTCCCGCATCGAACCACAAAGAACCAACACAAAAATAAGGAGGAGGGTTGGCCGTGTTTGTGCGGTCCGGCCCCCTCACGTTAATCGATAGCAGACGGTTAAATTTCACGAAGAAATTTAGGAATGAAATCACGAACAAATTAATTAAAAACAATCCCCTACCTCGGTTTCAAGAACGGTGCACGTCAACGAGTCGCGGAAGACGAGCGTCGTGGAGGTCGGGCATCGCGGAAAACGAACGTCGATTCCGTTGACGTCGAGGTGCGTCCGAAGAGGAAATGTCGTTGGAGAAGTTTTTTGCGTTCTTCGGCGGAGATGTTCTTCGCTAAGGAAGATGTTCTTTGTCGGAGTCTGAGGTGTTCTTCACGTTCTTCGTCGAAGTTAAAGAAGAAGAAGACTTCCTCAAACCCTTAGCCCTTTCTTCCCAAGTCTCCACCACAAGAAAAAAAACCCCAAAATAAAATAATCCTCCCACTTATTTTATTAACCCAACATAGGTTTTTGAATTTCAAGAGTTTGAAAATTCAAAACCCACATTTAACTCACTTAAGTTATTAACATAAGATGTTATAAAATTAATGAGGAGATAAGTTAGAAAAACTTAAATGGGGGGGTTTAGAGGGGTTAGGAAAGTGAGGGGTTGGGCTCGTGTGGGTCCCACCCTACCTTATCCTCTCACGGTTGGTTATCACAAGTGGGTCCCACCCCCAACATCCTTACTTAGGATAAAACTACCAAGTGGGAAAAATAAAAATTGTTAAATTTTTATTTTCAACTACCACAAAAATTAATAACTCCCCTCGTGTAAACACAACTCCGAAACATGAGTTCCTAAGAAATTACCGGCGCTACGGTTCCATCGGTGCCCTCAGAATTCGATTCTGGGCACCAGTTCAAAAGTTAGAAATTCCCGCTCGTTCGTTCACTGAACGTACCTGAGCTAAACTTCGGATAGAAATTCCGGGCACACCGGGCCTCATAATCAAGTGTCGTCTGAAACCACGTTCTTGTAAAATTCCAAAGAAAATTAAGAAAAAATTTCCCTTGAATTTTACGGGTCTTTACAGTGGGCCCCAGCCAGCAGGACGCGCCCTCTACGGACCAGGTCACGCAAACCCTGCGGGCCTTGCCGGCCACGGCCCAGGCAAGTTAGGGATGGGCCGGGTCAAACTGAACCATGACGGATCTTCCCAGATGGGGTCGGGTTGGGTCGGACCAGACCCAGACCCATCGAGGCCAAGATTCACTTAAAGGGCCATATCTCTTAAACCAGACGTCCATTTGAAAAATCATCTACAACGCTAGAATCCTTTTAAAGAGAAGGTATTATTGGTATACTACACTTGAGTTTTGGATAATGTTGGAGTACGGCTGGGTTAGATCAAACTCATCTCAAACCAGGCCCTCATCAAATTCTTATAAGTCACAGACTGGGCATACGATTGACTTTTCGTCCATCACGTTGGAACCCTTAAAACATAGAAGTCCTCTGGGATACTTCTTTGTGAAACTTCATGGCAGTAGATGTACGACCTATGGATTGACGAGTCGATCCTCCGAAAATCAGGTATTCTTAGTGTGGGAATCTAGTTGTTGGATATAATGTGATGAAATAACATCAATCCTATATGGGACATAACCTATAGATCCTATGTGGGTCAGCATCTATTGATCCTATTTGGGTCATCACTCAGCGATCTTAAGTGGGTTAGCACTCACTGATCCTATGTGGGTCAGCATCTAAGAATCTTGTGTGGATCAGTAGTAGAGGAACTCAAAAGAATAAGATGATCCAGTGATACGTATAATCAATATACGAGTATAAAGTATACTGTACAGTAAAAAGGGTAGGTATAGTAAGTAAAGCGGGCCAGAATAGAAGCCCAAATAGAAAATACAAGTAAAACTGAAAATACCTCTAGTGAACACCCGCCCAGGATCCTACCTGAAGGGAAGGTACAACTCTCAAATGACTGTCTCTGCAGATCGTTTTGTCTAATTCCCACCTCCGAGCAACCTCCAGTCTTGGTACCCTCTACCTCGATCGGCGCAGTCCGTCGTCTACAAAAGACATCGCAAGGTGCAGGCGTATCCCATTGTAACGCCCCGACCCCAGCTACCCAGAGTTGGTGCATTACATCGTAACATTCGCATGATCACAAAAGATCAAGTCTCGAAAGACCGATTAGTTTAGTAGATTTGGAAACACTAGATACATTCGTAAACGTTACATTACATCATAAAGTGAAAAACTACAATAACAAAGTCTCCATAGTCCACACTCATATACTCTTCTGACAATCCCTACAGGTCATTCATAAAATACTTCTTCACATCCTGGAAAATATTAAAACATTGAAAGGGGTGAGCTCAGATGCTCAGTAAGGATAACAAAATAGCGGAAACTTTCATAATAAAACATAAGCATTTAAGGCAATGTATAACTAAAACAAAAGCCTTATTGAACTTGAACTTCAGCATAATATGGAAAAATTAAAATAAAATAATTCCATTACTTACTCACATGGATATTCTACTAGATGAATAATCATATGAAATATCAATAACCACTTTCATAATGAGGGAATGTATAATGCCAGACATCCTGAAACATTTTGTCAAGGCCTCGGCCAAGACATCTAAAATGATTAAGGCCTCGACCAAAACCATAAATCAAATTGGGAAAGGGCCTCGGCCAATTCCACGTCTAGTTGTCTCATGAGACCAACGGATGCATCGAGGAGCTATAGCGGGCTCCACCCGTCACATATTAAGTCCAACACATTCCTCATATTAATAGGTTTAAACATAATTTAAATATTCGTATTAAAACTAGCATACGAAATGTCAACAATTTCTCCATAAACTATGGATGGTATAAAAATAACACATCCAAAGTCAAATATTTCACAAAATGTTCAATGGAAGTTTTGTATCATAAATCAATTTCAATTAAACTTAAAACCCATCAAAGGATGTTGACAAGGATGAAATAAAAGCTATTTGAGGAAAATATCTCTCCTTTTTGAAATCATTTAAAAGTCCCATAATTATAAAATAATACATTTACTTTGAAAATATTCTTATAAGCTTGTCAGGGAAGCTTCGACGATGTTATAATGGCGGAAAATAGCCGCACCCATCATATAAGTTAAAAAAACATTCTTACCGTAAATTTGTCAAAAAGGTCAAAAAGTACATTGTTTGGAAAATGACGGTAAGATTCCTTTCAAAAACGTATAAGGTTATAAATGGCTTTAACCCATTTTCCATTTAATAGTAAAATTGTTTTGAAAGACATTTTTAAGAAACATGGATGTGGATGATAACGAGATCCCAGTAGATAATTATGTATAAACAACCTTGGATAATGAAGAGGTTGTGAAGTAAACCCTTACCTTGTACTTTTCCTTGGTTGGGGTAAGTTAACCTCCTGTATAATGGTGAAATAATTGTTATTAAATTATACTATAATCATATACATTCATATGATATCATATATGATCTTTTAACATTGATTTGGTAACAATATCTTAGATTTATCGTTGTTTCGGGTGTTAACTTACTCGTTTTCGTAAGTAGTGTTTTCATGGATAGGTTGTATCTTATTCATATCCAGAATTATATCATTTCCTTAAACATTATTTTTAGATCATCTAATTATAATTATACTTGAATGGATACGACGGAGAATGAATCTCATCGCGTTCGTGGAGACGGTAGTCCGTACGTACGCACGAGCGACAATATCATTATTTTGATATTAAAATAATATATAATTGGATAGTATATCATATATACAGAATCGTTATCATGTTATATTTATTATTTACATGAATTACATATCATTATTATACCCATCTAAATAATAATATATTGAATAACAATTACACCACGACGTGGAGACGGTAAGCCGTACATACGCACGTATGGTGACATGTCATTCAAATGATGGGTAGAATACTGAATATGGTTGTTCCATATTTATAATAACATCACAGTATATAGAAGATACTGGAGTTATAATTTTAGAATTTAAATAATAAACAAAGAGGCAGTGGAAGATGAAAGAAACTTGAAAGAGGGTGATGAAAACATTACCTCTTCTTTGGGTTCTTCCTTTTGATTTGATCAAAAGGACTCCTTAGAATGGCTTTCTGACTAAAGTAAAGCTTCTAGGATGAAAGGAGAGAAGTTGGGAGAGTATTTGAGAAGAGTGTGGCCGAGCCAAAAGGCTTTAAAGTGTGAATAAGGTGGTATAGGTGGGGGCCTTTTATAAGAGGAGAGGAGGGGCTCTTTTGGAAAGATTGAAATGTTACATTATTATACAATGATTTTCGGATTCTAAAGGTCCCACACTTGTATAATTAGTGGATAAGGTGATAAGGGTTAGAAATATACCCATCCAATAGTCTTTGGACAAGTTTAAGCCTTGGATTGTACATTATCTTTTCATTTTATTAAAATCGTTAAATAATGTGGTCATCGCTGCATCATAATGACGTCTTAAATAATTTAATTTATTTAATGTCTAAAAATTATAAAAAAACTACTATGATGTAGGAAATCTTTTTATCTTTCAAATTACTATTTATAGTCAAAAATACTACTTGTATAACCCCATTTAAAAATTGTTTTAGTAAAACATTTCATGTTTGTGTCATTTTTTAGTTTAACCTTAAATAAAAGGTATTTATGTCATTTTCTAACTAAAGTGGCTCCATGGGGACCCCAAGTTGACCCATGGATTGTCTTGGTCAGACATGGCACATCCAATGAGGTTAGGACATGTTTTAATCTCATCTAATATTATTAAAACATTATTTTTACCTTAAACTACACTAATTATCTCTAATCGCGATTAAGAACTTAAAAGTTACTATTCACCAAAAAATTATTTTAATATCATTGAACCACATTTTACTTCTTAATGACAACCATGTATGTCGGATTTTTGAAAATCAAATCACAGAAATGGTAATATTTCATTTAAACGAAAAATCAGTTATTTAACTACCACTTAGTGGTTTCACTATTCATCAAAAATTGAAGTTTTTCAGAACGATGCCAAAATTTCACCCTAAGCTATAATTGATATTCCAAATTCAAAAATGATGTCTATTTTACAAAATTCAAAACATATAAGTTGCATTAATTAATTTTACAATTAATTCCCGCCGTCCCAACAATAGCGTGTTTTTAAGAAACAATTTATATCAAAAGATTGACAATTGTTTATATCCAATTTAAATTAATTCTAATGACCACCATTGGATAAAATGGTAAAAATATATTCTAATTATACTTTAAAACCACTAAATAGTATAACTTATCACTATAAATTATTTTTATTAAAAAAGTTTTTTTTAAGTAATTTTCACTATTCATAAAAAATTGGAAGTTCTCAGAAAATTACAAAAAATTAAACTTTGGATAATTTCGATATTACGAATACAAAAATGAAGTACATTTTGAAATATAAAATTTCTATAATTTTAAAAAGTGGTTATTACTATTCATAATGGCTACTTTGATTAGTCGCGGTGTTTTAGAACTCGAAGTTGCGTACAATGCAAGCTATTGCATTATTGAATGAGAAGAGTATCATGGAATCTTGGGGTGTTACATTCTCCCCTCCTTCAATAAATTGCGTCCTCGCAATTTGAAATTTTTCTTTGAAAATAAAAGGTTGAAAAGAGAAAATACCTTTGAGGAAAACCCACATCGAAAATAAGATTAATAAAATATAGCCTTAATAAGAGGGAAATGGAAATAAGAAAGTCACCACCAAATTATGATCTCGATAAGGAGAACATTGGTGGAAATTAGAGACATATAATTGGAGGGAAAATGTAAATATTTGTAAGGAGTGATTGAGGTCATCAATCACAATAAACTGTCAAATTGAGGGCCTCAAAGCCTTCAATCTATGTTGATTTAAAATATCATCAGTTCAACAAGACATAAGGTATTAGGATAACCCATTTTTTTTAATATCCCTTTACTAAAGTTTAAGAATTAATTTATTCGTTGAATAAGAGATAGGTATTTATATATTTATGCTTGACAATTAGAGTTTCAACCTTCAACTCATCTTTCACTCAAAAAGATAATAGAACTCAAAAATATTATACTTATCCTAATTGTATAAGGTTCTAAATTTTAACACATACCATTTATATTAGTAAAATTATATTGTAATAACCAGGGAATTCCTGTAGGTTAGTGGTAGGAAATAAAGGCCTGTCGCACTATGGTTGTGGGTTCGATTCCTGCAGCTTTGTCCGACGTGACGGGTTATGCCCCACCCTGCAGGTTGTCCTTTTCCTAAAACTATAGTATCATAATATTCCAAAAATAATCTTCATAAATTTTTTATCCATAAACAATACTATCCAAAGATCAACTTAATCCACTCCAACCTTTATAGTTATCCAAAATACCTCTGTCGAGACTTTCTCTAAAAGGTCTCTTAATTCCAAAATCAATTTATCAGATTCCCCAAACAAAGTAAAGTTTCTCTTATTGTCAAATAATAAAAATATAATTACCTTCATCATATTAAAACCTTACTGAAATCAAAAAGTACTGCAGTACAATCCTTATATATATATCACATTATTCTAATAACCAGAATATAACACATGAGTCCAAAAGCACCAATACATTAGTTATTCTGCTTCAACTGTAGTAACAGCATAAGATTGTCCTTGATCCCTTGGCCTTTTCTGAGGTAAGTTTCCCTGACGCTTAGGACATTCATTTGCATAATGACCCATTTCTCTAAAATTGTAGCATTCAACTTTGATAGCCTCTTTCTTTCCCTTGCAATCACGAGCCTGGTGACCCTTTTCTCCACATTTATAACAAACTCCCATTCCTTTTAGGCAAGTACCAGGGTGATTCTTCCCACTATTATCACATAATGGAAAATCCTTCTTTCCCTTTTTCCCTTTATCTGTATCTTGTTCCACCGTTCTCTTCTTCTCTTGCTTTACTTTGTTCTCATAAGACTTAGAGAATTCCTTTTCTGTCTTGATAGCACACGAGACAATATCTTCGTATGATGAGAAGGATTGTGATACTAAAGCTCGACGGAGAAATGGTTTTAACCCATCAAAGAAATGATCAATCTTACTCCTTGGGTTATTTATATAATCGGCAGCATGCCTCGCTAACCTTGTATTGTTAGCCTCATACTTTGCGACATTCTCATCCTCCTTCTGCCTCAGACTCAGAAATTGCCTTTCCATATCTGCTCGATGTTCACAAGGAAAGTATTTTTCTATGAAATGCTCTTTGAACTACCTCCATTTCATATTCGATACGTCATCATCTTCCTTTGTGTTTTGAATCAGCGACCACCACTGATCGTCATCTCTAGTGAGGCGGTAAACTGCCATGACAACCTTCTCCCTTTCGCTACTCCCCAAGGCATGGAATATTTTCTCTAAGGAGTTTATCCATTGCTCAGCTACTAACGGATTTGTACCCCATTAAATGTTGGTGGTTGTTTCCTCATGAAGTGGTCTAACATTGATCCTCCACGTTGTGGATCAGGGTGATCCATACGAGTAAGGTTATTATTCGTAACTTGAGTGAGTTTTCCCAGTATGGTAATAAGTTGATCAACACCAGTTGTATCTCTAGATCCACAATAATTATCTTGAGTAGGAGGGAAATCCCTACACGGAGTGCGTGCATTGATAAGGTTTCCATTCCTTCCACTAGGCGTCATTTCTAAATAATGGCATAAACTGGATTAGTTTATGAATCAAAATACATAATTCCATACTTGTAAAACACTTAACATAAATTTAACTAATTATAGATATAATCCATAATTATAAAAATGTTTTCTTTGAAAAATTATATACTCGTAACCCTTTATAGTGGTTTCTAAAGAAAATAGGAATTATCCTAAGTATATCCCCCGGGAGTGTCGTAACCAAGAGTGCAGCAAGGCCCGTTGTCGTGCACCAGTTCCCGTTCAAGTCTAGATCAAAGCGGTGTTTTCGAGTTTTACCCCTAGGTACATCTGTGCCAGAGCCGCCTCTACCTGCTCGTATCCAGACAAGGATGTATTGCTCGGAAAACTCACAAAATCTCTACAATACCAAAATTTTTAGGAAGTTCTTCTATACTAATCTTCAAAGTCTATCTTTGGGCTATGTGCTCTAATCAGAGTTTATCTAAATCTAGCTTCCAAGGTTAGTACTAAACTGCCTCTGATACCAACTATAACGCCCCGACCCCAGCTACCCAGAGTCGGTGCATTACTTCGTAACATTGGCATGATCATAAAAGATCAAGTCTCGAAAGACCGATTAGTTTAGTAGCCTTGGAAACACTAGATACATTCGTAAACATTACATTACATCATAAAGTGAAAAACTACAATAACAAAGTCTCCATAGTCCACACTCCTATCCTCTTCTGACAATCCCTGCAGTTCATTCATAAAATACTTCTTCACATCCTGGAAAATATTAAAACATTGAAAGGGGTGAGCTTAGATGCTCAGTAAGGATAACAAAATAGCGGAAACTTTCATAAGAAAACATAAGCATTTAAGGCAATGTATAACTAAAACAAAAGCCTTATTGAACTTGAACTTCAGCATAATATGGCAAAAGTAAAATAAAATAATTCCATTACTCACTCACATGGATATTCTACTAGACGAATAATCACATGAAATATCAATAACCACTTTCATAATGAGGGAATGTATAATTCCAGACATTCTGTGACATTTTGTCAAGGCCTCGGCCAAGACATCTAAAATGATTAAGGCCTCGGCCAAAACCATAAATCAAATTGGGAAAGGGCCTTGGCCAATTCCACGTCTAGTTGTCTCATGAGACCTACCGATGCATCGAGGAGCTATATCGGGCTCCACCCGTCACATATTAAGTTCAATACATTCCTCATATGAATAGGTTTAAACATAACATAAATATTCATATTAAAACTAGCATACGAAATGTCAACAATTTCTCCATAAACTATGGATGGTATAAAAATAACACATCCACAGTCAAATATTTCACAAAATGTTCAATGGAAGTTTTGTATCATAAATCAATTTCAATTAAACTTAAAACCCATCAAAGGATGTTGACATGGATGAAATCAAAGCTATTTGAGAGAAATATCTCTCCTTTTTGAAATCATTTAAAAGTCCCATAATTATAAAATAATACATTTACTTTGAAAATATTCTTATAAGCATGTTAGGGAAGCTTCGACGAAGTTATAATGTTGGAAAATAGCCGCACCCATCGTATAAGTTAAAAAAACATTCTTACCTTAAATTTGTCAAAAAGGTCAGAAAGTACATTGTTTTGAAAATGAAGGTAAGATTCCTTTCAAAAAAGTATAAGGGTATAAATGAATTTAAACCATTTTCCATTTAATAGTAAAAATGTTTTGAAAGACATTTTTAAGAAACATGGATGTGGATGATAACGAGGTCCCAGTAGATAATTATGTATAAACAACCTTGGATAATGAAGAGGTTGTGAAGTAAACCCTTACCTTGTACTTTTCCTTGGTTGGGGTAGGTTAAACTCCTGTATAATGGTGAAATAATTGTTATTAAATTAAACAAGAATCATATATATTCATATGATATCATATATGATCTTTTAACATTGCTTTGTTAACAATATCTTAGATTTATCGTTGTTTCGGGTGTTAACTTACTCGTTTTCGTAAGTCGTGTTTTCATGGATATGATTTATCTTATTCATATCCATAATGATATCATGTCCTTAAACATTATTTTTAGATCATCTAATGATAATTATACTTGAATGGATACGACGGAGAATGAATCTCATCGCGTTCATGGAGACGGTAGTCCGTACGTACGCACGAGCGACAATATCATTATTTTGATATTAAAATAATATATAATTGGATAGTATATCATATATACAGAATAATTATCATGTTATATTTATTATTTACATGAATTACATATCATTATTATACCCATCTAAATAATAATATATTGAATAACAATTACACCACGACGTGGAGACGGTAAGCCGTACGTACGCACGTATGGTGACATGTCATTCAAATGATGGGTAGAATACTAAATATGGTTGTTCCATATTTATAATAACATCAAAGTATATATAAGATACTGGAGTTATAATTTTAGAATTTAAATAATAAACAAAGAGGTAGTGGAAGAAGAAAGAAACTTGAAAGAGGGTGATGAAAACGTTACCTCTTCTTCGGGTTCTTCCTTTTGATTTGATCAAAAGGACTCCTTAGGATGGCTTTCTGACTAAATTAAAGCTTCTAGGATGAAGGGAGAGCATCTGGGAGAGTATTTGGGCAGAGGTTGGCCGAACCAAAAGGCTTGAAAGTGTGAATAAGGTGGTAGAGGTGGGGGCCTTTTATAAGAGCAGAGGAGGGGCTCTTTTGGAAAGATTGAAATGTTACATTATTATACAATGATTTTAGGATTCTAAAGGTCCCACACTTATATAATTCGTCGATAATGTGATAAGGGTTCGAAATATACCCATACAATAGTCTTTGGACAAGTGTAAGCCTTGGATTGTACGTTATCTTTTCATTTTATTAAAATCGTCAAATAATGAGGTCATCGTTGCATCATAACGATGTCTTAAATAATTTAATTTATATAATGTCTAAAAATTATAAAAAAAATACTATGATGTAGGAAATCTTTTTATCTTTCCAATGACTATTTATAGTCAAAAATATGACTTGTATAACCCCATGTAAAAATTGTTTTAGTAAAACATTTCATGTTTGTGTCATTTTTTACTTTAACCTTAAATAAAAGGTATTTATGTCATTTTCTAACTAAAGTGGCTCCATGGGGTCCCCAAGTTGACGCATGGATTGTCTTGGTCGGCCATGGAACATCCAATGAGGGTAGGACATGTTTCAAGCTCATCTCATATTATTAAAACATTATTTTTACCTTAAACTACACTAATTACCTCTAATCGCGATTAAGAACTTAAAAGTTACTATTCGCCAAAAAATTATTTTAATCACATTGAACCACATTTTACATCTTAATTACAACCATGTATGTCGGATTTTTGAAAATCAAATCACAGAAGTGGTAATATTTCATTTAAACGAAAAATCAGTTATTTAACTACCACTTAGTGGTTTCACTATTCATCAAAAATTGAAGTTTTTCAGAACAATGCCAAAATTTCACCCTAAGCTATAATTGATATTCCAAATTAAAAAAAGATTTATATTTTACAAAATTCCAAACATATAAGTTGCATTAATTAATTTTATAATTAATTCCCGCTGTCACAACAATAGCGTGTTTTTAAGAAACAATTTATATCAAAAGATTGGAAATTGGTTATGTCCAATTTAAATTAATTCTAATGACCACCATTGGATAAAATGGTAAAAATATATTCTAATTATACTTTAAAACCACTAAATAGTATAATTTATCACTATAAATTATTTTGATTAAAAAAGTTGTTTTTAAGTAATTTTCACTATTCATAAAAAATTGGAAGTTCATAGAAAATTACAAAAAATACAACTTTGGATAATTTCGATATTACGAATACAAAAATGAAGTCCATTTTGAAATATAAAATTTCTATAATTTTAAAAAGTGGTTATTACTATTCATAACGGCTACTTTGATTAGTCGCGGTGTTTTAGAACTCGAAGTTGCGTACAATGCAAGCTATTGCATTATTGAATGAGAAGCGTATCGTGGAAGCTCGGGGTGTTACACCCATGCAGGGGTGAGTATAACAATACTCAGTAGAGACCTCGAGACCCCCCGAAGATCACCTAGAATCCCTAAACGATAAACCACAAAGCAATACCTCACCCTCGTAGCACGAAGCAATAGTCATTAAAACTATTTAGGTATATGACCATACATATACCTAAGTTATCAATATATACTCACCTCACATGTGAGGGAAGAATAACACAAAGCTAATGCCCAATAGAAGAATACCATGAAGGAATCACCACACAAAATTGTACCACAAAGGTAAAAGTACCACACAGGTAACACCACGAAGATAGAGGTACCACACATGTAACACCATGAAGGTAGGTACCACAAAGGAAATTCCACATAGAATAATACAAAAAAAGTATCACAAAACCGAAGTGTAACACAAATATTAAGACTCATCTCACACTAGGTATAACATAAGTACGAAAGTATAGATGATTAGATGTATTGCTAGATCATCTTACTTAGTTGAGATGCTCTACTGTTGACCCACACAAGATTGAAGATGACCCACACATGAACTGAAGATGACCCACACAGGATCAGTATGTCATGACCCACACTGGATTGCTGAGCACTGACCCACATAGGATTGGTATGCTCTAACCCAAACCGGATCACTGAGCGCTGACCCACATAGGATCTGAAGATTCTTCAAGTACAACCAACGTAGGGTTCCCGCACTAAGCATGCTTGATTTCGAAAGGTTTCAATCCTCAAGCCATAGGTCGATACATCAACTTCCAGGAAGTCCCACGAAGAAGTATCCAAAAGTCCTGTCACGTCATAAGGGACCCAGTGCAACTGGAGGAACCTCAATCGGATGCCCGGTCTATAAGTTATTAGCGTTTTGGTTCTGAGGGCCCGGTTGGATTTGGGTTCGATCCAAAACGGTCGTACTCTAAATTTATCCAAAACTCAAGTGAAGTATACCAAAAGTACCATCACGATCCAAGGATCCCGGTGCCATATATGGTTCATCAAATAGACACATGGATCTCAAGATATTGCCAAAATGACATATCTGGGTCCAGATGGGCCCAGGTCTGGTCCAACCCGGGCCAACCCGACCTGGTTCGGGTCCAGCCCAGATGGGAGGGACTTCGGATGGCCCGAACAACTAAGTGGGAGACCTGACCCGCTGGGCGCTGCCCATGCGGTTGGTGTGGTCCGTCGTGGCAGGGCCTTCCCAAGCCGTTAACTGGGGGGAGGTGCCCCCCGGGTATTCCGAATGGTCCATGGGTCATTTGGCTGGCGCCTGCTAGTGCAAGGGACTCATTGGAGCGGTCCCACTCGACGCGACACAACCGACTGGGGCTCCGACCGACTCTCCTCCCAGCGCCGCGACGACGCTACTGTATGCCACGGTCGGTCGGATGTCGGCCGCCCTCCGACCTCCACCACGACCGAGTGGTCGCACTCTCTAGCTCCAGTGGTGTGGACGCTCGCCACCGCTTTGCCTCACGGTCGGCCAGCATGCCGGCCGCTATCCCCTTCTATGGCGTGGCCAACAGGCCGCGGAATCCTCCACTACCAGTGGAACAGACGCGCGCCACCCCTATTCCACGCGGCCAACTAGGGTGTCGGCCGCCTCCACCCTCTGCCCCGACCGACGGGTCGTGGCCTCCTTCCCTGCTTGCGGCGCGGACATGCACCGCCCCAGTTCTATGAAAATGGCCGGTGTGCCGGCCGCCATCGTTCTACTACCAGCGAAGAACACGTCGTACCACGAAGAATTTACAGAGGGATCGGGCCGTGTTTGTTTCGCCCACACCCTCAGTGTTAGACCGACAACAGATGGTTCATGAGGATCGATTCAACATGAAACCACGAAAAACAAACAAGAACAATCAAATTCCAAACCCCTACCTCGATTGTCCGTTTCAGGTGTCTTGAGGAGGAAGATGATGATGGTGATGTCGGCGTTCTTTTCTCCCGCAAGACGCTTCTGATCTAGGATCGAGTGTCAACCTTGTTCTTCATTGGGGGTGGTTCTTCGTTAGAGGATCTTCTTTGTTGGAGGATATTTATTCAAAGGCCTTCACTCCCTTTTATCAATGGATAAAAAAACCACCAATTCTCTCAAGAAGTGTTAATTAAATAACACTAAATTAACAAGTTAATTCATTCATTTAGATTTAATGATCCCTATTAATTATAGAGAGTTGGGGTTACATAATTTTTGTAATTGGGAATTTAATTACTAGCCTTAATTTCCCAACTACCCTCGTCTGGTCCCCACCACCACAATTAAATAATAATGTTTCAAAACCAAAAATAAAATAATAGTTGTTTTTTTATTTTATTTTTATTACTTTAACTCTCCCACCAAAATCCGGAAAACTAACTTCCTCCCTCAACCTACTGCGGTCAAGGTGAAGGACTCCATAAGAGAATATTGGTGTTGCGAGTTCAACGGTGTCCTCAAATTTCAATTCTGAGCTTCGGTTCAAAAGTTACAAAACAATGCTTGTGCATTTACTAAAAGTACCTAAAAGAAGTTCAGGAATTCATTCTAGTCACACCGGGCCTTGTAATCATGCATTATCAATTTTTGAAGACTCCTAATATTCCCATATAATTAAAAATATTACATGAAAAAATATGGTTCTTTACATTCTCCCCACCTCAGGGCTTTTCATCCACGAAAGCCACAACAGAAACTAGAGAAAGAAGTGGGTGTACTGAGCATGAATTTGAGCCTCCTGCTTCCACTATCTCTCTTGGAGGTTCCCATGATACCAACGTACACGCACTAGTGGTATTGACCACCCACGAAGGACCTACTTCTATCAATCCTCAATCTCTAATGGAACCTCTGAAAATGTCTCCCCATCATCGATGTCCACCTCGCCCCAGTCAATCATGTGCAAAGGATCATGTACGTATATCCTCAGCTGGGATACATGGAAAATGTCATGCACTCGGTGCCATTGAGGATGAAGAGAGAAGCGGTAATCCACCTCGCCAACTCTATTGAGGACCTGAAAGGGTCCGATGAACCTCAGAGATAACTTGTCACCTCGGCCAAATATCCATAAATCTCATCTAGGTGAGACCCGTAGAAAGACATAATCACCATCCTAAAACTCAAGAGGTCTCCATCTCCTATTTGAATAGGACTTATGCCTGCTATGTGCCATCTTCATCTGCTCTTGGATGATCTGCACCCTCCCCGTTGTAGCCCGTACCATCTCTAGTCCCATGAGTACTGACTCCCCTGGGTCAGTCCAACACAAAGGTGATCTGCAAGGTTGATTGTACAATGCCTCGAATGGTGCCATACCAATGGTGGAGTGGTAGCTGTTGTTGTACGCAAACTCCAACAAGGGAAAGTGATCCTATCAACTACTGCCGAAATCATGGAAACAAGCACGAAGCATATCCTTGATGGTCTGAATGGTCCGCTCTGTCTGACCATCCGTCTGAGGATGGAAGGCGATGCTCAATCAAAGTTGAGTACAGAATGGCTCTTGTGACCCCTTCCATTGCTGGGAAGTAAAATGTGAATCATGTAACACCCCGAGATTTTATGAAAAATATTCTTTTAATTTCATTGATGTCTTGTGTTGTAAGCTACACCAAGATTACCTTGCGCTATACACAACACCGTATGAGCTTGCAGTATACACAACACTATTCTTGGATCATGTTAAACACAGTTTTGATAGTATTTATTCTACGAAACATTGAGTGTATATATATATATATAGATATTCAATGTATAAATGAAATATGGTTGGATTCTGTTATACAAAACAACAGAGGAGTCTTGCACAACATGAAACCCTGACTTGTCTTGCATTACACGCAATCACAACCTTCCTCGATAGCGTGTGTTGTACGCAATACCAGGTTTCACTAAACAACGATATATGGTTATAATATTATTATGAACTAGCCGTTATGAATATTATCAACTATATTTTTAATTTTATAACATTATTATTCATCTTACACATTTTCTAGAACATGTTATGAGAACAAAATCAATTTTTCGAGTAAAATAAGTATTTTTCAAAAAATGTTGTTTTTCCGCCTTTTGATGGCGCACCAACATTAAATATTGTTATTGACATGTATATAAGTTTAATTTTACAAAATAAAATTCTTCTTTTGAATCAAGATATAAAAATTTTCTTTGGATAAAATTTTCATATTATTCTGATAACTTTCACATTTTAATAAATAGTAAAAACACACTATATTTTAATTAAAAACAACATTTTTCATCGCAATAATTTATATGGTTAGATTATCTTTTTAATTGTGTTTAAAGTGTAATTAGAATATATTTTGACCATTTAATCCAATGTTGGTCCTTGGAATTAATTTTACTTTGAAATTGGATATAAACAAGTATCAATCTTTTGATAGTTATTGTTTCTTAAAAAACACGCTATTTGTTTTGATAACGGGAATTAATTTTAAAATTAATTAATTCCACATCATTGTTTTGAATTTGAAAAAATAGACACCAATTTTTAATTCTGAATATCAAATAATTCTTAGGCTGAATTTTTTGTATTTTTCTGAAAAACTGCAATTTTCGATGAATAGTGAAACCACTTAGTGGTAGTTAAAAAACTAACTTTTTTAATTTAAATTAAATTTTACCACTTCTGTGAATTGAATTTCAAAAAACCAAGAGACATTCTTAATATCGAGGACTAAAATGTGGTTCAATGAGATGAAAATAATTTTTGGTGAATAGTAACTTTTCACTTTTATTTACCACAGTTAAAAGTAAATAGGATAATTAAGGGTAAAAATGATATTATTATTACCCTAACACGTGTCCTTATTCTATTTTATAAGTGTTATTCTACCAAAAACAACCTTAGGAATAAAATATGACCATTTAGGCCCACTTGTATTAGACTAGGACATTTAATATTAATTTATTTAAAGAAGGGTTAAAATAGTTAAAATCAATGTTTAATAAGTAAATAATTTTTAATATAGGGTTATACATAAGATAAATTCGACTATAAATATAAATTAGAAATCTAAAAAGATTTCCTACATAATGGTATTTTATTTAAAATTTTTAGACCTTAAATAATTTAATTTATTTATGACACAAAGATGATGCAGTAATTATCTTATTAATGAAGTATTGACATAATTGATGTTATAAATACCTAAATAAATGTAATTTGAGACTTTTTATAAATTACACTAATTTTATAGGTTAATATGACATGTTAGTATTGATTTAATTAACTTTTTTATAACTAATCATTCTGTTATGATTTTCACAAAAATCAATTACCAAATAGTTTCAAAATTGACATAAAATTGTTTTTAAAACAAATATTATATTATTAATTGTTATTTAATTCCTAAAAATATGAGGTTCTGCCAAATGACTTATATAAGGATATATATATTATTAATGATCCACTTGGGGTAATTTTGGCTTGTTATAGTAAGTTTATTAACCTTATAGTGTAAGAAAACAAGAAGACACGGTAAAAGTAAAAGTATTTAACTTAAAGTTAAATCTAAATGATAAGGTTAAAATAGAAACCTAAAATTGTCTAAATTCTATTTAATGAGAGGATTTCGACCCATCCCCACCTTATCTACGAAAAAAAATTAATTTGGAGATATTAAAAACCGAATATGACTTTATAGTAAAATAATATATTTAGTTATTCCAAAGGTGCCCCTCTCCTCCCTTATAAAAGGTCACCTCCTCCCTCTCTTCCTCACACCACTTTGAGCTTTCAAGATCGGCCACACCCTGACATATTCTCTTCTCCACTTCCCTAGAAACATCATAGAGGTCCTGTTCTTCTTCAAAGACCAATTTTAGTGCCCAAAAGGGAGGTCTCAAAGAGGCGCTTCAAAGAAGAGGTAATGTCCGTTAACGATTATTTCAACATTATTTCTTCTTCTTCTTCTTCTTTAGTTGTTTAATTATGAAGTAATAATATCAGTATCACTAATATTCTGATATGTTATTATATGTATGAAACAACCCTATTTCACCATCTATCCATCCTACGAAAAACGAAATCACTGCGCGTGCGTACGTACGGAATACCGTCTCCACGCCGTGGTGTAATCTATTTTCTACCATCACCTTACATGGATGGGTATAATAGTGTAAATAAATAACTATATATGGTTATTGTAAAGTGATATTGATTCTGTAATATTATACATACACTTCAATACAATTCCACTATCATGGGAATGATATCATCGCTCGTACGTACGTACGGACTACCGTCTCCACGAATGCGATGAGATTCATTTTCCATGATTAACCATTCAAGAATGCTTATAAAGTATATATAATGAATAATAATGAAATATATGACATAATGAAGCTACTGGATTTATGTGTATATATATATATATTTCATCTACTTAATTCCATTCAATTCAATAAGGAAACGAAAACAGCGTTCATGCGTACGTACGGACTACCGTCTCCATGAACGGTGTATTTCTTTACATTTATCTATCTATTATATATATGTATATTCTTAATATATATCACGTTTTACATTCAGGATATAAGTAATCATGGTGAAAGTAATCATATGAATAATTACAAGTTAAAACACGGACGACAAATGAAACGATTTTACCCAAAACACAACTTTAACATGAATTTACAAAAGAACGGGTAATATAAAGTCATAAGTGAACCATATATGATATAATAACAATGAATATTATTCTTTAATAAGTCAATGACAATATTTAAATCATTATATAGGAGTATTGGATACGTACTAAGCATATCAGACCTAAGGTAAGGGATAATTTTGCAAATCTCATTCTTATCCGAGATTATTTATTCGTAAGTATTTACTAGGGTTATTGATATCATCCATGTCCAAGTTTCCTAAAAATGGTTTCATGTATGTTTAATTTCCTTTTTACCCATTTTTTACTTTTACTACATGGTATGTATGGAATATTTATTTTACGATGTACTTTTTGACTTTTCCGGTAAAAGTATGAGAAGAATGCTTTTTTAACTTATATAGCATGAACAGATTTTTACGGTTTTATAAAGCCTTATTTTCATGATGATTCCTCCAAAATATTTCATGACTATCTTCAAAAAAATCATTTTCTTTTAAAATTGCATGACATTTTGCGAAAAGAAATTGATTTTGAAGAAGAAAGGATATTTTCCTCAAGAATTAATTTCAAGTGTTTTATCAAAACCATCTTTCATCTAAGATGACATTATTTCATATGTTTATGTTTCAAGTTTAATTTCTATATTATTTACATGGTTTCACTTTTCTTATTATGAAATGATATTCATTTCTTTTATATGGATTATGTGATGATGGGATGATGTTTATGAAACCCATTTTATTTATTGGGTTATTATGAATGATGTATGTTTATTTTGTGGAACAAGTAAGAATGATTTCATTATGAGATGGGTGGGACCTATATCTCCCTCCAATGCATTGGGTAAAGATTTATATATCATGACATAGATATGGCTGGAATGGTAAGTTAATCTGATTTGGTGTTACAGGACTAAAACGAGGAGTGAACTCGATTCAGAAAGGGACATTGTCCACTAAGATGGTCTTGGCAACAATGCCTTGGCTACTATGGAAAACATAACATGTGCTTAATGGTTTCTACAATTAAATGTTTAATTCCCATGCTATTTTATCATGATTAATGTTTCATTATGATCTATGCCTTACGTACTTCCATGATTTATGTGATTGCTCAGGATTCTGATGTTTAAATATGATGTTCATGTTTTGAAGTTCAAATGTTTATGATTTGTTTTATTTTATCCATTCTTACCCTTACTGAGCATTTAAGCTCACCCTTTATATGTTTTCTTTTCCCCAGGATTTAAAGAAAGGTTTCAGGTAAGAAAACAAAAAGGGGAAGATCTTATGGGAGATGTTGAAGATCTTTCATCACAATTAGATGTTTATATTCCGAGTTTCCAAAGACACTAAACTATTACAATCCTTGTGTGTCTATTTTTTATGTATTAAGTATTCCGCTAAAGTAATGTAATGTCCATGTACGTCAAGCTTCGGGTCTCTACACATCAAGATCGGAGACAATTTTATATGGAACCCCATGAAGCCTCACAATCTCCTACACGTAAAGGCATACCAAGCCCTCTACGGGTCCCTACTCTTTGATAGGTAGGAAGTGGGCTGACATGGTGAGTCGGTCTGCGATCACCCAGAAGGAATCAGGCCCCTAGGACGTGCTTAGAAGCCCCAGTACAATTTCCACGGTGATTCCATACCACTTCCAATCTGGCACCTCTAGTGGTCGAACTAAGCCCGCTGGAACCTGTTGCTCTACTTCACTTACTGACAAGTGAGGCACTGAGAGATAAACTCTGCTACAACTTTCTTCATTCCTGGACACCAGTGTTGACACCAGAGGTCCTGGTACATCTTCTCCACTCCTGGATATACCGCTAGAGGGGACGTATGGAACTCACTCAACACTTCCTCTCATAGTGCCATTAGTACCATAGTACGCCCTCTAAAGAGGATGACATGCTTCCCACCTTTAGAAAATCCATCAGGTGCATGTCTTATGGATATCTGATCACGTCGATCCTCGTAGTCAGTGTCCCTAAGTTGCACCTCCCTGACTCGTTGAAGGAGTGGGGGAGTGACTGTTAGAGACTAAAGATAAGTTGATCTATCTCGATCAACGTAGAATATCCACAAAGTAGCTATCTGCTCTGTCGCCTCACTCAACAACTGTATACCAGATCACTTTCTGAGTGAATCTTCTACTACGTTCCCCTTCCAAAGAGCATAGACTATCTCAAATTCATAGTCCTGGTGGAACTCAAGCCAATGATGTTATCTTAGATTTAGGTCCCTCAGAGAGAAGATATACCTAAGACTCTTGTTATCAGAGTAGACTATAAAACGTTCGCCCATAAAATATTGTCACCACATCTTCAAGGCGAAGACCACTGCTGCTAACACGAGGTCATGGGTAGTGTAGTTATGCTCATATTGCATCAGCTATTGATAACCATTCGTGATCACTTCTCGCTCCTGCATCAAGACACATCCTATTCTGATCCCTGATGAGTCGCAATAGACTACGTACCCAACGCCATACTCAGGTACCATCAAGATGTGGTCACTCATTAGTCTTCACCTCAGCTCCTGGAAACTCTTCTAGAATCTCTCCGACCACATGAAAGGTTTAACCTTCTTCGTCAACACGGATAAGGGTGCCACAACTCTAGAAAAGTCAGGCAGAAACCTCATGTATTAACCTACCAAACCCAAGAAACTCTAAACCTCTGTCACACTCCTAGGTGGCTCCCAAACAAGCACACTCTTTATCTTCAATGGATCCACTGAAACTCTAGCCTCTGAGATAAAGTGTCCCAGGAAGTGAACCTCTCGGATCCAGAACTGACACTTCGAGAGCTTACCATATAGCTGGTTCTCTCGGAGTGTGTCCATAACTTTCTACAGATGATAGGCTTGTGCCTCCTCCATAGCTAAGTATATCGGGATGTCGTCGATGAAGACTACCCCAAAGTGATTGAGGTATGGCTGGAAGGCCCTGTTCATGAGTCCCATGAACACTGTTGGGGAGTTGGTCATATCGAATGGCATAACCAATAACTAATATTGGCCATACTGAAATTTGAAGGTTGTTTTATGCACATCCTCATCTTGTACTATGAGTTGGTGATAGCCTGACCGGAGTCCTATCTTTGAAAACCACCATGCTCCCTTCAGCTGATCAAAGAGATCATACATCCTTGAGAGTGGGTACTTGTTCTTCACGGTCACCTGGTTCAGGAATCAATAGTCTACATAGAGTCTCAAACTCACATTCGACTTCTTGGAAAACAAAATTAGGGCTTCCCAAGGAGAAGCAATGGGCCTAATGAACCCTTTGCTCTGCAAGTCCTCCAGCTATACTCATATCTCTCGAAGCTCTGTGGGAACCATCCAATATGATGGAGTAGATATCGGTGACATCCTAGGGTATAATTCAATGTATAAGTCCACCTCCCTTCGAGGTGGTAGATCTGAAACATCATCAAGGAAAACCAACTGATGTGTGATCGGCTGCACCCTCCTCTGGGTAAGTCCATAATGTGCTACAAAGGTTACCTTATTTCCAGTGAAGAAAAACTGGGTCCCATCTATGTGGACACACTGAAATTAGTGTCTAATACATTCGATACGATCATGGTATGTGGATAACCATTCCACACCCAAGATGATGTCGTAAGGCATCGAAGCTACTACTAGAAGATATCAACCGAAGCTCTTTCCTCATAGAGTAATCTCACACAGCCGGTACCAGCACGTAATCATTAAATCTTCTCTCGTAAAAGTCTATATCCATAAAGATCGAGCCAACGGCTCCACAAAAATCTCCAAGCTCCGAAAGAGGGTTATGGAAATAAAAGAGTGACTGGAACTTCTGTCTATAAGTATTGACTCTAGGGTGGAGTAGACACATACCATACCTCGTATCATCATCAGAGTGCTATGGTTGTAGGCCTCAGCTGCCAGAAACTGAGCTCATCCCTTTCGACCTACTCCCAATGGTCAGGGTGGACCACCTGGAGGTGGTGGCGATAGAACCTTGAATAGCCGCCCACCAACTACTGCACGTATAGCTCCTCTAACATGTCCACCTGCTGCATGCAGACCTCACCGATCAAATCTTATCCTCTGCCTAGGCAGTCCTTTGACCGTCTGTTGGTCATCTGTACATTGGGTAGGGCAGTCGCGAGCCATGGGACCCTACCCACCGCATGAGTAACACTGCTTGATCCTCACTGGTCCTGCTATGTATCGAGAGCCCCACACAACCAACTCGATATCCAGTGGTCTTATACCTATATGTATAGTCCTCTTGGACCTATGAATCTTCTGTCTGCTGCCAGGTACTGATGACTCTTCTACATGTCGTCCGGTGGTGGGTCTCGCTACTTATGACTGCTCAACAAGGAATCTCTCTACTAAGAGTGCTCGTTCTAACACCCCTACCTATGCCGGGATGCTGAGAGAAATCATCTAAGATCTAATATCCCGTATGATCCCCTGCTCGATGGTCTGGGCTCTAAAGAAAGCGTCATGCACCATTTATGTGAAGTAGTGCGAGAGTTTGGTGAACCCCGCAGAATACTGAGCCACAATCATGCTACCCTAATGTAAGTGGAGATGCTCCAGTATACATACTGAGCGTAAGTTTTCTGAGAAAAACTCTTCCCTGAAAAGGCTCCCTAAGTCCACCTAGATGAGAGTCACCTTGTTGTGAACCTAGAGAATCAAGATCCACCATTTTCCTGATGCTGCCTGAAGAAGACTGGTGGCAATGATCAATATGAGATCAAATGGTGTCCCTACAAGTTGAAAAACTCTAACCACAGCCTCCAGCCAGTCCTCAGGCGCCTGTGGATCCATCATGCCCTGGAACCTCGGTTCCCTCTAGCTCCGAAACTTGTGCAATGTGCTCAAGAGGAATGCAACCTCTGTTGCTGGGGCGGGTGGTAGCGGCTGCCCAATGGGTAGCGGTGTTTCTGGTACACCACCTGATTGTACAACTGCCGAAAGGGGGCCCTGCACCGAAGCCTTGTCACTAGGTGGGCTGTCATCACACATTTTATCTGGAACATCGGCTGGATATCTGTGTGGAGGAATCCTGAAAAGAAATAGGTGTGCCACGATCATTAAGTAGCTGGTGAGCTGACTCAATATGATCAAAAATAAAACTTTTCAAAAAAACAAAAACAATCAATGGTTTCCTGCACTGAGTCAGAAATCAGAACTCAGGGTCCTGGCCTATGGATACGTCAGCCATCACACCGACACTAGACTCCCCAATATAAAAACTACACTCATAACACTTAACACTATGGCTAATTAAAAGATCAGAGTCCAACTTATTCAATATATCTGACTCCTCTTATACCAATTTTTCATGAGCCGCCCCCTGGGGCCCGTGCCGTGATTATCCTAATCCCACCTTCCATAGGCCAGGGGCTGGGGACTAGCACCAGAAAGGCATATCACTAAAACTGGGAAGACGTTTCCATTATAACCTATAAACTCACACAACCATGAACAAAACAAGATATGAGCACAAAGTAAAATGATTAGTAAAAAAGGTGTGTACAGTAAGTAAAGGGGTCCAGAGTACAAGCCCAACTGGAAAGTACAAGTAAAACTAAAAACATATCCTATGAACCACTTCCAAGGATCCTACCTGAAAGGTAGGTACAACTCTCGAACGGCCATCTATGAGGATTGTCTTGTATAACTCCCACCTCCAAGCAACCTCTAGTCTTGGTACCCTCATCCTAAATCAATGTTTTCCATCATCCGCACAAGACACAACATGGTGTGGGCATAGCCCATGCAGGGGTGAGTATAACGTTACTCATTAGGGACCCCAAGTCCCATGAAGGTCTCCTAGAATCCCCAAAAGGATAAACCACATGGCAAGACCACAATTTTGTAGCACGAAACAATAGTCATTAACACTACTTAGGTATATTCCCATACATATACCTAAGTTATCAATATATAATAATCTCACACGTGAAGGAAGAATACCAAAAAGGTACACCAAAAAGTTAGTAGTACCACATAGGTAACACCCTAAAGATAGAAGTACCACATAGGTAACACCACGATGGTAGGTACACCAAAGGTAATGCCACACAGAAGAATACCACAAAGGTATTACCACACAGAATCATACCAAAAAGGTAAAAGTACAACACATGTAACACCAGGAAGATAGAGGTACCACAAAGGTAACACCATGACGCTAGGTACCACAAAGGTAACACCCCAAAGAATAATACCATGAAGGTATCACCACATAGAACTGTACCACAAAGGTAAAGAATCATCTGACACTAGGTATAACTTAAGTATGGAAGTATAGATTATTTGAAATATTTCTAGATCATCTTAATTCTTTGAGAAGATCTGCTACTGACCCCCACAAGATCGAAGACGACCCACACATGATCTGAAGATGACCCACACATGATCTGGAGATGACCCACACATGATCGGTATGCACTGACCCACATAGGATTGCTGAGCGCTGACCCACACAGGATCGGTATGTGCTGACCCACATAGGATCACTGAGTGCTGACCCACACATGATCAGTATGCGCTGAACCATAGAGGATTACTGAGTGATGACCCACATAGGATCGGTATACGCTGACCCACATAGGATCATTGAGTATTAGCTGACACAGGATCTAATGATTCTTAAAGTACATCCAGCCGTAGGGTTACCACACTAAGAAATATTGATTGCGGGAGGTTCCACTCCTCAACCCGTCTTTCAAAACATAAAATATCACAAAGTCCCAAGAAGAAGTATCCAAAAGGTCCATCATGTCATAATGGACCCAACGCAACTGGTGGCACGTCAATCGGACTCCCATTCTATTAGTTATTATCATTTTCGTTCCGAGGGCCCAGCTGGAATCAGGTTAATTCCAACCTGGCCATACTACATCTTTATCAAAAACTCATGTGGACTATACTAAAAGGATCCTCATGATCCAAGGATCCCAGTGATGTAGACGGTTCATCAAACGGATGCCCGGTTCTCAAGATATAGCCAAAAGGGGTATCTCGATCCAAATGGGCCCGGGTTTGGTCCGACCCGGCATGGGCGGACCCGACCCGGTTCAGGTTACAGACTAGCCTGGCCCGCAAAGGAGGTAGCCTGGCCCGCTCGGCTGGTACGGTCCGCCATGGAGGGGCCTGCCCTATCTGTTACCTAGGGGAGGCACCCCCGTATATTCTGAACGGTCCGTGGACCATTTGGCTGGCACCAACTGGCGTGTAGGACCGTCCGGGGAGGTCCCGCTTGGCAGGATGCAGCCGACCGAGACTTTATACGGCTCTCCTCCCAGCGCTGTGATGGCACCACTGTCCCCCATAGCCAGCCGGTTGTGGACCGCCCTTCGACCTCCGCCATGGCCGAGCGGCCGCGATCTCCAGCTCCGGCGGCACAGAGGCACGCCGCCGCTTTGCCACGTGGACGGAAAGTGTGCCGGCCGCCGTCCCCTTCTCCTTCGTGGCCAACATGACGTGGAATCCCCCTCTACCGGTGGCACAGACGTGCGCTGCCCTAGTTCCACACGGCCGACTGTGGTTCCAGCTGCCTCCACCATCCACCACTGCCGACGAGCTATGACCTTCTTCACTACTGGTGGTGCGGACGTGTGCCTCCTCGGTTCAATGTGGCCGGCCGGTGTGCCTGCCTCCATCTTTCCACCTCCATCAAAGAATAAATCATACCATGAAGTATTGGCGAAGGGATTGGGTCATGTTTGTTTGGACCATACCCTCCATGTTAGACCGATAGCTGACGGTTCATGAGGATGGAATCAACGTGAAACCACGAAGAAAAAAAATAGAACAATCAATTTCAAAACCCCTACCTCGATCATTCGTTTGAGGTGTCATGATGAGGAAGATTATGATGGTGATGTCAGCGTTCATTTCTCCCACAAGACGCTTCCAATCTGGGCTCGAGCATCATCCTCATTCTTCGTTAGTGGTGGTTCTTCATAGGAGGATCTTCTTTGTTGGAGGATCTTCCTTCAAAGGCCTCCTCTCCCTTTTTCCAAAGGAGAAAACAAACCCCAATTTTCTCAAGAATAGTTAATAAAATAACTCTTAATTTAAAAGTGGATTCATTCATTTAGATTTAATTAACCCTGTTAATTAAAGAGAGTTGTGGTTACATAATTTGTGTTACCGGGCATTTAATGCCTAGCCTTAATTTACTGACTAGGATCATGTGGTCCATACCTCCACGATTCAAAAAGGAGGTTTCAAAAAGAAAAATAAAATAAAATTTGTTGTTTTTTTATTTTTATTCATTTAACTCTCCCAAGAAAATCTGGAAAAATAACTTCCACCCACAACCTACTACAGTCGTGGTGAAGGTCTCCTTAAGAAAATATTGGCCTTACGAGTTCAATGGTGTCCTCAGATATCGATTCTGATCTCTGGATCAAAAGTTACAAAACACCCCTCACGCGTTTACTGAACATACCTAAAAAAATGTTCAAGAATTCATTCCAGGAACACAGGACCTCAGAATCGCGTGCCGTCATTTTTCGCGGACTCATTATATACCCATATAATTAATAAAATTAAATGGAAAATTCCAGGTCTTTAAAATATGAAATATGAATCATGTCTTCAGGTTCCTCAACCTTAATCAAATTGTTCTTCTTATAATTAATGTAAAAAGTACTAGAAGAACCTCATATACCTTTCACAAATCATTTGATGTCTCTTTATCTTAATCTGAATTATAAATACTCATGGATCTTCATGATTCTGTTCATGAAATTTCTAATTAATTTTCATTATTCCCATAATTTCCACATCTAGACCATTCAATGTTCTCCTAGTTCCTTCTAGTTACCACTATTTATTTAAATCATAAATCATAGGGGGATAAACACTTATCATAGAACAAAACCACATAATTATGAAAACAATTACACATAAGATGTCTAAATAATGACACCTACTTATTTAATCTATGACACCATAGGTTTATCCTAAGTTATTCACAGTGGTCTTCTATTTAAATACTTCATGATGATTTAGAAATATTTTGTGAACATCCAAAGCATATCCCCTGTGAGTGTCAAACTAGGTGTGCAGTAATTCTTGTTGTCATGTACTATGCGACGCTCGAGTCAGGGTTGATGCACCTTGTAAAGGTTGTTACCCCTAGGTACATCTATTCTAAATCCACATCCACTTTTAGTATCCACATTGGGATGTTTTCTAGGAAACAATTCACTATCACATTTACAAAAATTATAGGACATTTTATTAAACATTAACTCATCCTTAAACTTATCCTTAGAGACAACCATAGATATATCCTAGAAAAATCCATCGGGGGCTCGCTAAATTTTTCTCATCATGGATTCTAGAGGTTGAATAAACCATTGATCTGAAACCAACTATAATTACCCTCTATATTAATTTATTAAAATTATATCAATTTTGAAGAATATTGAATAAATTTCAAAAACAGATGCCCAATGATCGTATTTGTTTATTTCCTTTGGAAACATGGAAATATAAACACTGGTACATAAGAGATCTATATTATCTTCCAATATGTTCATTATGGCTATCACCCTTCTTATACACATCGTACATAATACATATATTCATATCTAGGGGAAGGAAACATAAAAACGGGTGAGATTAGATGCACATTAATGGTAAAGAACAGATATAACCAAGCATTAACATGAAAATAAGGTTATGATAACATGATCATAATAGTATACAATCATAAAGTACATATTAGAGATCAAAAATATAAATCATGGAAAAAGTATTAGCAGTTCATAAGATATGAGTCATAACAGAATCAAGAGAACGATCCATGAAATAATAACATAGGAATAAGACATGGAATTTTGGTATACACCACAACGTACAACATTGTGAAAATTTATAAGTAGATATAGGATTACTCATTTTGTTACAAAAATGAAATCAGGCCCTCTCTTACACTTATGGACATGCAACTAGGTCCCAAAAAAATGTTGTGAACATGTAATCAGGTTCACAAATAATATTGTGAACATTTAATTTGGTTCATGAATAAAATTATTTACATGAAACCAATTCCATGAATAAAATTTTAACACGTGATCAGGTTCAAACATAACACTATGAAAAAATAATAAGGATCACTCATAACATTTTGAACATGTAATATAGTTAATGAAAAAACTTGTGGACATGAAACCAGATCTATAAATAACATTGTGAACATGTTATCAGGTTCACACATATCTTTTACACTAATGAGTCATCCATCAATACCCAATACATTTGAGGGAGATATAGATCCCAAAAATTACATAATACTTCTACCATGAGATTATCAGAAATCATTATATCATAACCCATGAAATGAAATGGGATCAAAAATATTTCATCATATCATTACCTATATAAAATAGATAGGTCTCATAATCATTAAATCAATCAATAAACTATGAAAAAAGTGGGTTTCAAACGAAAATAACATATGGAATAGAAATGGTTGTTATAAGAATTATTCCATCAAAACAAAAACCATTCAAGAAATAATATTAAAGAAACCTTTATATCATTTCCCATAATTTAATGAGTAACAACAAGAGATTTAATCTTATATGGGAAATAATTTTGAAATATTTTTTTAAAAATTTTCCTAAGGAAAATATCCTTACTTCATTGAAAATTATTTTTGAAACATAAAAACATTAAAAACAGTATCTTTGAATATTTAAAAATAAAGATGTAAATCATTTTGAAACCATTTTTCCTTGAAAACATATAAAATAATATTAAAATCATTTTGAAAACCATTTTCCTTGAATAAATATAAATGAATCTAGAATTATTTTGGAAAACTTTTTCCCTTAAGGTTAATTTTAAAACATATAAAAGAATACATGAGATCATCGAAATCCTATTCCTTGAAAACAATATTTTGAAAACATATAAAAGAATCTTTCAAGTCATTTAAAATATTTTTTAACATAATTTTTTGAAAACCCATTTTATTTGAAAACCATTTTTAATGAAAATAATTTCTAGAATATAAGGAAACATATTTCATTAAAATAATTACCTTATAATCTTAAAAAAGAATAATCACGGAAATGACAGTCAGGATGGTTGGTAGGTCCATACATGCTGAACATTCCTTTAGCACCATGAATGATCATAAAAGTGACTTTATAGGAAAACATCAAGGAAATTCCTTTAGAAATAGATTTTAAGAAATATAATTCATGGGAAATAATTTCCTTTTAACAAAACAGGACAGTAGTAAAACTTTTTTGAAATCATTTTTAGAAAACATGGTTTTGAAATAACATAGATTTCCGACTGAGAAGAGAAGTGTTGTCAAATTAAAAAAAAACATTTTATTTATTATTTTATTTACCAAAGAGTGGAAAATGATACCATTACATGGATATAACATTCATGTTTACATATTAGGAAAATTAAAGAGATTTATTGAGATATGGATCAAAATATTTCATCAATGGTATCATAATCATAAACAATCATGATAAATGATGAGAATGAATCTGTAAACCGTTACCACTATAGTAACATTAAATCATAACAAAATGAAAATAATAACATTTCATGATTACTAAGATATCATGAAATGAATTATAATCATTATATTACATTTCAAAATTAATTTTATTCACCTCATATAAAAAATATACATTCAAAACATGGCATGCTTCTCAAAGAAGACAAATTGAGACAAACTCAATTAACCGATTTGCTATCATTTGAAACATGACCCCCATGAAAGATAGATCATACAATGTGTTTGTAAGTACCCTTAAATATAATTATTATTATATTATAATACATAAATGGTAATTATACACACCACACATAAGAAATTAGTGGTTAATAAGGTATGTATCTCACAAAAAAGTGATATGAATCTCCCTTACCTTAAGTCCGAAATTTCTTCATACACATTCAAACCTAGTATAAAAAAAGTTTATTTTTATTATAAATATACTAATGAACCATATCATTATATATAATACCTTATATTCTTTGTTTGTGACATTATACTTCTCCTTTATAAGAACTCTATATTAATGTTATATTTCATGTAATATTTGCTTTATTTTTCATATATGTTTTGACTTGTTATTCTTGATCCTATTACATAGATAATGATTTTATTTCTTAAATAATGTAAAAAAAGGATCAAATATAATATATATTCCATATATATTTATTTAAAATAATATATATAGTGTATACTTATGAAATGGAATACACAGTTTATGGAGATGACATGTCGTACGTACGCATGAACACTGTTTTCATTTTCCAATCATATTGAAATAAAGAAAGTAAATCTGACATGTTTATATATATATTAAAATTAAATTATAAGTAATATTTCATATATATTATATAAATTCACTAAAAAAAATCCTTAATACGTTCCATTTACGGTGTGGACGAATCCCATCGCTTTGAGGAGGTTGTAGTCTACACTTCCCCAAACAAAATTATCATACTCACACAAAATGGAAAGAATAATGTTGTGTGTTAAATAATAAATATAGAATCAAAAATAAATCCTAAATATAATATATAAAATATAAAAATATAGTGTAAATCATAATTCCCATCCATGACATGTGTTAATGGAAGAAAACAACATCATTTCGTGAGGCTGTAGTTCGCTGTACATAAGAACAGTAAGTTCATTACCCATTATATGGAAGTGTATGTATATATAGGTATAACCATTATAATAAAAATATATAATTATTTATTATACTATTGTTCTATATAAAAATGAAATAATAAAAATTGAGGTGTGGATAATGAAAATAGAACTAAAGTGTTTGAGGAAGGATGTTACCTCTTATTCGCATAACACCTTTTGGTTTCAACCAAAGGGATTATTTGGATGGATTTATTCCCAAGTTTATGATTATAATTTGTGGGGATGGATTTTAAGGAGATATGTTTTGATATCATGTTCGATCCAATGTGACTTGAGAGGTGAGAGGATGTGGGAGGGGTGAGTGCCTTTTTATAGTGGGGGAGAACTTTCATTCTTGTAATGTTTTGGAAAGGGAATTCCAAAAATGTTTTTTTATTCCAAAGTGGACACACTAATGGTCCAAAAGTAGATAAAAAGTATTATTTGTTATTAATATTTCCATAAAATGTATTTTAAATATGTTTATGGGTCATTTCTACCCTTAAGTTTATGGTTTAGTCCATTATTAAGCCAATTTTCCTCTTAGTTTTTGTAATTAATTTTAATCACATTGACTAATATTTTTGGTCAAAAACAATGTTTTCCATATTATAAATAATAATTTTTTCTGATTAAAAATATGGAATCTATTTTTTAAAATTCCAATCACATGATTTTCATAAATTAATTTAAAATTAATCTCGAAGATGGGACAATAATGCAGGTTTTAAATGTAAAGATGATCAAAAGTTGGTTTTGATTTTAAATCAAATTTCAAAGATAAATCGAATAAAATGAACTAAATTAGACTAATTTTTATTTAATTTCTATAATCATACATTAAAAACAATTTTAAATATATTTTATTTTTATAAATAAATAATATGAAAAGGCAGTTTTGAATTAAAATTTAGTATTTTTCACTATTCATCAAAAAATAAAACTTCACAGGAAAAACCAAAAATTCACCCTAACCTATTTTTTAGGGTTTTATTTAAAAAATTATTTTTATTTTAACATATAAAATTTAAAAATTTTCAAAAAATTCTATCTAAAATTGGTTTTCTATTAAAAGGAGGTAAAACTTCTTATATAAAAATATAGGTTTTAATGTGTAATGTTTGGTATGTTCCTATCTTATTCCTGTAAAATATATCAGATAAATATAAAAGTATTTGATTAAATATATAAAATATTTATCTAATTAATATATTTAACCATATTTAATTAATTGAATTTATTAGGATTAATTTCCTTTTTGATTATAATAGTAGTTTTTATAAAAACATTCCTTTTATATTCAATTAGTTCATATATTAATTTCTAATTAATTTGTAACTAATGAATTCAAACATGTATTTTCATCATATATTTCATCATATTCAAAACCAAAAACATAACATCTAGGTTTTATCTTATTATATTAAATATTAATATAATACATTTTTGGTAAAACTCAGTCTTGCATGTTAGGCAATCCATTGAACAAAGTCACCCATTCATGTAACGTAATATAACCTATGATTTCCATCTAGATAAAGCTAATTTTTTTGAAATGTGTAGTGAACTATTTAATTATTTTTTTGTATAACACAATCCAATCTTAGTTCATTAATATAAAATAAAATATTTTTAGTGTTTTGTGAAGCACAAAATATCATAATGATAAAATTAATTTAAAAAATCACAAAATCTTGGGTTTTTACACATAGATGATGAACTTATCATGGTTAAATTTATTTCATTGATGTGTTAATCTTATAAATCTATTAAAAATACCATTTTCCCCAATTTTGGATTCATGGTCAGAACACAATATACTAGGTTGTGGCCTAATGTGGATATACACTCCTATTAAAACTATGTACCCATAAGGATCAAAACACAATAATTATATTATACATTAAATATATTCCTCTTGATGTTTTTGATGTGATGTGGGTGTGGGATTTTGGGATCAAATTTCATGGATTTATTGTTGAGATCATATTCTAAGGAATATGATGTGTGTTGAAATACTATAATACAATCAACACTTGGGCAAATTTCTTAGGCTTTACACATAAAAAAATATAAAATATGTATTATTAAATTTTGTTGAAATATATCCTAAACTCTTATAATTTATTTATGCACATGGGAATTTTTTTGTGATGTTGTAGGTCATAATTTAAAGCATCCTCATTGCTATCCATATGCAACCATTTTAGGGTATAACAATCAACCTCATGATGTATAGCCATATTTACCTTTGATTTTTTTCATATGATAGTGTGATATGGTGTGGTAGGTATAGATTATTCCATTACTTATTCTTTTTTATTCACATATAAAAAATATCAATCCCAGCCATTCCATGATGAGTTATATTACATCATGATTTTTCTACATTATATTTATTCTCATCTAAAATTTCTTTAAAGTCTCCAACATTTGATATTCTTAACAAATAAAATAAAAACAAAAATTTTATGTTATATTTGATATAAAATCCCTGAAAATTATGTTCAAAATATAAAATTTATAGTGAATCATTCATTTCATTAATATTAATACAATATTTTTAACACAAACAACCATTAATTACAACCCAGACATCTCGAGTCCTATTTTCTTTGGAAGACTTAGTTAATAATACACCAAAAAGAGACTAAAATAAAACATATTTAATTTATTCTCCATAATAACGTCCTAAATAATTTAAATATAATAAAAATATATGGGATAATCTATGGAGTACATAGAGAAAAAATGAGATCCAAAAATTCTAGTAAGGAAATAAACATGATGAGGAAACATAACATGTGAGTTAAAGGTATAACATGATATAATAAAAGAGAAGTCACATGAGTAATCACATGGGAGAGTAACATAAATAACATGGCATCATAACATAATGTTACTTTATTAATTTTAGAATTAAAATATAACATGACATAAACAACAGTATACACTAACTTCCTAGATAATATAAAGTGGTAAAAAAAAGTCTTATAATGGATTAGGTTTACTCCCTAATCCCATACATGATGCATTATGAGACTAATGATTTAATAATTGCATTGGAGTGATTTCTGGGTGTGCCCATCATAACATGTTCCTAAATTATATGTGCCATAAAAAAAAAAATCATAAACATAAGAATTACCCATATAAAAAAATCTGTTGCATAATCCTTCCGTATATCATAATCAAATGGAATTTTATAATGAAGGGATTTGAGTAATGAAAATACAGAATGTATTAACTCATCAAAAAATGGAACAATAATCCAGTTATATATGATATATTCATATATATATATATATATAATTTAGAAGGAATCCATAACATCAAAGGTTTGATTCATTGATCAAAACGTATTTAAAAGATCATATAGAATATTCCTTGAAGAAAACAAACTTTTACACTCTTAAATCACATACTTAAAAACAAAAAATTTTTAGAAAATAATAAACAATTTTTTTTTGAAAAAAATAGAAAATTGTAAATAAATATTTATTATATTGTGCATTGATAAATGCAGGTAATTTTTTACACATTATATAAGTTTAAAAGTAACAATCATTTCATGTTGTTGTATCAAGGATAAAATATACCTCTTTAGAAAACATGGATATGACAGAAAATGGAATTTCGACTAAAGAGAGAAATATAAACATATTTTCTTAAAAAAAATTTCTTTATCATTTTAAGTACCAAAGAGAATAAATTGGTTCTATTAATTAAAAATTTCATGATTAAATATAGTAAAGTAAAATTAATTGGTTTTATTATTAAATGATCAAATAATTTCTTTCAATTGAAATTTACGAATAAACAACCTTGATTAAAATTAAACTAAATCACAAACCATTACCACCTTGGTAACTTTTGAATCATAACCACCGGTAATTAAATAAATTTATTTTAACATAAATTAAATTATATATAAAGTATTTTTTATATAATATGTAAAGAAATATTATATACACCATATAAAATAAATTAGGTGTATATATGAAAATGTGTCTCAAAGAAGGGAGTTTTGAGATACCAAACATTACCTCGAGTATAGACCTATTGTTTATGTAATTAATATACTGTATAATAAAATAATATCAAATATTTTTTTATAATAAACTTATTTAGGATCTATCTGTTATTCTTAATTTTATTTACTTCATTTTTAATTTTCATATTTATTTACTTATTCTGTTATGTCGATGTCGGGTGTTTTGAGGTGACTCGATTTATAATTTAAAAACAACATCGTTGTGTCGACCATGTTAAAAGGGGTAATTATTACATAATATATTGAATAATAATCATGAAATAATAATAAAAATACTAAAATTGATATTTTAAAACCAACCATAAAATATGTTAATGAGAAATAAACTACGTTAGAATCATTAAGGTTAATGATCTTACATTCAAATGAGTGACATTTCTATTTTTCAAAAATCATGATGGAAATAATTTAAGTATTATTTAGTATTTATATAATGATAATAATATAATAAATATCATAATATTTCTTTAAATACATTTATATATATGATCTATGTGATGTGGTAAATAGAAACGAATCACATCGTTTTATGAGTTGGTAGTCCTCCATATACATAAAAAATGTTATCACAATTTAATGGATGGTAAGGTAAGAAAGTATATGATATGGTAATTTTATAGAATGATTATTATGTGATAAATATCATATATATAAATTAATTCCATCATCATGATTATTCATGATATGAAATGATGCTAAATGAATTACTTTGGTTTTGATGTAGTAGTTCATCATACACTTGAATGATGGTTTCATTTACCACTTGATAGATGAGGATATGAATAAGTATTATTTCATCAACAATTTAACATCTAATTATAAAGGAGATACTGGTGTTATTATACTAGAATTTTTATGACGTAATTTAAGGTGGAAAATTAAGAAGTAAAAAATAGTAAATCAGTGAATCTGATTACCTTTTCTTAGTAGAACCTCCCTAGGGCCACTTTTTAAGGAAACTAAGGTTAGTGTTTTAGGAAGAAAATAGGCTCTAGAATGTATCTGGATATTTTGATAGTTATTTTGGTAGTTTTTTGTAAATTGAAATGGCTTGAGATGTGTGAATATGTGATGGGAGGTGGTTCCCTTCAATAATTCTGGTGGAATAGAACTTTTGTAAATAACCAAAAAATTCACTAATTTGAAGTCACTCATGTAATGTCCATTATTTTAAACCAAGGAAGAATTATAAAGTAATTTGAATTTTATTATTTTGTGGATGGAAAATTATTTAAACTAAGTCTTAGAACATAATTTCAAGATCTAGAATACTTAAATATGGTATTTTTTAATATAGATTAAGGCCTATGATGTTCTATAGGTGTTTCTTCGAGTTTCAAGAGTGTTAGGATCTGAATCTTAATAATCAGGAGAAGCTGGAAGGGTGAAAACTTTTTCTATGACTATGGATCCCTCTTAAAGAAACGGTGTGGTAGATATAGTGGAGCTAATATCCATGCACTATTTTTTGAAACATGTAAGAGGATCCATATGGTTGTGAGCATTATGTAGGGTTTTAATAGAAAAACATATGGTTTGGACACATTTTCTCAAACCATGAAAATGAACCACGAAATCCCCCTTCTTAGTAAGTATCCTTCACATGGCTAACATACAGTTTGGCCAACTATGCTGACAAACCATGAACCTCATTTAAATATGTGTTTGTACAGTTTCCCCTATTTTCTTTTATTTCTTCCTCCCCCCTTTTCTTCTCCTTCTCCATGCTTAGTAGTCACTGACTTCTCCCTCATCATATTCTCCATCAATAGAGCTATATCCTCTTTAAAGACTCTATATTGATCACCACTTATTTTGTTGGAATCATATTTTTGATTCTATGAATCCTCATTCTTTCTTTATTTTTTTATATTTTATTCTATTGTGTTATCTAGGTATGACCTAATTCACTATGTTTTGAAGGTGTTTACCTGTTTCTACCATTTATCTAAAACTAGATCGATTCAAGCCCCGATATTGGACATATATATCTTCTTAAGCATGAGTTAGGTAGTGTATATTTTCCCTAGATTCTAGTTTTATTATTGTACACGCCGTTGTGCTACACATAGGGTTATCCATGCGTTTCACTTTAATCAATAAATTAAGAAAATATAGAATCAAGTGGCTTAATTTTTTGGTCATTTAATACCAATATTATCCATTATAGGTTGTCAAACTCAAATCTAACCACCCCCAGCATGTTCCTTTGGTTCATTGACCATTGAAAACTTTTTATTACTTTAATTAAATTTTAATGTTCAATTACATAGTTAATTAGTGAATTTATGTATAGTATTCCTTTCCATCAGTTGAAAATAAAACCGGCATATAGGTCCATTGTTTTTCAAAATTAAAAAGGGGATTTTGTTTAGAAACAATTTGAAATTGTAAATGGATATGGCCTACTTTATTAACATTTAACTGGAGATGTGGCATCCTAATGTACATGTCCCTACTTATTTTTATACCTATTTTATAGTGAGACATTATCATGGAAATGACCTCCTAATTACTTATATATGGATATGCGACATGGCATGCTTAATTACATGGCCTCCCTTATTTGTTTTATAATTTAAATGAATAATGGGATTCACACTCTTTTAAATAGTTGAGTTATGATATGGCATGATTATGAACATGAACTCTTTTAAAAATGAGTGTACATAATTAAATGAATTATGGATGACTTGAGCGATACATGGATTCCCATGTATGAAATTCCTGGATGGAATCATAGTTTGTTGAAAAGTATATGTACTATGAGTGATTAATGTTTACTTATTATAGAATACCTAGGATGGGATCATAGGTTTACTAATTAATTTCATGTGCCCTGAGTGATACTTTGGTCTCCTTTTTATGGAATTATTAGGATGGGCTCTTAGGCTATGTGATTTATATGGATACTTGAGTGATACTTGCATCAAAATATAGGAATTACGCATATTGTATCATAAGATTGTTGAAAATATTATCCTCGTGAGTGATAATGGTACCCTAGGGGAGATCCGTTGGATGGTCTTGGTGGAAAGATGGTTGCACCATGCCATGAGTGATACTAAGTTCCCAATACGTGATACCTGTAATGGGCTCAATGGGTTATGAACTATACCATAAAAGAGTTATACTTTGGATTCCTCTTTAAGGATTTCCTTGGATGGACTCTTATGGTGATAGGTAATTAGATTACTCCTGGTGTGATACTCAGGATTCCTCATTGAGGACCTCCTTGGACAGGCCCAAGATGTCTTTTAATTAATAACCATAGTGTATATTATTAAAGATATAATAAATTCTATTTTATCATATTAGATGACACGTCTGATATGCCAAAGAACATCATTGGGTTAATTCCATGTTTATATTCAGACTATATGACGAGCCCAATCATGATCCCATGTGATTGTGCCTAGTAATTATATATATATATATATATATATATATTTGTTATTATTATTTGGATTCATGGGCACTAAGTTATGGGTCCATCACCAGTGAAGGGATATCTTTTCATAAATTTCATTTATGTAACTATATGAATGTCGACACATGCTAATATGAATTCTAACTTATAAAAAAGTTGGTATGGTCAGCTTTGTATCCCTTAAGAACCTAATTCGACTTGTTTTCTTTTATTTATATACTACTTTATTGATATACTTACTCACTTCAATATTTTGTATCCATAGACTAGATTATTATTTAGACACCATTGGTGCTGTCACACTGAGTATATCATATACCTATATTGGTCATCTATTTCACTAGGTTACTTTATAAGAACTCTTGTTCATAGGTTTTTTGATTATTTATTATGTTTTTCATTTTACATTGGACTTTAAGAGCACTAGACTATTCTAGTAATTAGGATGCTCGTGGAAATCACCCTCTGTAATTTTTTTTTAATTTTCATTTTCCATGTATTATATCATATCTACCTATTTTATTTTTACCTATTTATAGATGTAGATCATATATAAATTCATACATGGTTTTGTATTCATAATTTTATAATTTTATTCAATTATTATATTTATCTTTAAATGCTCTACCTTTTAATTATCTATCCCTCTCTTCATTCATTCATTTATTATACCATATATTATTGTGATAGAATTATCATGAAGGTATAATATCCCTACTATACCAGCATTAGACCCTCACTTCTAGTTAGCAGCTGCTGGCTTATGGGTAGGTGCTTGAGGCCATCTGACCGATCAGTTTGGGGCACCATTTCAGTGGCTTCCAGGTGAGGATGTTACAAATATCATTCTATGTTTCTTATAAATTATTAAAAAATGTAGTGGATGGGTGATATGGATGACACACTCGTCCTACATTAAAAAATAAACATTTTATTCCATTTACCTCTAATGTTACTCACTTTTTACCATTTTAATTTTTCACCCTGGTTACTAGATTTTTACTGTATCCACAATTCATTATGCCCCAAAAATCAAGTTGACCATACTAACTAATATTAATTATTATGATTCCAAATATTTATAACATTTTATACAATTTTTATTCACATAAGTTTAAAAAATAAATTTAAAATTGAACCCATAAAATGTGTCGTATAAGAGTTTTTCAATAAATTCACTTTGAAGAAAACAATGATCTTATATTAACTCCATGACTATAAATAATGATTATATGAATTTAATTTAATATTTTTTAACAGATAATTTATTTATTTTATTTATATCATTCATCATTTGGAATTAATTAAATAAATTTAAATGGAGTAAAATTATTCACATTAAAACGGTTTTCAGAAAAAATGCATTTTTAGCCTAAAAATAAACTCATACTAAAATCCAGTGTAAATATGATTTAAATGTAATTAAATGAATTATATATAACTAATGAATAATAATATTTCTTTTAAATCGAACAAAAATAATAATGGGGCATTCAATTTACTTAATTTATTAAAATAAATGATAGTTTTACTAAAATGGTATTTTTCACTATTCACTATAAAATAAATATTTTATAAAAAATCATAAAATTACACCATAAGTTAAAATTGATATTATTATTTTTGAAAATTATTTTAATTTTTTAAAATAAAATTTATAAAATATCAAAAAAAAAAATAATTATAATGTTTTCTCTCAAAAAGTAATAAATTTATTTATGAAAAATACATTTTTTGAAGAATAAATGTCTTTATTAAAAATTGAGGGATTATTTATAATAATTTATAAGATAATTTATATTTACTATAACCATTATATATATTTCATAAATTAGTTAATCCTATTTATGCCTTCCATGTTAAAGGCTAGCGTATAATAATCATATTTAAATAATAATATTTCAATAATATGTCACGGTTCATTTAAGCTGAGTATTGTGTGTTGTATATAGTATTGAACATCGTGTTATTTTAAAATATTTTGGTGTTTACTTGAATAATTTCTTATCCTTAAGACAAACCATAACATCAAACTAATAAGAATCCATATTTTATCTAACGATACATTCAATTTGTCATACTCAAAGAGATAAAGTTATAATAAATGATTTTTGAAAGAACACAACTCTTTCAAAAAATAATGTCCCACTCAGAGCTCATTCATGAATTCAAATTCAACGCACTTTTTTTTTCTTCCGCTCATATTATTCAAAAATTATTTATTATCCACAAAAATTATGATATTTCATATATGAAAAATAATTAACTCATAACTTAAAATCATTTAATCATAGGTATGGTCAATCTAAAGTATATAAAAACTATTAATAGGATTGTAAGTTATCTCAATATCAATTTATAATTTAAATCATACTAATGAATATGAAATTATCAATATATTTTTTTATGTTTAAGTTGGGTGGTTTATAATTTAAAAATTAAAAATCAAAGGCTAAAATGGGGGATGGATTTATAATGAATAGATCATTTTATACAATTTATCTCAATAAATTATAGCTTCATATTTATCTTATTCAATATGATCATCAAAAACCACTTCTTTTTATCCTATATTATAAATTATCAAAAGTTATACATTGAAAATAGTAATAATTTTTTATTTTTTTCACAACTACTCTTCCCTTATTTTTTGTATAGAATTTGTACAACAAAAAACACACACACTTAGCAGTAAAGAAAAACTAGTACATATATCCTTTATATCAACATTATCTTGAAACTAATTGTAATAATTATAACAATAAGGGGGATTGTGGTCATTCACAGGTATCCCATTAATCAATTCTTTTTTCAAAAATAGGTTATTTAAGATAGATATTCCAAAAAACAACTTGGGAAACCTATTCCAAAAAATCAAGATATCAATCTCAATTTTTTTCATTTTAGAAAAGAATTCCCAGATGATCTATGAATCTCAAAGGATCAAACATTTTTGGTCTCTTGATCAGATGGTATTTTCTAATAAATATGGCCTCAGTAATTTTAGTTTATTTCAAAATCATAATGCCTCTAACATTTTTATAAAGGAAAGGTATAGTAGTTATAAATGTCCTAATAAAAACTTAAAATGTTTGGTAATAGAAAAAATATTTCAAAAGGGTTTGTAGTACATTTTCGGAATATGGTTCAAAAATATTAATCCATCAACATATTGTGTGAATACTGAAAATGAATCAATGTAATTCAAATATCATATGAATTAGAATAAAAAATCAATATCATATTAGAAATCGCTTTGGAAGTAACTTAATATTGAAATGATTATAAAAAATTCATTAATTTTCACTTAGGTCTTCATCATTTATAAGTATAATCAATTAATGGTTTCTATAGGTGAGATACTTTCTCATAAATGATGATGTATCCTAGATCAATAATGGAAAAAAGTAAAATGAATTACGACCCCCCCCCCCCGCATATGAATTAATCATTTATCTATTGATTATGTTCGGTGAGAGAGATTATAATTAATATGAAATAATACACCAATGAAATAACTCAAAGGTAAATAATGAAAATAAAATCATCCGTAGTTTATGAACCAGCTAATCTCTAATCCATGGTGTAATTAATTTCCTTGAAATTATTTTATTTTTTGGATTTTTTTCTTCACTAAATTCCAACAAAACATATTCATCACATGACAATGGGTATGTTCAAATAAATAAATAAATACATTTTAAAAAGGGTATTGTTTCCAGGAGGATGATATTACATGTATTATAGTATTGAAGAACAAAATGTATATGCAATAAGCACAATGAAATGAGTACATTGTACGAAAAAAATAATAGAAAAGGTTTAAAAATAAACTTATCTAGTGAAATAACTGACCAAGAAAAATTTAAGAGAAGGGGAGATGCCTTATTATAAAATAAAATCTGTCTTGTGTTGGATATTTAAATTTTATCCCCTATTATAGCATAATGAAAAAATATATGATTAGATTCCCCAATATTTAGAAAAACATAAATATTTTAAAATTATAATTTTCAATAGTTATATTGTGATAAGTATAATCATTGTGAAATTTTAAAGTACTATATTTTCAAAATATTCGTCAAAGTAGGATTATGGTTTGAATAATCCCCTTGAAATTTTATTTTTTTCATTATTGAATCACACTATGGATGCTTGTGGTAAGATAAATTAAACTACACTATTGTTTTTTCCATAATATACCATTTGAATCTTTTTAACATGGGGTTGTTGAATGTAAAATCATTGAATTTCCATGTATTTTTTTTTACATATTATATTGAATTATTATGAGACTAGGCACTGAGAAAGTGTTTTATTATGAGGGCCAGAGTTCCCAGAATAATTTCTTCAAAAATATAAAAAATATTAAATAGCGTGCACTTGTAGTTTTCCTGAAAGAGTGGAATAACATCTAAATGAGTTTTTTGGTCAAAAATATGAGGGAACTGTTGTGTTCAGAGCAGGGACATTACCTTAGGTGGGGCCTATCATTGAACAGTGTGGTCCGACTGTGAATTTTATTTTTTTAACGTATCTGAAATAAAATATTTAATAAAAATATTTTATTTTTACACAACAACATGCTTTATTTTTATTAGTGTTTTTCAAAAAATCTATGGTCATCACCATAACCCGTGGAATCCCATGAGACAAAGAGAATGAAGTTCTCTTGATGATGAAAATGAATCAGAGATCGGAACATGGATCAAAAATCCACAACGCACCTCAGAATCAAAGTATCTTGCCAATAAAGATGATGTGATGAGTGATCTTCATTAGGGAGAAGTCCAGATCTAGGTAGGGTGTTTGACCTCATTGTGATTTATTACCCTTACATAGAATCAATGATGAACATGGGCCAACCAATGATCAGGTTGATCTGTGGTTGGATAATTCTTATGGAATGGTTAGTATTGGGAATTGTTTATGGGAGTTTAATCACCCTCTTCATTAATCACTCAAATAATAACAAATCAAGGATGACATGAAAAAATCTAGAGGTTCATTCTTCAGATGTTGTTGGTGCCTTTCACTTCCCCCATTGTTGGCGTTCATCGCCATTGGACCCTCATGGTCGCAGCTCGACATGCAGGGAGGCTCTAAATGTGATCGGCCCCTTGATCAAAGGAACATCAACTGCAGAGTCCGTAGTAGTGTTGATCAGGACCAAACAAGGACATATTTGTTACTATGTAATTTTTCAGGTTTCAGAGGAGCTTCAGTGGTTCGAAGAAGGGACCACTTGATCACCATCATCGGTAGTGGAATATGATGGTGGCCATGTGCAGGTGTGGCAGGAGACGGGAGGGAAGTGATGGCAGAACTTATGCCAGGTTGTAGTGACGATGCGCCACGTGGAGGGTAGGGGGGGTGGGACACGTGAAGGCTGATGACGATGGCGGGCCATAGGGGGACTGGTGGCGACGGTGGGCCACAGGGCGACTGGTGGTGACGGCGGGCCGTGGGGCCACTAGTGATGATGTCAGGCCCTTGAGAGACTGGTTGAGATTGCGGGACCATGTGGGACGTGGGATGAAGTGGGGACCAATTGGATGCATGTGGTCAGGGTAAACCACTTGGACCAGGGTAGCACATGGTCGGGGTAGACCACATGGACTAGGTGGGATGTAGCTGGGGCGGGCCGCGTCTGGCGCCCATGTCGGCCCACAGTAAGGGAAAAACTAGTGGAGCTAGGCCGCTCTAGTGGCCCTGCATGATAGATCAAGTGACCCATCAGGCTGGTTCAGGTCGGGTGAGATAGTGGGTTGGGCTGGGTTCCACGGGTCGGATCAGACTCAGACTGGACCTAGTTTGGACCTTTTTATGAAAACAACTGAAACATTCAAACCATGTGTCCGTATTATGGGTTGTTTTTGAAATTGGGACCCTTGCGATGAGATGGCGCTTTTAAGAATCTCTAAGTGAGTTTTTTTTAAATTTTTCCTATAACCCAAAGTCTTGAGGAGTAGGTTCTCCTGGATCGAGCACACTATGAGAGGAATCAGGTGGTTAGCTGTGCCATTGAGACTACGTGACTTTATGAAACTACATGACGTACTGAGTCTATGTTTCTTACTAGGACTATGAGTCTCATAGGGACTAAGTGTCTCATTGGGAATGAGTGTATCATCAACACGTATTGTATTACTGGGACTACGTGTCTCATCGGGACTATGTGTCTTATCGATACTGGGTATTTGGTGGATTATGTCTGATAATCCTATTTTTGTATTATAGAACTATACCTATGTGAATTGACTATGTATCTTCTTTTTGGAATACTCAATGTATTTAATTTTGGTATAAATCATGTATTACATTGTGGTATGCTTCATGTATTACATTGTGGTTTTAGGGTGTCTTACTGAGTATTTTTTTAATCACCCCTGCACAGGATTTGCGAGAATGTGTTGTGTCTTGAGAAAATGATAGATTATTTGAAGGAGTACTAGGTAGTCTAGGACAAATTAGTGCTTAGGGTGAATAGACAGTCGAGGTGTACTTATATAAATTCAGAAAACCATCCCTATACCTACCATTTAGGTTGGGCTTTTTGTGGATGAGTTTCCAGAACATGTGCATTCACTTTTCTAGACTCCATTTTGGTGTTCTTGTGTTCTGGCCCTATTTACATTTAATATTCTACCATCTTACTCTATTGTTGGTATCTTAGTGGTATTAATTCTTGTTTACCTAGTGTTGTACATTTCATAATTTTGGGCTTCTAGATGTTTGTGTGTGTACAAGTGCATAGGAAAATGCATCCAATTTCATGGATATTCCTATTAATTTCTTATCTCCAACCCCTAGCCTATTCAGGTTGGGAATGGGGTAGTCATGGTATGGGCCCCTATGGGATTGGTTTTTACTGAGTGGTATCATAGGGAGGTTCTACTTAAAGGACCAAGAGTATGTGAGATTAGTTTTGGGAAATAGTGTTAAGTGTTTCTAGTTTCACATTCAGGCTAGGGAATCTAGTTTTGGTATGGTGGTCGGCATATCAATACACCAGGATTCTGAATTCTTTTTTTCAAATAAGTACAAAAAAACTTTGATTGCCAGGAAAACAATGGTACGTGAATGATATTGTATTTGGGTGACTTATCATGTCCTTCTTGAGTCATCTCACCAGGTATACTCTATTGATCATGGTACATCTTGTTCAATTTTAGGATGCCTCTACGCAAACACGTTGCTAGGATTTGTGATGCGTGATCATGAGTCTGATATGCCTAGAAATGTGGCATTAGTATATGGGCTTGTAGGGAAGATAGAACCTTCAGGTGGTTTACCAGCCATACCACCACCCATTGAGCATCAGTTATTACCAACGCTACCATTTGAGGATGCACACAAGCTGAGTGCATTGCATGAGTTCGAGAGGAAACAACCTCCCAAATTTGATGGTGAGATAGTCCCCCAGGTAACTGAGTATTGTATAGAGGTTGTTACACATGGATTCTACCTTATGGGGATGCCTTCCGACTAGATGGTAGTCCTTATCACGAGTCTTCTTTATAAATCAGTGAGAAGACTATGGAGCTTAGTGAATTAGACACATAATGAGAAGAATCTATCATTAGAATAATTTGAGTGTCTCTTTAGATTGGAGTTATTTTTGGCTACATTATGATCTGTTGATATACTAGAGCTTCTTCATTTGTAGTAGGGTAATCATACTTTGGTGGACTACTCGGTGATATTTACTAATATTTCTCGCTACTCTAAAAATATGGTATTGTTCATTAGGGATCAGACATTCAGGCAGTGATAACATCAGAAGATCATGGATTACTTGATATCCCTTTTAATTCCTACATATGCTTGGGTACTAGAGTGGGATTTGATAATGGAGGGAATTCTAGTGGAGAATATACCGACAATGTGAGATACCATTGGGCACCACATAACTGACAATGTTATTAGGTACCCAAGAAGGCTAGGCACTTTATGGGATGATCCTAGGACATAGGATAAATGGTGTGGGGATCCCAGGGTAGAACAAGTCAATAGAAGGAAAAGTTGTGTTAATTGTACGTTGGTAGGGATATCTGGATTGAGTTTTCTGAAACTATCATTCGATCGATCAGGATATAGTTGATTGAATGAAGAGACAAAGGCATATGTTTGAGAAAGGTGGTCTAAAGTGTAGTGGATGTGGAAAATGATCAGGTAGGGTAGTAGTAGGTCTAAGGAGGTTCGATGTATTACCACCACCACCCCCCAAGTAGTCCACGATCGGCTCAGGGAGCTGGTGGATAGGAACGTGGCATGCTTCAGGAAATAGAGGATTATGATCCTGAGTCTCTAGGGATTATTAGAGGTATAATATATGTATGTTACACCTTAGCTGAAGTTTTGATAGACACATGTGTCAGTCATTCTTTGCTTTCCAGGACCATTTTTTGAATCTTGATGATTCGGGTGGAACTATTGACTCAACCATTACTCGTAGAGACTCATACAAGAGGGGATTTGATGATCACACATCAGTTTTGACAATTTTACATACTCTTTGAGGCAAGAGTTTTAGTTGGGATCACTTGGTAGTAGTGTCGAGACCTTACAGTGGTATTCTCGATATGGAAGGGTTATACATATTCCTTTCTCATATTGACTATTTTTTGTTCATATTTCGGTGTGTCTGTGGTTATGGGACCAATTATTCCTTTGTTGGTGAAAAGGAAACACATGCAGCATAGAATGGACTCACACATAGAAGGGTGTAGCCGATCACACATCAGTTGGCTAGCCTAAACCTCTGTGAAATGGATGATATGAGCCCCCATTTTTCTATAGTGGTGGGGGAATATCCAGACATATTTCCTGAGGATGTTCTAGGATTACCTCCTCATAGGGATGTAGACTTTTGTATTGATATATACCCCATGATGGCACCGGTATCTACACCATTAAATCAGATGGCTCTCGCAGAGCATTGAGAACAGAGGGTACAGTTGGAGTACTTGTAGAGGAAGGGGTTAATGAGACCTAGGGTTTCACTCTGGGAAGCACCAGTTTTGTTTTCCTAGAATTTATATGGGAGTTTGAGGTTATGTGTTGACTTCTGGCACTTGAACCAGGTGACTTTGAAGAACACGTATCCACTATCAGGAATCAATTACATCTTTAATAAATTGAAAGGGGTGTGATGGTTCTCGAAGATAAATATCATATCTAGATATCATCGGCTATGAGTACATGGTGAGGCTCTTTGGCTAGGATAACTCCCTACCATTCTTCACAAGACTCATGAATAGGATCTTATAGCCTTATATAGACCAGTTCAGGATGGTCTTTATTTATGATAACCTATTGTACTCGACGTTAGTGGAGGATCACGTGATACACTTCAGGATGGTCCCAGAAACACTATGAGAGAACCATATTTATGGGAATGTATCAAAGTGTTAGTTCAGGATACATGAGGTCCATTTTTTGGAACATGTCATTTCTGATGCTGGAGTTACGGTGGATCCAGCAAAGATTGAGGAAATGCTTGTTTGGGATCCACTCAAGTTTGTTTCTACAGTGCAGAGTTTACATGGTTTGGCTAGGTACTATTGAACGTTTGTACCTGGATTTTATAGAGTATTGACACCCTTGAAAACTTTAACATTCAAGGTATTTCCTTTCATGTGGACAAAGATTTTCCAAGAGAGTTTTTAATAGCGGAGGTAGAGATTGATGAGCGCTCCTAGCTTGAGATTTCTAGAGGGTGTCGAGTATGTAGTATTCTATAATACATCACGAACCAGGCATGGTCGTGTCATGATGTAGGGGATAGATGTTATTTCCTATGGTTTAAAAAATTGAGACCACACAAGTTGAACTAGATGAACCATGATCTTGAGTTAGTAATGATAGTCTTTGCATTGAATATGTGGCGACACTACCTAATGGGAGAGTTGTTTATCATCTACTCAGACCATAGGATTCTAAAGTATATATTCTCTCAGAAGGATTTGAACTTGAGATAGAGTTGATGGCTAGAGTTCCTCTAGTTAAATGACTTTGACATTGTATATACTCCTACGAAGGGGAACATGGTGGCAGATGATCATAGAAGGAGATTTAATTCGCAACTACTAAATAAAGAATCAGAGTAGTTGGTGTTGTTTAAAATATCGTGGATAGAGATGGAACAGCTTACCTCCAGTCGATGGTTATCACACCTTCTCACATACAATGAGTTATGGAGGAAGAACTCATAGATAACGAATGTGAGACATTACATTCTCATATTTCCACAGAGCATGCTCCTAATAGATATTCAAAAGGTGGAGAGCACGTCTTTTTTTCAGAGGACGCATAGTGGTACTGGTAGAATTATTGAGGGAGGTATTGAGGGAGTTCAATACATCCTATTTGGTGGTACATTCAGGTGTGGAAGTGATGTACCAAGACCGTTGACATCAGTTCTAGTGGTCGAGGATGGAAAAGACTGTTGTAGAGTTCGTTTCTAGATGCATCACCTATTAGGAAGTAAAGGATGAGCACCATGTTATAGCAAGTTTGACTCAACCATTAGAGGTTCCAAAATGGAAGTGGGATAGAATATCAATGGAATTAATTATTGGTTTACCACATACATATAGGGGGAACGATACCACCTAGGTGATCGTTGAGGACTCACTAAGTCATCCCACTTCCTAGCGATTCGGGAGTAGAGTTCAGTAGAGATCATGAGAAGACTCTACCTGCAGGAGATAGTTCGACTCCATTGAGTCCCATATATGATATTATTAGATCGTGATGATCAATTTACATATTGTTTGTGGAAGTGATTGTAGGAGGAATTTAGGAATTAGTTGCACTTGAAAACAACTTTTCATCCACAGACAGATGACCATACTGAGTGACCGTACATGTTCTAGAGGACATGCCACGTGCTTGCATCCTAGATTTTGTATGTAGATCAGAGGATCACCTACCCCTAGTGGAGTTTATTTATATTAAAAACTAATATTCCACCATTGGAATGTAACTATTAGAGGCTTTGTACGTGCGACCCTATAAGATTCCAATTTACTGGACGGACCCCGGAGAGTGAGCACTCTAGGTCCTGAAGTTAGTGCAGGGAACTACAAAGATGGTGCATGTCACCCAGGAGTAGATAAAGACTATATAGAGTCATCCAAAGCCTTCTGTTAACTAGATATAGAGGCCAATGGGGTTTGATGATGGATACCATGCATTCCTTCTGGTCTTTCATCAATGCATAATATGGAGATTTGGTCAGCGCGACAAGCTATCTCTGAGGATCATCGTCCCTTTATAGATACAATAAAGAGTTTGTGAGGGTTGTACCACTTAGTTATACCTTCTTGGCTAGAGAGGGTGAACTTCGTCTTCCACATGTCACAACTGAGGAGATATGTTCATGATCGATCACCCATCATTGAATGGGGTGAGCTAGACATTGATGATCGGGAAAATTTTGAAAAGTACCTAGAGGATATTGAGGATAAATAGGAGAGTATCCATTCTGGGTGGTCGAATCCTCTAGTGTGAATTTGGTGGAAGCACAAGAATCTCAATGAGATCACATGAGAGTGAGAGGTTCATATTTGTGCTCAGTACCCTCATTTGATTGTTTATCCTTTTTTTGGATTTCAACGATGTAAAACCCTAAGGTGGGGACAATGTAACATCTTGCAATTTCCATGGATTATTTTTTAATATTATGTAAAATTATTATGATACTAGGAACTTAGATAGCATGTGATTCTTTGTCTCAGAGTCCCTAAAACAATTTCTTGAAAAATAGTAAAAATATTATATATCACGCACACACATTTTTCCTAAAAAAGTGGAATAAATTTATAACGATTACATGGATCATAAATCATATGGAACCATTTCATTCAAATACGTGACTTTACCTTAAGGCATGGACTAACATCAACCGACATGGGTCTTTTGTGAAATATAGTTCTTGGACGTATCAGTAAATAATATTTTATTTCAATGCAGTGACTCATTTTATTTTTATTAATGTTTTTCAAGAATACCGGGTCACCACCATATCCCTAGGATTACCCTAAGATAAAGGGAAAGAACTTCTATCAACGACGACAAAAGATCAATGATCAGAATGTGGATCAACAATTAGAAACACATCTTGTATTCGAAGGATCTTTCTAACGACGATGACACAATTATCGATATTCATCAGTGAGAAGTACAAATCTTGGCAGTGTGTTTGATATCATTGGTATTTCTTCCTTGTTCTTATAATCAAAGATGAATGTAGACCGACCAACGAATATGATAATCTATGGTAGATCCTTATTGAAGAATGGTTAGTATTAGGAATTTTTAATGGGAGTTTTGTTACCCTCTTTGTTCATCAATATAAAAAGAATGTATCAAGGATGACATGAATAGAGGCTGAGGATTGTTCCTTAGATGTTATTAGTGCCTTTCTCTTACCCTGTTCATGGAGTTATTCACCATTTCACCATCATTTTCATGTATCAGCTTTCTAGGAGGCTTCGAATGTGATCAAACCCATTGATCAAATGAATATTGACCATCAAGGTCATAGAAGTGTAGATAGAAACCTGATGAGGCCAGATCTGCAACCACACAATTTTTTGGACATCGATGGATCCCTGGTGGTCCATGGAAGGGTGCGTCGGAGCACCAAATATAGATAAAGATTCTTATAGGGCATGAAGAGGTAGTATTGATAAGGTACGATGAAGGCCGATGGGGCGACTAGCAGCGATGGAGGGCCGCAGGGCAGCTGGGGGAAATGGTGGTTCCCAGGGTGGTGATAGAGGGACCACATGGGATGCGAGGTGATGGAAGGACTAGGGGAAGGAACGTGGTCGAGGAGGACCACATGGACTAGGGTGGCACACTATCAGGGCAAACCACATGGACCAGGTGGGACGCGACAGGGGAAAGCCGTGTTTGATGCACAATCCAGACTACAGTGCCGGCCAGACCAGTAGAGTCGGGCCGCTATAGTAGCCTAGAGGGCTAGATCAGAACTGGCCAAGTCAGGTCAGTCAGACAAGGTCAGGTTAGGTTGGTCAGATCAGGTCAGGTTGACCAAACCATGTTGGGTCTAGTGGGTCGGATTGGCCCCGAACTGATCCTAGGTGATACCTTTTTATGAAAATAGCCATAACATTCAAACTTTGTGTTCATTTTATGAGTTGTTTGAATCATTGGGATCCCTTGTGATAAGACAATCCTTTTAATATACTGTAATTTTTTTTTGTGAAAGTGTACATAAGACCTAAATTCTTGAGGAGTTGGTTCTCCCAAATCGAACGTGCTGTGAACGAAATCCAGAGGCTGGCTATGCCCTTGAGACTACATGAATTTATGAGACTATATGACTTATTGAGACTACATGTATTATCCAGACTACATGTCTCATTGGGACTGAGTGTATCATCGGGACTGAGTGTCTCATCAGGACTGAGTGTCTTACCATGACTAAATGTCTCATTGAGACTATCTGTCTTATCGATACTTGGTGATTTGTGGATTATGTATGACAATCTTATTTTTCATAATATGGGCCTATTCTAATTTAGGATAACTACATATATTATTTTCAGAATACTTCATGTATTTATTTGTGATATATTTCGTGTATGTATTTGTGGTATAATTTCTACATTTTCTTATGGTATAATTCAAGTATTTCTTAATGGTATTCCATTATTGTTTTGGGGTATCCTATTGAGTATTGTTTTAGTCACCCCTCCATGGGGTTTTCCCACACGTGTTGTTTCTATTATGAATATGATCAAAGATTTGATGGAGTCCTAGGTGTAACAGGACCAGGTGGTTCATAGAGAGACCAAATAGTCAAGATGTGCTCCTATGACATCAGACAACTTTCCCTTTATCTACACTTTAGGTAGGGTTTTCTGATGATGCATTTCAGGTACCTGTGCATTTACTTTTCCAGACTCTTTTTTGGGTGGGCTTGTATTAGGGCCCTGTTTACCTTTAATTTTTCTACTATTGTGATTTTTTTGGCATCTTAGTGGTATTTAATCTTGTTTACTTAGTGTTTTACATTTCAGCATTATGGGATTGGTGATATATGTCTTTGTATTGGTACTTATGAAAACACCATCCATTTGTGGGATATGCCTACTTAGTGGTAGTCACCAACCCCTAGCCCATTCGAGGTGGGAATGGGGTAGTCACAACATGGGACCCTCTAGGATGGTTCATGACATAGAAAGATTAGTGACCCTATAAAAATTTACCACCCCTATAATTTTTAGTTGTTGTTTATATAGCCTGACCAAGATTGGTAGTGAAATTTTTAGTTTTTAACTTTAGGTAGGGGAATTATGACCAGAATCTATAAGAAGGATATTAACCATGTGATAAATTCATGATCCACTATTTTTCATCCCCTAAGAAATTGAAGCATCATAGGTTTTACAATTTTTTGATTTTTGTGTATAGAAGTTTATAGGTATGTAGTTTCAATGTGACCAATAGAGTTACCCTGTGAGAAATAATTTCATTTTAAATTTTACATTGCTTAGTAATGCATTGAAATTATTTCATTTTTAACTCCATTTTGATACCATGTTTCTTTTTCATTAATGGGATTAATTAAAGAATTTTATGTAGTTATATAAGACTATATACAGTTTAACCTATGTACTAAAATAAGTCTAAACTAGAAAATTAAAATAGAAGAAAACATATACTAATAAATAAAAATAATTGAGTTTCCTCCCGATAAGTGATTATTTATATTTGAATGATTAATGTACCCAATTATCTAAAAAATTGTGAATAGGGGTTAGAGAGATTTATCATCATTAGAACATTCATATTCTCTAGTTATTATTATCTTTTTTCATAACACTTCCCTATTCCTTTAGAAAGTTTTATACATTCAATGCTTTATAACATATTTCTCTCTTCCAAGATGTTCCCATTAATTTATTTTTAATGAGATATGTAATTAAAAAATAATAATTATTATTATAATAATTAATAATAAGGTATACTTATAGTTTTTATTGTCGGACTAAACTCCCAAAAAATTTATGAGAATATTACAACTGATTCTTGGTTAGAAGGACCTTATCATATCTGTTTATGCATTCACATTCTATAGGTTCCAATGGAACATTTTTGTCGATTATTGAGACATCATTACTTTTAAATATTTTTTTCTTGAATTCTTTTGAGTATGATTCTTGACCCTCAGATTGTTAGTTATTTTGGGAAGAATGAACTTTATTTTCTCTCTACCCAAATGTAAAAAAAATCGAGTATGAACATTGATGGTGGAACATCAAGTCACTAAGAAGGGATTTACTATCTTCATTATTGAATTTTTTTCAAAATTATTTTTATAAATAATAAATCTATATAGAATAAATAGTTTCACACTTTTAGTAGGACACTTCTGAAATTTCATTGTGATATTTGATAGATATATCTATAATTTTCAATTCCAACCTCATGGGTTCCTATTCTTATAATCCCATATTCATAAAGATTTTGAGTGGTATAAGTTAGAAAATTACTCCTTAATAAAAAATGGTTTTCCCAAAAGTACATGATCAAATAGTGCATAGAATTGAAATATTACCAGAATCTAAATGTTTTTGTGGGTTATTCTGTTGAAAAATTGTTGAGCATTCTTCATATAAAAAAATTATTCTGGTGCCTTTTAATTTTTTTGGAAAGGATTTTATTGAGAAACTTTATGTACACCATTATTTCAAAGTATCCTTAAATGAATTTAACATTGATGTGCATATGTTTCAACATAACCATATACTTGTTATATTGAGCTTCAACTTTTAATTGTTTCATCCATTAAAAAAACAAGAGGCATAAAATAAAATTACACAATAAATTTAATAAGCCAATTTTCTATTTAATTTTTTATCATAAAAATGAACTAATTAATCAGCATTTGAACACTTTTCTAAGGAAAAAAAATAAATGAAAATAAATATTTAAAAACCACTAATTTATATTTTCTAACATAACATAATTTTTCATATTAATTCCATCTCTAAACCTCCCTTTATTTCCATTTAATAATACATATCCTAAATTTTTACCCTACACATTTTGTATTCACTTTCTCCACATTCGACGATAGAAAATTTGTTTTTAGAGAGATTATTTGTATAATAATCCCCTAACAAATGACGCGTGGTATAAATTCTCACCACAATAAGTTTTTTTATGATGAACCATCGTAAAAAATATTCTTTTGATTGATATATCATTACATTATTAAGAAATATTTGCAAATTAAAGTGAGTATGCCATAAAAAATGAAAATAGAAATTACAATGTAATTAATTATCTATAAAAAATTATTTACAACAAATAGTTAATTTTATTAAAAATAGTATTTTTTATTGAATTAATTATTCTTAAAAAAAGTAAAATTAATTTATTTAAATAAATATATATAAAACATTCCATGGGAAAAATAAAAAAAATTCATGAAATATAATTATCAACAAAAATAGTATAAATTAATGTTGGGGGAGGGAATTGAATGAAACTTCTGGTGGAGGGAACTCCATCCCTAATCCAAGTACAAGCTTTCACATGTACTCTATTATCAGCTCATGCTACTGAAACTTCTCCTATTTTGCACCTACCATAAATGATTCACTTTTCTCTCTCTTCACATGCTTAAGATTATATTACCCAGAGCATAAAATCTCTCCTCATACACCACAATTGATGATGGATCTTCTTGGTCTCCCTATGAGCTAGTCGATGACCTTGTAAAAACTCCATGATAATTGAAATTCATCAATCATTAACAAATATTGATCACCTTCCATTTATTGATACAATGCATTGTCTTATACATCCAAGACACTTTATTGAAACCTGAATCACATGAGGCATGGACCCCAATCTTAGGTTGAATCCCTTATGTGTGATAAATCCTAACCTCAAACATCTCCTTCAAATGAAATTGGAAATTAAAATTGAAAATAAAAATAATTTAATATAATTATAATATAAATATATTAACTTTAATCTAACACCATATGTCACTTGTAATCTATCTTGTAAAAATGTTATAGAACATACTCTTATAAACCACAAACTCCATAACCCTGGGATCAATAGTGGATGATAAGTGTATTTTATGCAGACATTTTAGAGCATTCTAATAAATTAACTTAAGTATTTAATTTAATATTCACACCAATTGGTGAGTGATTTGACTTGTTTTCTATTTTATGGTAAGAAATATTTAATATTTGAAAAATTAATAAACATATGTGGGAATAGGATCTTAAAGATACTTCATTACACAAGAGAAGTGAAGTGGAATGACACTAGATTTTTGAATCCAATATAAAGCTAGAAAACTAGAGATGAATGATTACACATCGTGTAATTCAATTACACGTTGTGACTTTATCAAAAGAAGTTGTCATGCATGACAAGTTGTGTAGAGGTTACATGATGTGAATAGACATTACATGTCATGTTCACACATTATATGCCGTGAATGTTCAATATATAATGATATGGGAAACCTAATGATAACATGGATTACTAGACGTGTAATCTATTTACACGCCATGACAACATCATGAAATTGGAAAAATTAGATATGCCAAGATCTAAATGTACAAACAGGTTTGACCCACAACCCCTATAAATACACCATTGCTAGAACCTTAGATGGAGTACCTAGAAATAGGACCATAGAAGGACTCATTTCGAATGAAGGTGCAACTACTATATAGCCCTACATTGCAAATTTCTATAGGATTTTTATTCATTATTTTTCAGCACCCTCTCATGGTTAGAATGAGTGGGCGATTTCATTATGTAATGGCATGCATGATTAAAGGGGATTGAATGTATATTGTGTTTTGTATATGATTTCAATTTATGTTGGATTTCACATATCTTATTCATTAGAATATCTTTCCTATTTTATTCTTACATGATCATTGTGAGTGGGGTTGGGGAATGAGATTTATTTCATTACTTCTTTGAGCATGATCATTTCCAAATTTTATTGAATACAATTGTTTGGTGTGTGATCCAAGGATTAAAATTCCACCGTGACTATTGTATTTTTCCTTTCCCTATGTTTTAATAAGGTTTTACTTTACACATTCTTTGTAATCCTAAGTTCCTAACCATGAGAATAGATGAACTAAAGATAAATAGAATTTTATAAGACCATTGTACTCAAAAAGACCCAATTATGACAACTGCAAAATTTTCATTTGATTATATCATTCCTTTTCAGCCCATAAACCTTGATTCATTGAATCATGACACCATTTTTATATTTTCTTATCCCAAATTCTAAATCAATCACATGGTCGTTATCTTAGATTTTAATTCTAAAATTTAAAATTTGTTTAGGTTTATTTTATTTAATTAATATTTTATCCAACCCTATCTCTATGGGTTCAACCTCATAATTGAAAATCCTATACTAACCTGTTTGTTAGTTATTTGTTTGATTCATTATATAAATTTATAAATTCGATAACCCGATAGGATTTAATGATGCTTGAAGGGCGATCGGTGGCCTACAAAAAATATAACATTAAAATTTTATATAAAATGTATATAAAAATTAATAAATAAAATTAAATAAAATATGTCTTAATTTAATACCAAATATATAACTACCAACTATGTCTGTGACCTCCAAACTCACCCATTTTTTTAACCCAGTAATAAACTCCTCTGAAAATTCTCTAATATCCAGCATGAGGAAAGTCCATCCCTGTAACAACCCGATATTTTATGAGAATTATTCTTTTTAATTTCATTGATGAATTGTGTTGATCATTACAACAAAGGGATCTTGCACTACACACATCCCTGATTTGGCTTGCATTACATGCAATCACGACCTTCCTTGATAGCGTGTGTAGTACGCAATACCGAGTTTCACTAAACAATGATATATTGTCATAATATTATTATGGACTAGAAGTTATTAATAATATTATCTAAATTTTTAATTTTATAACATTATTATTCATATTACACATTTTCTATAACATGGTATAAGAACAGAATAAATTTTTCGGGTAAAATAAGTATTTTTAAAAAAATGCAGTTTTCCCGCCTTTTGATGGCGCACCCAAATTAAATATAGTTTATCCATGTTTATATGTTAAATTTGAAAAAATAAAATTCTTATTTGGATTCAGGATATAAAAATTTACTTTGGATAAATTTTTCATATTATTCTGATAACTTTCATATTTTAATGAATAGTAAAAACACGCTATATTTTAATTAAAAAATATTTTTTTCATCACAATAATTTATATGGTTAGATTATCTTTTTAATTGGTTTTAAAGTGTAATTAGAATATATTTTTACCATTTAATCCAATTTTGGTCATTGGAATTAATTTCACTTTGAAATTGGACATAAACAAGTGTCGATTTTATGATAGTTTTGTTTCTTAAAAACACGCTATTTGTTTTGATAACAAGAATTAACATTAAAATTAATTATTTCAACTTATATGTTTTGAATTTTTAAAAATAGAAATAATTTTTGAATTCATAATATCAAATATATCTTAGGCTTAATTTTTGGTATTTTTCTGAAAAACATCAATTTTTTAGGAATAGTGAATCCACTTAGTGGTTGTTAAAAAACCGACTCTTTCATTTAAATGAAATTTTACCACCTCTGAGAATTAAATTTCAAAAATCCAACATACATGGTTGTTATCAATAAGTAAATTTTGGTTCAATAAGATTAATATAAAATTTGGTGAATAGTTACTTTTGACTTTTATTTTCTACAGTTAAAGGTAAATAGGGTAATTCAAGGTTAAAAGAATATTATAATACTTCAAAATTACCTTAACACTTGTCCTAACCTTATGGAATGAGTATTGGCCGACCATGGGCATCCTTGGGTCTATTTTGGGACCCCATTTAGACACTTGGTAGTGATAATGACAATTTGTATTAATTAATTTAATGTAAAGTCAAAATTGACATTTACAAAACTCTTTTTGTAATTAATTTTTATAAGGAGTTATGTAAATTATATTTTCGACTATAAATATTAATTTAAAAGATAAAAATATTTCCTACTTGTTGTTTTTTTTTTATAATTTTTAGACTTAAAATAAAATAAATTATTTATGACACAATAATGATGTAGTAGTTACCTCATTAATAAATGATTTAAATAAATAAAATTATAATGATTAAAATATTATCTAAAACATGTCCAGTTCTGATTGGATGATTTTATTTCGACTATGGATCATATTATATTAATCTTTACTGATTTTTGGACCTTTTTAAACCGATGATAAGTTTATAATAAAATTATATTTTCACAATTTCTAAAGGTGCCCCTCTCTTCCATTATAAAAGGGCACCTCCTCCCTCTCCTCTTTACACAACATTGATCCTTAAATCTCGGCCAAAACCTAACCATTTATCTTCTACACTTCCCTAGAAACATTATGGAGGTTTTTTTCTTCTCAAAATACCAACTCTATTGCCTTAAAAGGAAGCATAAAAGAGGTGCGTCGAAGAAAAGGTAATCTCTTCTACCGATTCTTTCAAGTTTCTTTCTTCTTCAACTTCTTCTTATTTAGTTTTTTCATTATAAAGTAATAAAATAAGTATCACTAATATACTGATATGTTATTATAAATATGAAAAAAACCCCATTTTAACCTTTATCCATCCTACGGATAAAGAAATCACCGCACGTGCGTACATATAGAATTCTGTCTCCACGCCGTGGTGTAATGTGTTTTTCCCCCACCACCTAACTTGGATGGGTATAATGGTGTAAAGAATAACTATATATAGTTATTATAACATCATAATAATTATGAGATATTATATCATCCACTCCAATTCCATTTAAATAATTATGGGAATGATATCATCGCTCGTGCGTACGTACGGATTACTGTCTCCACGACGCGATGAGATTCATTCTCCATGTTAACCATTCAAGAAATTTATAAAGTATATATAATGAATAATAATGAAATATATGAAATTATAAAGCTAATGTATTTATGTATATATATATATATATATATTTCGTCTACTTACTTCCTTTCAAGTCAATAAAGAAAGGAAAACAGCGTTCATGCCTACGTACGGCCTACCTTCTCCATGAACTGTGTATTTCGTTTCATTTATTTATCTATTGTATATATATACTGAATATATATGATATATAAATGATGATTTACATTATCTAATTAAGTAAATCATGATATAAGTAATGATATCATGATCAACAAGTCCAAACATGTATGATAAATTAAACAATTAATACCCAAAACGTTTCTTTAACTTGGAAATTACAAATGAACGGGTAATATAAAGACCTAAGTGAATCATATATGATATCATAAATATTATTATGGTTCTGTTTCAAGTTAATAATATGTTTAAACCCAATATACAGGAGTTTTTGACACATTCAGAGAAAATTGGACCTACGGTAAGGGATAACTTTTCCAATCTCGTTTTCATCCGTGATTCTTTATTCGTAAGTATTTACTGGGGTAATATTTATCATAAATGTCCCTATTTTCTAAAAATGGTTTCATAAATGTTTAAATTTATTTTTACCCATTTTTGACTTTTACTACGTGGTATGTAAGGATTATTTATTTTGTTTACCATACAAGGTAATTTTTGACTTTTTCGGCAACAGTACGAGAAGAATGTTTTTTTAACTTATATGGAATGAATGGATTTTTATGGTTTCATAAAGCCTTATTTTCTTTAAGCCTTATCCACAATATTTCATGAATATTTTCAAAAAAATCCTTTTCTTTTAATGTTTCATGGCATTTTGTGAAAAGAAAATGATTTTTAAAAAGAATGGATTTTTTCCTCAAGAATTCATTTCAAGTGTTTTATCAAAACCATTTTCCATCTAAGATGAAATTATTTTATGTGTATGTTTCAAGTATAATGTATCTATGATTTACATGGTTTCACTTTTCTTATTATGAAATGATATCCATTTGTTTTATATGGATTATGTTATTATGGGATGATGTTTATGAAACCCATTCTATTCTTTGGGTTATGATGAATGATTTATGTTTATGTTTTGGCACATGTAAGAATGATTTCACGAGATGGGTGTGACCTATATATGGATCCAACGCATTGGGTAATGATTTATATCTCATGAGATAGATATGGATGGAATAGTAAGTTAATCTGGTTTAGTGTTACAGGACTGGAACAAGGAGTGAACTCGATTCAGAAAGGGACTTTGTCCACTAAGATGGTGTTGGCATCAATGCCTTGTCTACTATGGAAATAATATCATGTTCTTAATGGGTTTACAAAATTAAATGATTTATTCCCATGATATTTTATCATGATTGATGATCCTTTATGATATATGCCTTACGTACTTCCATGATTTATGTCTTTGCTCCTGATTTTGATGTTTAGATTTTATGTTCATGTTTTTGCATTCAAATGTTTATGGATTGTTTTATGTTCTCTATGTTTACCCTTACTGAGCATTTGATCTCACCCTTTTTATGTTTTCTTTTCCCCAGGATATAAAGAAAGGTTTTAGGTAAGAAGAAAAAATGGAAGATCTCTATGGGAGATGTTGAAGATCTTTCACCATGATTAGAAGATTGTGTTCCGAGTTTCCAAAGAAACTAAACTATTATGATCCTTGAGTGTTGGTTTTTCTTATGTATTAATTATTCTGCAAAAGTAATGTAATTTCCTTGTACGTTAGGATTTGGGTCTCAACAGTTGGTATCAGAGGAATGGTTTAGTTAACCTTTGGAAACTATGATGTGAAAACTTTAGTGATATCCCTAGATATATTTCTAAGATATGTCTAAGGATGTCCCTAAGGATTAGTATAACTATAGATTACAGTCCTCGAATTATTTTTACAACCTAGTGTGAACCTAATATGTCATGGATTAAAGAATGCATGATAATTTAGACATTCCATAAGTGGATTTTTATGATTATGTGGTTCCTCATTATCTTAACTGTTTCGTACACAGTGGTTTTTGGTTTTAGTCAATGGAGGGAACCAGAAGAAATTAGGTCAACATTGGATCCAATGGAAAAATTGGTGACTATGAGAAACGAAATTTCATAATGCCTAGAATTAAAGTTTCTGTGATTATGCTAAATCATTCATCGCGATATATGATTAACAAGGTGAAATTTAGTGGTATTCATAATTCATCAAATAAGAGGAAGATGGACTTTTATGCATGTTCGCATGTTGAGGAGTAAAGAGAAAGGAATGTTGATATTTCTAAAGAATGGAAGAAGAAACTTGATGAATACATCAAATGGAGGGAAAGATGTTATCTGTGTGGAGAGAAGGGTCATAGACTGACAGACTATTATAGAGTTCAATGTATTATATTTGGAGAACATGGGAATTACCCAACTCAATGCCCTGACCTAAGAGGTTACTTCTAAATCACGGATGGACTTATTCCCTAAAAATCATTGAAGATGATTAATTTAAGAGTTTATGTATTTGTATTCAAGAATAATGTTGTTAAGGTACTTTTATGGTATATTGGAATATCTATGTATTGGTCCATTGTGGTTTTCAATAGTTTTATGGTACTGGTAACCATGGAAAGTGATTGAGATATTTTTGGAAAGAAGATGATATGCACATAACAAAGGGATAAGGATAAAATGAAATGTTTGATAGTATTCCTGAGCTCATGACTGATATAAGGAAAAATTTATCTCATGGATTGAGTATTTAGAATTTTTGGATTTTGGTATGTGGAAAGAGTTATCTTTTGATAGCATTCATGTTTTCACTAAGGTTCAATGGGTATTCATTTCTCAAGAGAATACAATATTATGATATTCAAATGTTTGGAATTTGATCAAAAAGATATATCTTGTGATATATGAGGGATAAATGATGGTATTTACGTGCTTGTTATATGTAATTTTTAGTAATTGTTCTCTTTATTCTATGAGTTTGGAAAGGATTGTTTTGGATAAACCTAAATATTGGAATGGATTATGTTGAACAGAAGTTAGTATTGTTTAAAGATAATTTTTTTTGATATTATTTATGGAATGTTATAATAGTGTAGTTTAAGAAAATGGAAAACCTGCAGAACGAGAAACAAACCGTCACGTCGGACAAGGTTGTGGGAATAAAACCCACAACCGAAGTGTGACATGCCTTTATCACCTACCACTGGCCTACAAGAAGTACCTGGTCAGTAGAAAGTAGTTTTATTTTATTAAGTAGTATGATAGTTGAAGTATAAGTCCATTTTTGGAACCATATCAGATTTATCTAACCATAAATGGAATTATGTATATAAATTTTGATAAGTTATGTTTGAGACAGATGGAATGACCTATCATTCTATCACATGATCTGCTAAAACTTCACAAAAGACAAATTCAACATCATTTCTTTAAGAGATGAAGTGGAAATTGTTATAGGCACCAACAACATTGCGATTGTACCAAAATCAAGTAAGTATTTCTTTTAATTCAAAAATTCATCAACATTTGAGAAATGATCTTGAAAACCAAAAATGTTGTCCCCATGCCCTTATATCTGATGAATCAGATGGTACCTTATATCATCACAAATTTATGGCTTTGTGATTTTTGGATTTTTCATAGCCATGTACTCTACCACTCTCCATCAGAACATGATGGTTAGGTTTGTCTTCCATATACATATTTTCACCTACATTCTCTTATGTGGAAACCCAGGGATGAGTCAATTTGGGTAGCCGATATGTTTCATAGTTTAATTTTTAAAATTAAGTTTTATTATTCCTTTTTACTATTTGGGTTTCTATGAAAGAAACTTTCAAGTAGTAAACCATTTATAACCCCGATGAATTTCAAGGGCGAAATTCATTTTAAGGGGGGTAGAATGTAACAACCTGAGATTTCATGAGAATTATTATTTTTAATTTCATTGATGTCTTGTGTTGTAAGTTAAAAAAAAGGGATCTTGCACTACATGCATCCCTGATTTGGATTTCATTACATGCAATCGTGACCTTCCTCGATAGGGTGTGTAGTACGCAATACCGGGTTTCACTAAACAACGATATATTGTTATAATATTATTATGGACTAGCCATTATGAATATTATTAACTAAATTTTAAATTTTATAAAATTATTATTCATCTTACACATTTTCTATAACATTGTATAAGAACAAAATAAATTTTTCGGGTAAAATAAGTATTTTTAAAAAAAATGCAGTTTCGCCACCTTTTGATGGCGCACCCACATTAAATATAGGTTTTTCCATGTTTATAAGTTAAATTTGAGAATATAATATTCTTATTTGGAATAAGGATATACAAATTTACTTTGGATAATTTTTTCATATTATTCTGACAACTTTCATATTTTAATGAATAGTAAAAACACGCTATATTTTAATTAAAAACAATTTTTTTCATCGCAATAATTTATATGGTTATATTATCTTTTTAATTGGTTTGAAAGTGTAATTAGAATATATTTTTACCATTTAATCCAATGATGTTCATTGGAATTAATTTCACTTTGAAATTGCACATAAACTAGTGTCGATCTTTTGATAGTTTTGTTTCTTAAAAACACGCTATTTGTTTTGATAACGGGATTTAATTTTAAAATTAATTAATGCCACTTCTATGTTTTGAATTTGAAAAAATTGACATAATTTTTTAATTCGTAATATAAAATATATCTTAGGCTTAATTTTTGGTATTTTTCTAAAAAACATCAAATTTTGATGAATAGTCAAAACACTTAGTGGTAGTTAAAAAAACTGACTCCTTCATTTAGATGAAATTTTACCACTTATACGAATTGAATTTTAATAATACAACATAAATATTTGTAATCCAGAAGAAAAATGGGTTTCAATAAGATGAATTTTAAATTTTGTGAATAGTAACTTTTGACTTTTATTTATCGCGGTTAAAGGTAAAAAGGGAAATTCAAGGTAAAAAGAATATTATAATAATTCAAAATTACCTTAGCACTTGTTTTAACCATTTTGGATGAGTATTGTCTGACCATGAGCATCCCTGGGTCTATTTTGGGACCCCATTGAGCCACTTGGTAGTGTTAATGACAATTTGGATTAATTAATTTAATGTAAAGACAAAATTGACATTAACAAAAATATTTTAGTAATTAATTTTTATAAGAAGTTATATAAATTATATATTTGACTATAAATATTCATTTGAAATGTAAAAATATTTCCTAAATGATGGTATATTTTATAATTTTTAGACATCAAATATATTAAATTATTTATGACACAAAAATGATATAGTAGTTACCTCATTAATAAATTATTTAAATTAATAAGATTATAATGATTAAAATATTATCCAAAACATGTCCAATTTTGATTGGATAATTTTATTTCGACCATGGGTAGTCTTATCTTCATCTTTAATGATTTTTTGTCCTTTTGAAACCGAAGATAAGTTTATAATAAAATAATATTTTCCCACATTCCAAAGGTGCCCCTCTCCTCCATTATAAAAGGGCACATCCTCCCTCTCCTCTTTACACAACATAGAGAATTATATATCATCCAAAATCTACCCATTTCTCTTCTTCATTTCCCTAGAAATATTCTGGAGGTTTTGGTCTTCTCAAAAGACCAACTCTAGTGCCTTAAAAGGAAGCCTAAAAGAGATGCATCGAAGAAGAGGTAATCGCTTATACCGATTCATTCAAGTTTCATTCTTCTTCAACATCTTCTTCTTTAGTTGATAAATTATAATGTAATAACATCAGTATAACTAATATACTGATATGTTATTATAAATATGAAACAACCCCATTTTACCCTCTACCCATCCAATGAAAAACGAAATCACCGCACGTACGTACGTACGAAATACCGTCTCCACGCCGTGGTGTAATCGGTTTTTCCACCACCACCATACTTGTATGGGTATAATGGTGTAAATATTAACTATATATAGTTATTATAACATAATACGGATTCTGAGATATTATATCATCCACTCCAATTCCATTTCAATAATTATGGGAACAATATCATCGCTCGTGCGTATGTACAGATTACCGTCTCCATGACGCGATGAGATTCATTCTACATGTTAACCATTCAATAATGATTATAAAGTATATATATTGAATAATAATGAAATATATAAAATTATAATGCTACTGGATTTATGTATATATATATATGTTTCATCTACTTACTTCTATTCAAGTCAATAAAGAACGAAAAACAATGTTCATGCATACGTACGGCCTACCGTCTCCGTGAACGGTGTATTTAATTTCATTTATCTATCTATTGTATATATATATTGAATATATATGATATATAAATCATGATTTACATTCTGGAATTAATGAAATCATGATATAATTAATTATATCAAGATCAACAAGTCCAAACATGTATGCTAAATGAAACAATTAATACCCAAAACTATGCTTTAACATGGAAATGACAAATGAAAGGGTAATATAAATACCTAAGTGAATCATATATGATACAGTATATATTATTATGGTTTTATTGCAAGTTAATAATATGTTTAAACCCACTATACAGGAGTTTTGGACACATACCAATGAAATTGGACCTACGGTAAGGGATAACTTTTCAATTCTCGTTTTTATCCGAGATTGTTTATTCTTAAGTATTTACTAGGGTTATATTTATCATCCATATCCCTATTTAATAAAAATGATTTCATATATATTTAAATTCATTTTTACCCATTTTTTACTATTAATATATGGTATGTAAGGAATATTTCTTTTTTTACCATATAAAGTATTTTTTTGACTTTTTCGGAAAAAGTACGAGAAGAATGTTTTTTTAACTTATACAGCATGAACGGATTTTTACGGTTTCATAAAGCCTTATTTTCATGAAGAATTATCTACAAGATTTCATGAATATTTTCAATAAAATCCTTTTTTTTAAAATTTCATGGAATTTCGTGAAAAGAAAATGATTTTGAAAAAGAAAGGATATTTTCCTCAAGAATTCATTTCAAGTGTTTCATCAAAACCATTTACCATCTAAGATGAAATTATTTTGTATGTGTATGTTTCATGTATATTGTCTCTATTATTTACATGGATTCACTTTTCTTATGATGAAATGATATCCATTTGTTTTATATGGATTATTTTATGATGGGATGATGTTTATGAAACCCATTCTATTCTTTGGGTTATGATAATTGATTTATGTTTATGATGTAGCACACGTAAGAATGATTTCATTATAAGATGGGTGTGACCTATATCCCCCTCCAATGAATTGGGTAAAGATTTATATCTCATGATATAGACATGGATGGAACGATAATTTAATCCGGTTTAGTGTTACAGGACTGGAACGAGGAGTGAACTCGATTCAGAAAGGGACTTTGTCCTCTAAGATGGTCTTGGCAGCAATGCCTTGGCTACTATGGAAATCATATCATGTGATTAATGGTTTTACACAATTAAATATTTTATTCCCATTCTATTTTATCGTGATTTATGTTCCTTTATGATATATGCCTTACGTACTTCCAAGATTTATGTCTTTGCCCGTGATTTTAATGTTTAGATTTTATGTTTAAGTTTTTGCATTAAAAGTTTATGGATTGTTTTATGTTCTCTATTTTTACACTTACTGAGGATTTGAGCTCACCATTTTTAGGTTTTCTTTTCCCCAAAATATAAAGAAAGGTTTTAGGTAAGGAAACAAAAGGGGAAGATCTTTATGGGAGATGTTAAAGATCTTTCACCATTTTTAGAAGATTGTGTTTCGAGTTTCCAAAGACAATAAACTATTAAGATCCTTGAGTGTTGGTTTTATTTATGTATTAAGTATTCCGAAAAATTAAGGTAATGTCCTTGTACATCAGGCTTTGGGTCTCTACAATCCCATACCTAGTATGGGATGTAGTTAGCTCGATGTCAAAATTAAGAATGATAAGAAAACTATAAGAGAAGACTCATCCATGAAACTCCATCTAAAATTGTGTAAAAACTAATGAAATCAAATGTACATACAAATCCCCCATTCCACATAGAGGGAGTTTCTCAATCTAACATCATCTAGAGACTATAAGTCATCCAATATTTTTTTTCTTCTTTTGAATCTCATTCACCATTTTGATAACAAAATAATAATAATTTTTCCAATTATGAAATTCGAATAGATAAACTCCATTATTTGAATCATTTTCAAAACTAAAGATATTTTATTTCATAAATGGAAAATTAATTATCCCTTTTGAAACAAATTGTAAATTTTATGATGAAAATGATATAAAGGTTCGAACATCAATATAGATATAAAAAATATACCGGAACCAATATGATTTATATGATGATTTATCCTAACATTATCGTGTTATAATAACCAGTGTCTACTTAATGGGTCCATATTTTTCAAAAACATTATTGTAATTAGGAAATTATATAAAAGTTTACAATTAACAAAGACTATTTAATACTAATAAAATTATTTCATATTAATTTCTATTTATTAAAACTAATTAATATTAATTGGTATTAATTAACACTAATTAGTACTAATTCCAACTAATTGTTACTAATTTTCACTTATTTTCACTTATTATTAAGAAAAACCATTAATATTTACAAATTATTAATAATTATCAAAATTATTAATAAATATAAAAAAAATATTTGATTAAAAATGCATTTAACATTTAATATGAAATAAAATATATATAGTTGATAAGAAATATTTATTACTATTGATTTGATGGAAGAAATTAATTGATGAATAAAACATGAGTAAATCATAAAAAATATTAATTATAGTTAATTCGATATAATGAAATAATTATGGAGGAATATACCTGATATATTAAAAAAAATAAGGAATAGGAACGACTCATATAATATTTTATAAGTAATGAATTATGAAGAATTCCTAAAAAATTCAATTATAATTAATCTAGTTTAAGGGAGAAATTGAGGAATAAAATATGATAAACTCATAAGAATTATTAGTTACAATTAATCTGATATAAAGGAATAATTACGGAGGTATAACCCACAATTTATACTAATTATTACTTATTTCTAATAGTTATTACTAATTAGTACTTACTATAAATGATTACTACTAATGTATACTAATTATTATTAATTTAAACTATTTTTTACTAATTTTTACTAATTATTATTGACATGAACTAATTTCTTCTAATTTTTACTAATAATATCTAATTATTACTTATTTATTCTATTTCGTTCCAATTTATACTAATTTAAAATAATTTAAATTATTTATTTCTAGTTATTACTATTAATTATTAAAAATAATTACTTTTAATTTCTCATGTTTTCTATTAATTATTTATAATTTATTCAAATTTCTACTAATTTATACTAATTTATACTAATTATTACTAATTGTTACTAATTTTTTTATTTATTAATAATTATTAGTGATGCTAATTATGAAAAATTTGTGATAATTTCTATTAATTATTATTAATTATTATTACTTTCCACTAATTTCTATTAATTACATATAATTACTACTAAATATTATTAATTATTAATAATTTGTACTAATTGTACTGGTTTTTAAAAATTATTATTAATTTCTACTAATTACTACAATTTTTACAAATTATTAATAATTTTAAATAATTATTACTATGTTTTACTAATATATATTTATTTTTACTAATATTTGTAATTTGTACAATTTTTTTAAAATTAAAATTAATTATTAGTAATTATTACTATTTTTAACTAATTATTACTAAAAAATACATATTGTTAATAATTAATAGAATTTATTACTAATTTATAATAATTTCTACTCATTATTACAAATTTTTACAAATTTTTACTATTCATTACTACTTATTACTATTTGTTTACTAATTTTCACTAATTATAAATAATTGCGGATAATTCATAAAAAAAATTATTATAATTAATCTGGATGAAGGTAATAATCAAGGAGAAAAATATAATTAATTCATAATAAATATTAGTTATGATTAATCTGATAGAAATGAATACTTGCATTGTGATGGCCAAAAATTTGTACCAATTTATACAAATTTCAACTTAATTTTTAATAAAATATACAAACTTAATAAAAATTATTAATAATTTGTTACTAGTTATTACTAATTCACAATTATGACTATTTATTTTACAATTGTTACTAATTTTTTCTAATAATTTCCCATTATTATGAATTAGTCCTAATTATTACTATTTTTACTTATTAAAAAAATTAATACAATTTATTGATATTTAATACTATTCATTAATTATTACTATTTTTACTTATTACTAATTATTACTAATCATTATTTTTATTAATTATTTGTATTTTTACTAATTTTTACTATATTCACTTGTTTCCTAAGTATTTCAATTTTTAATAATTATTATTAATTACTGAAAATTATCTGTATTTTTCATTTTTAATTTACATGTTTTTATTATTTTTTGAATAAGATTAATTTTAATGTTTTTTATAATAATAATTTTTTCATTAAAAAATGAACTACTAACTTAACATTTATTATTTATGATAATTTTAAAATCATCTATGATTTTTTATATTCAAAATTCTAATAAATTAAAATAATGAAAAATGCATTTAATTACATTAAATAATATAGAATAAAAATATATGTAAATAAAAATATATTAAATTAACAAAAAATATATAATAATAATTATAATATATCAAATCGATAAATAATTTTAAAAAACATTTAAAAAAATTCTTGTAATTGATGTTTGGATCGTTAAGAGTAGATCTGCAACCGAAAAATTTATTATTTAAAAAAACGGTGTGTTTAAGAGATAATAATAGAAATGGATATCCTTTAAGGGTGAAAGAAATTAAGAATGATGGAGGGGTGATTATTTGAAAAGCGGGGTTTTTTTTGAAAAATGATTATTTGTGATTGATATTTGTAATGAAATTGAGTGTTTATGATATGTATTTGTTAAAAACAATGATGTTTATGTACTAATCCAATCATTACAGTTCTATGCTCGCAATCTAGTTGATTATTCATATGTACCTGCTGATTGTTGTAGTTTAAATTTCGTTCACCCAATTCTGTTAAAGTCATATTTAAATATTCCAGGATTTCACTTCCAATAGTGGATCTAGTAGAAGAGATATATGAGGAGGGAGAGTAGATTAATGAAATAATGACAAACCCTTTATAAACATCTTTAGTAATTCTAAAATTCAAAATTATTTCCAGTACATTTCGTTCAACTTATGTATCCAAGAAGGTGATGTGAGATAAACTCGATCAAGTCTTAATGTTCAAATCGGTTTTAATAAATGATAATAAAACACTGGACTCCACAAAAATAATTAAGGGCTGATGAGAGGCAGGTTTTAGATCCATTATCAAAAAAAAAATTGTGAAACAGAATTTAATGTATAAATTGTGGTACTGCCATTATCTCTAGATAGGTGAGTACTTTAGGTGTGTAATTCTCTTATTTAATGGGTTAAATGTTTGGAATAAGTTATTGGATTGTATTGGCTTTGAATTCATCTTTGGAAATAGTTGTCTAACCATGGATATCCCCTCACTTCCTGTTAAATCTTGATTTCATTATTTTACTCTATTGTTTTCTCTCTAATCAAGTGAAACCTCACATGATTACCATAAACTTGAAGATTCATCTTAATGAAATGGATGAAACGATCACTATAATTTCTAATCTCACCTAGCAAAGTGATTGGAGATCTCTAGTCACCATTAGATCAACTCACTACTCATGATCAATAGTATCAAAGAGAAAGTGGCCAATGAGTTACTCCAGTGAAGGAGGTGTGATTAATTTCAAATGAAAAGAATGAAAGATAATCTCTTCAATCCAAACCCATTTAAATAATTCCATATAGATGAATATAATAAACTACTGATTAAAATCCAAAATTCATTAACATGGGGTAAAGAGAATAAGTTCATCATCCACTAAGGAATTTTTGGTCCATCAATAGATAGCTACATTAAATAAAATAAGAAAATAATAATGTAGCAACTCATCTTGATCAACTTTGGTTCCCCTATTTTGGTGATCAATAGTTCCTCATATAGGAGTGGTTTATGGTTCCTTAGTTTAAATATTTTGAATGAATCCTCAAATTCAATTCCTAGCATCCTTCTTTGTGTTTATAGCTTAAGTGCGTGGATTCCATCATTTGAGTTCATCATAAATTTTTTCTTTTCTTAACACACATCCCATGATCACTATTCTTTCATTGTAGCTCCATTATTTCCACATGGTTCTCAAGAGGGATAACTCTAGGATTTGGGAAGACTAAAAAATTGTGATATGAATTTTTTTTATACCTTTCTATTTCAATAATTTCTATATTTATATACCCTTATGTGGAGATTGACCTCCACTTAGCCTGTCTCCAGTGGGATGACCCTTGGATAGCATATGGGATGCTAATTATACCCTTACATGAGAAAAATATCCCTAATGAATCATATTGTTATCATTTAAATTGACTTGGAGAACACTTGATACCCTGAAATAGACTATTTTAATGTTTAAGTACCCATATATAGCATTTTCAAGGTTCTCCTAACATTTACATAATAGTGGTTTCCAGAAAAATGAACATTAAACAACATGTCGCTACACTTACTTGAGTAACCTAACACTTATGAATAGTTGATCTATCACAATCTATCCTTAATTGAAATGATAAATCACATACTGGCCCTTCCATATCATATGGTACACACTGATTATCCTTACACAAGCTTGATAATTAATTTTACATTAATTATCTGGGCTTAGGAGTACCCATATACAATCTTAGAAGTGTGCTCACCTGTATTGATTTCCCTTATGCCGGGAATTTTTTACTATATGGATCATGAGTTTCATAATACTGACCTATACATGGTTCTTGACATAATCCATATACCATTTAGTAACTCCCATGATATATCCCGTGGAAATTTATGTCATCATTGTAGGATAGGATGGTGATATGCTGATTTATTTACGGTTGGATGAATTTTCCTTTTTGGTAGCTTTGGTGAAGGTTTGGTTGATTATCTTTATTGGATGTATCATGGTCAATCCATGGGTTTTGATCACTTCAATTACAATCATTTGCAATCTTCAAAAGGTAGGTCGGGGGTATAATTTATCTAGAGACTATATGCGTTCAATTTCTAGATATGTGGTGGATGGGGATAAACATACATTAGCTTCACATAGTATGCTGCAATATTTTCTTGTGGTTAGTTGAATGGTACAATAATTTTAATAAGTTCATTCCTTTATATAGGTGTAAGAAATTCCTTATATAACATAGGAATTCATGATGTATCCCTTACACTATCTTAGATGGACTTTGACAAATCTCTCTTACCTCATGTTAAGGTACCCAAAAACCTATTAAATCATGAAAAATTAAAATTTACAATGTATGGATTGTTCAATTTAATTCCAAAATGTATAAAAATAAATATGTGTCATGAAAATATCCCATTAATAGTTCTTACAGATTCAACATCAATATATGGTGTTTCATTTAATTTAAATAAAAGATTAAAAAAATTAAAAACCATGATTTATGCCATTTATGTTTTAATTTCATATCTAAAAATGAAAACAAAAACCAATAAATTACCTATTTTATATCTAAATTATGTGTAAATTATCAATTAAATTATAACAAAAAAATTTAAAATTTTGGATCATATCACCCATTTTACCTACACCACACTAATCTATATAATGGATTAACAAAACATAACTACAAAATACACTGAAAAAGTAGAGAAAATGGCATCACACATAAAAAATCAACAGCAAAATGAAAGAAATAAATTTTATTCAACCAATAAAATAATTTACTACAAAAGGAAAAACTAAAGTCCATAACCCATTGAAAAGGAAACTCAATTCATTTATAACTTTTAACAAAGCATACACTCTCCCTTTTAAATAAAGCATACACTCTCCCTTTTTAGTCATCATAAACAAAACTACTGTAAATACCACAAACCTAACAGCCTAGAGCTGGTGGTTACTTTAACTAATTAGTAAATATTACTAGGAATCAAATCCCCAGTGTTCAAAGAGTTTAGTATTCTTGGAAAACTAAATAAATACTTTAATGTCACAATACATTTGATAACATAAAATAAAACAGAGTGAAAGTAAAAAATCCAAATCCTTGAACTCATTCAAAGATTCCTTCTTCATATCCTAGGGAAAGGAAACCAAATAAGGGTGAGATAAGATACTCAGTAAGGGTTTTGTATAGTTATAGCTATCATATAATAAATAAGTCATATTAAATATGGATAAGTAAATAACTGAAAACACATGCGATTTAATTAAAAACATGAGAATGTGGAATAATATGGTAGGAATAAATGATGACCAAATAATTCCATATAACTAATCACATAAGCTTCAAACAAATCCATAGATATCATAACTATTCAAATAATTACATGAACATAAAAAACTAATATCATAATTATATAATGTTTAATGATTGACATCTTAAACATAGCATTGATGCCTTATTCCAAGACATCTAAAACATACCATCATGGCCTCATGTCAAGACATATTACATAAATAGATAAGGCATTGACCAAATATCCAAACTCTTTTCTCTCATGATACCTAATGATGCTTCTAGGGACTATAATGTTCATCACTTATCACTTACTATATCCAATTCATTCATCATATGAAAGAGGAGAATAAAAATTAAATGCACAATCTACATAAACATTTTTATTGAAAATCCAGTATACGAAATGAAAATATTTCCCTCATAAAAATTATCAAAAAACATAAAAACAAAGAATAATAATGGGATAATTACAAAATATCTCCAATGGATTATAATTATAACGATGTTTAATTATTACTTATTAATAGAAAAATCATAATAATATCATAAAAAACACTCTAGGGGAAAACACCCTCTTCATTTTGAAATCCACTTATAAAAATTTCCAAAATATTAAGAAAAAAATTTTGTTTGTAAAGAATATTGAAAACATGTAAATGATGTTTCAATGAATATATTAATCATTAGGATGGGAAATGTTTTATCATGCCGTGTATATTAAAAAATATTTATTCCACATTTTTCGTACAAAGTAAAAAATACCTTGTTATGGAAAAAATTAGAATATTACATTAAAACATTTTTAAGATTTTGATAATGCATAAAATGAATTTAAACAATCATTGGAGAATATTTAAATCATTATGGAATGTTTTTTTAGAAAACATGGATATGAATGAAAAATTATTTTTGACTAAAAAGTGAAATAAAGTTGATTTCCCTTACAAACATAAATTCAATATATTATATAATTAAAGAGAGGAAAATGAAATGAAAACATGTAATATATTGGAATAACTATATTATAATATAAAAAATTGGTTCGAATATAGAAATATAAAATAATTCCTCTAATAGAGACTTAAATATATACAATCCAAAATAACGATGAGATTGTGAAATAAACTCATAATGATTTGATGAATTTTGAATCAAAATCCCCATGAAATAATAACTTCAAATGGAACATTAACTACATTGAATATAAAATATTCATTCATATAAAATATCCAAGGTAAGTATATATTCCACACAAGAGAAATAAGTAGTGAGTATGGAAAATTATCCACATAAGTGAAAATGAGCCGAGACACCCTTACCTCAAGTCTGAATTCCTTAGTACGTGTTTGAAACTACTATATAATATATTAAAAAAATTTATAAATCAATGATATAACCATAATCATTTATATCATACCATATATTATTTACTTATAAACATTTATTTTTGTTTTATTAATAATTCTTTATTAAAATTAGGGTTTATGATGATAACTGCTTCATCTTTCTTATATGTTTTGGTTTGATAGGCTTGGTCCTTGTAATTTGATCATGGTTCCATCTACCCCATAATTTTATTTGTGATATAAATATCATATATATTATATATATATACACATTTAGAGTAATTATGTAAAGACAAAGATAGAAAAATAAATTACACCATTAAAGGAGACAATAGACCATATATATGCACGAGAAATACTTGTACATATCATTTGATAGAATAGTTGGTGGATAATTGTGGTTTCATAATCATAATAACATTTATGTATTTTTTGGGCATGTATTTTATCAACAATACTATGTAATATATGATGATTTTGATTCTCACAAATACCCTTGTTTTTTTCTAATAAAGATGTGTTAAGTATGTTTCAGAAATATATATCATGATTTTATTTATATCTTTGATGGAATGAAAATCTAAATGATGTGTTAGAAAAACACAATTAAAACCCTATGGTCGGTAAATGATATTATGGATCATCATCGCTAAGCTATGCTGAACAAATTTTGTATGGATCAACATCCCTACACTAGATATTAAACATATGGATCTACAACCCTATGTTCATAGTAATGACAAACATATGGAATTTCAAATTTACAATGGAATCTAGAAACACTATTCCTAAAATACATTTGGGATATTGATAGTATGTTTAATCAATACTTTGTTTGGAATAAATATTACATTGGAAGGATGAATTTATGAATTCTCATGCCTACGTTAGATTTTATCCCTATGTTTCACACTGATTAAAGTATGGTTAAGGAACTATACAATGGGAGGAACCCTGAGCTACACAAAGTAACTCTATGATATACAATGGAACCCTACAACACACAGTTTTACCCCATGTTTTACAATTCTACATCATTCTTTTTAAAGCTGTGATTTAATTCGAGATTCATGAAATGGTCTTGCAATATTTACAGGCAGGTTGAAATCTTATATATGAATGATTTAAATCTCATTATAATCATCTTCAAGAACCCTATTAAACTGAACAAATTAGTCTTATTCTTAAGGGAATTTATGACTCCACGGGAAAATTTGAATTTTAAAAATTGCATTCTATTAGGTGACCTTCATGGATATGGAATACCCATTTCAACTATCTACTCTATATATTCTATAAAAATTCGATTGGAATAATATATACACACATATATACATTTAATTTTTTTCTTATGAATATCTTTACAGTGTTGCTGTAAGGAATGATTTTATTTGTTATTTTCTGAAAGAGGTTACTTGTTGGAGACATAAATTTTCTACCTTAAACTTATAATTTTTTCTCCTTCTATTAAAGATCATTTTCAACAAATATCAATTCATATTTATTCGTTCTTAAAGACATGAATTTCTAAAGAAGATGATCCATACACTGTCTGTTTATGATACTACTGTAATTGTAAAGATTAACTTGAACCATTATCAAATCAAACTATTTTGATGTATTGGAGTATCATCTATTCGCACTTAGATGCAGTTTATGTATCATTTTCTTGTACTAACTTATAGATAATTGGTCTTGAAAAAATAATCAAAAGGATATATTTTAGCCTTGTTGTAAAGGATTCAATTGCCTACACTAAGTTGTGGATTTCAAGGTCTAGTGATAAGAGGACATTTCTAGAGATACTCACCTAGATCACAGAGAGTACATTGGTGGAGTGGAAAAATGAAACTTTGTTCCCCAAACCACTAAACATTTTTTATTTTCATTACTTATGTTTATCATGTGCTCATATTTAGTAAAAAGTAAAACACTTCATATCTATATAAATCACACACAGATTCAAAATCTAGAATTGGTGATGATTATAAAAAAGACACAATTTACCCACCCTTGTGTTACCATAATATTATTCAAACATAACATTTTTTTGGATAGATAATTTATTATTTTATTATAAATAATATATATTTGGAGGAGTTATAAGTAGAAATATAGTGAAAGAGGTTGGTTCTGGCAGTTACATCTTCACTGGGATACCTCCAATAGATCCTTTTTTAAGTAACGAAGATTTGTCTTTTAGGGTGAACATAACCTCCAAAACATAGAAAATGATGTTGAGAATGGGAATGAGTTGGGATTGGTTTAGAGAGGTTTCTCAATGTGGTGTAAATAAGTGAGGGAATATATGTCCTTTTATAAATGAGGGAAATAACACACTTGGAATTACAAAAATGATTAATATATAACTAAGTAATTATCAATAAAATTTCATCCTAATGGAAATATATTTGATTATAATGTAGTATATGGTTTAAATATCATAAAAAATTATTCTGGTTTTTGTTGTATTTTTAACCATATCATTTCATTTAACATTTTAGTTAACTTATTTTAACACTAACCATGGTAGCGTATTCTTCACTATTATGAGGATATTATTTTTATCTATAAGGTCATAATTGGATTATAAATGGGCCAGGGATGAAATTTTAAATAATATATTATCCCCGTTGTCCTATTTTAATATTTTATGGTTTTGTATACAATGTAATAAAATATTTTTTTGATAAAATGTCACTAATGCTAATTTTGACACTATTAATTTAATTTGACTTAAAATAAATTAATAAAAGGCATTAATTCTAATATACTACTTAAAAAAATATATCATAATAATCTATAAATATTTTAGAACTCTATAACTCATTCAAATTTTATCACATTTAGTATTTTTAAAGTCATTTATTATATATTTTCATTAATTGAATAAATATTATGTCTTTACTATGTAAGAATTGATGGTAATTATTTAATTACTAAAAACTTATAAATAAACGTAAATAATGAATAAAATTCATTATTATATATATATATATATTCTTTCATAACATTATTTTGCCTCTATGATGACACATAAGATATATTTAGAACTAAGGAAGTGACATTGTGTGATTTTCTTTTATTTACAGATTATATAGGAACTTTTCATGGAAAAGAGTCCATTTAAAAAATAAATATCTAGAATAAAGTTATAAGGGTAAAATTAAATTCCTAAAATAAGAATTAATATGAAAACCTATGGCCTTATCTCTTTATTTGAACCTATAGGTTCCTATTTACGCATTGCCAATGTGATAAATTTTACCATAATTACTACTACTAATGCCTCAAAATAAAAGGGTCTAATTTAAAAAATTTGAGCCTTATAATTAAATATATGTAATACATTTTATCAAATTAAATAACAAATGGTGGATGAAATTTATTTTAAAATAATCACACCAAATGTGATGATATCCTCTTTTTGAAAAATATAGTTTTACATATAAAACTATATTATTTCTTATACCAAACATATTAAAAATGTTAGATTAATGTTAAAATATTAGACTAAATATATATTATATAAATTTAACTTAAATAATTCTCTAATATTTATCAATTCAATTAATTAATATCAAAATATGTTGCATGCATAAAAATAAATTTTCAAAAAATGCCTTTTTTGTATAAAAATATTTTTTTACAAAATTCAATAAAAAAATAAATTAAAATAAAATAAATTTTTTTATTTAAATTATAAGTGAATTAATTTTAATTTTAAATCATTTTAAAACAAAATATAACAATTTAAATTATTGAAACAAAAATACGGTTTTCAATAAAATTCAATATTTTTCACTATTCACTGAAAAATCAATCTTTTTAGAGAAGTATGGAAATTTCAAACAAAGTTAATAATGATATTATTATTTAAAATATGATATTATTTCTATAAAATAAAATTTATATCATTTCCATAAGTTTATTATAATAATTCATCACAAAAATCATTAAAATCATTTTTTAAATGTATCTATGAAGCATGATTAAATTTACTAATGATTCAGTATTTATTTACTAAACATTAATCAGTGAATTTTTATTGATTAGGTCCATTATATATATTTCATAATTTGATTAAAAATATTCATTCATGGCAATTCAATTACTATGTTGTAATGATTATATTTGAAAAATAATATTTTGTCGTCCATTGAGGTTTGGTGTAACATGTCGTATATGAAATCGAACATAATGTTTTTCAAAATATAAACGTGTTACATTTTCACAACTTAAATAAATTACATACTCAAATTTTTTTTTAATGTTAGTAATCAATGGTCTAGAATTTAAAAATATCCTTTTGACAAACCTGCATGAAAAATAGGGTCAATAAACTTCCTTTTAAAAAGAAGAAATGGGAAGTATGAAGGTCATCTATAATAACAGATACTAGGTTTCAAAATTGGGGAAAATTAGTGGGATATGAAAATATGGACATTGATGAGAAAAGTAACCCCCAAGTACTAATCTATAGTGATACATAATAGAGATACAAAGATGTTAACAACCACAAAATTGTAAATCACTTATGGGTGAAAAGGCCATCAATTCATTAGAAATGAACAAAATGGGATAACATTTTTGTTCCAAGATAATTTTCCTAAATTTTAGGGATTAATTTAATATCAAGATATAGGACACTAAAAAATTTATTATCTTGAAATATTTCTATTCCATAAGCCCAATTTCATCATTCGGTTGTACTTTAATCAATTTCTTCTTCATCTCTCACTCCAAAAAATGAATATCTAAGATGTTTTTTTTATTCCAGAAGTACTAAAATCAACTTCAAAAGGATAAATTAATCCAAAAAAAGATTAAAATATATTACTGATTTATTTATACATTAATCAAAACCAAAATTTTTATAAAAATATAAATATCAAAATGAATAGTCTTAAAATTAATCTCAAATGGAAAAGATCAACTTAAATCATTTTATAAATAATAACCATACATTAAAAATTAAATTATCATTAAAAAAATTAATTTTGATCTTCCTAAGTAATTATTCATTATACATAACATTTTAATCCTAAATGTTATATATATCTCAACCCAAAGAATCATCTCCCAAAATACCATGATAAATCACTAAATAATTTTATAATGTGGTGAACATCACGAAAATATCATGAATCAAACTGAAAAACTAACCAGTATGGTAATATTTTTTAACAATAAATATCAATAAAAATTTTACCTTGTTAGTGAATCACTTTTCAACCATTAGTATTATCTATATCTCACTATTTAATTAACATAACATCAAATCATATACAAACCCATACGGCCATTTTAACCTCGGTAGAGTATTCTTCGAAAAAAACAAATAAAAGATTCAAATCACATCAAAATCAAAAAAAAACTGATAATATAATAATTTTCCCAAAATTAAATTAATATTTATATATAAAATAATTTATTTTCGATAAATTTCATACTAACAAGGACATCATGTGCAGTGTTATGAGATGTACCCTTTTTTTCTCTTTGGTTGTGGGTTCAACCCCCACATCCTTTCCAAATGTGATGTGTTGTCTCCCAGTATGTGGGTTATGTTTTTTTTCTAAAACTATGTAAATATTATTCCTATAACATGTCAAAAATTTTGATAAATTTCCTAAAAAATAACATTAATTGTCAAATTACTTTTTAGTCCCATGGTTATATATATAATAAAACATTTGTTCTGAAATTTTTATTACCTTTAATTACCTCAACATAAATAATCATATAAATCATAAAGGTGGTCTATACCTTTAAATTTATGTCCATAAAATATAAATGAATTAATCAACAAATAATTGTTTCAGGAAAAAACATGTTATATATAAGGGTTACATATTTCTCAAACATGGATTAAAATTCAATAAATATCTACATGGAAATTCTATCACATAAAACCTCAGAAGGAGAATCTCTTATTTTAATATTTTAATCAACCATAGACTTATTAACCCATGATGGTAATTACAAATATTAAAATATCCTCATGTAAATAAAAATCATAGAGTCTTTAGGGAATTTCACAAAAGTCTATCATAGTTTCATATTTTCTAATATATGTTTTTAAAATATTTTTCTCATGTTTTCTACAAAATTACATCTAATAATAGATATAAAGACCCTAAACCTAGTAGACCAAATCTGGTGGAAGATTTATTACAATGTCACTAAATACAAGGAATTATATCCTATAGGATTGAATAGTTTAATAATATTATAAAACTAGATACATAATTAAATGTCACAATATATTCGAAAACCTAAAATAAAACACAATGAAACTAAATATTTTATATCCTTGAACTCATTCAATGATTCCTTATTTATATAATGGGAAAAGTAAATAAAATCAAGGTGAGTTTATATTATTATTAAATGTTATATATAACAAAACCAATCATATAATAAATAATTTATAATAAATATGGAAATGTAAGTAACTAAAAACATATTCCATTTAATCAATAACTTGAGCACAAGGAATAATATGGAATGAATAAATGATGATCAAATAATTCTATATAACTCATTACATGAACTTGAAACTTATCCATGGATATCATAACTATCCAAATAAAAACATTAGAATATATAAAAAATCTTATAATTATGGAATGTATAAATCTATTCATCTTAAACATGGAATCAAGGCCTTATTCCATGAGATTAAGAACATACCATCCAGGCCTCATGCCATGAATGCTTATTGAAATGGGAAATGCATCAACCAAATAATCAAACTAGGTTGTCAAATGAGACCAACTGATGAATAATGGGGCTCTATTGGTCATAATCCATCACCTAATAATTCTAATTCATTCATCATATGAAATAAGAGAATACTAAATCAATTTATAATCAACATAAACATTCAAATTAAAAAACTAGAATACAAAATGTTAATATTTATCTAGTCAAGATAATCATAAACAATATAGAGAAATAATAAATATGTAATCATTAAAAAAAGACATATTGGAGTAATCGTATAATAATTTTTTTATTGATTAATATAAACACCATAAAAAGATCATTAAAAACATTCTCGAGGAAAATACCTATTTCATTTTGAAATCCATTTTTAGAAAAATAAAAATTTCCTGAATATATGGAAAATAATTTTCTTTGAAACTAATCATAGAAACTTGAAATGTAATATCCAAAACATTCAATGGTCATTATGGAATAAAATTCTTCCCAGGTTTAGTATATTAAAACAAATATTCCTTTTATTTTTTGTTTAAAAGTCAAAAATTACCTTGTTCAAAAAATGACAATAAGATTAATTTTAAAAAACATTTTAAAAAGTCAAAAATGGGTAAAAATGAATTTATACATTCATGTTATAATATTGGAAATATTATTGAAAATATTTTTAGAAAACATGGATATAGAATAAAGAGGATTTTTATCTAAAAAGAGAGATGGAGTTGATTTCCCCTTAAAAAAATTCATTCAGTTTTTTAGGTACGTAAAGAGAGGAAATTGAACTGGAAATTTATTATTTTTAGAAATAACCAAATGAGAATAATATATATTAGGTCTCATATAGAAATATTAAGTAATTCTTCCAATGTATACTTAATCCTAAACAATCCCAACGATGATGAGATTGTGAAATAAACATTTACCACCTTGGTATTTTTAAATCATAATCCCCATGAACGAATAAATTAAAATGTCAAATTAAATACCATAAATATAAAATATTCATAACATAACATATCATATGGATATATATATATATATATAACAGAAAATAAATAAATGGTGAGTATGAAATGTGTCTCACCAAAGTAAATGTGAGATGAGAAACCCTTACCTATGGTCTAACTTCTTATATACGTGTATGAACTTCATGTATAATAAATATATATTTAATATAAATATATTATATAACCATAATAATATATATTATACCATATATTATTTACTTATATCGTTTTATATCCTGTTTATTAACAATTATTTATTAAATTCACTGTTACATGTGATAACTGTTTTATCTTCCATGTGTGTTTTGGTTCGATAGTTATTGTCTATGTAATTTGATCATGGTTCTATCATATAACTAATTTTTTAATGATATAAATATACTTTATAATCATTATATATGTATTTATTGTAATTCATTAAATATATAGATAGAAAAATGAATGAAACCGCTCATGGAGAGGGAATGACAAATATACGCATGAGAAATAATTTCACTTCTCATTTGATGAAATGAGGGTGTATAATGGTGGATTCATAATAATAATAAAATTTAATTATTTTTAGGATACTCAAGTTATTATTTTATTATAAATACTACATATTTAGAGGATATATAATAATAAATAAATTGGAATAGGTTTGGTAAGGAAATTGCATTTTCTCCTAGATACCTCCTTTAGATCATTTCTTAAGGGACATTAGTTGGTATATTTGGGTGACCAGAACCACCAGAAATTATATAAGGATGTTTATAAGAGTAATGTGTGGTTCCTATTTTTGAAATATTTCTCAATGTGGTGTAAATAAATAAAGGGTTGTCCTATTATAAGGGTGGGAAAGGACACAATTGGAATTACAAAAACAATTGAAATATAACTAAGGAATTTTCAAGAAAAATAATTCCAAATGGAAATATATTCAATGATATGGTATTATAATTTTTATATATAATTAAAAAACAAATTTTTGACTTGCTTATGTGGTATTTTAAACCTTATCATTTTGTTTAACCAAATTGTTAACCTATTTCAACCATTACCATGGAAATGTATTTTTCAATTTTAAGGTGTAATAATTTTCACTTATCAGGTGAAAAATGGATCATAAATGGAAAAGAAATGAAAATTTAAACCATATATTATACCTTTTTCCCTATTTAATGATTATAATAATTCGTAAATAATTAAATATGATATTATTTTTATAAAATATCATTAATGTCAATTTTGAAACTATTCATTTAATTTTGATTAAAATACATAAATAAAAAATTTGAATTAAAATATAATACAGTAAGATAACACTTATATTTGATAATAATCTATAAAATTAATGGAACACTATGAATCATTAAAATTACATAACATTTAAATTTTTTATAATTTTTAATTTTATTTTCTCATTTATTTAATCAGTACTCTGTCCACACTGTGTAAACATTGAGGTAGGTATTTAATCACAAAAAATTTGAAATAAATTCAAATCAGGAAATTAATTTAATTATTCTCAAAATATAAATTTAGATTCTTTCATACCATTATTTTAGTCTTAGGTGAAAAAAATAAGATATATTTAAAACTAAGAGAGTGACACATTTTATCTTTTATTTATTTAATTATTATATATGTCATTTTTATAGATAAGTGTCCATTAAAAAAATAACATTCAACCCTAATGTGATAAGGGAAAAATTAATATTCATCTAATAAGAGATAGAATAAAAAATTAGGTCCTTATAACTTATTTTTATCCTAGATTTACCTGATTTATCATTTAGTTCGGTGATAAATGTTACCACAGTTACTATTCCTAATATCTAAAAATTAAAAGGACTTTTTTTCCAAATTGAAAAATAATAATAAAAAATATAGAATTCATTTTATCAAATTGAATACCTATATTTTTATGAAATTAATTTTTAAAATATAATGCAAAATATGATGAAAACCGCTTTTTTAAAAATATTGTTTTCAAGCCTAAAACTAAATTTATTATTATCCGAGGCATAATAATAATATTATATGAATTATGAAAATATTTTATTGGATAATATATATATATATATATATATATAATTAAAATTATTCACTAATATTGATCAATATAATTTATTATGATCAAAACATGTTGTGCTCATAATAATAATTTTTCAACAAAATGCCTTTTATGAATAAAAATATTTCTATACAAAATTTGAAGAACCCAGATCTTCATTTCACTTAAGTTTTTCCTTTTTCTGGATTTTTTGAGAAAAGAGGAGTTTCTAGAAATTTTTGAAGTACCCTTTGTGTACTTTATGAGTACACACCGTGTACTTCGTTACCATAGGAGGCCGTGTGCTGGCCGTCTCATGGCCACACACATGGTCGTGTGGGGTGACGTGGAGGCCACCTAAGGCGGAGTGCAGAAACAGTAAGTACACGCTGTGTACTCCAAAAGTACACGCCATGTATTTTGTTTTTTTTCATTAAATGCATCGGGTTCGAGTTTGATGGACAGATCCATCTTCTTTTAGGTTCTTCTCATCCAAGAGAAACCGTACGAATGTGGATCTTTGATGAATCCCCGATCTTCTGTTCATCCTATGAATCAAACTCTGATGGTTGGGTTGGATTCACAACAGTGAGTTCTCTATTCTCATAGATCATCGTCTTACAATTTCTCCTCTTTGGTGAGTTATTGTGGGTTAAGTGTTTTGTGCGTTTTCTTAGATCTATGGCATTCTATGATGACTCAAGCCTCGTGGTTCAAGTATATTGATCTCTTGACCCCCGAGGTAGGTGGTTTGTTCCTTTCTGTAGAACATCTTTGAATATTTTGTGAAAATTACACCAATACTCTTGAGAGGGGTATTGTGTATTTACCGTTTTAGCCCTATTATTTTCCTTGTTTTCTTATATTTTATAGTAGAGGATACTAAATGTGAATAGGGTTAATTGTTATGCTTTAGAAATGTTTTCCATCCATGTTTTTCCAATCTGGATTGTTGGGTCTAGTTTTCCTGTTTGGTTTCTATTTACTTTACATGCCTAGTATTGTAGGATGGTATGGCTATTGTTCTAAAGTGATGATATGCCATTGAATTATATCCAAGTAGTTCTTGAGATTTACTTTGTCTATTACACACACTATACTTGATTAAATTACATAGGGCCGTGAGAACCTAGTGTATAGAACATAGAGAGAATTGATGTTGAGGGAATTTCCAGAGTGTCTTTATAATTATACTATGTGATACCACAGGGGGAATTGATGTTTAGTGCTTCCCCAGAGTGTCTGTAGTTCAACTATGTGGGCCACAGGGGGAATTGATATCGTGTTCTTCCCCAGAGTGCCTTTAGTATGATACGAGACTATAGGTGGAATTTATGGTGAGTGTTTCCTCAGAGAGTAAATACTTTAGCTGAACCAGAGGGGTGAGGCTGTGTGTGCTGCCCATAGGGTTTCTTGCCCTTGATAGGTAGGACCAAAGGGGATAGGTTGTGGGTACTTCCCATAGGGTTACCTATTGTATTATCTATTTTTCTGTTTCACACGGTGTAGTGTTTTGAATGTTTAAAGTTTGTATTGTTTACTGATTAGTGCATCCCTGTTTACTGCCTTCTGTACTTTTACCTACCACATACTCACTTACTGTTAGGCATAGATTTTTGGGTGGTTTCCTACAAGTATTTAGTCTCACACTGAGTTTAGGCCATTCTTTTGTGCCCAAACAGATTATATTTCTGTAGGTATATACAAGGGCAAGCACCCTTCAACATCAGGTACTTGATTGCATTGGAGATGGAGAGCATGGGACCAAGCCGAGGCTTGCAATGCTGATGAGTTGCTCATCTGTTTTCCTTTGTACTTTGGTTTTGTACTGTATTTATCATTGTGACTTGCTTGGCTGCTTTCCTAGACATATATGTATCATGAATGATTTATATATATTCACCTCTAGTTGTTTCTTTATCAATCTTATATTGTTTACTATTGTTGGATATTTACTGTTTCTGTTAATTTCTATTTGTTTCTTTTCCATTGTATTACTCTACCAATGAGGGCATAGTTTCCCCACTGACACACCCAAGGCCCTCGCTACTAGTCGGCAGCCTCTGGCGTTTGGGGAAATTCCCTTGAGGCCATGCGACCAACCGGGTACGGGGTTCCTCTAGGTGGCTTCTGGAACCGGGATGTTACAAAGTGGTATCAAAGGAAGATTATTTTCTCTTGATTTACTATTTGGAGCCTATAGCCTAGGATAGGACATAATAAGTACTTGGAAATAATATGTGCCCAGGAGTAGCTAACCCATGTTCTGGGAAAAGCCAATCTACCTTGTCAATTGCATTTTTTTGGTTTTTCAATTATTACTGTTGATTTGATTTTCATCTTTGGGTGATTCACATGTTTTGTGCAGTTACTATTGATGTTATTAAGGTTCTATTTCTATCGCAGTCTGATGAGATGAGGGTGTTCCATTTCTTGCATCATATAGGCACTTGTTAAAAATCACATGCCATGCATTCTTTCCATGCCATCTAGGATGTATTAGAAATTACATGTTGTTGTGATAGATTTTGTGTAAAATATGAATGTTGTTTTGATAGATGCCTTGATAGAAATACATGCTACTTGATAGGGAATTTTGTGTATGGTTTTTTTTGAATTAACGTCAATATTTGGTTCTTCATGTGTTATGGGCCCTCATGGACTGGAATTTGGTAAATCATTACACTATTATTCTTTTTTATAACATGTATAGGATTCCAAACATTGATTCGCAGAGAGTATGGTCCCTCACGGATCAGAATTTGGAACTTTTAATGCCCATTTCGCTATTTTCTAGGTTCCGGAGTAGTTTCTGATGCTTACTGTCTGAAAAAAACTAGAATACATGTCGTGTAATGATAAGTGAATGCGTTGTGTTCTTTTGTTTGGGAAGAAAAAGTTTTTCTTAAGTTCACGTCGTGTACTTTATATACACGCCGTGTAGTCTTTGACCGTGTCATAGGGAATGTGGGTAGAGACATGGGGTGTGATAAGTATAGTGGAAACATGTCGTGTCCGCATTGAACATGCCGTGTAGTATAATCCTAGGAACCCTACCGTGTAGCTAACAACACGGGTCGGTAGAGTCTCTTCTTATACACATCATGTCCCCCTTAAACACACAGTGTAGTCTCACCCAGGTACTCGGTCATTCCATGAACAACATAGGTCGGTGTTATGTTTTCACATACATGTCGTGTCTATCAAGAACATGCCATGTAGTTTGAGCCGTGTGTCTGACCGTGTCACTAACTACATGGGGAAGGTAAAGCTTGTCCAGTACACGTTGTTTCCACCTTGAACATGCCATATAGTCTTGTCTTAGGATATCCGTGTGGCTTAAACGTGTAGAAGGACCCATGTAGGGGAAGAGGAATCATGTACATGCCATGTGTTTTGAGAACACACCGTGTGTTTGGGTTGTTACATGACCATTTTAGGAAAAATTATATGCCCAAGTGAATGAATTCTAGGAACACGCCGTGTAGGTAGTGTACACGCTCTGTAGTCATGTTTTGTAAAACATGAATGTTTTTTTCCTCTTATTCTCTTCTTACACTCCTTGTTATCATTCCTTGATAATCCTAATATAAGGTGTGCGCTTGACCTTGCAGATTCATGCCACTAAGACGTCCTCCAATTGTATGCCAGTTGCTAGGAAGTGATCAGACACTGGACATGGCTGATCATGGACTACCTACAGATCCTCCTATTTTTCCAGTCATGGCACTAGCAGTTATACCTATTACCGGTGCTGATGCACAGTTCAGGGAAGGCTTCATGAGGATGATGCAGTATTTTCAGGGAGTGTCGCCACCTTCCCTGTGGATGGCTGATTTGACACTGGTTTTCCAGTATCAGCATCCTCCCACTTCCTCAGTGGAAGGATGACCTCAGGCTGCAGAGTAATTCATCGAAGCCATGATGATGATATTTGAGCATCTGGATATGCCTCCAGATAGGAGAGTCATGCATTCTACCTATATTTTATGGGATTCCGCCAAGATATGGTGGGATGTGATCTCATAGGTGGGTCATCAGTAGGTTATGGCTTGGGAGGAGTTATAGCACATCTTCTATGACTATTTATATCTACAGACCCTGAGGGCCGATGGATCCCGGGAGTTTATAAGCCTTGAGTAGGGTGCCCTATCAGTTATCAAGTACTACGCTCATTTCACCGAGAATTAGAGTTTCACACCCTTCCTGGGAGGATATGGGTTATTCCTCGCAAGGAAGTTCGATGATGGCCTCAGACAGGACATCCTCTCTTAGGTGAATATCATCAGGTTGACTTCCATCGCTTCTATTGTCAACTAGGCACTGATCACGGAGCGAAATCTGAGGGAATCCGGGGCTGTGAGCTAGGGCGACTCGACATCTAGATTTAGTGCTCTGTCAGCTGATAGCCGGAAGTGCCGTAGGGAGACTACATGGGGAGATCCGAGTAGGCGGGATGCATCTTCTGGTAGCCAGGTGGTGTGCTACCAGTGCGGAAGAAGCGGGATTACGAGACCGCAGTACTAGAGAGACCCGGTGTAGTGCTTATCTTGCGGCAAGTTGGGACACCTTCAATGTTTTTCCAGATCTTTTCACCAGCACCTGGTGATAGGGGTTTATCTATGACTCCTCGAACAGGAGCAACACTGCTACTTTCTCACCAGTCTAGGAACTGGAGTTCTTCCGGCCGTTCAGGTCAAGGTGGTGGTCACAGCTATGGTGTTCAGTCACCAGGCCGCTAGCGATAGTAGGGTCGATCAGCTCAAAGTTGTCAGGAAGGGTCACAGGGCTGCAAAGCTGGCTATACTTTTGTAGTGGAGTAGACCCATCAGGAGCAGGATCCTGACCCCTATACAGTTTGAGGTACGATCCTAGTTGCCTCAGTTTTATCTTCATCTCTTTTTGATACTGGTGCTACGCATTACTTTATATCTGTTATTGTTGTAGAGATCCTTGGGCTTTGTATCTTTTCTTCTACCGATGTTTTGACACTGGACACTCAATTGTGGACAAGAAAATCCAGTGTACGTTAGTGAAAGGAGTCCCCTCTTTGGGTTGGTGGGAATCACTTTTTTTTGGTATCTTTATGTTCTAGAGATGAAAGGCTATGATTTCATTCTCGGAATGGACTAGATAGTTCCCTTCCAAGAAATTGTTGACTATTATCACCGCAGGATGAGTTTCATATCACTAGAGGGTGGATTGTATCTTCATAAGGGTGAGTGGGATGTCCAGGTGAGCAGAGCGGATCCAGAGCATCATGGGGTTGGAGCAGTTACAGCCCAAATTGATAGTCTTTATCTAGATGACTATGAGACTTCATAGTTAGACTTTCCTCCAGTGGTGGATTGTTTCAAAGATGTCCTTCCAGAGGAATTTTCAGGAATTTCTCTGGAGCATGAGTTAGAATTTTCTATTGATCTTGTTCTAGGGGCGGCATCAGTGTACATTCCACCTTATAAGATGACTACACAAGAGTTGTAGGAACTCAAGAAACAATTGGAGGAGTTCAGGACACGGGTTTCATCAAACCCATTACTTCTCTTTCAGGTTCTCCTGTTCTATTTGCGAAGAAGGCAGAAGGTAGCCTCTAGCTTTGTGGGGATTATCAGAAGCTGAAATAGTTAACGGTCAAGAACCGATATCTCTTTCATGGGATTGATGATCTCTTTGATCAGCTTCGGGGATCCGGGTGTTCTCGATGATTGACTTGAGGTCCGGTTATAATTAGTTGTGCGTTAGACCCTTTGATATACCTCTCACATCCTTTCAGAGAAGGTATGGTATATATGAGTATTTGGTTATGTCGTTCAGTCTCAGGCACAAGCCTGAAGTTTTCATGGAACTGATGAACTGAGTGTTCCATCCATACTTGGATTCCTTTGTGGTTGTTTTCATGGATGATGTCTTGGTGTACTCTCATACTTGACACGACCATGCTACCCATCTTGAGATTGTTTTGAGTACACTGAGGGAGCATATGTTATATGATAAGATCTCAAAATGACACTTTCGGATGGACCATATTCACTTCTTAGGCCATGTTATCTCAGAGATAGGAGTGTCAGTATACCCAGTGAAAGTGACAGTAATAGTTTTTTTAGAGCTGCCAAAGAACGTCTTTGAGGTGCTGAGTTTTTTAGGTCTGGCTGGATACTAAAAACGTTTCACACAGGTCATTTAATGCTTAGAATCACCACTGAATGGTCTGACCAAGAAGGCTGTGAAGTTCTTATGCTCAGATTCTTTTGAGTCATCCTTTTAAGGAGTTGAAATGGAGAATGACTTCTGCACCGATACTAGTCTTGCAAGAGCCATGAAATAGCTATATCATTTACTATGATGCCTCAGGTATCGAGTTGGGAGCTGTGTTTATGTAGGGAGATGGAGTCATTGCGTACAGGTCTTGGCAGTTGAGGCGACATGAAAGGAATTACCCGACGCACGATCTGGAATTAGAAGCTGTTGTATATGCCCTACACTGCAAGAGACATTATCTTCTGGGAGAGCACTTTTTGGTTTTCACCGACCACAAGAGTCTCAAGTACATATTCACTCAGCGTGATCTGATTTTGAGACAGTGAAGGTGGACTGAGTACCTTCAGTCATTTGACTTTGAGCATACCTACACGCCGGGGAATGGCAATGTAGTGGCTGATGCGTTGAGAAGGAGAACTCAGATTCAGGCAGTTTGGGAGGCCAACAGTGAGTGACAGCTTATGGCTCAGTTCTCTGAGATGCATTTGGAGGTTCACGATAGATAGGGGTAGAATTTTATATCTGATATAGCTGTTACCTCAACCCTTCTTGATCAAGTACGAATGAGGAAGCTATCAGATTTTGAAGGCCTAGTACAACATGGAAGTGTGTCTGGAGAGGACCCTATTCCTAGATGGACCATAGGCGAGGATGAAATCTTGCATTTCCAGGGGCGCGTATGGGTACCAACAGATATACACGAGAAGCTGATGTAGGATTTTCATTCCTCATTTTTTGCAGTTCATCTTGGTGTCACCAAGATGTATCGTGATCTACATCGTTAGTATTGGTGGCCAGGTATAAAGAGGGACTTTGCTAGTTTCGTCATGAGGTGTTCCACTTGTCAGCAGGTGAAGGCAAAGCATCAGCGAACAACATGGCTTTTGTAGTAGTTACCAATTCTCAAGTCAAAGTGGAATGATGTCACAATGGTCTTCATGACCGGTTTACCAAGGTTGCCTTGAGGGAATGACGCAGTTTGGGTTGTCATTGACAGGCTCAGGAAGGTTGCTCATTTCTTTCCGATCAAGGTGACCTTTAGTGTGGATGAGTTGGGGTGGTTGTACATCCTAGAGATTGTACGTCTGCTTGGGGTTCCACACTCCATTGTTTCATATTGGGATGCACATTTTACTTCTCAGGTATGGCATGGGATTCAGAAGGATTTGGGTACACAGGTACTTTTGAGTACAACTTAGCACCCCCAGACTGATGGCCAGTACTCGCGTACAATTCAGGTGCTTGAGGATATGCTCCAAGCATGCATTCTAGATTTTGGAGGTTCTTGGGAGAAGAATATACCTCCTGTGGTGTTTTCCAACAATAATAGTTTTCAAGATACAATTCAAATGGAACTTTATGAGGCTTTGTAAAGTAGGCCATGCCGATCACCCTTATGTTGGTTGGACGAAGGAGATGAAACTTTTCTGGGACCTGGTCTTGTTCAGGAGACCACAGAATAGATAGAGTGGATTCGAAAGAGAATGGCTACTGCATAGTCTCGTTAGAAGTCTTATGATGATCAGTGGAGACAACATCTGGAGTTTGAGGTCAGGGATCAGGTTTTCCTGCATGTCACACTGAGGTTGGTACACAAGTGGATTATAAGATAGGGTAAGCTTTCGTCGAGGTACATCGGGCCGTTTGAGGTGCTGGAGAGAGTTGGGCCAGTTGCCTATCGGTTTTCATTACCTCAAAGCTACCATGCTATGCATGATGTTTTTCACGTATCTCGGCTCTGATGTTACTTTTTAGACCTGTCTCATGCTTTCAAACCCGAGGAAGTCTAGTTGGAGGTGGATGCATCTTCCGAGGATAATCCTATCCAAATTGTTGATCATTGAATGAAGGTTCTCTATGGTCGGTCTATTCATTTGGTGTGACTGTTATGGCAGCACAGATGGGTGCAAGATGAGACTTGGGAGAGGGAGGTCAACGTACGATCACAGTGGATGGAGTTGTTTGGGGTTTCTTCTTCTACAGCATGCTAGGGAAATTCAGGGACAAATTTTATTAAGGGGGGATTTTTTTAAGAACCCGTATCTTTTTTTCAGGTATGTTTTTCCTTTTTCTGGAATTTTTTGAGAAAAGATGAGTTTTTGGATATTTTTGAAGTACATGCCACATACTTTATGAGTGCACGATGTGTACATCATTGCCGCAGGAGGCCGTGGGCTGGCCGTGTCATGGCCACACGTGCGGTCATGTGGGGTGACGTGTCGGCTGCCTAAAGTGGAGTATGAAAACAGTATGTACATGCCATGTACTCCAAAAGTACATGCTGTGTAATTTGTTTTTTTCATTAAACGCACCGAGGTCGCGTATGATTGACATAACCATATTCATTTAGGTTCTGGTTTTCTGTGAGAAACCGTACGACCACAGATCTTCGACGAACCCCCAAACCTCCGTCCTCCAAATCAAACTCTGGCGGTTGTGTTGGAATCGCATCGATGAGTTTTCTCTTATCGTAGAGCATCGTTTCCCAATTTATCATATTTCGTGAGTTATTTTGTGTTGATATTATTGTTCATTTTCTTATATCTATAGCGTTCTAAGACAATTCAATCCTCATGGTTCAATAATATTGATCTCCTAACCCCGAGGTAGGTGGTTTGTGTGTTTCTATAGAAAGTCTTTGAATATTTTATGAAAATTACACCAATACCCTTGAGCAGGGTATTGTGTGATTACCGTTTTATCCCTATTGTTTTCATGATTAGATTTTATTCTAGAGTAGAGGATACTGAATGTGAATAGGGTTAATTTTTAAGCTTTAGAAATATTTTCCATGCATTCTTTTCCTATCTGGACCATTGGGTCTAGTTTTCCGGTTTGGTTTCTGTTTACTTTCCAAGCCTAGTATTGTAGGATGGTATGACTATAGTTCTAAAGATTTGATATGCAATAGAATGATAGCCAAGTAGTTCTTGAGGTTTAATTTGGCCGTTAAACATGCAATACATTCTTGACTTACACAGGGCCGTGAGAACCTAGTGTATAAACCATAGGGATAATTGATGTTAAGGGCTTCTGTAGAGTGTCTTTATAATTATACTATGTGGTACCACAAGGGGAATTGACATTGAGTGCATTACTAGAGTTTCTATAGTTCCATGAAGCGGGACACATGGGGAATTGATGTTGAATACATCCCCATAGCACCTTTAGTGCGATGAGAGACTATAGGGGGAATTGACGGTGAGTCCTTCCTTAGAGAGTCTATACTTTATCTAAATCAGAGGGGTGAGACTACGTGTTCTTCCCAAAGGGTTTCTTGTACTTAATAGGTTGGACTAGAGGGGATAAGATATGGGTACTTCCCATAGGGTTACCTGTTGTGTTATCTGATTTTCTGTTTCATGTTGTGTGGTGTTTTGAATGCTTAAACCGTGGATTATTTACTGCTTTGTACATCCTTGTTTACTGCTTTTTGTACTTTTACCTGACATATACTCACTGACTATTAGGAAAAAATCTTCAGGTGGTTTCCTACTGAGATTTAGTCTCACACCCTATTTGGGCCATGCTTTTGGGTCCAAATAGATTATATTGCTGCAGGTATAGACATGGTAAAGCACCCTTCGACTTCAGGTACTTGATTGCATTGGAGCTGGAGAGCATGGGAGCAAGCCGAGGCTTGCGATGCTGAGGAGTTGCACATCTGTTTTCTTTTGTACTTTGGTTTAGTACTGTATTCAGTATTGTGGCTTGTTTGGATACTTTCCTAGAATTGTTTGTATCATGAATCATTTATATATATTTAGCTCTAGTTGTTTCTTTATCAGTCTTCCACTGTTTACTATTGTTGAATATTTACTATTTCCTCTATTGTCTATTTGTTTCTCTTCCGCTATATTAATTTTCCAATGATGGCATAGTTTACCCACTGACACACCCAAGACCCTCACTGCTAGTCGGTAGCCTCTGGCATTTGGGGAAACGCGCTTGAGGCAATGCGACCAACCGGGAACGAGGCAGCTCTAGGTGGCTTCCAGAACTAGGACATTACAAAATTCAATCATAAAATTTATTTTAATGAACATAATTGATTTATTTATAATATAATAGAACTAAATTTACTTTGAAATAATTTTTTATAAAATTAATCTTTTAAAACTCTTGAAAAAAACATATCGTTTTCAACAGAAATCAGTGTTTTTCACTGTTCACTATAAAATCAACCTTATTGTAAATATATTAAAATATCACCCTAATATAATATTAAAATGATAATTTAAAATATGATATTAATTTTATAAAATACAATTTTTATATGTTCTAGAAAATTATTATAATATTTTCTCACAAAAATCAATAAAAATATTTTTAAAAAATGTATTTCTGAAGAATAAAATATCTTTATTGAAAATTGAGTAGTTATTTCTTAAGAATAAATAAATGATTTTTCATTGATTAATTCCATTATATATATATATTTATTTATCTCAAAATTTGGTTAATACTATTCATTCCCCCTAATTCAACGACTGGGTTATAAAAGTCATATTTAAATAATAATATTTTATGGTTCATTTTGGCTCGGTGTTGCGTGTCGTATACACTATTGAACATAGTGTTATTTTAAATTATCAGGATTTTAATACTATAATTAACATTTAATAACATAATGTTAAACTGTGATATTTTTAGGGAGATATGATACTAATAGAGCACTAGAATTTGTTTTGTGATGATGATTTATCTAGGAATTAGGGTTCTTGAGATCTCTTGGAATTCCGACACAATCTTAGCTATGATTTATTAACTGAAGTATAGTTATTATATTCATTTCCTATTGATTAACCTTTTAAGAATAATGGAAACAATGTATTAATGAATCAATGTGGCCTCAACAATAAAGAGGATGACAATAGGTATCACTTTGATAGATTAAATGTTTTTATTTCTGAATGTGCTCTTTGTAGAGGATATATTACTCATGTTTCCACAACGTACAATGTAATCACCTTGAGATCTATTTATATTCATATAAATTATACAATAAAGAGGATGTCAATAGGTATCACCCATTAGAAGCATTGGAGTTTTCAATTCTGAAATACAATGATCCACTGTGAAGGAAAACAAGCATCAAATACTAATTTTTTTATGTGTTATCACCTTGAGATCTATTTATATTCATTTATTCTTATAATTTGATCACATAACTTTCTCTCTATGATTCTATCTATTAAATATTCTCTATATTTATAGATAATTGAGAGAATATCTTCAAAAGGGTTTCACCTAAGGAAACATCATCTTTCTATCTTATTTTCATTTTTTGATAAACCACTAAAACCAAGGTCTCCCTCTTTAGGTTCATGGAAAACCACTAACACCGAGGTCTTTTTCCATGTTTCTTGGTTACCAATAAAACTGATTTTTTTCAAGATTGTTGTATATCGACAAATTCATTGTCCATTAATTCATAAACCATTAAACAATTGAGGTGAAAGATATAAAAGATTATCTTAATCTATTTCTGAGATACTTTAAAAAATTATGTTCCATGTATTGTATTTAGTATTTCAACCCTTTATACATTATTCAATTTTGTTCAACAAATCAATTACTCATTCATCACTTCAGTTTATTAATATATTAACTTAAATAAATCAACATCATTCTTAATAATATTTTGTTTCTATTATTGTTTTTCTTTTCATTTTCAAATACACTTATTAATTAAATTTCAATGACATTGATTAGTTTAGTTCATTGTACATTTCTATAGATGAATTCTCTTATTTGTGGTTTCAATTTTCTTATAAAAGGGAAATTAAACCATCTACCCCTGTTTTTATGTTACCCCAACCAACCATTTGTATAATAGGTGACCTCATTTTCCCAATTTTTTTAATGAATTGTTTTCCAAAACAAATTAGGCATTATTTTCAAAATTCTGTTTTTAAAAAAAAAATCAATTTCAAGGAATGATTTATAAAATATGGATTATACCTATAACACCCAAGGATTAGTTAAAGTAAACTCAATAGGTCATTACATATTAATTTATGTAACTAAAAAATGTTATTAGAAAACTTACATGTATGATTTTCAAAGAATCATTGGATATACTTATTATAAAATTATTATGCATGGTTGTACACCTAATAATGAAGCGAAAGGAAAATGTACTCCAGATGATATTAAAAATTTTACGATTTATGGAAATGAAATAAATTAACTTCATAATATTATTTATTGAAATGAATTTAATAAGGATTATACTTGAAAAAATAATTTTAAAATCGTTAAATTACTTTATGTTACTAGTGAATAAACTAATACTGTAAAAGATAATAAAATTTAGATATATATATATATATAATATTTTCAGTGTTTCATTTATAATTATAATGAATCATTTTTTCAAATGATTAGTAATTTTACTGACATATGTAATTAAAGAAACTCTCGTAGTGATGATGTTTCAATAGAAAGTCATATGAAAAAGATACTTTGAGTTTTTTAAAATTTTGGGACACCTAATATAATAATGATTCAAGAAGAAAAAGTCATTAAGAATATTACAGTTTAGGAACTTATTATTTTTATCAGGACTTATGAGATCACCGTGATGTTTTAAGTAGAAAAAATAGAAAATGATGTGAAGAAAAATAAGATAATTACTTTTATTGAAAATGAGGTTAAATTTTATAGAATTAAAATTTAGAAAGATCATCTAGAAATGAAATTAAAAAATTAATGAAGAAGAAGACATCTTGATATTGTTCTGAAATGGACAATAAATAGAAAAAATGTATGGTAACTTACTTTTATTACCAAAAAAATACACATCAAGACATGTTTTCCCTTTCCTAAATATGAAAAGAAGAAAAACAAAAAATCCCTTGATATTTCTACTTGTTGAATGTATTTTTAGGACATGACAAATTGATTAGGATTTAAATATGATTATATTGTCTAGGGAAGACACAAGTTCATCTATCAAGTAGAATTTATAGGTTTAGAGTGTGTATTGATAATAAAAATTACTAAAATGGGGGTTTGTTTTGAATACAATTTAAATAAAATAACTTAATTTAAAGATTTTAATAGTTGAAGAACTAAGTTGATTTTGAAAAAATGATAAAAAGGGTTTGTTGTGCGTCCACTTCACAATTTTCATTTTCATGGTTCTTGGGGATTAATTAGAATTTGATGTATTTCTATGATTGATATTAATTAGAATCCAGATTACAATCCATACTTTTATATCAAAGCATGTTGAGGTACCTTGACATAAGAATCATATAGCCTAGGTCCAGATCTCATTATGGGTATAATAACTTCCAAATAAAATTTAAATCTAAAATAAGATGGGAAGAAAAGGATTATTGTGTTGTCCAATCAGAACAAAACAAGTCACACACTAGAGACTTCACATTGATCATTTATAAGTAAAGAGTATTTCATTCTATTCAATCTATCAAAGCACTCAATCATGAATAAAAGTAAGATAACTCTAAGTGAAATGTTTTCATACCCAAAATTAATCAATATAGTAGTAGTAAAAATTCCATAACTCCGTTTACAATATGTGTAGCTCCCTCAAAATGAATGCCCACCATTTAGCCAAACATCAAAAGGAGGAGGAATGTCGGGTGGGACTCCTTCTCCATCATTGACCCCCTATGAGAATAGGGGATTCAATAACTTATTGGATGAATATAGGACTCCTAAAGAACTCTAAATTGATGTATCTTTCCTCTTGGTTCCATCTTATCAATTAGGTACTCATTTTTCCCTTTTATAACCAAATGGGATGTGGTTTTGGGCACCCAGTTTTCGACATACCACTTGTGTCTCGGTTTTGGGTTTTTATATTGAATTATCTAGAATTGTAAAAAATAATACTTGTTTCATAGAATTATGAATATTACCATGTTAAATTTTTCACCCACTTATCATCCATAACTAGAGATATAGTTAGAATATCTTACCAAACATTTGAATTCAGGCAGATTTTGTCCCCTAGATAGAATTATTCTTATAGGCCACCAAATAGATGAAATGGGATTCAGTTTCATGAGATTAATTGTATACCATTATGTTCTAGATCATCCCAAAAATGTACATTCCATTTTAACGTAGGCATTTCTCACAATGTACAAATAGTGTATAGGTGTCATTGGGATTCCATGCAGTTTGACCTGTTTTCCCTCTTGATCATTTTTCGGGCCTCCAAATCGCCACCTCCAATAATGAAGATTTCAAATAAATTATAATCGCTATGTTTTAATCGTTATAAATATTAAATATTGGAAGAAAACATGAAGTGAAATTTGATATTATATTTTTAAATTACAATACCAAACTATTTTTTCATAGTGGTATAAGGTTGAAAATTAAACAGTGAATCGTGGTGTGATCACTTGTAGTGTAAGTGATCATTCCATCACTTCTTCAAACTCATGTAATAAAAGTTCCAAATGTCTCATGAAAAAACTAAGGTATGTGATTATGTTTATTATCCTACTTATTCCACTTCAAATTCATACACCTTTTTCTTCTCTTCCATATAATTTGAGTATGAAGAATTTATGAATGGTTTTTTTTAAACATATTGAAAAATTAAATGAACTAAAACGAAGATATAATCATGTTTTTTTAAAAAGAATAAAATATATAAATAAAATTAAAACTCAAATATAAATTAAATGTGAATCCCAATGTTTAAAAACAGGAATAAAAAATTAAGGATCATAATATTCCTCTTGCTAAATTTACCCATACTATGAAAAATCTAAATAAGCATATTTCTTTTGATTGAAATACATAAAATAATTTTGGATTCATTTTTACAAATCATACATTCTCATAATAAAATACAACTACTTTTATAATAGTTTTTTAGGACTAATATTTCAATTACATTAGAAGAACCATCAATTTTATTTATTAATGTCATTGTAAAATTGACCATTATGGTAGGTATATATAAATACACGTATTTCATAATAATTTATTCAATAATTATTATAGAAAATACTAATCTAAAAAAGTATGGAATCTAAAATCTATTTTACCTAACACATATGAACACCAAATTTGAGTACCAAAGTATTTAGTTTCATGATTTTTTTATGAAACAATTATCAAGAGATAATTCCAAGGAGATACATGGTACCTGGATAACAGGTGATCGAGACACATGTGTAGTGACTACTCCGAGTTCAATCATCTTGAAATGCATGAGGGAGGCCATGTCACTTTTGGTAATAACTCTAGGTGTGAGATCAATGGTATATGTTCTATTGGGTTTTCCAATTGTATATCATTAACTATGTTTTATATGTTAAATTTTTAACAGCCAATTTTTTATTTATTATTCACATATGTTATAATAATTCTAAATTATGTTTTATAAATTATTTTTTAAAAGTATTTTATTCTGATAGAAAACTATTATTTTTCACTTTTAATTTTCAAAATGGTTATGTTATTAATATAAAATATTATTTGGGTCAAAATTTTAATTTTTTTATTTGATAGATATAGTTATTCATGGATTTAGAAAAACAAAATTGGTCATTGTAGCACGCATAGACATGTCAAACTCAATAAAAATCATTTAATATGAGATTTACATATATATCAATTAAAATATTAATTTTTCTATAAACATTTCCATCAAAGTATGAAACATGAATCATAATATAAATGTCAAAATAAAGTATCCACCTCTATGTACATTGATCCTATGCATCATGATCTTTTTATTCCAACCAAATTTTCAAGTATAAGATGCAGTTCTTACACCATTATAATTTTCTATGATTATTAAATATTTACATTTATTTATTTATTGTCTCTTAAAAATGAATCCTATAAATTATTTATTAAATATTTAAAGAATATTGACTTGAAAAATTCAACAATATCATATAAATTCTTAGTGGTAGTGTGAATGATTTTGATAATAATTATTTGGATGAAATTTATAATTTTCAAGGTTATAATCATTACTTTTCTATTCAAAATACTCTAAAACAGAATGGGGTCATTCATAGATGAAATTTTACTTTTTAAAAAAATTTATGAACTATCAAAAATTGTTTTAAAGGCCCTCAATATTTTTTAACTAAGTTGGTTAACACCACTTGTTATATATTGAGCCATGTTCTCTTAATATCCTTCCTTAAAAAGTACCCATATGAAAATTGGAAAAGAATAATTCATAATTTTTTATTTTATAAACTTTCTAGATGAAAATTATATATTCTTAACAAAACAAATCTAATATTTTTTTCCCCTAAAACGTTGAAGGTATTGTTCTTGGGTACTCTAACTAAAGTAAACAATACTGAGTCATTAATGAAATTACCATGACCTTATAAGAATCAATTCAAAGAAATTTTTTTATCCTCATCCAAAAATTTATGATTTTGAGGTTGACAATGAAAATTTAACATAAAATAAACCAAACCCTTCTATGTAAATTGAAGTTTTGGATGAACAATCATTTGGATCTTTACCCTAGGCATGGTTAAATATAAAGACTATCCCATAGAAAATGTCATCAGAGATTTTATAGATGGTACTTGTACTAGAATTTTATCTTTAAAGGAGGTTTAATGTCAGGATTTTGTTTAAAAAATAGAACCCTTGTACATTTTTGATGTAATTAATAATTATAATGGGATACTTTTAATACTATAGGATCTCGGCCAATCTCAAATGAATAATATTTGGACACTTATTGAAACACCCAATAATGATGTAATTATTGATTCTAAATGGGTTTTAGAAATAATTTAGATGATCAAAGTAACATCACTCATAATAAAGCACGAATCATAGTGAAATGATATAATCAAGAAGAAGGCATTGATTATGGTGAGTATTTTTCACTGATCACTAGGCTTGATCCATTATAATATTCCAGGAATTAATTGCTAATTTAAATTTTGTGTTTTTTCAAATGGTTGTCAAAAGTCATTTTAATGGTTTTATTTGGAAAAAAAGTTTTTTATCAACCACCTAGTTTTTAAGAATTAAAATTTCTAAATAATTTTTATATGATAATGGAGGCACTTTATGTTTTAAAATTTTCCCCTTGGGATTGGTATGAATGGTTGAATAAATATTAATTATAAATTGATTTTAAAATTTGAAAAACTTATTCTTATTTGATTTTATAATGTATTTAAATTTATTGATAAATTTTAAAAATTTATGTGGATGATGTTATTTTTGGTTCTAATAAAGAATATATTTGTAATTATTTTACCAATTTAATGATAAATGAATTTTAAATGAGTTTTATGGGAGAACATAAATTATTTCATAGTTTTAAAATTTCTCAAAATAAAGGTGAAATTTTTTGAAGGCAGATAAAATACACTAATTAACATTTAAATCATTTTGGAATGGATCATGTAAAGGAAAAATGTACAAATTTGACAACATATGATAAGAAAATTTTGTATGAAGTTGTAAAATATATTGACCATAAGCTTTATTTAGGTTTGATTAGGAGCCTTATTTACCATACTATGACATAATCATGAATCATGTTTAGATTATTAGTTTATGATCATTTTAAATCAAATCCAAAAATAATTACATTTAAAATATATTAAAGTAATTTTTAGAAATTTTAAAGGGTATAAAAATAATTGTTTATTATATCCAAAAGACGCCAATTTTGAACTTATAAGTATTTTTATGATGATTTTAGGGGATTCCAATTATATATAGGAAATGTATATGTAGGTATTATTGCATATATTATAAAATAACTTCTCCCTTGGAGTTTTATGAATCAAATTGTTTTTATCCTACTATGTTGAATCAGAATATATTACTATGGTGATTTTTTTTCACCCAAATTATTTAGATGAAACACACTATCTAAAAATGTTGGAAAAATTAAAATCATGTATATATTAATTGGGACAACAATATTTCCATTAATATTTCAGAAATCTAATACAACACTCTCGCAGAAAGAACAATGACCTTATACACTAAATCTTGAGATATCAATTCTAAAAAGGTGATATAATTACTGAGTTCATTAGCATTAATATTCAATTTCTTGATATCTTTTCCAAGCCCCTTGATTTATATCATTTTGAATTTATTAAGGGTAATTTATGTATGGTATGTGTGTCTTGCATATTCTTTAACATTAGAAAGCTTGATTTGTTTCCTATGTTTTAAATATTTTAGTCCCTTAAAAATATGTCTTTGAAAGTGGAAAAAATTTCAAACATTATAACCATTAATTTTCATAATTAAATGAGAATGTAATACTATTAGAAAAAAATTTGTTCCTAGATAAAAATAAGTGTTTATGGTTATGGTGAAGATTCACCTAGAAGTTATAACTATAAAAGGATTGGTTGGATTTTTATTCAAATATTCATCCTATGAATGAGTAGTGTTCCTTTACTACACACTGGTTTTGACACACCTATAGAATATGCTCTATATTATTCATATAAACTTCCATGGCCTCAATAATGGATAGGAATATTTAAATTAATGAATTGAATTCCAATTTCCTTATAAAATTCATTATTTTACCAATGATTTTTTCTAATGTTTTATTGAAAAATAATTTAGGATTTTAACTCTTTTAAATGTTTTTTATCCATTTAATTTCATTATTTTATTTCTCCATATATTTTTAATGCATCCATTAAAAGGGATCATGTCTTGTTAACTCCAAAATGTTCATATAGGTCAAAACCCCTTTCAATTTAGATCTTATTTTAAAAAAACAATTTTATAATTAAATGAATTAGTTTATTATTGATCATACTATTTATAAATTTTGAAATAAAACATTTATATTTTATCTATAATTTCAAATTTTTGTGTTTTTAGAATGTTAAAAGGATTTTTAGTTTTACTGAAATCTTACATTAATTTTTTTTATCTCTTAATGTATCATAAATGATGATTAAGATCATTTTTCTAATTATTCTTTATTTTACTATATATATAATTTATTTTTGACAATCACAAAGTGGTGTAAATTTCTATTAAAGTTATAGTATATTATGTTTTTAGAGATTTACTTTGTCTATGTGTTCTTTGAAATGATTCGAATGTATTGTTTTAAATATCTTTTAAAAAGAAATTGTTCTAAACTTGTATTATGTTCATTAATTTTAAAATCTAAATTCTCAAATATATATAGTATTGAAATTTTTTTATCATATCATTTGAATTTTATTATTAAATGTTGAAATTCCATTTGATTTTTTTATTTTACTCTAATTATTTGTGATCATTAAAAAAATAAGGTGATTCAAAGAGTTCAATATCTTATATTGTTTAAATTATCAAAAACACTGGTTATGTTTCTAACCATATCAATTGGGTGTATAATAATTAATATATATATATGTTATGTTAAATTGGTGTTTGAGAAAAATTATGAATTCCAGGTGTATAAATAGGATAAATGGATATATTCACGTCGCCGATTAACACAGAATACCTGGTGGAGTGTCACTAGATAGAAGGTGTGTAAGGATCAGGAACCATGTGGATTGACCCTTTGCGTGTTTTCAAAGACCTAGGTGCTCAGTGAATACTCGAAATAGGTCTGGACGATTTAGGCAGTGAGAAGATGGATATATGGGGGCTATACGATGTGACTGAGTGGTACACGATGTGTACCATTTAGGTTTTAGAAAAACAAAAAACAAATTACCAAGGCAATGCGTTTTTTGGTGTTAGTCACCTCGAGGTTGTAAAAAACATGATGAGGAGTTACATGTCATGTACGGACCTACCTCTAGGTGTTTTAATGACACCCAACAGCTCATATATTTCAAACCCTATGTATTGGGTGCACCCCATCTCGACCCAAGAAAACCCAGACACCTCCCTCTTCAATGTTTTGGGATTCCTTCGTCCTGGATTGGTTCCCCGCTACCTTCTATCGACCTGTCTTCAATCCGAGGTATTATCTACCTTTTTTATTAGTTTTTCTTTGACCCGTATTCACTTGTTTATCCTTTCCATGCTATAGAGTTTGATCTCCATGTTTTTAAGGGGTTATTTTGGTTTTTGTTGATGCGGTTGTGATGTGACATCCTCTGGTGGATACAGTTGTTTTGGTAAAGGCAATCATGATCCTATCCATTGATCCATTATTGAGTGAAGAACATCAAATCCTTTTTGAGTTTTGGGATTTGTTGATTCTCTATTATTTGACATGCGTTCGTAAACTTATCATGATTGATAACTTTGGATCATAATGGAATTGACCAAATTAAATATTTTTTACTTCATTAAATGAATTGGTTTGATCACATGTTGTTTCTTTTCACCGTGATAACAGTTAGACTCTTGATTCACTAGATAGTGTTATATCTATGCTTTTGTTTTTATCATGTTGCTCTTGATGAAATTGGTAAAGAGTGTGAATATAGGATTAATTGGTAATAATTTTCCTAAAGATAGAGTCATGTAAATGAATCTGGTCGTTTTCGTAATTTGATGTTAATCAAATTGATGTAGTAATCATGTTTAATTTAATTGTGATAGTTATGATAGATTTTTGTTCCATTTTCCCATATTTGGAACCTTCTATTAATGAATCAGTTAATTCATGGTGGTTTAAAGAACCATTTGATTGATAAAAGATAATTTTTGGTAGGGTTCTGAGTTACCCTATTTCTTGTAAGGTCGAGTCTCTTGTTCTTTGGATCTATGAGTGATTATTATCTATGATGGTTGGATGCCTTGGTTAAGGGTCAATAGACTGGATGATATGATGATTGTTTCATGTTACTTGTGATGTGATGTGAGCATGGATGGATGATGTGAGACGTGGGAGAAGGGAGGTCCATTGGTTGTGGTAGTAGTTGATGCCTTGTGTGGTGAGATGCATCAATTTAAGCAGGTGGGTGTCAAAGAGGACACCAGAGTTGATGGATCATGTTGAACATGGTCATAGTAATTACTATCAATGTGGTTCCTTTTTGATTCTCTATTTTTTATCTACTTTACTTTCCCCTCATCTTGAGGCAGCTAGTATTTCATATCCTCCTTCCAAAAGAGTCGAAGACGCGTGTGTCATGCCATGTGCTTTCTATTTTTATCATCTCAAGGATGGATTGGTCTAGGTTCCTACTGTAGGGGGTAATTACAGGATGGGTAGACCATATACTCACCTTGATGGGCCTCTTGTGTTTGGTAGCCTAGTTTTTATTTTCTAGAATTCATGGGAATATGGGAAATTAATAATGTTGTTAATTAATGATTGAATAAATTTTCTTAACCCATGGGGTTGGAGCGTTTTGGGATGAAATAATGAAGTAATATTTATAAGAAGCTATGGACATGCTTTGGTTATGCCTTGAGGGTATGAAACTTTGGTGGGATGCTAATTAAATATAATTTGGAATTGTAAATGGTTAATTAATGTTTAAAGAATAATTTAACATAATGTGAAACTGATGAAAAAGGAATGAAGTAATGTAATAAATATATTTAAATGGTTGTGTGCTTATAGGATACTTAATCTTAACAGTGTTAGTCAGGAGTCCAAGAGATGTTAGCTGCTGTTTATTTTAAGACATTGTTATTCCCATAGTGTGGTTGTTTTCTAGAGTATATTCGGTACTCTTTGTGTTTCTATACACTTATCAAACCTATCAGTTAGGGAAACTCACACCCTTGGGATTCTTAGCCTTGGGGGGGGGGGTATTTTCCCCAACATTCCAGTGGGAGGATAGATGGCTGTCTACCCCCCTTTAGCTCAGCTCTCTTCTATTTGTAGTTACTAGTGCTGGTAGGCACAACCGTTAGTTTTCCCCATATATGTGTGTAGAGGGATGTAATGGATTTTGGTTATTCACACACATATATTCGGGGTATAGTTTTCTATGGGATACTTTTACTATAACATGTATAGGATATGATGGATTGATGATCCTTAATCAGTGTATGGGATAGAATGTATTGTGGTTTAATTCCCTACATATGATACACCTTATATGATCTATGGTGGATCCAGGAAACTACTGGGATACTCTGGTTACATGGATGTGGTGGTTGTGCTGCACGTGGTCCATGTTTTGGGGATTCACCCAGGTGTATATGGGCATGCCTTTTTGGAGAGAGATTCCTAGGGCGTGTGACGTTGGGGAAAAGAGAAAAAATAGTGGGGAAGTAGTAGAGGGGTACCCTGGATATTCATTATTATCTTATTAATCTGGTATGTGAAACTTGGTGAGAGTATCCACGGTGAGTATGGGAACATAGTATACCTGTTTAGGTGACGAGTTAGTTTCACTTGTTGTTCATTGTGCTTTATAATTCTTTCATTACTTTTGATTGAGTGTCTCTAGGGAGGATTCTACTGAGTATACTGTTATACTCACCCAATGTATATATAAACTGTTTTCAGGTCACTTTTATAAGGTCGGAGATCAGGCTAGTTACTCTTAGCGAGGGGTTACAAGAGCTATTCGGGCTTCATGTTCACAGCTGTTTATACCTTCTTTGATACTTTCATTTTTTTGTTTCATTTGTAGTAGTTTTTTTATGACATTACATATGTCAACGTGGGATTTTGTTTATATTGTAGTCTAATTTGGAGTTGGTTGGTGTATTTATTATCTTTCTCCCTTACATGTGTTCTATTAGAGGGTAATGTCTCCCATTTATGTGTTTACTATACCCATGTTTCTAGTCACCAACCCAGGGCCTACTGGAGGTAGGACTCATGGGTCACTATCTCCCTTCTCACATTACCAGCCTAGGAGGGGTACACGTAGTGGGGAGGGGGTCATGAAAGAGTGGTATTAAAGGTTTGGTTGAGGAATAGGATGGATTTTTGGTGTTAAGAAAAGGTGAGGTTTCATGGGTTGGTAGGGTAATAGTGTTAGTAAAGTTTAACAAGTGATGTAAAAACTTGAGACTAGCTGTGACATAGGCCTTTAGGTCCCCCTATAATATGATGAAAAAAATATTATGTTTACAGTGTCCACTAAACAAGGTGATACTGGTAGTAGGGTAGAGGTCTAAGAAAGGATCATGTATTATTATTCTTTATGCATGTGTTTGAAAGGGTAGACCTTAGGATAGGTTAACCTAAAATGAGAAAAAGAAAAAAATTAATTTATTAATGTCAAGTCTTTAATTTTCGTGGTTTAGAAGCTCTAATTGTTTGTTATTTTACAGTTATGGCTCTAGGTCAATATCCTTGTTCGGTTCGCACAGAAGATGTCTAGCAGGCTATGCCAGCAAATTGCCATAGGGTAGAGGTTGATGACGACGACACATGGAGGAGGACACACTGAGCTTTTCAGTGCCATAGCCTGTAGAAGAAGGAGGGAATTGTTTCAGATGAAGTCAAATAAGACAGGTTAGAGGGGGGTTTAGATAGCCTTTATTTCAATCCATAATCAGAAGAATAACTGGGTTTATTTGGTTGTGATGATGTTTCATGGTGTACTAAGGAAGCAGTGGTTCTTATTCCATAAGGATAACAAGGAGTTGGCAATATCTTGGGAGGAGTTCTGAGACATGTTCAAAGTCGAGTTTCTTTCTTCGACTGCGAAGGCATCAAGTAGCCAAGAGTTACTCACCCTTCGATAGGGGAACTACAGTGTGTGAAATTTTGGAATCCATTTCAAGATCTTTTTATGATATGATTTAGACCTATTTCCAGATGAATGGGCTAGGGAATGACATTTTGAAGAGGCTTTACATCTAGAGATCCAGCACCATGTCATGTTGTTTATACTAAATAAATATGTTGAGGTGCTGGAGAGGGAAGATATCATCAAGAGGTAATTGACTAGAACTATATCATCATGAGAGTGGAGTCATAATGTTTCCAAATGAAGAAACATTGTGGTCTAGGGTTCACAGTTTTCAGGGAAGAAGAGTTTCCATTTTTCTCGGGGAATGTTACATCCCTTAGCATCTCATTTCTCTGAGGGTGGAATATCTTAGGACTATGGAAAGGGATCACGAGATTGTTTTTCTTTTGTATAGAATGGTCATAAAAAGCAAGAGTGACTGACAATTCAAAGCTTTCATCATGCACCAGGTGTTTCACTCTAGGTTCCTCCATTGAGGTAGTTCTTGCCATGGTAGCAACAGTTGGTTGAACCAACTTTGGATCAGTAGAGAGAATATGGGGAATGCAGAGGAGATCCCCATTATTATCCCCATCCTCATCGAGTATAGTTTTTCCAAGGTGGTGGTCGTCATTTGGGTCAAAGAGGCCGTGGAGGAGGTCTTGGCCAGCTCCATGCTTTAGCATTTACATCACCAAGCAAGCCAGATGTTGTTCGAGGTACCCTTTTCTTATTTTCTGCATGGGTGTATTCCTTGTTTGATATAGGAGAAAAAAATTCCTTCATATCACCTACCCTTTTCCATACTCTGGGACATGAGTTAGAGAGGCTTTCAGTGCCCTTGGCGTTGACTACTCCAGTCGAAGGACAAGCTGACATGTTTGAAGTATGTACAGATTGTGAGCTAGTACTGGGGTAGCACCACTCTTGGGAGATTTCCGATGTTTATGTATAAAAAAAAAGATTTCATCATCAGCATGGATTGGTAGGTTTCAGTGCAGTCTATCATGGATTTCTTCAAGAGGCAGCGGGTGTTCTTCAATGCTTTTGGAGAGATTATGGTGTTTTTTGGAGTGCAAGACCCTCAGATGGGTCATAAGAGTGTTCCTTCCTTGTCATACAAGAAGGATGAGATGATTCTAAGATCATAAGAGGTTTAGCTATTGTCATTTCCCAGGTTCGTAGAATATTTCCCGGATAAATTTCAAGAAGAGGTTGTAGCATTTCCCCCTCAACGAGATATTGAGTTTGGGATCAAGCTATAGCCAGGAGCATCTCCTATCTTTGTATATCTGTACAGGATGACCCCTTCTGAGTTATGGGGGCTGTGTATGCTACTCGATAGTCTATTACAATGTGGTTTTTTAGACGAGTGTGTCACCGTGTGGTGAACTAGTTTAGTTCATGAAGAATGATAAAAGCAGTTTGCGGTTCTGTTTCAATTATGGTCTCCTAAACAAAGTGACAGTTATGAATATTTATCGTCTTCCATGAATTGATAATTTATTTGATCAACTGAAGGGTGAAACTTGGTTCTCGAAGATCAAATTGTGGTCAGGATATCATCTTATGTGTGTGAAGGATGAGGATATCTCGAAGACTTCTTTCTATTGTCATTATGTGCATTAAGATTTCATTGTAATTCTGTTTGGGGTGATGAAATCTCAAGATGTGTTCATTGGATTTCCAAACTCTGTATTATGTGATTTCCTAGATAGGTTCTTGGTGGTTTTCATCCACAAAATCCTTATGTAATCTATATCTAAGGAAGATAATTCAGAGCATCTACATGACATTTTGGGAGTTCTTCATCAATTACAGCTGTTTGTGAAGGTGTCGATGTGTGTGTTTTGGGATTGAGAAATTTGTTTCAGGGGAAATGTTGTATCCCATTAGGGAGTAGGTGTGGATCCAACAAAGATAAAAATATTTGTGTCTTGGGCATCCCCCATGATAGTGGAAGAGGTGCAAAGATTCCTTGGTCTCGCAGGCTACTACAGAAGGTTCATAGCCAATTTCTATTGGGTTGTGAATCCTATGAAAACATTGAATAATAAGTATCAGAAATTCTTGGGGATTGATCTATGTCAGGATTCTTTTGAGTATCTAAAAAAAATTTGTTTGAGCTCTAGTTGTTTTTCTACCTACAGAGGGTGTTTAGTTTGATGTTTTCAATGATGCTTCACATTTGGGGTTAGGCTGTGTTCTGATATAGATGATATCAGTCATTTTTAAGGGTCTCACTAGTAGTGTCCCCATGACCATAACTATGCCACCCATGATCTTGAGTTAGTGGTAAGTGTGTTTTCTCTGATGTTGTGGAGACTTAACCTCATTGGTGAGCACTTTTTGGTTTTCACCAATCAAAAGAGCCTGAGGTATGTTTTCTCCCAGAGTGACTTGAACTTGTTGTAGTGTCAGTGGATGGAGTTCTTACAGGATTATGAATTTGAAATATCATATACACTTGGAATGGGGAATTTTATAGTTGATACACAGAGTTGGAGGTGACATAGGGAAGTATTGAAATACTATAGTGATTCTTATTGAGTGATTGAAGAACTTTCAACATTACATATTGATATGGAAATATTTGGGGGCATATGTTGTGTTTTTTAGATGAATGTGTAGTCATCCGTAGTGAAGCAGGTGGAAGAGTCCCAGTTGGGGGATCTGGAGGTGGTGGTCTGGAGAGACCAAGTTGTTTATGGTGGGTCCGATTATGGTTTCTCTGGGGAAGAAAAACATTGAGTGTTGTATCAGGGAATCCTTTTCATTCCTTTGGTTAAGTGTGCGATTTTTCTAAAAGAGTTCTATATTTTTCCATCTGCTATACATCCTTATGTGAAAAAGATTTACCGAGGCTTAAGGAGTCAGTTTTGGTGTCCTAGGTTTAAACATGTAGTTGCAGAGTCTGTGTCTCGATGTTTAGTCCTCCAGAAGGTGAAGGATGGGCACTGTGTTCTTGGTGGTTTGATCAATCTGTTATATGTTACTCAATGGAAGTGGTAGGACATCTCGATGGAATTTTTTACTAGTTTACCTAGATATTAGGGAGGCCATGAATCTTTTTGGGTGGTAGTGTATCTTTTAACAAAATCATCCCACTTCATAGAGATCAAGGAGTTGATATCAGGGGAGGATTTTTCGAGGAAGTATCTAGATGAGGTGGTGAAACTCCATAGAGTTCTGAGGAAGATCATTTCTGAGAAAGATCCTCATTTTACCTCTAGGGTGTGGAGAGGTCTCTAGAATGCTTACGGTTCTCAGCTATGCCTGAGCACTGCTTTTCATCCATAGACAGACAGTCAGATAGAGTGGACCATACAGACTCTTGAAAACATGTAGTACTCTTGTGTCTTAGATTTTGGAGGTTCATGGATAAGGCAATTACACTTGGTGGAGTTCACTTACAACAATAGTTTCCACTCCACCATCATTATGGTTATATTTGAAGCCATGTATGTCCAACCCTTTTGTTCTCCATTATGCTCGACTGGGGATGGAGAGTTAGCAATTCTCAGACCAAAACTAGTAGAGAATACAACAGAGATAGTTCAGGTGATTCTTGAGAGGATGAAAGCATCACATGATCGTCAGAAATCATAGACAAATCAAAGGAGGAGACCTTTGGAGTTTGATTTTGGAGAACACATGTTTCTAAAGGTGACTCCCAATCATGGGAATAAATGGTTTGGTTATGGATTAAACTGTCTCCTCGGTTTTTTGGGCGTTTTAAGGTGTAGGATCATGTTGGAGATATGACATATCGGGTTGCACTTCTACACAGATGAGCAGGGTACATGATGTTTTTCATGTGTCACAGCTTCTTCATTATCTTCATTAAAACTCTCACACCATCGATTAGGGTGAAATCGATGTTGATAATGATTCAACAATCGAGGAGTGGCCTATTGTGATCCAGGAATACAAGGAGAAGGCATTGTGCGGGCATGAAACCCCTTTGGTTCATGTCTTATGGGGACACAATGGTGTGGAGGAGAGTACCTGGAAACGTGAGTCATAGATACATGCTCACTATCTAGAGATGTTTTATGTTTAGATCATTCCTTGCAACAATAATCATTTTTTGGTTATAGACCATTCCTATCTATGAGATGGATTCCTTTTGATTCTTGTTGGGGATTGTTCTCTTTCAGATGTATCTCCCCTAGAAGAGAATTTAGGATCTGGTTGTGGTAGTCGTGAGGTGTCGCGTTGTTATTTGGATTTGATTGAGCTCCTGTGGTGGTGAGAGCCATGAGAGGTATCTCACAGGTTGGTTGTTCGAAACCCCCTTTTCTATTTCATCAAAGTGATGGTTTTGGATTCTCAAGGATGAGAATGTTTTGATATGTATCTTATGTAAGGGCCCAGATCCTACTGGATTGATTTTATGTTTTTAAAGACCGAGATGTTCAAAGAATGCTCAGAGGATGTCTGGAGGAGTTTGGTCACGAGAAGCTATAAATAGAGGGGATACATGATGTGGCCAAGGGGTACATGATGTGTAACATTGGGGTTTTAGAAAAATAAAATAAAGTTACAAGGAAACATGTTTTCCGGTGTAAGTCGCCTCTAGGTGGTACACAACATGACGAGGAGGTACACGTCGTGTACTGCTCCCCCCCCACTGGGTGTTTTAAATACAATGAGGCGCTCTAATATTCAAGCCCCATTGCTTGAGTGCACCCCATATCAATCCCGAATGACCCAAACACCTCCCTCTTCAATGTTTATGGATCCATTCGTCCTGGATCAGTTCCCTGCTACCTTTCTTCGATCCATCTTCTATCTGAGGTAAGATCGACCTCTGATCTTTGGTTTTTTTTTGATATGACTTCTCCAGTTTCTCCTTTCCATGACATGGTTTTTGATCTCCATGGTTCCAAGGGATTTACTTTGGGTGTTGTTGATGCAATTGTTCAACTAAATCCATATGTGGATGCAATTGTTGCAGGGATGGAGATCGTGATCCACTACTTTGATCCATTCTAGAGAAAAGAATCTCAGAAACCTTTAGAGGTAGAGGATTTTTTGCTTCTCTTTTCATTTACATGTAATTGTATTGTTAGAATTATTTATCCATTTGTATCACAATGAAATTGTCCTAATTAAATATTTTAAACGGATATAAAGAATAAGTTTGATCACATGTTGTTTCTTTAGATCGTGATAATAATTGGGATCTGTATTTTCTAGATATTGTGATATATATGATTTTCTTATTAGCGTGTTTTTCTTGGTAAAATTGGTAAAGAACGTAATTTCATATGTAATTGATAATTTTTTTTGATAAAGATAATGAGGCATGCAATTGAATCTGGTTGTTGTCTTAATTTTATGTTAATCAAATTTATTTAGTAAGAATGTTTAATTTATTTGTGATAGCTATGATAGATTTCTATTTAGGTTTCCCATATTATAACCCTAATAATAATGATTTAGTTAATTCAAGATAGATTAATGAACCATTTGTTTGATAAAAGATAATTCCGCGTAGAGTTCTGAGTTACCCTCTTGCTTGTGTGGATGAGTGCCTTATGTTTTGGAGCCATGAGTTCAATTATGTATGAAGGTTGGATGCATTGTTAAATTCCCAAGAGTCCAGTTGATATGACGTTTTTTTGCTACTAATTTTGATGTGATGTGAGCCTAGTTGGATGTTGCGAGATATGCGGGCTGGGAGGCCTAGTGGTTGTGGTAGTAGATGATGCCTAGAGTGGCGAGATGCATTAGTTTATGCAGGTGGGTGTTGGGGAGGACACAAGAGGTGATGAAATGGGTTGAGGATGGTCTTACCCACTATTTTGAATGTGGTTACTTGTTTAATATCTATTTTTTTATCTGCTTTAATTTCCCCACTTCTTGAGTTAGCTGGTCTTTCTAACCCTCCATCCTAAATAGGCAGAGACACGCGGGGTGTTCCATGTGATTTTTTGTGATTATATTCTAGTGGATGGATGGGTCTATGCTTCATATATAGGTTTCAAGGAATCAACAAGTAGCCCATCTACTCACCATGTCGATCCCCTTGTTTATGGTACATTAGTTTTGAATTTATAGAATGCCTTGGACTATAGGAATGTAATAATTTTGTTAATAAATTATTAAATAAATGATGTAAACCCATGGGGTTTGAGATTGCTGGGATTCAATGTTGAGGTAATATTTCTAAGAATGTGTGGACGTGGATTGGTTATTCTTATAGGGAATAAAACATTATTGTGATGCAAATGAAATATAATGTGGAATTCTTAATGATTAATTAATGTTTAAAGAATTAATTAACGTAGATTTAAACTGATAAAAAGGTAATGAACTAATGTAATAATGATCTTTAAATGGTTGTGTCCTTATACGATACCTAGTCCTAGAATTGGTAACTGGGAGTCTGAGAGACGTTAGATACAGTTGAGTCTGAGACTAGGTTATTCCCATATTGTTGTTGTGAGCTATAGTATATTCTGTACTTTTTTTTTGTTTTTATACACTAATCCACCGCACAAGTTAGGGAAACTGCCACCCTGGGGATTCTGAGCCCTGGGATTGTTTTCCCCAACATTCTAGGGGGAGGATGGATGGATGACTACCCCCTTTGGCCCAACTATCTTCTCTTGGTAGTTACTAGTGCTGGTAGGAACAATGGTTAATTTTACCCATATATGTTTGTAGAGTTTTGTCATGAATTTTGGTAATTCACACACATATATTCTAGATATAGTTTCATATCAACTACCACAGGTTTAAAGTGTATAGGATGTGATGGCTTGAGGATCCTTACTCTGTGTATGGGCTATAATGGCTTGATGATTAATTCCCGACATATGATACACATTATACAAGTTGTGGTGGCTCTCGAAAACTACCTGGTTTCTTTGGTAACATGGACATGGTGGTTTTGCCGCAGGATTTTCATGTTGTGGTGATTCACCAAAGTGTCTGCATGTAAGAATTTTTGGATAGAGATGCTTAGGATGTCCGACTTTGGGAAAAAGTGAAAAACTAGTGGGGAAGTAGTGGAAGGGTACCCTTAATATTCCTTATTATATTATATACTCTTGTTTGGGATACATAGTGAGAGTAGTCATGGTGAGGATTGGAACTTAGTATACCTGTTTTGGTTATGAGTTAGTTTCACTTTTCATTCACTTTGTTTTAGAATGATTTTTTACTTTTCAATGAGAGGCTCTATGGATGATCCTACTGAGAATATTGTTATAATCATCCGACGTATATATAAACTATTTTTCATGTCACTTTTAGTAGGTCTGAGATCAGGTTGGATACTACTAGCTTGGGGTTACAGGAGCTGCTCAGGCTTCATGGTTGCTGATGTTTTTACATTATTATGGACCTTTCAATTTTTTGATTATATTTTAGTAGTTTTTGAATTTCATTACATAAGTGAACATGGGATTTATTTTATATTGCAGTCTGAGGTGTAGTTGGTTGGTATCTATCTTTTCTATCTCTTTTGCATGTGTTATCTTAGAGGTTAATGCCTCTAATTTGTGTGTTTACTATACCCTTAGTTCTAGTTTCCAAAATGGGGCATAGTAGAGGTGGGACCCAGGGATCACTATCCCTCTTCTCACATTGCTGGCCTAGGTGGGATACACCTTATGGGGAGGGGGTCATGATATGGTGGAACTATACAAAACCAGTAGAGATTTGGAAGTCCACTACCAACTTAGTGCAATTCATCAACCAACCGTTGATATCTGGATATAATTTTAAACCCTTCAAAAACTCATTATCTACTCAATAGTGTATTTAGTATCCATGAATCCTGAAGAAAGACTACATACAAGTTAATAGCATTGGACGGCTGACTGGGGGTGTCGATTCATAAAATTAAATCATGCATTTATAGTGCTATTTAAGGTATCCCTTAACATCATTACAACTTTAATTGATCTCTAAGACCCTTAGATACTATAAATACAGCCCATGTAAATAATTGAAAACTATAATTTTGTACAGTAAAGATCCATAATGAATGAAAACAAACATTGGCTATGAATTTTCTTCTATTTATTCTTCCCTTGATATATCTTTTTATTTATTTCTTATAACTCTTTTATCTCTAATAATTATCTCTCTTATTCTATCTATTTCCTATTATCTAACTTTCTAGAGAATTTATAGAATTTAATAAAGGGATTTTCTTTTAATAAAGTATCATTTTTCTTTCTATTTTTGGGTTCTAGGGAAACCACTAAAACCATGTTCTCTCTCTTTGGGTTCTTAGGAAACTGCTAAAACCAATATCTTTTTTGGGTTTCTTGTTTACTATTACATATAGGAGGTTATGTTATTTTTTTGGTTTCTTTTCTATTGTTAAGCTCAAGGTCAATTAATCCATAAACCCTCTAGTAATTGGCGTGGGAGACGCATGGGCACATCTTGATCTATTTCCAATCTACCTTATCAAATTGAGTTCCTTATGTATTACTTAAGTTCCATATAATTTATTTTTTGATCAATTTTATTGAAATAATAAATTAATCATTCCAAAAACAAATATCTTAATATCATGACATATATAAATCAACCTCTCACTTAATTAATATAATGATTGTTCTATGATTTTTCTTTTTATTTTCAAATAAAATTATAAATTTCAATAAACATACTTATATTAGTTTAGTTTATCACTCAATTCCATAATTGAATCTTATTATTTAAGGTTTAAATTTATTTAATTGAAATTCACCCCCACATTTCATCTTATATAGACCAATTTCTTATTCCATTGATAATTACCCTATTTAAAAGGATTTCTATCCATATTATTAGTATCCTGTTAAAAATTAAGGAAGGGGAAAATGGACCCATAGATGAGGTGATCGTGGATGTTTTCATAATATGGGATACAGATCAAAGACACATGGTTATATTTATTATTTATCCATTGATGGAATTATGCTTGTTTCTAATGATTTTTTTTGATTTTGATATCCTTTGTTGTTCTCATGGGCTTGTGTTAAATATTTTCTGATATTCCTTTTGGTTCACTATTTAAGGGTAGGATGTAATGTATAACCCCACTCCTATATTGGATCTTGTTTTTTTCTTAATAAAGGGGCTTGCCTCCAGCATGTTGGAGAAATGAAAGTTAATCTTTAAACTTCAGTTGTAATATTCATTCATTATGCCTATTTATAAATAAATTTAATTAAAAAATAATAGTAATATCATTGAACCCACCAAAGATAAATTATAAAAAAAATCAACTTTTTATAAATAAATGACAACAATTTATATCTATAAAACATGAAAAAACTAAATAATTAAACTCATACATTCATTCGTTAAGAATTTATCAAACTTCAAAAACCAAACAACATATAATTATTCACGATAAAAATTCATTAGGTTTACATCAATTCTCATTTAACCATACCTCATACATTTAATAATCACCTAAACAATACAAATACACATTTAACACACTATTTTTAATATAATAAAAAATTAGTGAATATTACTTTCATTGAACTCAAAAAACACACATAAAATCCACATTAATAAAAATATTTCATTATAACCAATATATAAATAATTTAATATGATTTTCCCTATTTCAAACACATTAAAAATAATTAACATAAATATAAAATCAATCAATAAAGTAATAATTTTAATTAACATTAACCTATTTAGATTTTACCATATTGTAGATGTACTAAATATTTCACAATTTATCAATCTAGACATCCTATCTCCATAATTCAATAATTATATTTCCCAAATATTAATGGAAATCAATAACAAAAACATAACTTTAAATCATTCTTCAACTTTCTATATAAAATAATTATCTAATCCGACCATCACTTTTATCATTTCAATACATAGAATTCATTTTCTATAATCAAATCAAATCATTTTAAAATATAAAACATAAAAAAATAACACAACACCATCAAGCACATCCACTTTAATTTTGATAAACAATTAATTTTTAATAAAAAATTTTAAAAAAAATTGATACATTTATTAATAATTTAATTATTCGATGAAGTAAATTTTCAATATTAATTCTCAAATAAATTATATTACCTTATACAATCAGATAAATTTAATGTCCTTATACCCCTAAGTGTTTTCACATACCAAGGGTGGTGATTCATTGTTTAGAAAGTATATTCATGACTTTTCTACTACCAAAACCACTAAATAAAAGTATAATATTGGATATTATGTCATCTATCCACTTGGAAGAAGTCAAACAAATTCTATCTCATTAGGTTTTTCGTAATTATTGGTCTGTAATTTTATAATATAATGAACTGGAAAAATAATTTGAAAATAAATAAATAAAAAGAACCAGACACTATAAACTTATCAATTAAAAACAAGAATAATGAATCAATTATAGAGAAATCATATTCACAATTATTTTGATTTCATTAGCATATGGGTTAAAATGAATTAGTTATTTGTGATATTACCATGAGGTAATAAATCTTAAACTTTTCAATATTAATTTATACTACTATAATTATTTAAATCCTTTATGACCAAAGGAACCTAATTAAACTAATGTACAATATATACCAATGTCAAATTGCAAAAAAAATATAGACTAATATAATAGTCCAATTATTCCCTACCACATTGGTGAACCAAAATTAGTCATTACATTTCATGAAGAGCACATATGTAAATATTTATAAAAAAAGAATTAATATGATACTAAATCCAAAAAATATCCAAAAGAAAAATCAATCAATTACAATAAATTAGCATCCTATTACTCTTTATTCACCAACCGTTAAGATATTACCCCCTCATGAAAGGATTGGAATCCATAATGAGTGAAAAATACTTGTTATGAGATCAAAGTAATATAAATAGAAAATATAAAATCAAATAAATGATGTGATCAAATGAGTAAACAACAACTATTACTCAATACAATGATTGAAAATATCTATAATAATATCATCCTCATCCAAGTTCCCTTGTAATAACAAGAAATATTCAAAAACAAATCTCCCCTAAACAATTAAAATAATGAAAATTTATATAGTATTGCCATATAATTAATTTGGTAGGAATCTTATATCTCAATTAAAAATTTATTTTCTCATCCTCTGGTATTTATAGTCATGACATAGTGGATAGTGTTACAAATGATGTGGACATCTCACCCTCTTCCTACATTGAATCAATAAGGATCACAACAAAACAAAAAATAAATAGTAATGATATTATCCTTCAAATATTATACTCATGATGGTTGTGATTTGAATTGGGTGTGGGGTTATGGTGTCAAATTTCAAGGCTTTACTAGTGATCTCCTCTTCTTATGAATGCGTTTTGTGGTGAAATACTGTGATAAAATAAAAAATTGGCTAAAATTATTTTACTTCACTAATCCATAGATATATGGAATAAATTTTTAGATCATTGTGGGATAGTTTCTAAAATCATTTTAGTAAATCATACATAACACCATTCAAGTTTGTTTATCTTGGTCATAATATAAATAATTTTCCATGTTACTCATATGAAACCTTGTTATGATATAACAGTCTGAATCTTGATATAGGGTCAAATTGAACTTAAAATTGGTTTATAAGAAGATATGATATGGTGTGGTGGGTATATATTATACCATTAGTTATTATTTATTATATACATATATAATCTCAATTTAATTTAATATATGATAATATATAGATAGGCATGATTTTTATAACATATTTTAATTTTATATTTTTCCAAAGTATTTAAATTTTTAGTTTTTACCAAAAATATGATTAATACCAAATTATTAGATTTTATTAGATATAAAATAAATTAAAACATATGGCATAAATATCAACATTCCTTATACATTAATAATTGATGAACCCTAAGAAAAACCTCAATATCAAACCAAGAATAATCTATATTTCAGTAAGGTAAACATTAAATCTATAATACTCCCAAAAAAGTCATAATTAATTATTTTTAAAAATACACAACTCAAATAATCAATATTTCTCTTCTTATACCAATTTTTTTTAAACTAAAATACAACACACTTTTCCCATTTCTTTCACAATATTCAAACATTCATTATTATCCATAATACATATGACCAATATTATAAGAAAAATTATTAACTCATCACTCAAGATAATTTAATCCTAGTTATTATCAATCTAATATTTATACACCCTCTTTACAGTGTTTCATGTTATCAAAATATCCACTAATAATTTAAATCATACTAATAAAATAAACCATTTCCGGATTTTTTTGAGGTCAAGGTCGGTGGGTAATAATGTTAAAATTAAGAATCGAAGGTTGAAATGGAGGATTGATTCTTAATGAATATTATATAAAATTATTCTTAATAAATGGTATCTTCCTTCTTCTCTTCTTAGTAATGATCATCAATCACCACTGATATTTCTCCTCTTTTATATATTAACAAAAGATGAACATTGAAAATGGTGATAAATTTTTCTATTTTTTTTAATTATTCTTCTCTAATTTTTTCAATAATAATGGTACAATAATAATATTTTGAATCATTAAAATTCAAACCAAACTATCACCTCTATCATCACCAACAATATTCTCCTAAAACTAATTGTAATTCTTAAAACAAGAATGGGGAAGGTATCTTGATAATGGTCTATCCAAGGTATCCCATTACTCATATTTTTTAGAAAATATGGGATTAGTACATGATAATAAAAAATATATCTTATAAACTATATTAAAATTATTCAATAGATCGATCTAAAATTTATTCATTTCATAACAGAATTAACTCAAGATCACAGAAATAACTCGAACTCCTTCTTTAGGCTCAATTAAAAGCGATCGATTTTATGAAATAATTATGGTAGGAATGATAACATAGGTACTACTTTTTTCATATAAGTAAACTCAGGGTCCTTATCAATCTCTCCAATGATTTAATATTAGGTGGGTCTCATTATTTGACGAGATATTAAAATCAAAATATCTCCTTAATCAAATTACTGTGATTCAGAATATTGATTCCTTGAAAAAGATTATATAATAAATTTATAGTAGTTATGCATATTTTGAGAATATCTTAATAATGCTGGTACTAGAAAAAATATGTCAAATGTGTTTATAGTACTTCTCAGGAATGGCATTAAAAACATTAGTCAGTAAACTGATGGAATGAAAACTGTAACATGACAATAATTTACTGTAAGTTTATTTTAAAATAAATTTACATTCGTTGATATTTTTCGATGCATGAAACCTAATGATTTTAATAAAATTCCATATTCGATTGTGTACACAACACATAACACCCAGTGTAAATGAATAGTGACACACTATTAAAATATTATTATTTTAATACAACCATTATAACCTAAAGATTAAATTGGAGGGTATTAATAAGATTAAAAATATTATTAAATATATATAATGTTAATATTCAATAAATTTTCATTTAATTTATTCTTAGTAAATAAACACTCAAATTTTAGTAAATTCATCTTATACGTTTTCTTTAAAATGAATATTATTAGGTTTTAAGAGAAAATAAAATAATTAATTTTTATTAATTTTATATAATTTATCTGATAAAATTGAAATATTTTTTGAAATAAGTATTTAATAATTTTTATAGTGTTATTTTTTTGTATTTTCTAAAAATATTAATTTTCGGGTGATGAGTCAAAAATTCTACTTTTATTGAGAATTGTATTTTTATTTTAGGCATTTTAAAAGAACCATTTTTTAAAATAGATTAAAAGTAAAATTAATTCTCTTTTATTATTTATAATATATTTACTTCCATTTTAAAAGTTTTATGAAATAATTTGTTATAAAAAAAATTAACCTTCAAAATATAGTTTTCTAAAAAACTTTTCTCCGTTATGTTTTGAATTTTAATATACAATTAATTTAGGAAGCTTATTTAAATTGAATATTAAATATTGTATACCATACATAGGTTTATGATTTCTAAATTTAGTAAACATTACACTTTTAATTTTGGTGAACATTAATAGTAACATTATTGTTTTTGGTTACCAAGATAAAATGTTAATTGGGTAATTAATGGTTAAAAATAATATGACAAGGACAATAAAATAAACCTAAAATTTTATTTAATATTATTTTATAAGGTAATTTCGTCCAAAAGCATCCAATATTCAGTTATATGTTATTTTGTATCCATTATGATGAGATTATGACCATTATAATATTTTATCTACAGAATAGTAAAAAATATCACTCATGTTTTTAATAAATATAAAATTTTTAACACTCGAAAAATGAGAGGATATTTGTGGTTATTAATAATTTTTTTAGACATAAAATATTAATATATATCATGATTATTTATTTTTAATTTTTTTCACTAAATAATTACCTTAAATGTTTACACAATGCTGATGTGGTGATTATTTAATCAATGAAAAACAAAATAAATGATATTAAAATAATTAATAGTAGTATAATTTTGAAGAATTAATGTGAAACACACATTTATTAAATAAAAATGAAATATTATGAAGTCTTTAAGTCATTTTATATTAATTAATTTGTTTTTATGATTTTATTTAAGTCAATACAAATGGATAGTTCTAAAATTTACATTCTAAATATTTTATGAAAATAATATATGATTAAAAGTTTTAAAATTCATAAAAATATTTGATCCTAAAAAAAATAATTGGTTATAGTTATTTATATTTTCCATGGAACATGTATGGTTCATTTGGTATTTTATAGTAATATTATTTTTCCTTATATGGTAGAAAATTTTAATTATACGGTAATTGTCAAAAGGGTTAATTGGGGGTTAAAACAATAATGTAAGGGTGAAAACAAATCCTAAAATTGTAAAAAATTTCTTTTATTAAATAATTTTCACTTATAACCACATATTATTCAAATTATATTAATTTTTATCCATTTGGGAATGGTAAATATATTTTATTAATTACATATTTTAAGAAATACCAAAAGTGCCTCTTACATCAATTATAAAAGAGAACCTCCTCCCTTGATTCATTACACCACTATGAGTCATCTATATTGACCAAAACCAACCCATCACTCTGAAAAAATATTTTAAATGTTGTTTGGGTTCTTTCCATTCAAAAATATAACCCCTCAGTCCCTTAAGTATAGATCTAATAGAGATTGCCAAAGAATAAATAATCATCTTTACCAACTCTTTCAAGTTTATTTCTCCTTTTACATTCTCTTAATGTGCTTTATGAAAATTAAAATAATAAATACATTATAATAAATAAACTTATCTATTATTATTATTATGTAACAATCATTATATATATATTTTAAATCGTATGAAAAGAAAAAGAATCTCTTATTCATAAGTACAACATATCCTCTCCGTATAGCTGTAAAATTCGTTCTCGTAACAACCTTACTTGGATGGTTATAAATATGTAAGTAATGAGTATATATTATTATTATGAAAAAATTATACCTATTTAATTTCAATATCATAAATACCTTCTCACCTTCCAATCCACTGGGAAATGATAACTCTTCTTTTGCATACGTATGGACTACCACCTTCGTGAAGTTATGTGATTCATTTTTAATTTTTATTTTACTTGGATGGTAATAAGAATATATTTAATTAATATATATTATATATATGATATAATAATGGTTCATGAAATTTGAAATATTTTTTAACTTTCTTTTCTACCACCCATAAATAAGTGAAAATAGTATTCTTGAGTATGTACATCCTACCATCTCCATGAATGGAGTAGTTTATTTTTTATCTCTATATTCTATGGATTACTATAAAAATGTATATAAAGCGTCTATATTATATTTATATCATTTTTGACATTCTATATAATATGTAATCATGATCAATGTACAAGGACTGAAAATATCGAACCAAATCATACATGAAAAACAAAGTAGTTACCACCCGAAATAGTGATTTTAACAATGAATTGATAATAAACGAGTGATAAAATATTATAAGTAAATAATATATGATATAATATATTTGAGTATGGGTATATAATATATTTATAATAAATCATAAATTATTATATAGTAGTTTTTAATGAATATAATGGAAATCATACCTAAGGTAAGAGTTTATCTCACAATCTCATCATTATTCAAGATTGTTTATTTCTATGTCTCAACTGAGGAGAATTTCAATTCCATGTCAATGTTGGATAAAAATGTTTTATAATTTTTTTAATATTCTGCAATTATTTTTAAATTCTTTTTTACAATTTTTTTACATTTATTAATAAATAAAATTTGTATTCCTGTCATTTTTTGGATGAGGTACTTTTTGATTTTTTTACAATAGTGTGAAATGAATTGTTTCAATATATATGAAATGAATATAATTTTCCACAATTATAAAAACTTCAATTATTTCGATATTAATTTATAAGTTTAAAATGTTCTTTTGAAAAAAATTACATCCATAGTTTTTAGATTTTAAAAAGCATTTCTCAAATTAGAAAGGGTATTATCTTCAAGAAATTTTCTTCTGGACTTTTTGAAGTATTTCAATCTATGTACCATATTTTTTGAATCTTTTGTTGAGAATAAAATCTAATTGTACCCTCTACCATATTTTTTAGATGTTTTAAGATCATTTTTACTAGGGTATAGTATTGATATTTCATATGATAGCTCTTCCAATATGGAAAATAATTTATTATTAAAGGATATTGATTAATCTTTATTATTTATTCATATGAATAATGAATAAGACTTCATAAGTGGTGTGTGGGGACATTTATATCCCTTATATTAATTCGTAGGTCTAATGCGACAACCTAGATTGGGTTTTAATCAAGCACATCTCCATTTATTTAGCATGAAGCCTTGACTGCATTTTCAGATGACTTGGTCAAAGCCTTGACAGTATGTTTCAGATGTCCAACATTATAAATTCCATCATTATGAATTCATTTATTTTTATCATTGTGGTTATTTTATTTACTATCCAAGTATTATTTTCAATCTCATTTTATTATTTAAAGGGAATTAATTTGTCATCATTTATTTTTTTCAAATTATTCATGCATTGTTAGCTTCTCCTGTATGCATACTCGTACTGAGCATCTGAGCTCACCTCTTTATTTTGTTTACTTTCCCAAGGATGCTATGAAGATCATTACAAATGATATGAAGGGATATGGTAAAGAGAATAATTTTTTTCTCAAATAAATTAATATGTTATATTTTAAGTCTTCAAATGTAGTATGTTATTACACTATGTATTTAGTTTTCCAAAACTACCTAAATAACCGGTACTTTCGGATGAGATATATTGTAAACTTTTTAAAGATAATAAAGTAACCACTAACTCCTGGATACTGGGGCCAAGGTCTTTATAGTTTGTATTAGGGTTTGTTTAGTATAAACCAAAGAGAAAAATATTTAAGAAATCATAGATTATGGAAACCTAACCCTATAATTGACATTGATAATATTTATAAAGAATACAAGATAATGGTTTTAAAAGTAGTTATAATTAAATTTGAATTTTTTTGAAGTGATTTAGTTGTTTTTAAATTATAAATTATTTTTCATAATAAAATAGACTAATTTATTATATTTCATTATATAGAATTGAAACCTAGAGGAGGGAAATGAAACAATATCAATGTACATAATCCTTGTAGAGATTTCCCTCTTTTGTATGATAATGATGTCAGAGCTAGAGATGTAGTTGGAGATATATAAATTTAAACTATATTGGGGTAGCTGGATTAGGTTATGACTAATAACCTTTCCATTATGAAGAAACCTACTTATCTACACTGCAGTATAAAATTTTTTTACAACTTATTACATCGGTAACCTCTATAATTCAATGATACTACAAATCCATTTGTAGTGGAGCATTGGAAAAGTCCCATGGAGAAGATATTTCTCTCTTTGTAAATTAATGAAAGGGATAATGTTGTTATGGAAGTTTATCATCTCTTATGGGATGCATAAAAATATAGTTCATTGATTCAAAACACAAATGATGAAGAGGAAATAGTGAGCATGTAATGGAATGGTTTTAAGGAACTCTTGTTGGAAAAACATTTCCCTCATGAACTACAATAAAATATGGGGAGAAAATTGTTGATTCTATGTAAAAGTGATGAGGAAATGTTTTCTAATTATGAATCCAAAATTATAATGTTATAAAGACATTATTTATTCTATACATGAAATAAAAATAGTAAGATTGACCATTTCGTTAATGGGATAAATTCATTCCTTCGAAGGGTATTAGTCTCGCATAGGAGCCTCAGCCCAGTTTTCGAGGACTCTGCAAGTTCATCCAAGAGACCCGAGGTCAAAATCAAGCAGAGGGATTATTTATGGGTCACTGTAGTAGTCAGTATAGATGCTACAATAGTAGTTACTGTAGTAGTTATTGTTTAGTACTATAAAAAGTAGAAATATTCACCAATTTGGGCCTTCGGGCTGTTGGTTGGGTCTTCAGATCCTTTAAGGACATCGGACCACCTGGGGCCTTCAATACAGTAAGGATTTCATGAAACTAAAAGACCATCTGGCCACCTCAAGACCTTCAGGACATATGATCAATGAAGTTTCCCCAGACAGACTCTACACAAAAAGGAGCATGCCCAGAGGAGGATTCAGAGCAGGCACACCCGCCCGAGTAGAACCAACATATTTGAAAGAATGAGAGGGTTTGGTAATGCCATCGAGACCAGCATGTGGTTGCACGAGTAGCTTATCTGGACGAAAATGTAAAGGTGGAGAGCTACTATCATGATGTAGATGCTTGGGAGGGGCAGTTCCTTGTAGTTATATTCTGGTTGAATTACCTAATACCTTCTAGTCATGTAACGTATTATAGGCCTACAAGCCATATATTCTTTTATCATACGAGCCTTATATGGGTTCCCCCTTATCCCATTAAATTGAAGTGGGTGATCAAAATATCAATAAAAAAGAAGTCCTTTGGTCTATTGGGGGGATGGTATTAGTCTCCCAAGACTTCCCATCGTATTAGGACATAGTGTCTTGTGATATCAAAATAGATAAATAATTATTGAAGTCTTATGAATCCAATGTTAAGAAAAAGAATAATAGGATTACAAAATGGATAAAGGGGTGATGATAAAGTGAAAATTTCCAACATACGATACTTGTGGATGGAAATACACTAGTAGCTACATAAAATAAAAATGAGTTTATTACATGTGTTAAAATAAGGGCCACTAGTTTTATGATTTCAAGGGAAATAAAGAATATATTAATGTTTAATCCCTTAATTTTACAGAGATGGAGAACTATAGAAAATATTTTACCATAAGTCAATGGAATTTGACCCAGAAATGGACATATGATGAAGGAAAATCTTTTTTATCACAATATATAAGGATAAAGTTATAGATGATGTGGGGGAAGTTAATTTAATCTTATTAACAAACATAGATAATGATTTATTTAATTCTGGGTTGTCAAACCCTTTTATATCTCCAATTTTTTCCAAGAAAATGATATATTTACCTAGACAAATAAGAAATGAGTTATTAGTATTGATTCATAATGGAAGTATCACCTTGGAAATTATGTGTTGGTCAGTTCCCATTATGACAGACAAAAATTACTTATTTCACAACTTTATAATCATCCCAATTGATGAAATTGAAATAATATTGGTATTAAATTGATTTAAAAATATGACGAAAAAAATATTTAAATGAGAAGGAAAATATGATTTGTGATGAAGATATGAAATTCCATATCCTTCTAGGGGAAACATAATCATATGATTCATGTTTAGGTCCACCCCCATCAACTTTTCGATATTTAATTCTTAGGGAATATGAGAACACACAACCTATAGAAGGAAAAGTTAATCTTAAAATTGAGGATATATCTATTATAAAGGAATAAATTGAAACAATTCCTATGGAATTACCTGGACATCCACAAGATCATGGGGTAGAGTATTCCATTAATTTAGTCCCTGATTAAAGACCTTTATCAAAGATACCGTATAGAATAGACATTGGGGAATTAGTGGAATTTTGGAAACAACTAGAGGGGTTTTTTAATAAGGGGTATATACACCCTAGTGTTTAACCTTAGAGATCCCTCAATCTTTTTATTAAGAATAAATATCGGCCTAGGAACATGTTCCTTGATTATAGGGAAATCAATGATTTTATCATAAATAACATGTATCATATGCCTCTTATTGAGTATTTATTCAATAAAATTCATAAAGATCATTATTTTTAGAATATTTTTCTTTATTCTTCATTATTTACAACTAAACTATGTGGATATTATGAAGACAACATTTAGAGTTAGGTATGGATATTTTGATTATATAGTAATTTCATTTGGTTTAAATAATAAACCCTATATTTTTATGGACCTAATGAATAGAGTATTAAATGAGTATCTTGGTGATCCTTTACGGTATTTATTACTGATTTCATGGTGTACTCTAAGAGCTACGAGGACAATGAAAATAACATTAAAATCATTATTGAGACTCTTAGAATAAAATTGTTAAATGGAAAATTAATAAAGTGTGACTTAATGAATCATAATGTTTATTTTCATCACCATATTGTCTCTATGGATGGAAACTCAGTTTATCCTATTAAGAAAAATGTAGTCTAAGAATAACCTACTTCGATGAACATAACTGAGGTATGCAGTTTCATTGGTTGGTAAGTTACTATAAAAAAATTCAAACTTTTTCTTGATTGGATAACCAGTTAACAAATATTACTTATAAAGGGGTTATGTTTATTTAGATAAAGGAATGAGAATAATGATTTAAATAATAAAATAGGAGATTAGTGAAAACTCTGGTCATTGCTCTCTTTAAGAAACAGTGTATTTGTGATATATAGTGACACAATGAAGAAGGTACTTGATTTTATCCTTATCCAAAATGATAATGTTATTTCCTAAGCATCTAGAATGTTCTAGAACAATGAACAAAACTATCTTACTTGGGATCTCGAGTTAATAGCCATAATTTTTTATTGAATATATGGAGACAATATCTCTATAGTTAATGATGTGAGATATAAACAGGTCATAATAGTCTAAAATATATATTCTAATATAATGTTTTTAACATGAGACAAAGGCGGTATCTCATTATATATAAGTATTATAATTGATCAATACCCATCCACCAAGGGAAATAAAATAAGGTAGCAGATGCATTGACCAAGAAATATCATAGTGTTATGGAATTAAAGGATTGAGAAGTATTTTATGTTCATGGATTTAGTGAATATAGATATGGAAATTATTAAGGAATGGGAAACATCACTCATTTTCAAAAAATTTCTAAACAATATTTATTATAAAAGATAAAAATTTCTTAGTATGATGATGAGAATTTTCAAAAGAAAATTAAAGCTATAAATGTTGGAAAATTGGAAGACATCATATATGAAGATGGGGTTCTAAAATTTGGAAAGAGACTATGTGTTCCATATACACCAAAGCTAAAGTGGGAATTATTCGATGATTATAATAGCATTAATTTCTCTATACAACCTAGAATCACCATGATGTATGGATATTTGAAGGGAAAATTTTTATGGGATAATTTGAAGTGGGAAATTTCTAATTACGTGTCATGTTATTTGGTCTATTAATGGGTTTAAAATGAAAAACAATCCTAGAAGAGTCATGTATCCTCTATCTTTTCCTACATGGAAACGGGATGACATTGCTATTGAATTTTTTCCTAGTTTACCAAATGTTCATAGAAATAATGATATGATATGGGAAATTGTTGGTTTACTTACCAAATATGGACATTTCCTCACTATAAGTAAAGATTTACCTCAAGAGAGACTTGAACATGTATATATTAATTATGTAATGAGAATTCATAGTGAACCTTTTTAATTTTGTTTTATTTTGATCCATTTTTTATATAAAAATTATGGAAAAGTCTTCAGAAGGATATTGATACCAATCTTTATCTAAGAACCACATATTATCCTCAAACTAATGGAAAAAATGAAAATACTCTCAAAATAATAAAATACATTTTGACTTCATGGTCACTTAACATTCAAGGTATGTGGGATCATTATTTTACTTTATTAGTGTTTTCCAATGACAATATTTTTCATTCAAGTATTCAAATAGAATTGTATGAAAAATTATACGGAAAGAGGTGTCTTAATCTAAATTATTGGGGTGAAGTTGGTGAAAAGAAACTTTTTGGCCAAGAACTTGTGGAGGAAACAAATAAAAAGGTAAATATTATTCAAACCCATATTAAATCATCTCAAAGAAGGAAAATAATCTATGATGCAAACTGAAGGAAATATTTGGTATTTAATGTGGGATATCACAATTTCTTGAAGGTATCTCAATGGGAGGGTGTTATAAGATTATGTAAGAATGAAAATCTGAGCCCCAGTTATATCAGACCCTTTTAAATTTTAGAAATAATTGGAGCTATAAAATACCATTTGAAAATTCCCCAAGCCTCTCTAATGTACACGATAGGTTCCATATATCATTTTTATGGAAGTACATTCCATACTGAATTCATGTGATCACCTCTGATGAAATGGAATTGAAACCTAAACTATCTTACTATGAAGAGCCTATCCAGATTATAGACATTAAATAACAAGTACTCATGAATCGAATAAAATGTTTGGTAAAGGTAATTTATATAAATAATAAGACAAAATAGGCAACATGTGAACCTATATAAATTATGATGAATAACTACACAACTCTATTCATGAGGCAACATTTTGGAAATTTCGAAGAAGATAATTTTTTAAAGTAGGGAAGAATGTAACACCCAAAAATTTTATGGTATATTTATTTTTAATTTCATTTAATTTTTTAAATATATTTCAATATATAGGAACCCTAATATTTTAAAAGTATGTTATTTTAGATAGCATATACATCACACAACACCAAGCTTAAATGAACTATAATAGACTATTAAAATATATTTATTTTAAAATAATCGTTATAAAAAACCATTAGATAGGTGGGCTTGAATAGTGTAAATAATATTATGAAATATATATTATATTATTAATAAATAAGAAATTATTTATTAATTCTTAGGAAAAAATGAATCAAATTTTTATAAAGTCAATTTATTCATTTTGTTCAAAAAAACAAATTTTATTAATTTTTATGATAATATAATAGAATTAATTTTTCCAATTTTGGAATATTTTTTTTATAAAATTAACATAATTTTTTAAATCTCTATTTGACAAAAATGTGAGTGAGATTTTTTTGTATATTTCTGAAAATATTGATTTTCCAATGAATAGTGAACAATAATTCTTTTATAAAAACCAATATTTTTGTTTCAACAATTTTAAAAGAAAAAATTTTGAAAAGTATTTTAAATGTAATATTATCTATATTATATTATTAATAATCCAATTAAGTTCATTTTAATCTCATTTAGGGTTTAATTTAGTATGAAAACAATTTAATACTTAAGAATACATTTTTATGAAAAAAACCTCCTGTTCATTGCATTTTAATCTTAAAATAATTTTTCCACTTACTGAAATTTGATATTAAATAATTGATCCCATATTTGGCATAAGGAGAACTAAATTTAGAAAAGAAAACCCATTTAGATTTGGTCAATATGAAAATTAACTTTGGTAATTTTTATTATTATTGTAAAGGGTAATTCAGTTAATTAATGGTTAAAAATAAAATGATATGGGGTGTAAAATGACCATTAGAATTTACTAAAATTTATTAGATGAGTCCAATTCATCCACAATATTTCTATATTTTTTATATGATCTTTTTCCACTGGGATGAGATAATGAACATTAGAATATTTTATGTAAAGAAAAGTAAAAAATGTTACACTCTTGATTTTAATAAATATAATATTTTTAACATAGGGATAATGAAATTATATTTCTGGCTATATATACTATTTTAAAAAATAAATTATTTATCATGATCATGTAAATTTATTATGAATTTTTAGTGAAAAAAATTATCTTACATTATTACACAGTGTTGTGACAATAATAATTTATTTAAAGAAAAAATAAACTAAATGATATAAAAATCATTAAAATAGTATAATTTTTAACAATTAACATGAAAAATGAAATTTATATATAAAAATGACATATTATAGAGGTACTTATACATTTTATCTTAATTAAATTATTTTCCTGATATTATTAATGTCAAACTATATAAATAGTTTTAAAATTGACATTATTAATATTTTATGAAATAATAATTAATTAAATAATTTAAAATTCATAGAAATAATATATATGGATAAAATAATGGTTAGTTAAATACATTACAATCCATTTATGGTATTTTTTCATTTTATAGCAATATTATTGACCCTTAGAGGGTAGAAAAGTTTAATATTATGGTAATTGTCAAAAGGGATAATAGGGGTTAAAACACAAATATATGGGTGAACACATATAAAATATTAAAAAAATATATTTTATTAATTTATTTAGACTTATAATCGTCTTATATTATAATTATATTAATATTTAGACATTTTTACTTTATAAATAATTTATATTAATTTAACATTTTATGAAATTCTAGAACTACCCCGCACCTCGATTATAAAAGGTAACCTACTCCCTTACTTATTTACACAATTTTGAGCCATATATATCAACAAAAACATAAAAATTACAATTATAAACATCCATATACAATTTATTTAGGTTAATTCTCTTCCATAATAGCAACCCTAGGTTAATTAAAAAGATATCTAAAAAGTGTTCATCAAAGAATAGGTTATCATAATTATCGACTCTTTCGAGTTTATTTATTCTTACAATTCCTATTAATTTGTTTTAATCATTCAAAAATAATAAATACAATATCATAACTATTCTATGATTTTATTATGAAGATGTTATAACCATATTCTATCTCTTTTCCATCATATAAAATAAATGAAAATCTCTCTTGCAAGTGTACTACTTATCGTCTTTACATTGCGGTGTAATTAATCATCATCACCAATTTACTCAAATACTTTTAAATATAGATCTAATAATCATATATGAAAATTTTGATATAATTTTACCTCTATAATGATAATATCAGATCTTCCTACTTACCTTCCAATCTACTGGAAAATGATGACGTCTCTCATGCGTATGTGTGGACTACCACCTCGATGAAGCAATGTGTTTTTTTCATTTTTATTTTAATCTAGCTATAATAAAGATAGATTTATTGAATATATATTCTATATATGGTAAAATAATGATTCTTTAAAGGTGAAATATTATTTAAAATTCTTGTTTCCACCCATTGAAAAGTGAAAACAACATTCATGTAACCGTACAACCTACCATCTCCGTGAATGATATAATTCATTTTCTATCTCTATATTTTATGGATTACTATAAATATGTTTATAATAAATATTTGTGATATTTATATTATTATTAAGTCTCTATATAAATTTAAAAATTTATCAAATTATAAGGAACAAAACTATTTAACCAAATCATACATGAAAAATGTAGTAGTTTCCACCCGTAAAAATTGATTCTAACAATGAATTGATACTAAAAAGGTGATTAAATATTATAAGTAAATCATATGTTTTATGAATTATATGTGTATGGTTTTTTGATATATGTTATATAAATTTATATTTATTATATATGTGGTTATAACATGTAAAAAGTAAATCAAACCTGAGGTGATGGATTATTTCAAAATCACACCAATATTAAGAGTTATTTATTTTTATGTTTCTACTGAGGAATATTTTTCTTCTATGTCCATTTTTTCTAAAAAAATTAAAAAAATGTTTTAATTTTTTTTACTATTATATAATTATTTTTAAATTTCATTTTTACCCTTATTTTACTTTCCACTAAATTTTTTAAAAGGAATCTTCCTTTCATCTTCCAAATAAGGTACTTTTGGACTATTCTTACAAAAGTGTGGAGGGAATTTTTTTAATATATATATCATGGACATAATTCCCAAAATTCATAACTTATAAATTATTTAAAAATTCATCTACAAGTTTAAAATATTTTCTAAATAAAATATTTTATTTATCAGGTACTAATTTTTTAGATTTTGAAAAGTTATTTTCAATATAGAAAGGGAATTTTTTTAAAGGAATTTTTCTATGAGCTTTTATGTTTTGTAAACTATATAAGCATCCTTTTCAGAATCCTATTATGATGATATACACTAATTATTCTATCTAATAAATTTTTTTAAATTCCAAATGATCATATTGACTTGGGGAATGTATTGGCATTCCATATGATTGTTATTCCAATATGGATAGTTACTGATTTCTAAGGAATGTTGAATAAGTTGAACTATTTATTCATATGAGGAATGAATTTGACATTGTATGTAATGGTTGGGGCCTAATTTATTCCCTAGATGTATGTTTAGGTCTCATGAAACAAACTATCGTGGGTTTTGGTTTCGGCCTTACCCATCCATTCAAATGTCATGGAACATGTCCATGAAGCTATTTTCAGATGTCATGGTCGAGACATCGACAATATGTTTTGGATGTATGGCATTATGAATTCTATCATTATGAATTTATTTATTTATTTCCACTTTATTATTTTATTTACTAACCAAGTATTATTCTCTAGATCATGTGTTTTTTTATATGGAATTAGTTGACCATCATTAATTATTATCATATTATTCATGGATTATTAGCTTCCCAAACACACATATAATTAGTGAGCATCTGAGATCATCCATTTATTATATTTCCTTTATATAGGATTCTAAGAAGGGTTTTATGATTGATATGCATGGATATTCTGAAGATAATAATTATGTTCTGGAAAAAAATACCCTATTTTATTTTATGTATTCAAATATAATGTATAATTCCAGAATGTATGTTGTATTACATTACCCCTGAACTATTCAGTTATTTGGGAAGAAATTATTTTTATAATAGGAAAAGATAATAAACTTACCATTGAATATAGACTACTGGGGTCAGGGTCTTTACAAATATAAAAAATTTGTTTATGTAATGAAAACTTCCTATAATTTTGAATAAAAAAGAAACATCATATTATCAATCACATTGAAGAAAACATAAAATTAAATTGAGAATGAAAAATTAAACAATATTTTTCATTTTTATTTATAATTTATAAATATGACCAATTTAGTTTTAAAAAAAGTGAGATAATTTTTCTAAAATATCGTTTCTCCTAGATAAATAAGGGATAAATTTTTAAATGGGTTCCAAATACCCCCCCCCCACACCCACTCGACTTAAATATTTTACCTAATGTTTGAGTAGTGTGACAAATATAGTAATTAGTAAGAAATAATATATTAAAGTAATTACTCTAAAATAAATTAATGGAACTCAAACAATCCAATGGTTCTGTATCTTCTTATCTCTAATCCTTTGTGAAATGATTTTATTTAAATTATTGTATTTGTTGGAGTATTTGCCTCACATAATTAATAAAATATTGGTTATTCATATAAAAATGTGATCAATGTGATATATAAATAAATTTTTAAAAAATGAATGTTGTTTAAAAGAATTATATTACATGTATTATATTAATTAAGCTAAAAATGGATTTTCAATTGGCTCAATCAGTTAAGGAATATATGGTATGAAAAAATAATATTAAAAGATTAAAAATATATTTCTTTGGTGAAAGCATGGATCAAGGAAAATCTAAGATGTGGGGAGATGAAACATCATAACACACAATAGGGTTTATTCTAGAGAATTAAATTTTCCCTTATTTTAGCATAATTACCAAAACAATGATGTGGTTCCCCTTTATTTATAAACCAATAAATCAATTAAAATATTAAATTTTTTAATATTTTTTTCATGAAATGTTTGATCATGGTGAAATTTACAAATAATTTATTTATAAAATATTGATCATGGAATGGTTGGTGCATTAAGATGTACTTTGAAATTATATTTTTGTACTGTTCAACCACACTTTGGATATTTGTGTGTGATAAACACCACTATTATATGATTTTTTCAAGTATTTACCATTCGAATGTTTTCAATGTGGGGTTTTGTCTTGAGTAGTGACCCTATAACAATTTATTATACCTATATTTTCTCATTTTTGTTAATTATATGTGACCAAGAGTGGTTATGAAATGATATTTTTTTACCTTCCATAAGGGGAATCATAACTTGAGGCTATATAATGGTGAATATAATGTGTCAATTTTTTAGTCTATTGTTTATCCTTACCTATGATATTATAGTGTGAAAGGTGTTATTACACCATAATCAGTACTTATATAACTTTAGTGGTTGTTAATTATAGTTTTACTAATAGAGTTGTGCAGTGATAAGTAGTTCCTTTATAAAATTTTCTTTTTCCCTTCTACCATTGAAATTCTTCATTTTTTACTATATTTTGATTCATTTTTTATTATTCTTTAAAGGGATCAAGTTTATATTTGATGGGACTGTCTCAATGTTTCTATACTGGAACCTATTTCTTAATAGATGTATTATCCTAAAACATAAAATTAATGAAAAAAATTAAAATAAACATAGTAGTGTTTCCTCTAAATCAACGATTTATTTATAGTAGAATAATTAATATACACAATCTACATAAATCATGTGATTAGGGGTTAGAAGGAGGTAACAAAATTTAAATATTCATATTACATTGTTATTGTAATAATCATATTCTTGATTTTACATTATTAATTTGTTTTTGGGGAGAGATTCAATTATTTATGACATAATTTTCTCTTCTTAATGAGCTCTATAATACCGAAATAAAAATCATGATTTTCATAATTATAAAAAATGTATAGCTTTGGTTTATTATGTATGAATGAAATTCAAAAACCTTTATGATATTCATTAAACTTTTTATTGAATACAAGTTCCTTGTCATGTCTATTTATGGATTCACATACCACTGGTTCAAATGGAACATTTTTTTATCCTCTCAATTCATAACTACCTATTAATATATTATTCTAGGATTCCCTAGATTGTATTTATTTAAATAATGATTATTTTAAATTTGGGGAAGAATAAACATGAATATATCTCCACAAATATGAAATGAAATCTTAACAACGTGAACATTTATAGTGGCCCTTCAAATAATAAATAAGAGACTTACTGGATTCAACAGTGCGTTTTCATCCTCTTCAATTTCTTAAAAGAGGATATTTGTAACAAATAAAATCATTCCAAAATATATTATCACACTTAAAAAATTCCATATTGTTACTTTATAAATATATCTACCATTTTTAATTCCACTATTATGGGTTTCAATTTTTATAGTCCCATCTTTCTAAAGATATTGAGCATCGTAATGTGGACACATTTTCCAAAATCACAATGGTTTTTCTAAAAGTGTATGATAAGTTAGTGCATGGAATAATGATTTCACCCAAATATTAATGTTTTCATGGGATATTCCATTGAATAATATCCAATTTCTCTTCACCTAGATAAATCATAGTCGTGTCCTATAATTTATTTTTAGTAGAATGTATTTACATATGGAACATGGTGTACCCCATCATTTGAAACATTTCCTCAATGAATATGATGTTGATCTCCATTTCCTTGAACATCATGATAAACTTATTATATTGATATTCTACCTTTAATTTCTGTATCTTTCATAGAAACACATGATTAATCGAATATGGTTTCACATCAAATTTAATAAAGAAATTTTTCATTTATATCATTAATTGTACACTTGAACTAATAAATCAGTCATGGAACATTTAATTGAATTAAAGAAATATAAATGAAACGAAATTTTAATATTGGTGTTGGTTCCCAATGAAAAAATATTATATAATTTATGATTTTTATATATTAATTTTTGTAATATTAAAAAACTTCATATCACATTATGATATTCCTTCTACATGACATATTATGTGATAATGTCCTATTATTAACTGTCACACATCTATGGCTTAATTATTAACAACATTGATGAGAACCTATAAGTGACATAAAAATATTATTATGATATATTTTCTATAGCAGGATAATATCATTTTATGGGACATAAATGATATAGGTTATCAGGAGTGGATAATTATAGGACTTTGAGGCAGTTTCTCATGGTGTATTCCCTTGGTAATTTCTAATGTAGGATATTATGAGAAAAAAATTGATCGATAAGAGATCCGCATATATATATATATATATCTTTCATTTCCCTCTCTTCCAACATGTGTATTGATCCTTAATATTTATTAATATTATTAATGGATATTATTAGTTGTCTATTTTGATTATTGATGAAATCCTAGACAAGATATGCTCTCGTCGATGTAGGATATGTTGGGTACATACCAAGTGATATCACATTAATGAATAATGTGAGAAAGAATTTTTCCCTTTTGTTCATTAAATATATTAGTTATCATAGTACCTTTGTTGGAAATCGAATATCATAAATAAATCCATGCCTGCGGTGTTTTATGGGAAGGTTCATTTCCAAAAATTAAAAGAAAGAGACATCAAATTCATTGGTTGATGACACCAGCATACAACCCATTTGATTAGAGGTATCATGATTAATGAATATTATTACATAGAAACCATTCATATGAGGTTTTATATCACTTTGATATTAAATTATTTATCTAGGGTTTCCATGGATGCATTGTAGATGTAATCCATGGATATTGAGTTGCTCCGCCTAATTCCACTAAGAAAGAGGATAGAGGGTCACTCACTTAGTGTATCAAAAACAGTAGTTAAATATTATTATTACTAAACATGTTCAAAAAAAAATATTTTCATATTTGGTTTAATAATTTCATATATTATCTTGATAATATATATTTGTTTTCTAGTTATTTGAGATAATATTTTTGAGTTGAGTATTTAATATATATTTATTTGTAATTTTATAAATATTATATTAATTTATTTACCGGTGGATAATTCGATGATATTTATTTATTAAATAAATAAACACAATTCAAGGACTAATAAATTCTGTGGAGGAATTTTGAATCATATTTAAAAGGTTTGGGGATAAATAATATAATAAATATTTATTGAATAAATTTTAAAAAATTTATTTAAGAAATAATACTATTTAATTCATGAGTTTTTTGAATGTTAGGAAAAATGATAATAATAATATTATTATTTGGACATGGTGTTCACTGTGGATTAATGAAATAATAAGTGCTCATATATTAATATTTTCATTCTAACCATAACATTAGTTAAACCGAATTATATTTTATCTAACCCAAGCTCTAGAAATTTATTTTTTCATGAACAACGGTATTCATAGGATCCTCTCAAGCCTAAGATATCTTGTTTTAAATAATGATCTCAAAAATAAGGAGAAATCCTCCAACTAGACCACTATCAATTATTGATAGAACAAAGGGGGTCATTCCTTGAAGTGATAATCATGACGATCAAAGACAAATCGTACAAGCTTTAGGATATTACACACTATTAAATAGAGATTCCATTGATGTCTCCAAGATGTTCATTGTTCAAATGTAGATCGACACAATACGGAATCTATACTTGAATCCTTCATCAAAAAGATTATATAATGTATAGTTGTTTTAAGATTCATTAATGAATAAATAATTCATCATAAGGTAATCGTTATGTCCTTAAATTAATTATAAATAATTTTATGATGATCTAGAATTTTGATTCTAGGGTTATTTGATAATTAAATCCAATAAATAATTTTAATTTTTATAGAGTTATACATTGTTTACTTTTCATAATAATTATTTAATGTAGAAAAAGGCTAATTTGGGAATTCCCTACTAACACTTATGCTATGAATCAGTTCCTACAATGATGAACATCTAATTTATAGCACCCAATATAATTTGTTTTTCATATTAGTCCCCTTTTATAATCATTTTTTATAATCAAAAAATCATAAAATTTATCACCTTCAACTAAAATCATTATTTAATTATATAAGAAAAATCTAAAAATAGTAAAATTATATTTCTGTGGTTGTTTTTATATAATCCATCTATAAATTTTCTGTGATGGAAAATGTTATTATAATAAGTCTTTTTTAAAATGGATTGTTATAAAAAAATATAATTTTTGTGATGAATATTTCAATATTTCAGAAATAATTTAATATTATGTAATCTAAGGCTACCATAAAATACGAAAACATAGTATTTTCAATAGAATTAACTATCTATCACAAAAGAGTATTTCTAATGGAATTATTATTATTATTGTAACAAAAATCATAAAAATATAAATTAAAAAATTAAAACGTTTCATATATAAAATAAATAACCATTTAACACATAGTATTTTTATCATCAAATACATTATAATGTAATTACAGGGATAAGGGATAATATAAATGGTTATAAGGAGTGAAATATATCCCTAAAACATGAATAAGTCATCATATATACTCCAGTATCTACTCATATTACTGAAACTACTACTTTTACCACTGACGCTTTTCTTATTTATCACTATTAATGTTATGTATAATATCATATTAAGCTTGTAATATCTACTTGTATTATTCCACTAATGATGACTCCAAATGGGATCACTATGAGATTACTTATGGCCTCTTAATAACACCATGAAAACTAGAAGGAATTGATCGTTAACCAATGATGATCACCCTGTGTTTCTTGATTCCATTCAAGATCATTTTCATCAATGATGCCTCATCAAAAACTAATTCAAAAGAAGCATGATCCTCAGTCTTAGGATGAATATCCCATGTGTAAGAATTCATAGACTCATATATCTATTTTAAATATGATTTCAAATTATAACAGTAAAAAATTAATCAAAATTATTTTTAAAACCCAAAAAATACTAACCATAATCTAATTCTATCTCATATAGTTAATCACTCATATAACAGTATCAATGTACATACATATATATAGATAAAAATTCATAACACAGAGATATACAGTGGGATATATAAATATAACATTAAAATGGTATATAAATTGTATATATAAATTAATAAAAAAATTGCATTCCATATGTCATCAATAAATACTTAACACATAACTCCAAACTATGTGTGTGACCTCCTTCCTCCCCAATTTTTTAACTTAATTAAGATCTCCTCTCAAAATTCTATCGTATCTAATTGGATAATAATACATCACATACATGGGTTGGGATGTAGTCAGGTTGATGACAGAAGTAAAAAACAATAAAAAACTATAACAAAAGCTTCATCCATGGATTCATTTCTGAGATTGTGTATAAACTCATGAAAATTCTCAAGCATTAAAATATCTCATGCCTCCCATATAGAGGATATCAAGCTCGTATCGACTAGAGATCATAATTTATCAAAAAAAATTGTATTTTCTTCCAAATTACATTCGCCATGTTGATACTAAGAAACATCATCTTTCCCAAAAAAATGAAATAGATGAAAACCAATAATGTTAATAATTTCAAATCTTTAGAGATATAATTTCTTAGTTTGACACTTATTTATGCATTATGAAACAAATTCTAAATTTTATGGTGTAAATGATATAAATGTTTCAACACCCTCAACATTGACATAATTTATACCCGAACCAGAAGGATTTTGAAAATGATTTATCCAATCATTATCTCACTATAAAAATGGATGTCTTATTTATTGGTCTAATAGTTTTCATAAAATTAATACTATTTAGTATAATATACAATCTTTTTAACATTAATTAACACTAATTAATACTATTTAATATTAATAAATATAATTTAATACTAATTAACAATAATTAATACTAATTAATACTAATTAACATTAATTAAAATTAATTATTAAAAATTAACACTTAATTTATAATAGTTTTTTATAATTTCCACAAATTAATACTAAATTTCATTAATTTCCCTTAATTAATGCTAATTGTTTAGAAATTATATTTTTACAAATTAATAATAATTATCAGATATTATTACTAATAATAACTATTTGTTAATAATTATTACTAATTTCTACTAATTATTACTAATTATAACAATTTTTTTACTAATTATTACTAATTATTACTAATTATGGACAATTCATAAGAAATAATACTTCTGATTAATCTAATGGAAGATAATAATTGAGAAATAAAATATGAGAAATTCCTAAGAAATATTTGTCACTATTAATCAGATTCAAAAGAATAATTATGGGTGGATGATCTATAATTTCTATAATTTAATACAACTTTCTATTAATTTGAACTAATTTCAAGAAATTTCAATTAACTTCTTTGAAATTAACATTAATTTGTTTCTAATTATTAAAAAATTATGATTATTACAAATTATTTTATAATTTATAATATTTTTTACAAATTATTATGAATTATTAACAATTATTAAATTTTATTTCTAATTATAACAAATTATTTCTAATTACTCCCAATTAATACGATTTATTATTATTTATTATAATTACTAATAATTAATTATATTTATTAATAGTTAATACTAAATAATAATACTTATTATTGTTTACTAATTACTAATTATTGCTATTTAATATTAATTACTACATTAATTGATTGGTAGTATTTTGACCTCTTATTTTATTAATTAATACCAATTTTTATAATATTTCAAATTACTATTAATTACTACTAAATATTTATATTTTCTCATTTTTTAGTGACTAATTTTTTAATTTTCTTATAATAATATAATATTTCGAACTATAATTTATATTAATAATATTATTACTAAATAATTGAACTATTTATTTAATATTAAATATTAAGAATAATTTAAAACTGAACTTCAATTTTTTGAGTTCAATATTTAATAATTTAAACAATTTAAAACATTTTTTAAATTTTAATAAATAACACATGATTAAATTATAAGTAAATACTAATAAATTAAATTGATAAATAAATTATATAGTAAAAAATTAATAAATCAAATAAATAACTATTTTAAAAAATGATATAAAATACGTTACAAATGATATTTGTATTAAAAAATAAAGATTTATAACCCCAAAAATTTATTCCCAAAAAACTTGAGAGTTTGATAGATTTTAAGTGAGATTGAGAGATTGAGAGGGTAAAAGATATTGATAATGCATGAGGGGGAACTCTTTTTTATAGAATGTTTTTTTGGGATGTTTAATTTGTGATAGATGATCCAAAAAAATTATCAATAATTTTAAATATTATATATAGATATTTTTTATTTAATTAGGTATTTTAAATAGGTCTTTATGGGAGTTAAATATTCTGTACAATAAATCCTAACAATAATAGAATTCTTGTTTATATAAAGAATATTTCTGATGGAAACAATCCATCATGAATGAACTTACCAAAAAAATATTTTTGAATGAAAATAAGTCCATCCAAAATAAGTATTTTATCATTACTATTTGTGACATATTTTTGATGTATTCCACAAATAATATTTATCCATATTCTCATACACAGTGGTGCAAAAATTATATGTGAATAACATTATGTCTTTAGTAGATACTTGTCATAAAAAAATATATATTTGTAATGGAAATATTTTTCTATCACTAATTTTTTTGGACCACTATTTATGATAGACATATTTTCTGCTGCAAACATGCCATCCCAAAAAATAAAATTTTTCCATGTTTAACCGAAAAGAAAAAAACTAATTCAAGAATTATAAGCCGCATTTATCAACCCAAAAAAATTAATCAATTAAGAATTTATTAACATATCAATACGTCGCTTATGTTTTTTGGAAGCCGTAATATTGAATATTAATCAATTATCAAATAAACTACAATTTACATACATAAATTACAGCATATCAAGAAGGACTTATATGTATTTATATAGTAATTAAAACTCACATTAACTCTTAACATCATTTATCTCATTTATTTCTATATAAAAAATTGGAATGATTATTAAACCCAAAAAAATAAATTATTGACTAAAACATTTCAATGACACAAACCTTTAATTACCACCCACCTTTATCCAAGACATATAATTATTCTAAATTATTCATTTTACCCCAAGTCATACTCAATTATTTATAATTTGAAAAATGAATATATAATATTTTAATAAAAAATAATCTTCATTATTTCACGTTAATGAATTTTCAGGATTTGTACTCGAATTAAAAAACAATATCATGTAAAAATATCATAGGATAATTAAATAAAATTATAATATCTACCAAAATTAATATCAAAATCACATACCACATGATTCTTCAAAAATCATTATAAGTAATAGAAGTAGAATTCCTCCATTAACCACTACTAGAAGTTCGATTATAAAACCACATGAGGGATTAAAAAAAAGGGAGTTCATTTCCTTTATTATATTACCTTCATATTGAACTCTAATCCACCACCCAGACAAAATTAAATGTTAAATAGGAATGATAGACATGAAATAAGAAGATGGAGATCAATATAAATAGAATATTTTTTATTTTAGACATGAGATTATAGATGAAATAGAGAAATTAGTAGCTCATCCATCGATTGATCCACCATGTTAATCTATTTTTTCCTAAACCGTGACCAGATCAAGGACACATCTATGGGGAAAATTTAACGTATAGAAAAAAATGAAATTATTTAAATAATTAGATTAAAAAACTTTTTCCAAATCTACCAATGAAACTGAATGTAGTTTTTATAGAAGGGAATGTGTTATCTCAAATAATTCCTTATTTAAAAGCTTTTGAAGATGCAACTATCTTAGAAAAGCCTTCTCTAGTAGTTTATTAAAGAAGGTGTTGCCTTAGACATCACCTTAACTCACTATTTTTTAAATTTTAAATTTTTGTTTTATTTATCTATAAATATATTAAAAAATAAACATTATTTAACTGTTTTAAATTGTTTTTACTAAAATTAATTTATTATGAAAAAATTATAAAAAATCTCACCCAATATCTCCTTTTATATGGGTGCAGTCCTTTACAACTTTTCTAAATTTTCATTGTATGACTCAAAAACCACTTTTTAAGGGATTTAACCTTGAATAATAATTTCATGATAATAATTATGTCATTATAGTAATAATATATATATATATATATATATATATATATATATTCATGATTATAGATTCATGACCCCCAAGTCATGGGATCGAAAAACAAAAGATAATAAAGTTATGATAATTATTAATAGACAATAATGTCATGATATTATTACTAATAAATTAAGGATAATTATAATTACTAATTAATAATATTTACTAATTAGTAATAATAAAAAAGTAATTCATAAAAAAATTAATAATAATTAATTTTAGTAGACTAATAAATAATATATTTAATAATGTATTTTTAAATAACTACTAATATTTAATAATTGACACCCATTTAAAAAATTATAACAATTAATTTGTAAAAAATAATTAATAATATAATTTTTAATAATTTTTAATAATTACTAATAATTTGGTAATAAGTTTCATAGTCAATAATATAAATTAAATTAATTATAAACTAAATTAATTATATAATTAAAACCCTAATAAAATTAGTATATTTAATTGTCTAGTTAACAACATGTAAATATTATTACATAATTTTAATATAATTAATTATATAATTTATGATCAAATTATTAAAGTAATTAATAATACTTAGTTATAATTTATTTTTTAATATAATTTGGAATGTAGTTAATTATATAATTAATAATCATTATTAAATAAATAATATAGTATAATCAATATAAAATTATATACAGTATCATCACTCATTCATTTTTACATGAGAAGATTAGTTGTGAAATAAATAAAAATAACATTTGGTTATTATAAATATAGTCGGGTACAACATAAGAAGAAAAACAAAAGCAAGAAATATTATTTTGAAAATTAAATTTAACACAGTAAATCAAAGAATTAGAATTAATATTTTGTTATATGTAAAAGGGTTTTCCAATAAATGGAATTTTATAGTGTAGTAAAACACTGGAATGTATCAATTGATACTTTTCATTCTCTTTAAATTTATTTTTCTTCATGTATCTTTCTGGAGTAAACTTTTTTTCAATATCCTTAGATGGTGATGTTAAGACACTAAAACTATTAATCATTTAAAGAGAAGTATAATTTTTTGTTAATATAAATAGTCATGTTAAAAAGATTAAAAACATATAAAAATGAATATTAAATCCCAAGAGAAAAATTTATATTTACTATGATTTCAGTGATAACTCACATATATATACTAGTTACATGATTTTTTTAAATTAAATAACATAACTGTACCTTTCTCATTACAAAGATAAAATCAATACACAGAACTTCAAAATTAGATAACACAATTAATTATTATATAATTTATTTTGATTTTAATTAAAAGAATTATTTTAAATATTTTAAATTTAAGGATGGTAAAATATTGTATCTGAACACTATAATATTTGTAAAACTCCACTATAATTTTATGAAATCCAAAGAATTCATTTTGGTTTATGATCAAAAATCTATTTATATATGGATTTAATAAATCCATCATTAATATAAAACTTGAGTAAAAATAAAAAGATATTATGTAGTGATGTCTATTAAAATTATCTATCATCTAAGTCCTAAGTTGATAGATTTTACAAGTTATTAGAATAATTAATAAAAATAAGTTATAAGTACATAACCTTACCTTCATATTCATCATCATGATGCAAAAAAGGATGAGGCCAGTTAGTTGCAAATGAGGTGAGATATAATATAAAATTTGATCAGACCATGAATGTTAAAGGATGATGATGGTCCATATATGTGGTTGATCAAAAGAAATGATATTATTACAAATAAAAATTCTGAATAGTCCAAATTTCTAGGGAAAATATTTAAATAAATAACACCAACTTATGATAAGTGGTTTTCCAAAATTTAGAAAACCCAAATATCAAGACATTGGGTATTAAATATTCATGACAATTAAGTGGCCACTAAAATATAACAATATATATTATTATAAGAATTATTATCTATAAATTGTGGAATATGATTATTGTTTTCTCCATCATTAATAACTATAATATGATCTATAAACAAAGTAAAATGAACATCTTCTTTAAAAATAATGACCCAAAACATGTTTTTTGTGATTAGGGTGGTGTTGTTTGCTTTTATCCATATCATCAATACTCGATATAGAACATTTAATATCATGGAAGATGATATAAAAAAATGTTAAAAAAATGAAATTTTTCATCAAATTAATAGTACATTATTTTCATTATTCAACTATTATAAAATTTTATGAAATAGAAAAATAAAAACAAGATAAATTATATGATTTATGATTTATATAATCTCTGAATTGAATGAACATATCAGAAATAATGAGAGTGAAAAACTATTTTAAATGATATATGATAATATTTTATTCTAGAAAATAAAAATCAATTTTAAAAGTATAACCCCAGAATAAAGAGTCATGAATGTAATAAATGGGAAATTTTAGGGAGCGATGTACACAAAAATAATTCTTTCATAAGTCTTCAATCACCATAAATATTTATATATATATATAGGCTTATTCATCATACTGTATCCATTAAAACTATTGTTAATAAAGAAATATATTTTTAATTCCATAAAAATATAGAAAAAGATTACTCCATAATGAATAAAAAATATTTTACTTTTTAGAAACAACTAAAAATAGTTTTCAAAAATAAGGATATTCAGAACAAAAAAAGAAGTAAATTTTTGGAGAAGAAAGATTGTTGTACAATAATTTTTTATTAAGTGTAATTTTTTACCATAAAACTTTTTATTAAAGAATAAAATCTCTAATGGATATGTATATATGAAATTATTAATTAACCAAAATATATATATCATGAAATGTTTAATAAAAATAAATAAATGAGTTTCTAAATAAAATAAGGAAAAAGAAATACTCCACTTGAGTGTTTCATAAATCATGTATAACAAATGATTCTTATTGTGTTTTTGAAATTGGATTTATTGGCCTCAGGACTCAAACGATAGGTACCTTTCATATTTATAATGACTTGAGGTAGCATGACCATCTATTATTGGAATGAATTTGCTTCCATAAAAATTAAAACCTTTAATTCTAATAGTTACTGTAAATTTTTTAACACATCTATCTTCTATAAAATTGAAATATATATATATATATATATAATATTATGAATTTTAAATATTGGATACTCTTACACATCCCAAACTTCATGATTCAGTCCTTTTAATCCTAGTTTTTCATTGTCAATAGAGAAAATTTTTCCTTCAAAATAATAGGAAATTAGTCCTCAAATTTCCCTTAAAATATGTTATAAAATTTAAACATAGAATACCATTTCTCAAAATCATATATGATTAAAAATTATTTTAATCTATTATATGTATGGTAGGATAAAATATATCAATGGTATAATATAAAAAATAAATATTGAATCTCATTATATTCTATTTTCTTTTTTACATTATATAAAATTGTTTTCATGTGAGTAATTTCCATAATAAATTATAATTCATGGAGGTATCTAATTATAAAACCATTCCTATATTTGTAAAGGAAACTATAGAACAAATAAAATTTTATTGACAATATAAAATGTAGATTCAAAAAAAGTTATTGAATTTAATATTTATACATAAAGTTGGAAAAAATTCACCACTACTATTTTTATATTGAAACATCCAATAGCCAACTCAGGGATAAATTGGGGAACCTAATAATTCTCATTTTATATATATCAAGGTTTAATAACCTGCAATGTGTAAATCCACTTAACATTAATCATGTTTAATGTATCCAAACCATCACAAAATTAAGAAACAATTTTTAAACAATAGGAATGGAAATAATAATAAAATATATTTATATAAATATTCCACATGATGCTCTAATATTATTAGTTCTATCACATGTAATTTAAAACCTAATATCAAGTCCTTATCATAATGAAAATGGAAAATAATGAAATGATTCAAAAATAATGAAGGAATAAAATTCAGACACACCGTACACTTTCTTTTAAAGAAACTTTCAATGTTGAGGATCTAATTAAACAAAACAAAGTATATGGTACAATAACTATAAACACAACCTAATTATAAAGAGATTAATTTATTTTATATTCATTAATCATGTATAATTTTTTGGAATGTCATGATTTTATGATAATAAAATTCATAAAAATGAAAATATTTAATTTCAAAAATATATTTTTCTCTTAAACTAAATTTTTTGAAATATTTTGTTTTCAATTTAGAGACTCATAGTATAATATATATATATATACATGACCTCATTAATGTCAAAGTAACTAATTTTAATTACCTAAATTGTGAAAAATAAAAATTTATGAATCTTCATTCCATTTATCTTTATCATCATAATCAAGTACCTATTAGCCATGATTGGTTTTATTTAGATAAAAAATCATGAATTTTAAGTGGAAATCATATAACAGATGATAATAGAGGCTTGAGATCCTGGAGGTTGATTAATCCTATTTATTTTCTTTTAGTTAAATCAATATAATGTATACAGAAGTGTAAAAAAATAAAAATCTAAAAAAACACTCCCCAATTTTTTCTACTATTTTAATCCATTAAATGAGGCATATATTTTTTTGGGAAATCCACTATAACTCATTTCACCTCTTGGTAAAAAATGAAATTAAAAAATCATGAAAATGTCTAGGTAAATTATATTGAAATCCACCATAACTATTAGAAAATATTGAGATGTACTAAAGGTTATATGATAAAAACCAAATGGATAATTTATAAAAAAAATTAGGTAAAATTTTAGTGGTATCTATAATATGGAATGTATGTTCATATAGTTCATAGATGACTATAGAATACCTTAAAGATTTAAGGTCATGGGAAAATATTGGATAAAGTGTTAGAATGAGGGAAATTATAATGGAGACTATCTAAAAGGTTTTTAGCTAGATACATTTCTAGTTCAATTTAATATGTTATTATATACTGAGAAAATAAATTCGGAAGATATACCAACCATTAGTATGAAAAATGAGTCTCAATTCACCCTAAAAAACAATAAGTAAATGTAAAGTGGTATATATTTCCCAAACCCTATAATTTATTTGATAATTAATTCAATATAATATATTTATGAATATATTTAGTATTCAGGACATTAAATTATTTAGACCCACGAAAATAGGATCATAATTTGATATAGGGGTGTCCAATCTTTATGACCATAAGTCTTTATTTTGACTAATTCATGTGAAAAAAATATGTTTAAATATAATTGAATCATCCATTTTAACTATAAAAATAAATAATTTAAATGCATGAATATCATTTTCAATGGGAAACATAATTTTAAAATGGATATTAATATTCCATTGATATCAACATGTATATATCATATGCATAAATTTGTAATTATGTATTCATTGATCAAAAAAAGTAATCAATTTCAAATATAATGTTAACAAAACTAAAAAAATACCCTATTGAAAAATAAATTATTCAATGACACATAAGGATTCCTTATTCATAAATATAAAAGAAATTATCAATGGGGAAAAGTTAGATCATCTTAATGAACTTGAGTTTTCTGCAATGGGTACCTTTTAGGATAAGAGTAAAGCAATATCTTCAACAATAAAATAATCTAGGAGTAGAGGATGAACATTTTGGATGATACCATCAGTGAAATATAATGGATTTCATGAACAAATATTTGGATATAGAAGAAGAATTGAAAATTGTATGGAATTTCATATCAAAAGAGTATATAGTAATGTAGAATCCATTCATGTGATGATAAGACCATGCTTACAACCTCAGTAGCCTATCTCCATGGAAAGAAATTTTATTTGGGATGAAATTTATTAATGTGATTCTATATATTAAGAATTGTAAATTTTTTAAAAATTTAGAAAATAAAAGTTACCTGATGTCTAAGGGTTAGGGATTGTGTGATGTAACATTCAAAAATTTGACGCATTCAATATAAAAACAAGAATGGGAAAACATAATGAAATTTTAAGTAATGAAATTAAAAATGGTGAAATATAGTATCAAATCCTTAAATCGGTTCAAGAGGGAAATTATAGGATTCTTGTTCATGGATCGTGATCACATATTTGGTAGGTCTATGTGTTTTGACCATATCCACAATATTTTTGACCTATTGGTGGGGGTGGATCCATAAAGGTTTTCATCTTTGATTTTAAAAAAATAAAAATAAATAATAAATTTATATTCATAGATAAATTATGAAGAAATCATGGACACGTTGATGTATATATAAAAAGGGTTTAAAAATAATAAAGAGGTGATAATTGATGGAAGAGGATGGTGAATTATGAAAAATTAGGAAAGGGTGATGGAATGGCGCAGAGGCAGAGAGGTGGAGGTGAAGATGATGAGCCATGGACATAGGTATTAAATGCATTAAAGTTGGGAAGAAGTGATGTGAAGACTAGGGTTGATGAGAGATAGGGGAATGTGAGGGGATTGTGTACAGACAATTGATAATTGAGGCATGAGGAGGAGTAAGGAGAGGGTTAGACGTGCACATGGTGGAATAAGAGGGGGACATGTGCACATGGAGATGATGAAACCAGAACATGGATGAAGGATAGGGTGAAACATGTGCATTGAGATTTCATAATTTATTACAGATAATGAATGAAGATATATATATTTAATAATTGATTATAAGAAAAAAATATTATGTATTTAATATGAATTAATAATCAGAACAATGTAAGGATATATTCCAAATATCCTAACACATTTATTTTAATAAATGAAAATTATAGTATATATAATGAATAAGGTTTCAGGGAATACAAACGCTTCCATCATTATAAAATAAAAAAACAAGAGATAGAGAATTTAAATATAATTTGAAGTCAAGATGGCACTTATTGTTTTTCTCCTCTAGAGCCCATATATTTTCTTTTTCCACTAACTCATGGATAATTTCCTATTCTACATTTCTTTTCTTTCCCCAAAGGACCAGGATCATAATTAGATCACCAATCAGAATTGACAATCAAATTATATCACACACTGTATTTCCAAGACAATTCCTGAATGTCCAACTCTGGGTTGGATCAGTGGTTGATATTAATGATGAAATATATTAATTCCAACATTGTAAGGTGGTCATTATAGGTAAATTATTGAGATTCCATTTTTTAAAAATATATAATCATCTTATATATAAATCCAATCTACATTTCCATCACTGATGCCTAGAGGTAATCTCTCCCACTCATGTTTCTTTAGTGGTTTGAGGATATCATTTTTATATCTTGTATCCTCACATTCCTCTAATATGTATTTACCAAATATATCATAAATGTCTTATATTTCATTAGAAAAAATATAGCCTCTACTTATTATAATCAATATCCACATCGACCATTCCATTCAACACATATTTTCTATGGAATCCCTCATCTAAAACCCTCGTTTCACCCTTCCATTAGGATCTATTACCGCCCCTATCCTGGATGGAGCATTACTCTTTGGAAACACTAGCAAAAAGGGTTTTTTTAACAACTAGAAACATATACACCCAAATCCAGTTCTATAAACATAATCTTTGTATATATGGTTTTGATATGAATAAATGTGACACAACATTAACAATAAATATTTTTACAACAATAAAAGAAAAACATTGGATCACTTATATACGAAATGACCTTTTATGTTTAAAATTCTATATAACTGAGATAAACTCTTATATATCATTAATAATGTCTTTATATGAGTATTTTTTCCACTATACACAAATTTTATTATTCCACATTAAATATTTATCATCTCTCACATGAAACCCTTCTAGGTATATCTTAATTAGTATCTTCCATTATAACATAAGGAAATAGAATCATAAGAAATGAGTGACATAAAATGCTTAGTAAGGGTAAAAATATTAATTAAATATTTAATATATATAGTGATCGTGAGATTATCAAATGGGAATGAAGATAGTTATAAAAAATAATAGAATTCATACCCATTAAAACATGGACCATAAAACATATGTTCATGGAATAATGATTTAGAAATATACAACTGTGAGAGGATGATGGAAAAAATGGGGAAGGTGAGTGAAAACCCCAAACCTGGGGATCTAGGTGAACCTCTGGTGGTTGTTTCGAATGCAATTAAAAATGAAGATCACCTATCGGGATCCTTTTTGGAATGAATCAGTCATAAAGAGATGTTCTCGATCTCAAAGAAATATTTTGGGGTATCTGATTCCTATCCTCCAGTGGCCACTGACCTAGGGCAGAATTTTGCGGACGTTGTGAGGGTTGATTCTGGGCCTGATTTTTCCTTTGATTCACCTCCAATTGGTCGGATGATTATGAAGGGGAGGGTTTCCCATGTGTCGGCTGATTAGGAGGCGGTTGAAGAGAGGGATAATCTGTGTCGGTTCTCAATAATTTCTCGTCTCCTGATTCCCAAGGGTGAGAGCCTCTGGAAGTTTAATGATCTAACTAAAAGGATTGTGGAGGTGTGGGGTTTTGAGGATTAGACCATGACTGCAATGAAAAAAAGGTATTACCATGTGCTATTCCCTTCAGATGAGTGTAAAAGAAAGGCATTGAGCAAGGGCACCATCCTGCTGAGGCCTGGTTTTCTGAACATTCAGGAGTGGGATCGAAATTTCAATACCATGAATGGCTGTAACACATATGCTCAAATATGGATTTAGATATGTAGGATAAATTGGTTCTATTGGCACCCAAGGATTCTATGGTACATTGACTCTGTTATTGGTAATCCTATTCGAATAGATCAGCAGATAATTAAACCATGGTTTGGGAACTTTTCTCGGGTTTTGGTGGAAGTGTATATACCAGCCACTCTTGTAGAGGAGGTTGTTCCGACGACGTAGGATAATAGCATGAAGTTGGACATTGTCTATGAGCAGAAGCCTAAATTCTTCTTGGGCTGTTTGTTTTTTGTCTATCTAATGGTTGAATGTAAAATAAACAAGGAATGTAGTGTATGTAAATTGAAGGGGAATGATGATTCCACATGCAGGAGGAGGAAAGGAAAGGAGAATGTTTCACATGACCCCCTGTCTACGGATGTGGTCAATCCAGGGGTGATGGCAGCATGGGTGGGGATTGTCTCAACTGTGCTCCTAGACCAACGTTTGAAGGAAGGGGTTGATTTTGGCCAGCCTTTTGAGAATCATGAAGGGTAGGAACATCATTTGATCAGGGATACAGGGGTGGTGGAAGGGCCTGCGATGGTTGATGGGGTGCCTAGTGATGTTTTCCCTAGTGAGACTGTTGCACAGGATACTTCTGTAATGCAAAGCACACCTCAACTAGTGGAGGGTGTGGTGATTTATAATGTTGCAGGGTCGATGATGGAAGCTCTGGTGTCCAGTGTTGTGGATGCTGTACAGGACATTTCTGTGGTGCATTGCACACCTCAGTCTATTGAGGCTGTCAAACCTATTATCGACGGTGGTGGGTATGCTAAGATCATTGTTGTATTTGATCCGGGGGGGGATTTCATTCATACGTTTCCCTCCAAAGCAGCTAAGAGGAAACCAAAAATGGGTAGTGATCCATCTCACCTAAAAGATCACAATAAATTCACACCTTTGAATGTAAAATTCTGGTCTGATGATGTTGATGAGCCTCAACCCTCGGATCCAGTTGCTTCCATTCCTGCTAGTGCAGCAGAATCTGCTGTTGGGAGTCTACCTGTGCAACCTATCACAGGGGATGACATTAATAATGTGCCTCAAAAAGTTGAGGACTCTGTACATGTTGTGGCTGAAACACATGGGAAAGATGATACTTCCATCATAGGGGACTATGTCTAGACGCCTCAAAGCATTGGGGACACTAGGGATGTTGCCACTGCTATAGTGAAGGGTGTTGGGGATCTGATCAGCAAACCTGGAGCTACAACTAACTTTCAGGGTCTAGGGAAGAAGGTCGAGGGGATGAAAGGAAAAGGAAAAACGCCTCTGGTGTCACAGGGTTTCCCCCAGACAAGGGGTAAGACCCATCCTCAATGAAGGTTCTCTTCTGGAATTGTCAAGGGTTGGGGAACTCCCAAACGGCCAGATCCCTTAGACATTACATTATGTCCCGTAAGCCTATGCTGGTTGAAATTTCTGAACCTAAGTTACTCTTTGACAATTGGAAAGGTTTTAAATGGGATTCCATGGGATACAAGTTTGTGAAACATGACATTCATGAAATTGGGATGGATAATTTTTGGGTATTTCAGTATGAGTCTATATATATTACCTCCTTCATGGATAAGTCTCAGAGTATTCTTCTATCTTGTAGTTTTAATGATTATGTTTTTTCAGTGTTATTTTTTTATGCCTCCAATTCATATATTAGGAGAAGGGAGTTAGGGATGAGCTTAATGTGGCATCTAGGTGAATGGATCATCCATGTATTTCTGTGAAAGACTTTAACACAGTTTTGAGGCCTGAGGAAAAAACTGGTGGGAATTTAAATAGGGTTGCTACTTCTGATTTCTCCATTTGCATTGATCAGTGTAATTTTGTTGAGGTCCAGATTGCTGGGGCTGAGTTTACTTGGTGTAGATACACCTGGAGTGGGAGGCAAGCTATCAAGCTTGAAAAATGTTTTTCTTAGATGAGTGATCATAATGTTTCTAATGGGATTTCTGGCTTTACACTCCCTAAACATTACTCAGATCATAACCCGATTGTGGTAGAAATTAGAACACATTTTACCAGGTCAAGTCCTCTGACTTTTAAGGTTAATATTTGGTGGATCATGGAACCTGCATGCAGGTAAAGGGTGTTAGAATCATGGAGGACTGAACCAATTGAAAGTCCACTCCAGAGGATTTCTCAGAAACTGAAATTTATCAGGGATAGTCATAGGGAATAGAGCCGAACGTCTTTCTCAAAAATTGATTCTGACATCAGGGATGCTGAGGAAGGTCTCTCATTTGTCCAGAACTGTGATAAGCATCAGGATAGCCCTTCTAGAGAAGAAATTCGGGTTCATAATAAACTGAATGATATTTTAACAATCATGGAGAGGTTGATTATAAATCAATTGAATGTTATATGGTTAAGGTATGGAGATAGAAACTCTAAGTTTTTCAATAGGTTGTATCTGGAGAAAAGAGAACGGACAGCGGATAAAGCAATTAGCATCAATGGTCAGTTATTCACTTCTAAAAATGAGATTGCTTTCAAAGTTGTGGAACACTTCAAGGGACTGTATTCTGACAATACACAGGTTAATATACATAGAATGGTGGGAAATATCACCTCATGAAATTGGAATTATGACAACCAGCTTCTTGTCACTCCCCCTCTCAAGAAGGAAATTAGAACAGCTCTCGTATCATTAATGATGACAGTGCCCCTGGTCCAGATGGGTTCACGAACAAATTTTTTGTGTCTTTCTGGGATGTTCTGCAGGGTGATATTATTCTTTCCATCAAGGACTTTTTCACTCATTCTTACTTGCCATATGGGATGAAATCTTACTTTATTGCCCTATTACCTAAGAAAGGTAATTCTCTTGACATAAAGGACTTTAGGCCAGTGGTTCTGGGAAATGTTATCCCTACGCTGATCAGTAAAATCCTTGTGAATAGGTTGGGTAGGGTGGTTGGTGGTATGCTTACTGATAATCAATTTTGTTTTGTTCCTAGAAGGAATATACAGGAGTGCCTTTTCACTGCCTCAGAAAGTGTCAATCTCATGAGAAAGAAGGCGAAAGTAGGAAACATTGCTTTGAAAATTGATATTTCAATGGCTTTTGACACACTTAAATGGTGTTTTCTTTTTTAGGTCCTTAAAATATATGGATTCTCTAATGATTTTATCAAATTGATTAGCACCATTCTATGGTCATCACGGTTGTCTATTTTGATTAATGGTACACCTAGGGGTTTCTTTCTGTGTACCAGAGGTTTGTGACAAGGAGAACCACTCTCTGGTCTTTTGTTTGCTATTGTTGAGGACTATGTTAGCAGATGTATTAATGATCTTTCACACATGGGTATGCACAAGAGAATTTGGGCCGGAATGAATGAATTTTCTCCATCTCATTTGTTGTATGCTGATGACATTATACTGTTCAGGCAAGCCTCTAAGAAGACTATTTCCTCTATTAAGGCCCTTTTCAACATTATGAGGAAGTGGCTTGTCAAGCGATTAGCTAGGAGAAATCCTTCATTGTTTTTGGAAATGGTGTCATGAATGGGAAGTAGAACAAGATTTCTTGATCTCTTGGGGTTAGAAAAGGATCTTTGCCCTTTCAATACCTTGGCGTTACCTTATCCTGGGGAAAGGTGAAGAGACAATATTTGGAGGGGATTTATTATGGTATTCTTAACCAACTTGCTAGCTAGAAAGGGAAGGTGATGTCCATGGATGGGAGTATATGTCTTGTCAACTAAGTGATAACATCTAAATGTGTATACTCCATCTCTATTTATTAGTGGCCCTCGGGACTCATTAAAGAGATACAAAGTCTAATCAGAACATTGTCTCGACAGGATCAATTCATGATCGCAAGCTCATTACTGTTGCTTGGAAGGTGTGCATCAAGCCTGTTGAACTTGGGGGTATTGGGATTAAAGACCTCAGGAAATTTAATGATGGAATCATTGGGAAGTTCACCTGGGATCTAATATCCAATGATAATTCTGGTGATTTTTTAGTTAACTGATTCAAAGGATGGTTAATGAATGGTTATAAATATTACCTTGATTCATCTTTTTGGGCTGGCCTCAAATGCTCCTTCATGCAGATTATGAATGACATGAAGTGGTTGGTTTACTGTGACTCTAACCTCAATGGATGGACCACGAATTGGTTTTATAGGCCAGTTTAAAACATTATGGATATTCCCTCTGGTGCAGGGCATTTTTCCATTGCTGAATTTGTTTCTAATAAGCATATTTTTGATAGCGTGATACCTTCTTAGGTGGAGCTGGAATTTCAATATTATGCTCTCATGGGCTGTGACACATTGATATGGAATCATAATAGGAATGTCCACTTTACTAGTAGAGATCACTATCAGTTTGCTTGTGGGGATCTTGTAGTTTTCTTGCATGGCTCAATAAATATAGGTCCACTTTCATTCGGCCCTCTCGTTTCATTCTTATATGGAGAATTTGGAAGACCAGTGTTCCACCTCATGATCAGCTTAAGCGGTCTGGGTTTATGTTTTCATCTGCATGTTACTTATGAATGCACGCTAAAGAAGATGTTCAGAACCTGTTCGTGGAGTGTTCATATGCCAGGAGGTTGTGGGATTACATTGGAGATCTGTTTGGGCTGCAGGTGCACTGGCTACCAGTACTGGACCTGCTGGCAGGGCTGTCCATTTTCTGTTTCAGTGAGTAGGTGAAGAATTTTCTTCTAGTGGCTGTTGCGGCTGTGATTGCAGCCATATGGGATACTTGGAATGCTGTAGCCTTTGAAGATAGGAAGGTGCATATTCGGGATGGCATGATTACGATTCATCAGGAGGTTTTTTCTGCTTCGAATGTCCAATCTGGTGTGATGTCTAGCACTGTTTCAGACTCACAGATTATGTGATTACTTGGGGTTTCTGGGCAGCCTCGGAAGCCGAAAATGACTAGGTATATTTGCTGGATTCCTCCGATCAACCTGTGGATCAAAGTGAATGTGGATGGAGCTTCTTCCTGTGCAACAGGCCCATCGGGGTGCGGTGGTCCTTTTCGTACGTACTGTGGCTTTTTGAAAGGATGTTTCTATCAATTCACTGGTGTTGATGTTGCTTTTGAAGCTGAGTTATAGGCAATTGTTCATGCTATCAGGTATATTGTTCTATATAATGGAACATGATGTGGATTGAATCATATTCTCAACTTGCAGTTCAATCCCTACAAATAAGAATTTAGAATGTGCTTTGGTGGATACTTCCAAAGTGGGTTGAATGTCTGAATCAGGTTAGTCGCATAAACATGATTGTCTCACATGATTATCGAGAGGTTAATCAGGTGGATGATGCTCTGTCAAAGAAAGAAATCATGTTGACGGATATGTTATAGTCGTTCACGATCCCAAATTACTGCTCATCATTGGTGGAGTTGAATATGCGTGGTGTTTTGCACTCTCGGTCTTGTAATACTCCTTTTGTTTCCTGACTCTATTTTTCTTTTTCTTAATAAATTTTTTTGGGACCGGTTTTGATCAGATCCTGGAATTTCTTGGTAAATATACAATTGTCGTAAGAGTCATTAATATCGATCCATTTAAAATCAATAATAATTAAAAGAATCATTATAAACTCAAGAATTGAGAAAAAATACAAGAATTTGGATTATTATCTTTAACACCCATGTTCAATCATGCCAAAAAAATAGAACCCAGTTAAATCCATAGGAAAAACCATCCTGATCACCTTAACCATTGTTTTCATTAAAAACAATTAACATTACCCAATGCATTGGATAGATATATTAGGACCACCCATCATCATGAGCTATATCAGGCTTCAAAATCATTATCAATAATTTCTATGTCTTATACATGAATATAACACATGGAATATTTCATTTTCAAGATAAAAACTTTTAAAAACAACTTGAAATATATTAGAGATTGATTTTACCATAGTAAAGAAATGGGGTTCATGATAATATCATTAAAAAATCATTATAACCTATCGATATAATGAACATGAATGGTATCATAGAATCTTAATCCTAGAAAAGTTGAATTTTCTTTAATGGATGTTGAAATAGATGAAAATAACCTTAAAAGAACATTTAAATCATTTCATTGATGACATGTGAAAATAACCTTTTCTTTCAGTACCATTATAAATTAAAAATTAACAAAATATTGAGAAAAAGATTTTGGTCAAACAAAATACCTTGGAAACTTGTAAAGAAATCATTCATGAAAAGAATAGTTGTAATGGTAATAAAATATGTTTGGGTGGTATATGTTAAAAAATATTTCATTCACAAATATGGTAAAAAATACCACATTTAGAAAAATATAAGAAGATTAAATTTCAATTATTTTATATAAATTGATAAATAAATCATCGGAGAATAGTAAAAACATTATTGAATACAACTTAAATAAAAATGAACATCAATGAAAAATTTTATCAACCAAAGAGGAAATAATTTTTGGTTTGTCCTGAAAACATTTTCATGGAAATTTTAAGTAAATAAGAGAGGAAAAATAATGGAAATATTTTAAACCTATAAAATAACCAAATGATAATAAAAAAAATATGTCTTTGGAAGTTAATATCATTCAATTTTTTCCAAATGAACCATGAACATAAACAATCCTGAAATGAAATGAAATGAGATTTTAAGATAAAGGCATTACCTAAATGGTGACTGTCAAATAAAAATTCATTGAAAGAAATAATAGGATATGAATATATAAATAATATGAGTTATATGAATTTATATGTTAAAATTAATTTATGGAATAGAAAGTACAACATATGAAGAGATAATGGTGCATTACATGAAACATATCTCAAGAAAATGAGAATCAAATGAATAAACCTTATAAATATTGTCTCATTGAAGGTAGAATTAATCAATGAAGTGATTTTTTAACAATTTTAAATAAAAACTAGGAGAAAAAAATGAACAATTGAAGGTGATTTTCGTTATAATCTTGGTTGAACATAGTCAATGTTGTATTAATATATCCTAGTGAATTGAAGTTTAGTTATTAAACCCTTACATTAACTCCAAACATACTATATATGTACTATAACTCTAGTATAATAATAAAAGTAATTATCATACAAGTTTAAGAAACATTTGGAGGTTTATTCCAATATCATTATACTATTTATTTCATTTATTACAATGATTTATTTAATTTCATAATCATTTAAGTACACTGTTGGTGTTTTGAGGATGTTCTATTCATAATTGAAAAATGTTTTTGGAAGGTCAACCGTGGTCAAAGGTTTTATGGTTACATCATATAAAAAATATTAATCTTATAATAATTATCATTTTTATAAATTAAATAAAATTTCATAACCATCTATTAAATGCGTAAATTAAAAACAAATCACATCTCTTTGTAGACGTGGAAATGCGCACATACACATGAAAGACGTTATCACATTCCAATAGATGGAATAATAAGGAAATAAATTAAATAATGTATTTAAATAATGGTAATTATATCATTAATACCATATTTATTCATTTTTTACATTATTTTAACCCTCCATATTATCTGGTGATGGAAAATGAATCACATCGCTTCGTGGAGGTGGGAGTCCACATGTACATATGAATAATGTTTTTGTTTCCCAAAAGATAGAAAAGTAGATGAAAACGTATTATAAAAAATATTTACATTTATATTTATTTAATATATTTATGTTATTATAGCATAATGGTTAAGATAGGTTTTATGGATTTAAAAAATAAAAGACACCTAGTTAAGAACTATAACTCTTCTTTAGACAACCTCTTTATGTTTACACCTAAAACATTCTTAAGAGGGTATTGAGATCAATATAGGACCTCTAGGATATGATGAGAGATTTTAAGAATGTATTTGGGTATGTATTGGATAATATAAGAGGATCTTGATGTGTGCAGAATATAGGAGAGGTGGTTTCCTTTTATAAGTGAGGGACATGACGAACTAGATATTTTTCAAAATATTAAAATATTTTAAGGTCTCAATAAAGAAAAAAAGGCTCCAAAAAGAATCATATTTTCATAATATATAAAATAGTGTTAAAATATTTCTATAAATTAGGAATTAGATAATTTCTATATCATTTTAACACTTATCATTTTACTTTTGACATGTTTTAACTCTTACCTAGGTAACTAATTTTTCTTCCAAAGTTACTATTCATAATGACAAAAAATTAAACTATCATCATTACCAAATTTGGGAATGATGATTAAAAATATTGAGTCTATTTTATCAAATTAAATTTATATAATTGGTGGAAATTATTTTTAATTTAAACCCACAAAAAGTTATGGAAAATGGTTTTCCAAAAAAAATTATTTTTAAGGATAAAATTGTTTTTATGGAAAAATTAACCATAATGAAAATTCCAATGATATTAATTGGATTATTTTTAATCAAAATAAACTAATTAAATTTTAATATCAATTAAATGAAAAATTGGACTTTTGAAATACTTGAATGGAAAAACTATTTTTCTATAACTTTTGTATTTATTGCTATTCATTGAAAAATTAATATTTTTAGAAAAATATTAAAATTTATTCTTAAGATAATTATTTTAATAAATTTTGAAAAATGATGCAAATTTTATAAATTATAATTTTTAAATTTGGCTGAAATATAATATAATATCCACATACTAGATTCAATAAATCCTTTTTTTAAGAAAATGAAACTTTAATTCTTAAAATCACATTATTCTTTTTTATTTCCCAATAAACATATTTAAATTAATGTTAATTCATTAAATTTATAATATAATATAATTATTTCATTAGAAAAATTACTTAATAATGATATATTTTCTCTGTTAATATAAAAATACATTAGGTATATAAGAAGAGTTTTGTTGAAAAATATCACGTCTACCTTCAAAATATGTTATATTCATATAAAACCATTTGAATTTAAATATAATTAATTATTATATATCTAAATATATATATACACAACATTTATTTTTCTAATGACCATATATACAATATTCATATTACAATCCTATATATATACTTACATGATTTACTGAAATTTATTCATTTACATCGCCCTCATCATGTCTATTGTAATCCTAATTCATTGCTATGTTTTTATAGTTGCAATATTCAGGGAGAACCATGATGATAATGATTTTATGTTTGAGTTATTTATCTATGTGTGTGTGAGAGAGTTTACACCACTTTTATGTTGCTTCATATTTCAACATCATAATGTATTAGTGTTTATCTTTCATTGAAATATTTTATTTCAGTAAAACTATCACAATTAATTTTAGTTTAATGATATTTAGATCATAATATATCAAATATAATATTAATTTAATAGAGACATACATATATAATTATCATTGGGTCATATGTTTCCTAATTGATAATTTTAATAGGTGAAGAGATAGCCTAATCTAACCTAGATTTACTATGGAGAGCATTATTGAAACCCACAATTTCCACAATATTCATCTTACTAATAACCATTGCAAGCTTGGGGGATTGATCCTCATACATAGCTCCATCCTACCCAACAAAATGTATCTACACTAAGATGGAGTTATCTCAAAATTTCATATCATCATGAAAATTCCCCCCACTTGGTTCAGAAACAAAAGGGATTATTCCTGTAGACTATAAAGATAATGATACTTCCAAAGTAGTAGGGACATTATAACAAGTGCCCCTATAGTAAGAGAGATATTCCCTAAATCCAAAAACATCCAAAGAACCAACCCTCAACTATTCAATCCCATGTATATTGTTAACTATAATTACCATAAGAGGAATAATTTTAGAATTATGATCCACATCATTACTTGTATTGGAAATTATATCTACAAAAGAATAAGGTACTAAAAAATAGTTCATTTTAAACCATATTAAAATTATTATTACCACCATACATATAGTTCACCATCTACCATGTCATGGAAATACCTTATTCTTATGTAGGCACAAGAATCATAGCGATATTTGGACCTATATTTTTTAAATTCTTCCTTATATAGTAATCTAATTTTTTTACTACAAATATAAATAGGGTTAAAATAATATGTTTCAATGATTTACTTTAGTATGAATCAAAATATTAAAATTAGATTAGAAACTATGAAGACTTTATAATAATGTATTCATATTTAATTCATCATCGTCAATGGAAAGTACAACCTTCTCAATCAGAATTATGCTTAAATAATATTTTACTAAGAGCCTCCCAAATTAAATGAACCTAGCCTCATCAATAGAACTATAAAGGTTGATGGGAATAATAATGGATGAAGAAATATCAAAGAGGATCATTGGATTCCACATTATGAAATTCAATTAAAAAACACACACTGATACCTGAATGTTAGTGTTCTTGACAACAAACGGTTTGAAGCACATATCCTACTCCTATATAAATTATATTCACAGCTTTGGATAAATAATGATAGGGCCTCAATATTCTCATATGTGATTACCAGATGAAAAAACTATATGATATAATCCTTTCCCCAAGTGAATGAATTTTTAGTCCCGAAAGCCCCAATTTTATTGAAATTATCTTCATGTTGTCTTCCACCCGACATGGCTTCTAGCTCGAAGGTAGAACTAATCATGTTATAACAGATTATTTTCAAATACTAAATCTATTTAAAATCACATCCCTTGTAGTCGTGTTATTCCCAATATTACTATGTTTTATAATTCGATATGGAATCTTATACTTACAAGAGGATAAATTATATCTACAAACTCATTCTTCTTGGAGATTCCTACTATCTTGATGTAATCCAACATCGCTAGATTTTGATGAGACTTTCTATAGAGAAATATAATTAGTGATAAAATCCACCAACTAGAAGGTAAAACTCTAAATATTATAGGAAATCCATCATAGATTACCTTTAACGCTCTATGAGAAGATCATTATAAATCCCAAGATATGGTACATTAATAATGAATATATATAACAATGTAATTAATAATATATAATACTGGGATTTATAATATAATTGTTAGAGATATTTATATGACATGAAAATAATATTTATTCATATTTATTAATGTTCTTTGGGGTTATAAGAAAAGTAAATACACACAGTAATTGTGCACTAGAATGTATCATACCTCGTCACCCCTCCTTGAGGACATAGGCAAAACCAAGATAAAATATTAAAATTTTTCCTGAAGGCCTAGTGAATATGAAATCCAATTACATTGACATATGGATTTTCACTACATCAATGTGAAACTAGGTTTGTACCCCTTTCATGAATATGACTTATCATGACCTGACATACCATGTCCTTCTTGGCCAAGAGTAAGCCATGATTGATACCCCAATCCCACCTCTAGTATTACATGAGATAGAAACTAGCACTGATTAGGCTTATCAAAAACATGTAAGGACATAGGCTAAGGTACCTTTTTATACGCCCACATCTCCATACACTGGTATAATGGTAAAAAGATAAAAAATAGATACCATATTTTCATACATAACAACCAATTCACAGAAATGGACCTAACGGGGTATAGAAAAGTAAAGGGAAAAATATAAGGCCACCATAAATACAAAAAAGTCCAAGCTGCTAGTGGAAATGGAACTACTTTCATGATGCAACTGTTGGAACCATATGTGGTATTACTAGTGTAACTAAGACCAACACAATCCTAGTTATCCTAGGAAACCATAAAAAGGAATATGATCTACATAATTCCAAACATTTTTGTAAATATCCAAGGTAAGTTAAATCATAAACATACCACGTATGACACCCTAAAATCACCAAACATTAAGTTTCAAAAAGTATAAACTCAATATCATAAAGGCGAGTTAATCAAATGGAAAGATAATAAAATACCATATATGATCATTGAATAAAATAAGTCTTGGATGAGGTATATACACATTTCTAACATAGGTATTTTACTCGAGTCTCTAATGTGACTCTTTTCCGAGAGTACCAACTCCTCGTGTCTCACTAACATATATGGAACTCGTTGGAGAGGTAATAATCATTGGAAATTTCCAAATATAATTATGAAGGAATATGGAGGGCTTTGAGATACACAGTATATAATCATACACTTCATTAGAAGAAAAAAAATGTTGATATGTAGAAAGGGGATTACACTTAGGGTAAATGGGAGACACATGACCCTAACTAGATTAACCCACTTGGAAGGGGATCACATACCCTATATATATTATGTGATACCTGAAACTACTTAGTGAGGATGACAAGAATGAAGATCCAAGCCTCCATTCATGCAGAGGGATACCCACTCTAATCTTATGAGGGGATATTATGTCCAATTATCTTGATTAGATACCTCATTGAACACTTATGTGTTCTCACTATGTAAAATCATCCCAAAACAATGGAAAGGGGAAACACACCAAATATAAAATTAATGTTATATTGAGGGAAATAAGGGCCCCAACCTACCCTAGAAAATGTACAAAATGTGTACAGGATATAAATATCCTATAAGACTAAGTATAGACATTATTTTTTTAGTGTCTTTGTACTCCATCTAGTGCCTTTGTACTCTGGTAGTGCTCATATACATTGCCTATGTTCATGACCTTGTATATTGGGGTATATTTCTGTCTTTCATCTTAAGGAACACAAGGTGTGTGATCAAGTAACATGGTCATATTATATTTAAGATCACTCTTAAACCTTAGCCATTCTATAATGGGACCAACAACGAAATGTGTTCTTCCAAACTATATACTGGATATATCAGGATTTTTTTTGAAATCCAAAATCATACATGCATATGTTTCAACACTACTTCCACCTCTGATTCCATTTTTATCATCTCTATAAGGATCATATTTGAGGTTTACTAATCCTATTGCATCACTGGTATCTAAATTCTAACCACTCATTGATTGGGAAACACCCAATTTTTCTTTCCTAAACTCCTACATCATCTGAATTAAAAAAACTCTAACAAACATTCCATCATTGAATCAATTATCATCAAAATTCCCCTATCATTCCTTTGATAAAAAATTTGTCCCACAAAAAATATTAATCAAACCAAAGAGATATTTCACAATTATCAATTCCTGGGTGTTGGTGAATCATAGGGAAATGAAAATACTAATGAATAATATCTAAAGAATGAAGGGAGAAAATAATGAAACACGTTATTGATTAATGAATGATGCTCATGATGTAGTTCGGATTTTTTTGTTGGAATAAAATTTTATGAATAGTTGAAAATTAAATAATCAACAAATTCCTAAATCTTTAATCAAAAAAAAAAATAAATATAAATCCAAAAATGGTCTATGAAATAATTTTTTGACGAAATAAATCGTATTAAATATTTTTAAATCACGAATTATTATTAATACAATAAAAATAATCCTACCTTGATATTGAGTCAACCAATGACTACATTATTTTCATTAGTGAGTTCTAAGAACTCCATTGGTGATGATAATCCCCATTTTATTCTGATCCCTAATCAATGATCCCACCATCACCCTCCAATACTATCCTCCATGATCCCCTACTCTAATATCATAGGTTATACAGATAACCCCCAATTTATTTTATATCTGTGCTTAAAAAGAGGAATATTATGTTAAATCAATATAATATTCAGTAAAATAATTAATTAATTAATTCACTTATTATTTCTCCCATGACTACACTTAAAAGAAACATCTTACATTAACAGAACTTATATCATGCTTTGTGTAAAACTCAATTTCATGATTTATTATAAGTATTGGTTTTCCCATTTGATACCCCATTCAAGGGTGATTCCACCATTTCATAAAAACTATGCATAAATGGTATATTATATTTTTTATTTTTTATACATAGATACCAAGGGTATATGAGTCCTTAAATTCCATGCTAACTCCACTTATATCTCCAAAAATATTATCTAAAATATTACAATGTGTCATATGGAAACATAGAGATGTTACATTCATCCCAACATCAATGTTTTTCATATTGAAAGGAAAAATCCAATTAAAAAATATTTGGGTACCGAGATCACATATAGTTCTCATACTCCATGAAATTATCCTAAATATTCTCATGCTTCTAATGAACACATTCCATGGCAGTTGATTTTCCATAATGGATATCCTCATTCTAATCCTCAATGTTTAATGGATAATCTATGAAGATAGCTCCATCCTTAATGTCTTGGTCACCACAATTAAAACTCGTAATAGGTTTTCATATATATCCTTAATTAAATAGTTGGATCACATCATGCTGCTGGTCTAACTACTATGGTAAAGAAAAGTGGTATGCCTCCTCTTCAAAATTGTGTAGTATCTAAAAAGAAAAAATAAATCTAGAAGGTAGCTTGTTTCCCCATAGGAAAAACCATGATCCTCACTAAGGTGAGACCTTATGGAACACATGGTCTACCTCCTCAAAAACAAATGGGATAAATCATTAGTAAACCTTGGAATTCTCACAACTCTGGATAGTTCTCATCTACTCCTAGATAATTTTTACGTTCTCTATCACTTCTTTTACCGACTCTTGGCCCATAAGCATTGTATCTTTGGATTCATTTAACATAATAGTGACCTTTAAGTTCTCCTATAAAAGGATTTTATTGGCTTCATATAGATGGTTGAATGGTAACTAATTTTTTTTTTGAAAATCTTCTAATGGTATATGATCATCTTAGCTACAACCATAATCCAACATGCAATCCTAAAGTATGTCCTTCAGAACCTGAGTGGTTCACTCTTTCTAGTCACTTTTCTAGGGTTGGAACATCATGATAAACGAAAAATAATCCCCAAAGTCCTCTTATTAGCCTTTCAAAAATAGATATGTGAATCTAAAATCATGTTCTCAAATTATTGTAGAAGGAACTCCCTGAATCTAGATTTTCTCCTCTATATATAGGAATCCCAAACTCTCTACTGAGCACTACTCTCAGATGTCTAGGAAGTGGGATGACTTGGTGAGTTAGTTTATGATCACCTAGATAGAATCATGACCTCTAGATAATAAAAGAAGTCTATTCCTAAAATAGAAGGATATACCATCCTACATACACTTTAATGCCTCAAAGGGTTAGGATTAACTAATTGAAACTCGTTGCTTTACATTCACCTACTAGTAAGTGAGGCATCAAGAGATAAAGTCAGATATGTTCCACTCTATCATTAGACAATAAAATATTATTTAAGGTCCTATTATATATTAAATATTCTTATATGTGCCAAATCATGGGTGTAATAAACTCCCTCAACCCCTCCTCTTTTAGAGTGACTGGTACCATTATCCATCCACAAAAAAGGGTGACATGATCCTCACTTTCTGAAAATCCATTTGTATCATGTCCAATGAATATCTAGTCATAAAAAACCCCAAAATCATTATCTTCATGTCATCCCACCATAACAAAAAAAAATATTATGATTGTTGAGAACCATCAACTAAAGGTATGCTTGTTTAACCACATCCACAAGGGTCAACTAAAAATAATCCAACATTATTGATGCCGCGCTCAATAACTAGGATCATAATTTCTTACTGAGAGAATATACCACCACATTCACTTTCCTATGTTTATAGACTATCTCAGAGTCATAGTCTTACCAGAACTCTAGCCATCACCTCTTTCTCAGGTTATGATACTTCTTTGAGATGATTTATCTGAGACTCTTATGGTTAGAAGAAAATAAATTTTTCTCCAATAAGATACTATATCCAAGACATTAGGGAAAACAACACTTATTATAGAAAACATTTGAGGGTAATGTAGCCCTTATCCTATGGAATTAGCTATCAATACCCTTAATAAATCACTATTTTAATCTATATCAAAATGTATATAAGACTACCTGAGAAAGAAATTCATAACACCACATACTCAACACCATCCTTTGGAATTATTAAGATTGGAGAACTTTTCAACCTCTACCATAACTCTTGAAAATCCCATTGATAGTTCTCTATTAAAAAAATTGGATGCTAATTTTGGGTCGAGGTAGTTATAAGTGTCTATATCCTAGAGAAATCAAGCATAAATCTCCTATATTGGTCTATTAACTCAATAAATATTGGAACCTCAGTCCCACTCCCAGTAGATCCCAAACTAGTAATATATCTATCTTGGAAAGTTCATTTTCACTCCTTAATATGAGATGATATGTCCTTGGGAGTGGTTTCCTTTAATCTAGATATGAAATTTTAAGAGAATCACATATTTTTTTTATTGAATAATGTCCATGACCATCCACAAAAGTCTTGCATGATCAACCTCTGATATTGATTGCATGGGGATGTCATCGATAAAGATCACCATGAAATTATTCAATAAGGGATGAAGGAGCTAGTTTATGAGCCTCACGAACACAAATGTGGAATTGAACATATATAAGGGAGTCACTAGGTACTCAGAGTGACCATAGAGACACTAGAATTTCACCTTCAATATAACCTCATATCGAAATAGAGCTTGTGGTAACCCATTCTGAGGTTATTCTTCAAGAACCACTTCATCCCATTCAATTGTTTAAAGAGGTTATAGGTTCTCATAATTTTATACTTATTCATGATAGTCACCTAATTTAAATGAAAACAATCCATACATAATATCTATCTCCTTTCCACCTTCTTGAAGAACAACATTATGGATTTCAAGGGGGAACAAAAGGTCTAACAAGGCCCTTCCTTTAAGAATCATCCACCTATAACTTCATATCTTTAAGATCTATGGTAACTATAAGATATTCTAGAATAGATACTAGGGTATTCCCCATGTAAAGTTACATGAATAATTTAGCCTCTTGATAGGGAGGTATGCATGACATGTCCTCAGGGATGGCATCATTATACTCCCCCATAGTAGGAAACTGAAATATCAAAGTCTCTGATACTGCATTGGAAATTCTAGAAAATCTATTTGAAATTGATTGTAACCTCCTATGTATTATCCAATCTGTAGTACCACTAGTTTCTGGTATGAAACCCTTACATAATGCTTTTCTTGGTTTTAAAAGTTAAGGGTGGCGTTTGGGAGACTCGAGAGATCCTGGAGTGATGTTTGAAGCAAAGGGGAAGCCGCACGGGCGGTGCACGGTTTTACAAACCGTGCGGCAAAACCGTGCGTATCTGACTGGGGAGGTAGTGATTTCCACACAGTCAGAACACAGTTAAGGGAAACCATGCGATGAGGCTGTGTGTGAAGGCTTCCCAAGGTAGAAGCTAACGCATGGTTAGCACACGGTTTGTCAAACCTTGTGGACTAACCGTGCGATCACATAATGTTAGATCCTAAAATTGTGGATCTAACTCGTTTTCCTTTAATTGCCTTTTATGAAGCTCCAAAGCAGCCCTAACACAGGATTAATCTCTATTAAAGGTTGGAAGACTTCTCCCAAGCATTCCAGAGGTGATCTGAAGGCTTCTCTTGGCGAATCGAAGCCAAATTCTTAAGGTATGTGATTGTTCTTCATCATTTTCTTAGATCTACGTAGATATACATCTCGTATTCTCTCGGTTTCTTAGATATACACCAGTTATGGGTAGATCTAAGTGTTTGGATGCCAAATATGTTGTGATTTAGTCTTGGTTGTGTTTGGAGAAGAGATCTAAGGTGGGTTTTGGAGATTTGACACGGTGTTCTTGAGCGTTCTTCATCGGTTGCTTGGTTTTGCCTTTTTTTGAGGTAGGTGGCTTCAATCTCGACTCGTCTTGTTAGAATTGATTAGATTAGTTTCAAATTATCTTGATTTAATGAAATTGATAGTGAAAATAATGGTATAAATCTTTTTTGGTGATGATTTATTTTTCTGATGAAATTGTGAAATCTTGGTAAATTGTTGTGTAATGTGATATGGCTTCTTGATTTTAAAATGTTGATTTTAAATTATGGATTTTATGGAATGGAAAATGGTTTGATGAAAGATGGGTTTTCAATAAAAAGGCATGTTTATTAAAATGGTTTGGCATTGAAATGGCTTGATGAAATTGGTTCATTCTTTGGGTTTCATTAAAAGTATGGTTTTATTGAAATGGTTTGAATTGGTTGAACACCCTTGGTTTTGATGAAAATGGTTTTCAATAAAAGGTTTTTTAAAAGGATGGTTTTGACATGATTGTTGTGAATGTGTGGTGTGTGTTCATGTTTCATATACGAGGCTTGGTTGAAATATGACCTTCTGCTTGGTGCCAAAGCTGTACTGGCACAAGGTAACTACTTGTATGAGTCTTGGTTGAAATATGACCTTGTTCTCAGTGCCATAGGTGTAAAGGCACATGGGGGAATAATTACCTTATGATGACTTGGTAGAACGACGAGAAACGGCTCATAAGTATGGAACTATCATAACAAAGCATGCATGGATGATTTCACGGGTTTGTAAAATGTTTGGGTTGCCAAAACGAGGTGTTTGCGGAATGGTTCTAAAGATAGATTTGTTATTTTTATGAAAAAATCACTGGTTGGAAAACTAGTTTCAAATTCCCTTGAATGCTTTTGGTTATTAATGGTTATGGAAACTTTTTTACATTTAGTTATAAACTGCTTTTGAGAACATGTTTTATATAAACTATTTTTATATAATTGTTGCTAACTCTTATATCCTAGTGGCGTGAGTAGGGAAGTCATTGGGGAAAAACTACTGAGTTTTATACTTACCCCTAATTTGGAACGTTGGGGATTATGCAGATGTCGTGTTCCGGGACACAAGTAAAGGTAAAGCATCTTGTTGCTAGTGGCTCGTGGTGGTTCTTGGGAGATGTTGTGGAGCTTAAAGCTTATGAAGCACGGAGTCTTAGTGTCCTTTGAGAGTCTTGATTTGTTAATCTGTTTTCCACATTCATACTTGGTTTGGTCTTCCACTTCTGTGTACTCTGATGTGGTCTGACATAAATGAAGTTGGTTTAGTTGGTCATTTATTTGTGCATGCATCATATAGTGAATGTTTTGTTATGGGTGGTTTATGGGTTTATTTCTTAAAGGGTAAATCATCCCCCACTTGTACTTGAAACCCTTCAGAATTTATTGCCATCCTTTGGCGCCTTGGGGATGTCTGTTAAGCCCTAGTAATGACTCGTGGTACTCTCAAGCCAATGAGAATTGGCGGGTCATTTCAAATGGCATTTGCTTGTTCGGTCCTTGCCTAACAAGTGGTCATCGATGTTCTTGGTCTTGGAGTTGATATTCCTTCTTGTCTATTCCTTGGGTGGTCATCTTATATGGGAGTAGGATTGTCGGAACTTGAAATTTATAGCATAAAAGGACATAGTTATCCCGTTACTGCTGAAATTCAAGTTACCAGGGTGTTGAGTACATAAGTGTTTTGGATACACTTCTAGAATGTGGGAAATCTCATTGTCATGGGTTTAGCCAATGAGAGGAGCATGACATGCATTGTAGAGGAATGACTTCCCACTAGGATTTCATATCTTCTGGTGAATAATGATTTATGATATTAGGAAATGTGCGATTTTTTGAAAAATGTAGAAATTATTTTCAAATGAATGATTTTGAAACGATATTTGGTGTATTTTGAAAATGGGTTGATTTTCAAAAGGCATGAGGAATGATTTCAAAAATGTTTGAGCATGGGAAAAAGGTCATTTTGAAAACAATGATGTGATAGAAGATGTGATAGAATTTGAAATTCTAATCCATCAGTTTCTAGAGAGTGAGATTGACGGAGTTTTTTGTTAGTTTAGGAAATGGGACCCGGTAAGCGTCATAAAAACCAGTCAAAAGAGGCCAGTGAGAATGTGGTTGCACCTGAACTACAAGTGAACAAATAGTTGGTCCAAATCATCACTCAGGGTTTTAAAACCATTGAATTGGGACTAGAACCAGATACCTTATTTACGATATCTTTCACTACTGAAAATCAATGTGGAGTAAGTACAGTTATCTTCACTAGAGGAGATGAGAACTCTAACACTAATAGCAAGAGGGTATCAGAAAATATTCCCAAGGAGGAAGAACACATCATAATTGGACCAAAATATTGCTAAAACTTCCTCCAAGACCCAAGAGTAATCCAGGATGTTTCCAGTGTGGCTCTACGAGCCACATCAAGAGGGATTGTAAGGCACAACCTCGAGAATGTCATAATTGTAACAAGATGGGACACCTTCAGTGCTATTTCCATAACACTCTAAGGTTGGGTGTTCATGAAACACTTCAATAAGGGAAGTGTTAGTAGGAAAATAAAGAGCAGTGCATGTAAAGCATGCATCTGCTTGGAGATGGGAAAGTTGTAGTGGGTGATCAGTCAGGACCCTCCAAATTGCAAGGAATGGTTCTTTTAATTTCCAAGTTGATGCAAGCTTTGTTGGATACGGGTGCTCCCCATTCATTTCTTGCTTCTCATATCGTTGATCTTTTAGATTTACACGTAGAAATGATGTATTCTGTTTTGAACCTACTAACTCCTCTAGGTCAAAGAGAGTGTCCATCCTTCCTATGTCGAGTGTGTTGTTTATTTGTGGACGACATATAATTGTTGTGGGATTTCTCAGTTCTCGAGACGGATGATTATGACATAATCCTGGGAATGGATTGGTTGGTGACGTTTAAGGCCCACATCGATTACTATGGACGGATGGTTAGTTTTGGGAGGAAGGATAGAATTATACATTTCATTAGAGGGGAGAAGATTGCAAAGCTGGTGCAACAGATTGGTTGGCACCAACTGTTGGCATGATCTCGTATTAGTTAAAGGTTTTTGGAATAAATGAAAGATATCGAGGAAGATAGTTTTCTATCTATTTTGTATCAATTTCTAGATGTCTTCCCCAAGAACTTATCAGGTTCACCAACTCTAAGGGAAGTGGAGTTTACGATTGATCTCCTTCTGGGGACCATTTCTATTTCCCATCCGTCTTATAGGATGACACTAACAAAGTTATGGGAATTAAAAGTGCAGTTAGAAGAGCTAGAAAGCAAGGGTTTCATTCAGCCAAGCGTGTCTCCATGGGAATCACCAGTGTTGTTTGTGAAGAAGGAAGATGGAACTCTTTGGCTATGTGTTTATTATTCTAATCTTATCCATGTTACGATAAAGAACAGATATCCAATTCCACACATTGATGACATGTTTGATCAATTGAGGGGAGTTCAGTGGTTCTCCAAGATTGACGTGCAGTCAAGATATCACCAGTTGCGAGATCGGAAGGAGGACATTCCAAATACAGCCTTTAGAAGCAGATATGGCCACGATGAATATGTAGTCAATGTGTGATTTTTGGATACAAGATGTACACTTTATAGGCCTTGTTGTTTCCGAGAAAGGTGTTTCAGTGGATCCAGAAAAGATATAATATGTTCTTTCTTGGAAACCTCCGAAGAATGTATTTGATATACGAAGTTTTCTTGGTCCAGCTGGTTATTACCGACGCTTTTTCCATGACTTCTCACGACTAGATTCGCCTATGACAACATTGACAAAGAAGAACAATGCATTTAAATGAACTGAGGAATGTCAGATATCTTTTCAAGAGTTAAATGTTCACCTTACATTAGCACCCATCTTGAGTTTTCCAGAATCAGGATTGCGGTACGTGGTGTATTGTGATGCTTCAGGATATGGGTTGGTAGGTGTTCTCATGCAAGGTGACCATGTTGTTGTTTATGGGTCAAGAAAATTGAGGGCGCATGAAAAGAACCAAAAAACACATGATTTGGAGTTAGCTGCAGTCATTCATTCTTTTAAAACATGGAGACATTATCTCTTTGTGAGAAATTCACAGTGTTTACGGATTATAAGAGTTTGAAGCATATTTTCTCACAAAGAGATTTGAATCTCAGGCAAAGGAGGTGGTTGGGGTATCTCCAAATTTTTGACTTTGACTTGAGGTATAAACTGGGTAAGGGAAATTCGGTGGCCGATGCATTAAGCAGAATGTCATATGATCATTTGGTGAAAGAAGCTTTAGATGAGTGGCAGTTGATGTCGGTCCTAGCTGACATGCATGTGGAATGTGAAGACCGAGGTGATGTTTCAGTATTCTTTCTAGTTTTACTTGTTCTTGATTTTTTGGAGTTAGTAAAGGAGGCACATACATCTTATGTGGACTGTGTTGTAATAAGTTCAAAACTCAATGGTGGGGAGACCATTGAGGGATGGAAGCAGGATAGGAGTTCAGTTTTGATGTTTTGAGATTATATGGTTATAACTTTAACTTCTCAGGAACAACTCCTTCATGCTTACCACCATTCAAGATGGGTTGTACACCCAGGTACATAGAATATGTATAAGGTGATAAAGGTGAAGGTTGGTGGAGCAGCATGAAAAGGAAGGTGGCCGAGTTCATCTCGTGATTCTTAACTTGTCAGCAGGTTAAAGCAGAGCACCAGAGACCAGTATGTATTTTATAGTCTTTAACTATCCTACTGTGGAAATGAGAAAAGATAGTAATGTATTTTGTTACAGGTCTTCGAAGAACGGTTCAGAAACACGATGCCATTTGGGTGATAGTGGATCGTCTAACGAAGTTGGCCCATTTCATCTCGATTCATGAAACCCATATGGTGGACGATATTTCAAAAATCTATATCTGGGAAGTGGTAAAGAGACATGGTGTACCAGTGTCTATAGTCTCATATAGAGATTCGAGGTTCACATCTCGTTTCTGGAAATCATTACAGCAATCCCTGGGGACTCAGTTGACGATGAGCACGGCGTATCATCCTCAGACGAATGGAAAATCCGAGCAGATGATAAAAAAAATGGAAGACATGTTGTAGGCTTGTGTAATGGATTTTGGTGGCTCATGGGAAGATCATATACCCTTAGTGGAGTTCTCATACAATTACAATTTTCAGGCCTCGACACACATGGCTCCGTTTGAAGCATTGTATGGGCGTCCTTGTCTTTCTCAACTATGCTGGGTGGAAACTGGTGAAACATCACTAGTCGGGCCGAGTCTTGTCCAAGAAACAATGAAGAAGATTTATTTGATTATAAATAGGATGGAGACGGATCAGAGTCGTCAAAAATCTTATGCAGATCACCGTCGAAGACCGTTGTTGTTCGTAGTGGGTGATCATGTCTTTTTTAGAATCTCTCCAAGGCTTGGACATCGTCGTTTTGGGATGTAGGGAAAATTATCTCCTCGATATATAGCCCCTTTTGAGATACTGGAATGGGTTGGAGAGGTGGAATAACGGTTGGAAATACTACCACTGTTCAGTTCGGTGCACAATGTGTTCCATGTATCTTAGTTAAAGAAGTATCAACCCGATCCTGACCATGTGATCAGATGGGACCACATTGACCTAGAACTGGATGCATCGTTGGTACATATCCCGGTGTGGATTGTGGATAGGAAGGATAATGCCTTGCATGGAAAAAGAATCAGTCTAGTGTGAGTTTTGTGGTAACATGGTCAGATTCAGGAAGTGACTTGGGAACGCAAGAAAGAAATGAGAGAGCAGTGGCCAGAACTCTTTCAGACAAGCATTGTTTTTCTACTTTTTGAGGATGGAAAGGCCAATGGTGGGGAGAATATAGTACCCCTGGTTTCTGGTATATAACCATTACTTAATGATTTTATTGGTTTTAAATGTTGAGGGTGACGTTTGGGAGACTCGGGATATCCTGGAGTGATGTTTGATGTAAAGGGGAAGGCACACGGGCGGCACACGGTTTGTCAAACCGTGCAGCCAAACCGTGCGTGTCTGAATGGGGAGGAAGTGGCTTCTGCACGGTCGACGCACGGTTAAGGGAAACTGTGTGATCAGTCCGTGTATGAAGGATGGATGAGGCAGAAGCTAATTCACGGTTAGCGCACAGTTTGTCAAACCATGCAGAATAACCATGCAGTTACATAATGTTAGATCCTAAAATTATGGATCTAACTCGTTTTTCCTTTAATTGAATTGTTTAAAGCTCTTAAGAGGCCATAACTCAGGATTACTCTCCCTTGAAGGTTGGAATACTTCTCCCAAGCATTTCGGAGGTGATCTGAACGCTTCTCTTGGCGAATCGAAGCCGGATTCTTAAGGTATGTGATCATTCTTGATCGTTTTCTTAGATCTTCTTAGATATACTTCCCATCTTCTCTTGGTTTCATAGATCTACGCCTGTTATGGGTAGATCTAATTGTGAGGATTCCAAATATGATGATATTGGGTCTTTTTTGTGTTAGGGGAAGAGATCTAAAGTGGGTTTTCAGAGATTTGACCTGGTGTTCTTGAGCGATCTTCGTCCGTTTCTTGGTTTTGCCTTTTTGTTGAGGTAGGTGGATTCACCCTTGGCTCCTGTTGTTACAATTGATTGTATTAGTTTGACATTTGATTGATTGAATGAAATTGATTGTTAAAATCATGGAATAAATATTTTTTGGCGATGATTTATGGTTCTGATGAAATTGTGAAATCTTGGTAAATTGTTGTGCAATGTGATTTGGCTTCTTGAATTTAAAATGTTGATTTTAAATTGTGGATTTGCTGGAATTGAAAATGGATTGATGAAAGATGGGTTTTCAATAAAAATTTGTGTTTATTAAAATGGTTTGTCATGGAAATGTCTTCATGAAATTGGTTCATTCATTGGTTTTCATTAAAAGTACGGTTTTATTGAAATGGTTTGAATTGGTTGAACACACTTGGTTTTGATGAAAATGGTTTTCAATTAAAGGTGTTTTTTTAAAAGGATGGTTTTGAAATGATTGTTGTGAATGTGTGGTGTGTGTTCATGTTGCATATATGAGGCTTGGTTGAAATATGACCTTCTGCTCGGTGCCAAAGTTGTACTGGCACGTGGCAACTACTTGTACGAGGTTTGGTTGAAACATGACCTTGTGCTCAGTGCCAAAGGTGTAATGGAACATGGGGGAATAATTACCTTGTGAAGACATGGTATATCATTGAGAAACTTCTCATGAGTATGGAACTGTCATAACGAAGCATGCATGGTTGATTTCACAGGTTTGTGAAATGGTTGGTTTTCCAAAATGGGGTGGTTGTGAAATGGTTCTAAAGATGGATTTGTTATTTTTATGGAAAATTGAATGATTTAAAAATTAGTTTTAATTTCTCTTGGATTATTTTGGTTAGGAATGGTTTTGGAAACTTGTTTACATTTAGTTATAAACTGATTTTGAGAACATGTTTTATATAAAATGTTTTTATATAATTGTTTCTGACTCTTCTATCCTTGTGGCGTGAGTAGGGAAGTCATTGGGGAAAACCTACTGAGTGTTATACTCACCTGTGCTTTGTCACGTGGGTGATTTTTCAGATTTTGTGTTCCGGGACACAGGTAAAGGTAAAGCATCTTGTTTCTAGTGGCTCGTGATGATTCTTGGGAGATGTTGTGGAGCTTGGAGCATGTGGAGCATGGAGTCTTAGTGTCCTTTGAGTGTCTTGAGTTGTTTGTCTATTGTGGACATTGATACATGGTTTGGTCTTCCTCTTTTTTGTACTCTGATGTTTTTTGACATAAATGGTTTTGGTTTAGTTGATCTTTCATTTGTGCATGCATCATAAAGTGAATGTTTTGTTATGGGTGGTTTATGGGTTTATTTCTTAAAGGGAAAATCGTCCCCCACTTGTACTTGAAACCCTTTGGCATTTATTTCCAGGCTTGGCGCCTTGGGGATGTCGCTTAAGGCCTAGTAATGACTCGTGGTACTCTCAAGCCAATGAGAATTGGCGGGTCATTACACCATCCCACTCTTCATAGTATTACTTCTTAGAAAGAAAGGAAAATATTATTCCATATAATCGTATGTATTGCATCCTCTTTTGAAATGGCAATCAACATGTTGATTGTGAAGTGTTATTCCATACAATGAATTATTCCATATAGCCTTATCATATCAATTAAGATATTACACAATAATATATATCCTCTAGGGGAGAGGTCACACAGTCAAAAAAAATTTGGGATCACAGAGTCTCCCCTGGTAGGTGTCTCTCAACGCAAATGTAGTGTTAAAGGAACCACCAGAATCTCCAAGTATCAAATAAGTGATATGACAAGGAAATATTTTATTTCACATGTTTATTTAAAAATTACATCTAAGGTATATAATTCACAAATAATACCATATATTATACCTAGATCCTCTAGGTTATAAGTTTGTACTACAAAACAAATATCCATGTACCTAACCATTAGCTCGATGTGCCTGGTGTATCCCTCATGGAGATGGTAGTGGTGGTAGTAGATCATGTCATTATCCTCTTCAAACATATATCTCAACTCATCAATCATATCCATCTCCCGAATAACATATCAATGAATGGTGATTCCTCCACCCTTTTGGTTCATCCAACTCCCTTCTTATTGATACCTATCAATGGGTTATCCATTCCCAAACAATGTAACCACATCCACCATAGGAATAACAACATATCTCCCCCAATGGATTTTGTTATCCCTATTGTATTATTACATGTCATGGTATAACATGTCTCAACCTTCCATTCCTACATTGTACATCTAATGTCAACTATTCCAACTCACCCTCAAGCCAGAGTGATTCTTGCCTTTGAAACACACAGTTTGTGTTTAGCCTCTACAAGTCATCATCCACCACCAACAAAGAAAGACATGGATTTATATGACATAAAAAGTCCCCCTAACCACTAAATATTGGTCAAAACACTAATTAATTTGTGTAAGTACTTATTGTTTTCCACCTAGAGGGAAAGTATCTTCATGACCAAGCCCCTTCATAGAGGCCACATCACCCATCAAGTCATAACCATGACCCCACTATCAAATCCTACATTTCTGTCATCATGGAAACATCATGCAACAGTCAAGATATACCATGTTCCATAGATCTTGTCTAAGGAAATGACACAAAAATTACAGAGAAATCCCAGCCCATTTCTATATGATGTGTATACCATTGTTTTCCAAACAATTAGTGTCTCTACGTATTGGGTCATCAAACATGTTATTAGAGTCTTAATGATGGGATAAATCATTAGCCTCACCATATCGGGATTCCCTACCCTAAGAGACAAACTAGAGACACTTATCACTATCTCCCTTGTTCCCAATACAATCCTCAAAACTAAACTATCTTCAAGATTTATTCATAGGAAAATCTAAGCTCAAAGGCCACTCTATCATGACATGACCCATTAGGGCCCACCTAGTTTCTTGTAAGCCGAGTGTGACACCCCCAGACCAAATCTAATTGTTTATAATTTGGTTAATACCATCATGTAGGATATCACATACATAAGAGGCATTATCCTAAATTACTTATACAGACACACATATCTGTACATTTGTAAAATGAAAAAATACTAATAAATGACGCCCTATAGGCATGCATAAAAACTAATCCCACATCAGAGTATGAAAAATAGAATATAAAATTGAAGGTAAAAATGCAATCCAACCATAAATTTAAAAGAGTCTATCATACTAAGGAAAAGGAAAATGAAATCAAGATACGATTTCTAGAACCCTATGTGGACCACCAAGTGTAACTATGCTAAACCTTCTTCTTTTAATCTTTGGAATTAATCTAAAGGAATGTCATCCTCATAATACATGACACATGTGAGCACAAACCATGTATTAGTGACTATAATCAAATTTCATAGGACACCTCAATATCACCAAAAATAACGAGTCAATGAGAGACATCTAAATATCATAATGGGGACCTAATCAGATGTAAAGGTAATAACATTGATATTATCAAGGAAGAAACTAATTAGAAAGGTGAGGTTTATACAAACTCCCAGACTATATATTATTCTATAAGATCCAATGTAATTCTCATTTGAGAGTACTCACTCCATGATTCTCACTAACATTGATGGAACTCATCAGATAGTTCAGACTCATTGGGGCTTTCTATGTTTTTGTAAGACAGAACTGAGAGGGCTCATATAATATACAAACATGATCAAACTGAAACTCATCGAAAGAAAAAATATGTTAATACACATATAGGGGATCACACTCAGGGTCAAAGGGGGACACATGACCCTGACTAGATTAACCCAATAGGAAGTGGATCAAATGCTCAGTTTGTAGGTTAAATAATACCCTAACCTATATAAAATGGATGATACAAATAAGGATAAACCCCCAAGGCCTCATGGAGGGAAAACTTCCTTAATCTTATGAGGGGATCATATATAAAACACTCAGGACTAAATACTACACTAATACCGTATAGAGAAAACTGAGAAAAAACATACGAGGACAAAAAAATGGGGGAACTCACCCAAGATAAACCTAATGATGTACTAAAGAAAAAAAGGAATCCATATAACCATTTAAAATGTACATGGAGAATATAAGGGACACATTTTGTGTCCCTCCATGTCTGGACCTACATGTGTTTGTTTTTTTTTACTCATGACCATGCCCATAAACTATAGTTGTTCCCATGTACACTGGTTATGTATGTTCCCGTGTACCCTAGGGTACATGGCATGTCTCTAACTTAAAGAACACACATTTTTTTTATCAGCCACTTAATTGTGAATCAATTATATTAATGAGGAAAACCTAAATGCTATATAATGGGGTCTACAAGACATGTGTTATTCTGAACTGCACATCATATATATCATGTATTTAGAAAAATCCCAAACATCTCACACATATGATCCCAGATAATCGATTCCACTAATTCATTTATGATCCTCAAGATAATGATTATATTTGAGGTTGACCATGTTTGTTTCATCACCAATGGTCATATTATTTCAACTCATTGTTCATAAAATTCCCAACGTTGTTATCCCAAAGATCCCACATGATCTAGATTACAAAAAATACAATAATTTTTCCATCATTGAATCCATCATCATTACTACTATCTGTTCATAAATTCAATCCCAACACTTGACTCACTCAAGTGATCTATTTTGTAAAATAAATATCTCATAATGATTAGTTATAGGTCTTGATCAAATCATCATCCAATTGAAATACTGATAATAATAGTATGAAGAATAAGGGTAGAAAATCATGAAACCCAAATGTGAGAAATGAACCTTGGCCATTTTTCAGTATAGCCTTCGTTCATTGGTGTAGAATTTTAATAATAGAGAATAAAATGATGTATCAATAAATTCCTAAATCATTGAATCAAAATAAACAACCAGAAATCAACAAGAAATCCATAGATTAATTTTATAAATAATTAATTCACAATCACCATAGATAAATACAGAATGAAGATCAATCTAAAAAATCATATATTAATATCATATCAATCACTGATAGAGAATGGTCATGTATCATGGTATTTGGAAAAATACAAGAAATTAATTAATTATGAAAATCCCTATGGTATTTTGATCATTGATCCCTGATCCAACCATAATTCACTAACACTCTTCTCCATGGTCATCGCCTAAAATCTCTATGATTATAGAGGAAACTCTATGGTTTTTTCATTAATATTATTTAAAATAATAGGATTAAGTTATAATTTTTTTATAGATAATAAGTTATTTAATTAATTTATATATCTATTATATAGTCTGTAACTAAACTTCAATGAAACATTTTACACACAAAGAAATTATGATGTGAATACTGTAAAACATGTATTTTTTATTTAATGGTAGTTTTATTTTTCCCATCCAAGACACCATTCTATAGTAATTCTATAATTTTATGAAAAAAATGATCTCGTGTGATATATTATATTAAATATTTTTGATATATTTATACTGAGGCTGCACGAGTCCTGGAACATCATCCCGACTCAATTCCTAACTCCAAAAATATTTTTTAAAGTATTCCAAAATGACACATGGGGAAAACATAGTCACTACAAGCCTTCATATATCACTTTATTTCACCACATTTTTATGTCAACACACATAAATCCCCAACGGGGCTTACAGGAATTGAACCCCTATCTCTTGAATGTGGAGGCTATGGTGAGTGCTCCTAAAATACTGGATAAAAATATAATTATTAATATAAATAATAATTTAGTTAATAATATAAATAAAAATATTATTAAATAAATAATAATTTTTATAATTTAAATTAAATAATATAAAATTTATATATAATTAACAATTAATTAGTCAATTAATAAAAATTTAAATAATAACTAATTTTAATATAATTAATATTTTATTTATAAACAATTAATAATTATTATAAATTATATATCTAATCAAATTATTTATTCCTTTAATAATACATAATAATAATATAATTTATTATATCTCAACTTATACTCTCTAACGGTCAAATTTTTTAGAAATATACAGATCTGATTTGAAGGCTTTCCTCAGTTTGGGGTTTTACCAACTATGGATGAATCCTTATAGATAGGGGTTAATATCACATCCTATTTCCAAATATAGAGTTTAAAAATATGGTAATGGGTTTTTGGAATGGAATTATTAATACATGTTTCCTTGCACATTTATGAATGTAACTTAAGCATCAATCTGATTAAATTTAGGAACTTATTTTTAGAGGTTTATTTTAAAATTTTGGATATAATTTGCCTCTTTTGGAAACCTAGGTTCATGTTTAACATTAATTACTCAATTAGTGTACCCATTAAAATGTTAAGGTGGTGGATAAACCTTGGTTTAATAATTTTTCTATAGTGATTTTAGAAGTTTACCTCAGTTGAACATTGATTAATAAATTTGTTTTATCAAATGGAACAGATGAATTGAATCTGAATATCATTTATAAACAACTACAAGTACAATAATATATGTTTAGTATCCTGTGAAATTCCATGGATACTTACTGAAGGTCACTTTTTTGGTATCTTCTTTTTAAGGAATGGGCATAATGTTACTTTTTGTAGGAAGAAGAAAAAGAAGGATTTGGATGAAATAGATAAAGCTGACACAAATCTTTTTTCCAAAAGGGGATCATGAAAAAGAATATAATGTTCCTAGAAATACCAATGTTATCATTGGGTCTTGTAGTTAGGGTCACACGCCATAGTTAGAAGGACCTCCTCTGTCTGATAAGCCCTCCATAAAATCCATATAAGAGGACGGACTTGTGTCTATTAAGGCTTCCATGATGGTTCAGAATGAGGTTGTTGTCGGTTCTTCATGAATGAAGGTGTATAGTAAATATAGATTAAAAAAATTCTATTGCTACTTCTAATTCAATGAAAAATTATGGTTCATTCATAAAAGAAGTTTTTTTAATGTAGGTGTAGATAAAATCAATGTGTATACTCATCCTATTCAAAATCAAGGGAATGTGGGATCACACACTGAGTCCACTATATAGAGGGATAAAATCACATTTCAAAATCCTAATTCAAGGGGTAATGACCAGGGATATAGTATTTCTGGTGAGAATAAAATGTAGGGTAGAAAGAAATTGTGTGAAGGTGTGGTCCTAGGTGATGCTTTGGTTTCTCTTGAGGAGGATGGAAATTCATTTAATAAATATCAAGTCAATATTGCAGCACTATGTGATGTCTCTGGAAGAGGGTATTTAGAGAATAACTATGTTCATGATAGTGGGCATAATTAACATGATGCAGAATTAGGTGATGATCAATCCTTTGTTGAATCTTCACATAAGAGATTACTTATTTGAGACTAATGTGGAAGTAGATGATAACATAAAGGGATCACAATGGAAAAAATTCTGGATAATGATGATCTTTTGAGGCCTAATCCCATGATTGATTTTCATGGGGTTTAATAATGACTTATTGGACATGTTGATGGGATATTTTTCATTTGAAAAGAAAAATAGGTTCAACCTAATAAACATATTTCTCCTAATAGAAAAAAGTATTTGATATTTGAGTTTGTCTCTTCTCTTACCATAACTATTCTAGTGGCGACAACCGGTGTTGATTTAAGTCTTGGAAGGGAAATTTGGGGCTCACCCTCTCAGGTGAACACAAGTGTTTAATATCAAAACATCTTTTATGTTCTTGACTCAATTAATACATCCATGGTGGGGGGATCTCATCCTAGGAGTGATCTCAAGGATAAATAGGATAAGTTTAATTTGGTTGATGTTGTGTCCTTCAAAGAGGCATATTTTGGGGATAATGAGATTCCAAGGAAGTAGACTAAAACTTGGAAGTAGGAAAAATTTTCAAATGGGAGGGGGGTTCGGGGGGCATACCATAATATGACTCTCAGATATCAATCTCGGATTTAGTGCTCAAAAAGCATTTTCATTCATAACGATTTACATGGGTAACTTAATTTGGAAAAACTTCATGTTTGTTTTCCGTTACCTTGTGGGTTTTTCATCCCGATTAAGGGATGTTCTTATATGGACAAATCTTATCCTTTATCAATCCATTATATGTTTTTGTACTTTAATAGGGGGATTTTACTCCTGGATTTTATTAATAATTGAAACAGATTATAATTTCATAAAAATAAAATAAAAATAAAATATAAATGACACATAAAATTAATTTTTCAAAATATATATTTCATACATTAAAAAAAATGAAGTACGTGAAATATTAATTATGTTATTATTTTTTGTTTTTTATGAAAATATTTTTAGATTAAATTGTTTTTTATAGTTACATTTAATGTTTAAAATATCATTTAGGGTGTATTTATAGTTTTTTATTTTATAATATTTTAAAGGTACCTATGTGAAACATAATAATGTTTCACGTAGGTGACTTTGAATTCTTATGATGTATAAAATATTAATCCAATCTATATAAAATTTGAAACATCTAATTGGAATATAAAAAATATTTTAAGAAATGAATTTTGAAAAAAATAATTATCAAAAAAAATTAAAAGGCACAAATCAATGTTTCTTCAAAACATAATGTTAATTATTAATTATATTACTAATTATTAATTAACTACACCTTGTATTGGTGAGAGTGGTTTGTGTGGGGGTAGGGATTGGGTGTACATTATTTGATTAATTTTTAATTTTATAAATTTTATTCATCATTCACATCATTATTAATTATTATAAATTATATTATTAATTGATAATTACTATTTATTAATTATGATATTATTTTTAAATATTAAATATATTACTAAATATTTATAAAATTACAATATTAATTTAATTAACAGTGTAAAACAGCGTAATAATTATATGTATGAAAATTTTAAAGTGTAAATGTTATTTTTAAGAAAAACATAATGGGTCAATGAAAATTTTCATCACAAATATATTAAATAAAAATATTATTTTGAACAAAAAATATGAGTGAAATATTTTTACATGAAATTTCATTTTTGACTAAAACATTAAATATTTCAATATCAAACATCATTGAAAAATCACATTGAGCATTTTCATTTAACAATTGAAATATCCCGTTAGAATTATATTTCTAATGAATATTTCAAAAACAAAAACGAAAATATTTATTGAAAATCTTTAATTAATAGTTTAAATGTTTACATGATTACACAAATATTGTCTAAAATAGCATTATAAATTTATATTCAAAATCATCAATTAAAATTGACATTGAAATTTTTTAATGGAGATTTACAATGATGTATTATAGTGTATATTTACTACAGAGCTTCACCAATAAAAATCTTCACTGAAAATTTCACATAGACACACACACACACTAATATTAATATGCAGTGACATAATACATTGAAAATATATATTGAAATTTTATGTCATAAAATATTAATATATAAATACATGCATAAAAATATATTAATGAAAATTAAAAATTATTTTAATTTTTTTGTGAAAAGATTTACTTGAAATTTCATGTAAAATTTTTTAGTGTATATTTAAATTATTAATATACAATTTAATATTCCAATACACAATGACTGTATAACTTTTGAGTATATTTCACTATGAAAATTTATAGTTACGATTCAAAATTTCTAATGAAGAGTTAACTTTTAATGGAGATTTTAATATTCTTATAGAATATTTAATTTTAAAAAAACAGTGCAAATTTTATGTGAAAATTTACCAAATTTGTTTTAGTGAAAATTTTCATTTAATATTCGAGGGTAAAAAATTCATTTCATTTCTATTATAATAATGCACTAAAAACCTTCAAAATAAATTTTATATAGGAAATTTGATTATCAAAATTTTAAAATAAATATATGTTTAGATTTCCTTTATTAATAAATAAATAAAAATTTAAAATCACACTGAAAATATTCCGTGAAAATTTAAACCTAAATTTTTCAATAAAATTTATAATTTTAATATGTATTAAAGATTATTGTTGCATATTTATAATGGATATTTCAAGTGAAGGTTTACAATATATATTTAAATGAATATTCATATAAATATACATATATGTGTGTACAAATAACATTATACAACATAATTATTATGAAAAAATATATACTAGAAATTAATAGTACATAAATACATTGATAAATATAAATTTTGTACTTTAATTTTATAGTATAAATTTATATTGGGAAATTTTATTAGAATATTTTGGTGTAAATTTCCACATAAAAAATTTTAGTTTAAATTTCCACTTAAATTTCTAGTAAAAATTTTACACTAAATTTTTATTATGATTATAATAAAAATTTGAGTAATAAAATTATAAAATAAATAAATTTTTAAAATTATAGATCAGATAAGATATCACAGAAAAAATCAATTTAATTTTACACTAAAAATTTAAACTACGAATTTCCATGTGAACATTTTTGTGCAATCTTCCAACAAAATTTTCAACTTCAAATTTTCATTAGATATTTCCAATGGAAATTTCTAGTTTAAATTTTCCCTCCAAATTAAAAATAAAATATATCAATACATAAATAAAAAATGCGAGTTTTCATCATTTATCTTCATCAGAAATTTATAATAGAAACTATTTGTTTATATTTTTATTAGAAAATTTGAGTTTAAATTTCCACTTAATTTATAGTGGAAATATCCAATTAATTTATATTATACGTATAATAAAAATTTTATCACCAATATTCTTAAATAAATGCATGTTTAAATTTTTAATTCACTTATATTGATATGTAAATAATGATTTTAATTTTTCATTGAAAATTTTAACTGTTAATTTCTTAGTGAAATTATTTGTGAAAAATTATACTGTAAATTTCTAGTATAAATTTCTACTAGATATTTCTAGTGAAAATCTATATAAGAAATGTATAGTTAAAATTTTATCTTAAAATTAAATGAATATATATCAATACATATATAAGAACATATATTTTTTTACATAAATATTCATTGAAAATTAACAATAGAGACAATTAATATAAATTTATTTTGTAAAATGTTTGTTCAAATTTCCACTTAAATTCTAATGAAAATTTCCAATAATTTTTAATATAATTATACTATGAATGTTTTTAAAAAATTTCTAAAATAAATAAATTTTTATGTTTTTCGTTCAAAAATATTTACACATTACTAAATAATTTAAATTTTCATTGGGGATTTAAATATCATATTTCTAATGGAAACATACAAATTAAATTTCTAGTGAAAATTTCCATAGAAAATGTTTAGGGAAAATTTAAAATTAAAATTTCTTGTTTCAATTTCCAATAAAAATTATAGTGAAAATATATCTATATAAAAATTGAAAATTTAAATTTTCACGATAATTTTGTAATGAAAATTTATAATCAAATTCTCAATATATTTTTTTAATTCTAATTTTATATGCATTGTGTGTCTATGTATATCTATAAATTTGAATATATATATCCAAATTTAAATTTACAGTGTATTTTTTGTGGAAATTTATTTTGAACAGTATCAATTCATATATACTTTCATACATATTTAGAAACTTATTCACACTAATATAAGAAATTTTCAAGAGTAAAATGTACATTGAAAATATTTTTTGGATATATACATGTATACATACATATATATTCTTTTTTCTATTTTTATTTGTCTTCATTATTTAGGTTATTTCATTTTAAATAATTTATATTAAAATATTGATTTGCTTCCGAGGTGGCATGTTTATGGGAGATGTGGATATGAAAGACAAAGATCATCACCTGTCTATTTTTCTATAGGGACGGGATATCGATGAATTTATCATTCCTTTATTTCGACCCGTTCAACGTCATCATCCTTTAAATAAGGTTTAATTAAACATGTGGGGAACTCTTAGTCCTAACGGGTGATTTCCTGGGGGTCACGTGCTCACGCAATCAGTCCTTCTCAGATATGAATTCCGTGTATGGTCACCAAAAGGTTTATTCATGGAGCTAAGAATGCCCAACGGCCCTGGTATCCATGATTCATGGACCTAATTTCCAAAGACTGGCACTCATTGGGTAAAAATTTGGCCAAAGATACTTGAGGACTCCATTGGTCAAGAGGATGGGAGGTCAGGCTCACCACACCCTTCCGGGGGAGGATTGTTGCCTGTTTCGAGAATCTCTTATAGATTTAAGTCATGTTCATATATTCGTGTATCTTTGGTTCATTCCCTAAGAGTGTGTCCATGGGCTACCTTGGTTCGCATGATCTTTGTGAGAATGCGGATGTTTGATGTCACATAGGTGATGTTGAATTATCAATATTAGAAGGCGCTCCATAGTTTATCATCATCCAGGGGGGATGGAATGTGACTTGATTTTGGGATCAGGCCCATAAGGAGGGCTTCCTATGTATCCTCGGGAGAGGAATCTGAACCCACATAGTTTTATCATATGGAAATTAGGCATGAATGATTCCCATTTGAGTGGGGTATGATTGGGTGGAACCTTTATGGATTGGAACACATTTGAGATCAGAACTTCTGGATGGCATCCTACGTATCTTGATTTGGCCAGGAATCAGAGTTATCATAGTTCAGATGGTGTGCGGATGTTGTAATCCTAACAATCCTCTAAGCTCATGTGAGTCATGCTCGATGTGATAGATAAGAGGATTTGAATGATTTAACAATGCACATGCCTCCCCCTATTGGTGGGGGAGGGAGAGCTCACGATGAAAGAGGATGAGACGATCGTGGGAGAGGGTGCAGAGCGATGACCCTTTCCATGTGAAATGGCATTAAAGGTCATGTGGCCCCACCCTAGAAAATTGGGGACTTAGCTCAGTGGAAGAGCCCCAGAGAAATTGAGGTATACTATAGTTTAAGGTCATATCGCTTGGATGATGGCATCATAGTTTAATGTATTGTGTATGGGACTATTTGGGTTCTCACAGTTTGGGGTCATGTGATGAGGACCTCATGTTATAAAAACCATGATTATCTAGAGGGAAATATTTTTTGGATATTCAGACATGCCTCGATCATGAGATAGAAAAACTATTTAATCAATGATTATAGAGGATCCATGATCAAGGGAAATGATATGAGGCATGTATACCATTTAGGCATACCGAGGTAGGAGAGGACTCTCCTGAGGATTGATTTTCCTTTGGTTGAAGGCCCTCTTGTAGACTTCCTATGTAGAGCCACCAGGGTATGATGTGAATTGTTAAACAAAGGTTTTTGTAGGACATTGGCCATCCACTTCTAATATCCATGGATGTTTATAAGGATCCAAAATCACCTAGTATACTACAGTTTAATTTCATATAGATTTGACGAATTCATCACGGTTTAATTTCATGTGGATATGAAATTGACTCATAGTTTATGGTCTTAGAGTTTGGACTATGGAGGGATGGATTCATTATTAACTGGAGGATAATCAGGATATGATGTTTTTGGGATGCCTCGAACATGAGATGGAAGGAATGTGTAAACTTTGAATTTAGGGATTATTGGATCTAAAGAAATAATATGGGGCATAGGAGCCATTGAGGTGTACAGAGGTAGGAAAGGACTCTTCTGATGATGAATTTTCCTTTGATTGATGGTTGTCTTTTAGGATTCATATGCAGAACCACCAGGTCATGATGTTCATAGTCAAACAAAGGGGTTTGAAGGACACTGGCATTCCGCTTCGGATGGCCATGGAGGTTTATGAGGATTTGGAATCACTATAGACACAATGTTTGATGGGTGGAAATGATGTGTTTGGGTACTGAAGAAACATTCGGGTTGTGATAGTCCATGGAGTTATGGGAAAACCTGGAATAAGAGGTAGTTGATGGGGTTTTTTGGGGGGTGAATGTAGATTGAATCGTCTCATGGTATTTAAATGATTGATGTTTGGGAGGAATGGAAAATGGCATCGACCCGAGCAGAATTGTTTATGGTGCGACTCTCCATTTTTTTGGGGTCATGTGATGAATGTTCCAACAGCTCGGTCTACTGTATGAAAAGTATCATCATTAAGTGGAACATCTTTCTCAATACTCATCTCATGAGGTATGCTAATCACAACTCTCACATGACCTATTTGAAGTGGTCTGTTGTGTAAACATTCATCTTGGATATTGAACACCACATCCCTCGCTACAAGGTGATGGGTAGGTGGTGATATATATAAATCATAGTCATTTTCACCCAAAATAATTATACCACATCCTTGCTTTATGGTTGGGGTACGTTGGTTTTGCTTCTCGTTCCATATTTTCATCACTCATTCATTGTTTCATAAGTTAAACAATTATCAATAAAAGTGATGAATGCATGTATCGTTAAACAATGTATTACAATCCATAACATACTTGAAAAGACACATCTGGACGAAGGCCAGAAATTGCATCCCATGATTCTTGGGTTATCAAGTGTACATAAATATATGGGGGTGTGGGTTTATTTTCCCTTCAATATCATTAAAACAATGTATCATTAGGATTATGTGGAAGTATCTATGAATCCTTAAAACAATCATTAATTCATATTTATTGGGGAATTCATTTATTATAAATACACTCTGCAAGAAATGATGAAGAGTAATTCAATTTTTTCTTATTTAATTTTTATTAAAATAAATAAAAGATATAATAATTATACCATAATCAATTACCATATTAGTGTATAAATCATGGTCACAACATGGTTTCATGAATCTACATCAATCAACAAGCATTATCAAGTTATGATTCCAATATAACTACTGAAATTTTAAATACAATAGAAACATGGAGATAAAACCCCTAAATAATCTTAAAAAGGATTCTAGTTTCATGGACATCGTCACTAGGCTAAATTAGTAAAATAACTTGAACTAGAGATAAAGAAACAAGGTCGTCACTAATAAACCAATTCACACCCTCAGAATTCCCATCAAACTATGTAGTCAATAATAAACATCCCCACATGAGATCACATGCTACAATGGCCATACACGAATCAAAGGAGATTAAGAGGTTATCACACCTTTTAGGAAAAATCATTTTTTTGTCAAATTTTAAATGATATTTATCTTTTCAAAACATGCTTCTAATTCAAATCTATAATATCATTAATAAAATCCATCCCAATTTTCTCTTCAGACCAATTTTTTTCAAACACCTTTTAAAATAAAATGGGAATTTACACCACCCTTTAAATGTCTATTGAAAAAAATTCAAAGACACAATAAGTTTCAAAATCTAAACCACATGGTAAAAAATATACTTGTTAAATAATCCTTCTCATTTGTAAATCATGAAATCTTTAAACCCCCCCAAATGTCGATATAAAAATTAACCAAGGATAAAAAGGTGGGAATAAATATAGATCACTAGGGTTAACTCACCAGTTTAAAAATAAAACAAAATGTTACATCTTTTTTAACAATTTTAAATCTCCAAAAATCTTGATATGAAATCCAATTAACATAGAAACAGTTTTTAAAACATAAATTCAGTGATTACCACTGATTTTTAAACCAAAATCATTATTTCATAAAATTAATTAAGGCATTTTCCCAAACACGTATCATTGAATATCATTCTATAGAATGGGATAAACCCACTTGAAAAACACCATTTATCCATAATGGGAACTCATTTATGTATATGTACAATAATTATACACTTTGAAAATAGAAATCATTTAATAATAAATAAAATATGATGGATAATGAATAATAAAGGGAATATGGTGTATTAGAAATCTATTAAAAATACTATGATATTGAAAGGACTCAGAAGGAAACATAAAATATTACCAAAGATTATCCATAAATGACAAATAACCCCTTTACAATGACTATGATCCATTGAATGGATTAAGAGTAATATAAAAAGTTAATGGATATTTTTAAGCAAAAGTACATCTAAATCCCATTAATTATTCAAATCTCACAAATGTTGTCATGTGCCATGTTCCATAAAAAGATAATTTATAATAAAAAAATTATAAGATATATGGGTGATTTTTCAAAGGGATGATTTATTATTCATTGATCAATGAAATATTCCACTAAAACATCAATATTCATGTAGCCTTTATATTCCATGCAATATCAGTTCTTGAACAATATAAAATTCCATTTTGGATTTATAGGGGATATCCAGCCTATGATGCAATATATTTTCAAGAAAATTAAACCCAATAAAATTGAAGTTATTCTTTAACAATTTGACTAGTATATAGAGCATGTAATTGGAATTTAGGATGATTTCTTAGTCTCTGTTGGGAAATTAATCATTCCCTTGGATATTATCAATGTAGAAATTGTGGAAGAATGATATGTAATAAAAACATTTGATGAAATTTCATATCCCTGGAGAAGCTGTTCATTATTATTAATCTAGGATAGTTGATTTTTGAAGTTATAATGGGGAAGGTGATTTTTTTTTGATTAAATAGGTGAATCATGTAGATTAACAGGAATATTCTCATGTATTCATCACCACTATGGAAGAATATAGAGAATTATAAACAAATCTGGTTGAATAAAAAGTTATGTTGTACTTGATTGATGAGAAATCCAAAATGAATAATATAGAAAGTAATGGTAATATTGAAAATAAATAATGTCTTACTAAAAAAGGACTACTTTCAAGGGCTTCCTTTACTAAACTACATCCCAAAATATTTGTTCCTCCAAAGTTAGAGCTATGAAAATTCATGACAAACATGAGGTACCCATTATTAGGAATAGGATAAAAGAAACTATGGATCTCTGAGTTGAATTTAGTTTCATTGGGGTAATAGAAAAAGGATGGTATAACTCAAGGGGAGTATAACCCAGTACGATTATGAGTTTTTATATATTCTTGAGAAGGGTTCAGACCCATTGATGATATTAGTTTGACTTTCATAGGTAATATATACCAGTGTGGGTGATATGGTTTTTTTATTCAAAAGAAATATAAACATCTCATTATCTATTATTTTTTATTTTGAGGTGTGTTTGGGGTATTTATAAGAAACCTTAGATAACTTATTTTAGAAATAGATGACCATGTGGAAAAGAGGATGTTTTCTAGGACATACATGATCATAAAGGAGTCTTACATCCACATTGGGATATTACATATGAGTGGAATGTTAATGTTGGATACTCGTATCATAAAATTGTTGGGTGGATGGTTAAAACCTTTGATGATCAACCAATTTGGGAATGAGGGATCCAATTTACTAACATAAACCATAAAATTACATTACTTTATAATTTCAATATTAATTAATTTCAAAATTAATCCAAACATTCCTAATTCAAAAAACTCGTCGAGAAATCCCATCACATCAACACCTCCACCAAACACCCATAAGAGATCTCAGACACGCTCCCAACACAATTTTGGGTATAATAACTTGAAAAAAATTATTTGATAATAAATTTAATATAATTTAGGATAAAAGTATTGAAAGAAACAAAAAACAACATATCTTCTTCAAAATAAAATTCAGAAACATGCATACATGTTCTCAGGTCCTACTTTACACAAGATGAGAAAAATACCCCTTGATTGGGACTATTTCCTCTATGATCTGGTGGAAATAATCAAGAAAAAATAATGAAAATATAACTTAAAACAACATAAAGTTATTGTAATAGTCAATGATGAGATATTAGAGGGGCTTACCTTTGAAGGAGAGATAAAGACTGGGAGAAATGGTGGTAGGGAGAGACACCAATAGAGAGTGATGACAATAGGGAGGGATGGAAGAAGTGTAGGGAGTTAAGGAAGTGGGAGCGATGGTGGAATGGTTGGTAGCAATGATGATTGAAATGGTGAAGGATATGGAGAAGTCATGGAAGAAAGATAGGGTAATGGGGCATCAAGGGACAGTGGTAGGGAGGGGAAAGATGGTGGTGGGGTAGGGAGAATGTTCCACAAAAGCTTTGAAGGTGAGATGAAAGAAGATTTTTAGGGTTATTTCTATTACATCAGAGGAATAATTTTATCAACACTTTTAAAAAAGTATTGATAATGGTATGTTTTATCAACACTAATATAAAAAAAATGATAAAACCTACATTATCAACACTAAAATTATAGGGCGGATAACGTCATATATTTATCAACGCTAAAAAAATAACTAATAATGATATAAAGTTAATAAATTATTTATATTATTATATATTTTAGGTTTGTGGGGGTACAATTACATTAAACACACACACACCTCATTCATAGACCAGAAAGGCAGGCCCCAACCCCCTAGGGGATAGCCCACCCATCATGACTTATTTATTCATTACATGGCTTGTAGACTAAATGGGTATGGAGCCCATTAAATTTCCCATAATCCTAGTAGGCATGAAATCCCATTACATGACATGTAAGCCGAAATTTTTAACCCAAAGGCCCACTTTTGAATAGTGATTCTACAGTAAAACTGGATTTTACAGTACTTTGTATAGTGTTTCTGCCACTACATTGCCTGTTACAGTGCCCACCAACGCTACAATGTTGTCGGTTCAATATTTCTGTCACCGATATAGTTCTGCTACAATAACTACACCCAATGATTTTTGAACTTCCAACCTCCATGTAGTATTATGAGTTTATTAACACTGACACAAAACCCAACTACATACATGTTATTAGTTAATGAGGTATAGGTGGGTGATAAATTGTGCATGTATTGGGCCCAACCACCGCCTATGTGCCACATGCCCCTAACAAAATTCGATTGTGGAAGGACTTGAACTTATGCCCTTTTTAGAGCCAAGGAGTCGCTAACTTACCAGTTACAACATAGCCAGCTCGAGTTAGAAAAATGTGTTATTAGGTAATGTGGTGTAGGTCAGTGCGACACCACGCCTGTCCTGGGCCCATCCCACCTCATGTGCACCACACACCCCCATCTAAATTCGAGCGTGAGAGGACTCAAACCTGTTCTAGTTCCATTGCTAGGGAGTGGCTGCATTACACGGTACCACTTTTCCAACCACATAAGACATTTATATATGGACCACAAGAATAATAATATGGGTGTAATGTATAAATGAATATCCATGATGTATACATAATATATGCTCATCAATTATACTAACGAATTAATATATTTATTGACCAAATTCATTGGAAACATATTTATTCAAATATATATATTTACATATTTATATAATTATAATTATATGTGTATCTAAAAAGTATTTATATATAATTATAAATATAATAAATATATTTATTACTTAATAACATTTATTATAATAACATAATTATTTAAATATATATATATTTAATTTTATTCTTATAAATACTTTTCTTAAAACATTATATATATATATTAGTTATTAGAAAATAATATATTAATTATAAAAAATAATTTTTTATTTAATGTATTTAAATAAACCTTATTTGTTAATATTAATATAATAATCTTATATAAATTAGTCATATTTTTTATTAAAAACGTTAATCAGTGATAAAAAAGAACTGATAAAGTGCACACCTTTATCGGTTCTTTTTTAGTTCTAATAATGGGTAGATTTATCAATGCTTTTAGCTAGAGATGATAACGATCTCCCTTTTATCAGCACTTTTTTCATATCATTGATAGAAATCGGTGCCACCCTTTCACTGATCTGTGGTAGTGGGAACACAGTTTAGAACAAATTAAGACCCCTCCCCTACACTAAAAACACAATAATGTACCCATTGTTGAATTCAATTTGGAAAAACAATTATGACAATACAAGTTTAAAAATATTTTCATTTAAATAGTGAGTGTTTCATACAATGGGTCACAATAAAGTTCAAAATCATTTTTCTACACATCTAATAAGCATGAAATGAACAAGAACTCTTTTATCTACAAAAAAAATCATTTCAACACATAATATAAAATTTATAAATGATGTATTCTTTCACATTTTAAATGCAAAATTGATTTTCAAATAAAGATATAAATTTTCATGAACATTCATTTTTTAAGAAAACACAATAGCTGATATAAGTAGAAATGACTAATAGACTAAGTAATAATATTTATAGCATGTATCACATAAATCTATATATTATTTTCCAAAAGTATCAACTCAAACTAGTAGCATCAATTAATGATTCTAAAAGCATTACAAACTAAACTATTAATGAAAATAATCCCATAGTATGAATAATTTTTTTTCATTATATCATATTCAAAAGACTACCTTATTTAATTTATGTTCAATAAATCTAGAATCCAAGATGAAATTCACAAAATATTGGAAAAGTATAACATAGGTTACTAGAATTTAAATGTTCAAGAAATAGTTTAATCAGAGATGAACGGATGGAAGCCTGAAGCAGGTTACTTGAGCATATAGATTCTATAAATATGATGTTCAATTAACATACTTTTTCATGAAATATCATTGTTTTACAATATGAAATAGAGGCCGAGTATCTAAATAGATAGAATGAAACAAATTCAAAGACATTTATTTCAATAGATATGATAATAAAAAATAAAAAATCATTAGTTTTCTCTCATGAAGCAATAAATTTAAAGTCTTCTGTCGGACATCATCCCTAGAATTTATTACCATAATCATTTATAGGATAGTCTACATTGATGAATAAAATGTCATTATTATTTATAAAGACTTCATCAATATTTTCCAATACCTTAAAAACATGAATAGAAATCAATTACTTTTTATGTTTTATAAAAAAATGAGCTCAAAGGTTCTTGTCCACCATTGTTTAAATTTCTATATTTTCAAAGGTAGGGTCAAAAATTATATAAAACACCCTATAAAGTTCTCCAAGGAGACCAATATTGTTCTCAAGGTATTCCCCAAAAGAATGGGCATTCAAATACTCAAGAACAGGTTAGAAACATATTACATCAAGCTCGCTACAATGGTAAACTATGTTCAATACATCTTGTGGAAATGAAAAAATATCATTCGCCCACCTAAAGGTTAAAAATTCTTCACGGAAAATAAATTCCTAAGAGTTTACAGAAGAAATAAAAGAATTAAATTTTAAAAAATGTGGGTAATCATAAATAATAAAATCAATTATAGTATGAGTGGTAAATTCTAAAAAACAAAAAAAAAATTAGATCACAAACATCATTTTTAAAGGGAATCAATCCAACAAAAAATTCTAGATTTATACACTTACAAACACTCAAAGTAGAAAAAAATAGTCATACTCATGCTAAAAATATTCAATAAGAAGGATTTCATATTCCTACTCCAAAAAATGGGTTCTATGGAAATAATTTCGTCATCATTAGATGGATGAAAAGGTGGAACAATTATTTGAGTAATACTTTCAATGCGGTGAGAATTATAATCTATATAACATCAAGAGGGAAAGAACAATACTCAAATATATCATCAATTCTAAATTTCTCATTCTTAGAAATATCTATCAGTTTACAACTGATATCATATTTGGGATTTTTGAATACTAGAATCTCCTCCACATTATCTATAAATTTGAGAGTAATTTTTTTGGACACGTCTTTGATAGTACCTACAGTATCAATGAATGGTCTACCTAAGATGATCGAGACATTTTTATCACACTCCACAACAAGAATAAAGAAAATATATGGCAAAATTTAGCTTCCCTGAATTGACTAATAAATCATCCACCCTTCCATATGGACAAGTGAGTGACAAATCGACATGTTGAAAGAAAATAAAAGTAGGTTGTAAATCCCGAATACCCAGATTTTTCAACAATGAAAAAGGAAAAGAATTAATTCTTTCCCTCAAATCACACAAATATTTCACTTTACCACTTCATCCTATATGACATAGAATAAAAAACATTGAGGTTCCTTTAACCTGATATGAAACATCCTAAAAAAAGACTACATTCCTCGTTAATATTAATGGTATCCAATTATTTCCAAGCATTTTTTTAGATAGAGACCTATTGGTGAATTTCATATATGATGGTATTTTATCCATGGATTTAAAAAATGGCTTGCTGATGCATAATTTTCTAATCATTTTTTGAAATCTCAAGTAGTTATGTTCATCACTCTTTTTAACTCTTTAGAGATAAGGGATGAGAGGGGGATAATTTCCTAAAACTGGTTGATTACACTTCTCATCCTCAAATTTCACTTTCCCATTCCGTTATTAATCAAATCTCACTTTATATTCATTGGTTTTATGGATTTATCATGTAATGATACAACATTCCTTATTCTAGGTAGTGTTTTCCATATTTCCATAATTGGAATTTTTTGGAATCTCAGCATCAGATTAATCTTGTTCATCTATTTAAAACTACCTTGGTTGTTCCTTAATATTAAATTGGGTTATAAGTCCTGATCTGGTTGTTAAAACCATTACATTTTCCCTCAGATTAGTCTTTTTTGGGCTGCGAAACATTCCATTTTATCTTGAACCTAAATCTATATTCATTTGAACTAGTTAAACATAAAAATTATTGATTATAAAAAATTGTGAATCTATCTTAGAGATCAATTTTTTGGCTAGTCCATCTAAATCCATATTCGAATTGGATATTCCGACATTATTTTAAAATTTATTTGGAAGCTAATTTGAGTAATCTAGGTAAATAACTGTTTTCAACACACCTTATTCTATCTAATAAATATTGGTATGATTTTTATAACCTGAGTTATACTAATTAGATAATGGATCACTAACCCCTGTATTCCAACCCCTTAAGATAACAATCTAATAACGCTACTTAGGTTGGTTAGGGAGGCCAATTTTGGGGGAAAATCATTGAAAATGATCAAATAACCCATAATTACAACGCTACTCCCTATGAAATCTATCATGAACAATAGACGCTTGAGTATTTGTTTCAACTTCATGAATAACTCTATTTATTATTCTTTTGTGTTTTGAATTTTGGGATGACTAGAAAATGGGGCTAACCCCAACGAGCTATATCCACAGTTTACAAATAACGTGGGTATAACTTTTCTGGAGTATATCCATACTGACAGTTTATGTAAACCGAGGATATAGATAATCTGTCCCAACTATTTTTTAGAAATCAGTGGGATGGTGTCCCACATTTCCACCCGCCCCCCTTCAGATATCGAGGTGTATTCCCCCCTATTTGGTTGAGCATGTTCTTCCCTCACCCGAGAAAAAATAGATGACTCTACTCCTCTTGTTTTCTCCCTTAATTCATTGAATTCCTGATTCCGATTTTCTTTGATAGTGAGTTACAAATCCTTCTTTTATTCTGCTGACTATTATTTTCATATTTATTTATATATGAAAACAGAACCAATATACATTGAGGTCATGATTATTCTAGATTATTTGAAAAAAAGTTTTTTGTGGGTGAGGTTTTATTTTTTGGATTTTGGTTTAATGATTTTAATTTGGATAATCCTTTAGCATAACAGTTTTTTATATTTGTGGGTTATGTTTTAGTTTTCATTTTATATCAATTATGGGTGTATGGATTTATTCATAGCCATCATATAGTATTGGTTTTTTAATTTGTAAACCAACAATTATTTGGTGAAAAATTTTACCTAATTTTTTGTTTTATATTCCCTCTTTTACTCCATGTGTTATTATATATTTTTATATATTGGTGGTTGGATTAATAAATTGATGCAGATATATTGAATTTTTGATATTGAGTTTGTGATTGGAAATTATAATTTAGGGATGTGGGTACTAGTTTGGGGGATTTAGTTTTAAAAGGGCCATCTTTTATTTTATGTTCCATGTTATATTATACATACATATTAATTTTTGTGTGATTATTGATTTGAACATGAAAAATATAATATATTAATGAATTGGAATTAGGAGTAATAATGTGTATTCTCTTTCAATGAATTAAGATCATGTGTATCATTTTATGAGGCTTATAGTTGAGATAGTTCACTAGATGTTGTTTTAACTAGTCTACAAATGGGTTGGAATTTGTTGTTAATTTTAGGAATAATTATTATGTTTTTAGTTTATAATTATTATGAATATATAGTGTTGACAAGGGTATTTTCCGTTTGTGGATTTCCTACTATGTATATTGATATTATCAAGAATATGTATCCCCTTTTGGGGTGGTTATTTATATTTAATTTTATAAAGGCATGGGGAAATTTAGTCAAGGTGATGGTGAATATATATTCTCTAGAAAAAGTATTTTGAGGCGGAAGACTAAAAAAATGTTCATCATTGTTATTTTTAGAGGTAAGTCTTTTGCTAAATTATTTTAGGGATTTATTTAATATAGGTCTAAATCATTCACTTATTAAGTAAGGAAAATTATGGGTTTTATTAAATTTAATTTTTGGAGGTTAGTATAAGTTATTTCCATGGGTTTCCTATGGATATTAGTTGTTATTAGTTTCTGGAGATGATTAATTTGGAATCAATTGGTTATAGGAATTGATTTATTCATTATAAGAGGTTGATTTATCATTAACAACTTTTGAGGACCTCATTGATAGATTGTGTTGATAGGTAGAATCTTCCATATAGGTCATTTTAATGAATATTCATATGATGCGACTACACTTGAATTATAATATGAAATAAATTGTTATGTGATTTTATTAGAAAATTTGACCGTGGAGTTTTTAAAGGTATTTTTTTATATTAATGAATTTTTAAAATGGGAAGGCATATTGAAATAAAATATATTTTAAATTTTCTCATTATTTTTATTACTCATTTTTATTTAGATTTTAGTCCCTTTATTATTTTTAAAAAATTTCTCTGATGTTTATTTATGATTCACTTGATACTGTATTTAAATGGTTTATTTCTTTATTGAATCAAAATGAATCAAAAAATATACAAGTATATTCATTAAACATGATATTTCCATTATTCAAGTAATATGGTAATATAATCTATTCCTTTCATAAAAACTCTTTATGGTTATAATTACATTTTGTATTATAAATTAATCCTTTATAATGAAATATGAGTAATGTTTTCTAAAAAAATTGGATTTCATTTCATAAATCATAGAAATTCATGTTTCCTTATCATTTATTTAATTATGGATATATTTTTGTTATTTTATAAATATTAATTACTATAATATTAGGATTGGATGATTATTAATATTTATATCAATTATGGTATAATTTCAATGGTATATTATACCATGTTTTTTTGGTTTTGATGTTGGGTGTCAAATTTGTTTTATTCTCGACTAAAAAATTTGCATCATAAAGACAAGTGTATTTAATTGGATTAATTTCATATTCAAAACATGGATGTTCTAAAAAAATTGATTCATATTGACATATATATTTATTTGGATTGTGTAATAGTTGTTGATTAATTCATGTCTTATACTTTGTCTGGTTATTTATTTTAGGCATCACTTATAGCATATGTAGTTTCTGTTATTCTTTGTTTTGTTAGATAAAATCATTCTTTGAAAACATTCATATTTAAATTGGTTTTAAATAATTTTTTAATTATTGTTTACATTATTTATTGTATCATAAAATTTCTGCTTATAATATAATGGATAGAAGCTGGATGTATCATACAAATCATATTTCAACCACGTTTCAAAAAAAAATTGGATTTTTTTTATTTTTCTTTTTAAAATGTTTCAGATGGATGCCATATATAGTGTACATATTATAATTGTGCTATTATACCATGGTTAAGACTAGAAAAAGTTAGATACCACATAACTAGAGATATATTTAGAACAAACTATTATGTTTGGTATCACAATTGAGAGATGATACAACCTTTAAATTTTTATGAATTTAAATAAAGAATTTCTATAAAGAATTTGTTATTTAATAAGTTTCTATTTATACACCATCACAAGATAGATAGTGTTCCATTGGAAAGAATTCAATGATATCAATACATGTGGGGAAAAAATTAAATGCAATGATACTGATAATGTGAAAAAATTAACAGATGATGTCAAAACTCCTGTATATCAGGAGTGTGCTAAAACAAAAAAGTTGGAATTTTTAATATGGTAATATAATTGAAAAACCACGTAGGGAATTTTTAATACTCACATTTATTATATTCTTACAATTGTAAGCAATTTCTTTATGATGGTGTTGATATTACCAGAAATCATTATAGAATAAGGAAGTTAATTGAGAAGATCTAATTTTATACTAATAAAATTCATGCTTGTCTGAAATATTACTTATTAGTTAGAGAGAAAATAGTATAACTTAATGACTGTAGGAATGTGGTACATATATATGGAATTCAAATATAGATATTACACCATCTCACATACCACAGAAAGTCATGTGGAACTTTCCATTGATTCCCATATATAAAAATATATTCATGTGTACATAAATAATAACCAATATGTGATGGATGATATTGAGAGAATTAAAGGCAATGATGAGTTGGTTAATTCAACAGCTGGATTATAATGGTGGGAATTTGAAGAAAAATATCCCAAATTTTAATTGAGGTGTGTAATTTCAGGTTAGGTATATCCTGTGAAGTTTTTAATATGTTTTCCTAGATGCTTACTACTCACAACACATATCGAGTTTTTGATCATGTTTATAATCTTCCTCTATAGATTTGTATGAAAAATACATTCACTTTCTTAAGTGTGCAAATATATGTACCTTCCAATCCTTGAAATGATATAGATATCTACTTGTAAACTTTAATAAGAGACTAAATGAGCTTTGAATGTGGGTATGATCACATTCAATGCTTCTTAAAAAATATATCTCATATGTGTGCATCCCTTATATAGACTATAAATGATTTCTATACTTTTGAAATGATTTATAGTTGGATAATAAAGGACAAACTATCATATCATATTTTTATGAATAGTACAAGATTGAGAAGGCCTAAATATCTTCTTAGTTTTAGTTTCATGGGGAACTGATGATTCTTTCTAATAGATAATAAATATAGGAAAAATCATTGAAGGTTTTATAATACCATTCACACTTAAAATCCACTTAAACATTAATAAAGAACCTCTGAGCATAATGAATTGAATGATTTTAGTTTTTCATTAGGGAATGTTCTGATGAGATCTTAAAATATGAAGAATGCTTACACTGAAGCCATGTATAATTAAAAAAATAAAACTTTCTTTTTTGAGTTCCCATATTAGTCTACCAATTTCTTACATAATAATTTATATGTAATTCACATTGATAAAAATATCTGTGAATGTTTTCCATCAATTATTCTTAATAATAAAGGGATTACCAAATATTACTTCTTCACTTATCCAGACTTGGTGTATTGGGGAATTAGACCAGAACTACATCCTGTGTGTATCGATGGAAACAAATGGAATGTTCTTTATTCTTCTTTTGTGGTGACACCTTTAGAAAAAAAAATTTATATATGTATTGGAGAATATCAAGGTTCCTAATGGATATTCTTGAAACATATCTAAATGATTCAAAAGAGGGGAGTTGAAACTAAAAACCCTAAAACTCGTGATTATCAAATCCTTCTTCACTAATTGATTCCAATAAAAATCCAAAAACATTTATCCAAAAATGTAATGGTGATATTAATTTTCTTGTGCCATATTTTATAAGACATTTTACAATAAGGTTATCCAATTATTTCATGATAAAAATTCAGTATGAGGTACCATTAACATTTAGTGAGTTGGAAAAAAGTCCTCCTTAACTTTCACTTGTGTGCTGAATTTAACAGTTCATCTTCCAACTAGAAAACTTCTTGGGGGACCCATTTATTTTTTTTGAATTTATCATTTTGAAATATATATATGAACAATTAAATCTTATGCACAAAAAAATAATCCTGAAGGATCCATTGTGAGAGGTTTTCCAACTAAAGAATGTATGGATATTTGTTCAATGTATTTTTCTGATTTGAGCACAAGACATAACAAGATAATGATAAATGATGATGAGAAATATGGGGAAATTGAGCCCTCATTTCCATCAATTCCCCAAACAGGAGGAATTCCTAGTCATATACATTGGCTACATTTAGCCTTGAAGAGCAGGATATGGAAAAATATTGTTTAATTATGGTTAATTTGTTGACTTTATCATGTAAGTGAATTGAATTTTTTTATCATATCTCATACTTTTCATTTCACATATACTTTAAGCACTTATTATCATTATATATATGGAAAATTAGAAACATATAAGTGGAGTTTATTAATTTTTTCCTTTGAGATTGAGAGAGGATTTTCATAGTAAAGAGTTGCATGCCCTATTGAAATAAAATGTATAACCATTAATTTAATTAATTCAAAATATATATTTTTATTTATTTGTAGTATTCATATATATTTTAGGTATTGAGTTTACTTGTTGACATTATCTCTACATATATAAGAGTTTTGGATTTTTGTCCCAATTTGTTGGTTCAAGAATGAGAAATCAATAATAATCTATCGGTATAAATTTGTTATAACTGATTGAGTGCTGAAAATGAGAACACAACATAATGGAATTATGTTAACTACTAAAATTGGATGTTATTCGATTACATTAGAAATTAGGCCCTGAAATTAAATGGTATATTATTATAGACATCCTAATAAAATGTTGTTATTGGATTAATTATCTTATGGTCGAGTCACCGTGATGAAATGTAAATGGTTTTATTCAAAAAAGTGGCATGGTACATTTATTGATGACTGTGGATTCAGTGTTATTCTCATGATTCAATTCTTGGATACTAATTAACCATATATTTAGGAATCAATGGAAAAACATGTGTTTTATGTGGAAGATCATCTTATACCAGATTATTGTGTCATTATTGAAGTAATCCCAAGATATATTATTCATGATTGTGGGGAATAAATTGAAACCATTGATTTCCCAATTGGTGTTGAATAAAATATTTCAATTGATGACTAAATTATTCCCATTGTGAGAGTTGATGATGAACCTAATATAATGATGGATAATATCTAGAAGCAACCATATTTTCTCACAGTTTATGCAATTTACCTTGATGTGGGTTTCTTAGGTTGGTACTAGTGTATTTCATTTAATTTAGTTTCAATTTGGACTGATATGTTTGTTTTAGTATTTTAGGTTTTCATTTCATTTAATTATATTTAAATTAATTCTGAAATATGGGTGTAAAATGGGTTCATAAAAAATAGATAACATGGTTTTAAATTATAGTTTCCAAAACATGTTATTAAATTGTTTATGAATTCATTGACTTATAAGTTGTAATCATGATTTCTAAACACTATTTATATAAAATTTATATTTAATTATAATGAATATTATGAAATATATTGAATAATTTTAAAGGAATAGATTATATGATAATGATCAAAAGATGTGTGAGCTTGGATAACCTTATCTGGTTCCCTTATTGATTATAATAATTGTAATATCTTTCATCTGCATTACATGTAATGCCATGTTCATATTCACTTTTTTAAAAAAAACTTAGGGATGTATTGGTGAACCATAATCAACTTCTGCTCCTCCTACTAGTATGGATCTGCATAGAGGTTCTCCTAGAGCCAGACAGAGAAAATTTCGTACCTAATCTCACCCTTACACACCAGTAAACACCCCCATCTACCACACCTTTCTGGCCTCTAATTGAGCCTACATGGATACTCTCAACCATGCCTCCATCATCATCTTAATTATCATATTCTTCCCATTCTTCACCTCTAGGGATTTTCTCACCTTTAATATTCCCATATCCTTTGACGTATCCCCAACCCTACTACCCATATCCTATCACTTCTATACCGCCCCCATTTCCCACTCTCCATCTAGGATCTAATGATTTTGTTCCTTCATCTTCAACTTTAGTGAATGAAGATCATCGAGTGAATGTGTAACCTCCCAGGTAAATAAAGAATATGAACTTTTAATATTTATTAATATTTATGAATTAAATATTAAATTTACTTTAAAAGGGTTTCTATGTTCGATACTGTACCCGATACGCAACAAAAAATTTCATTGAAATCATACGTTGCACACTAATAATATAATATTATTATTTTAAATGGTAGTTAACTCCTAGATGTTGTATTTTCAGGAATGAAAAAAACAAACTACAATATTATTATAAATGTTTTTTAAATGTAATTACATTTATCCAATAAAAGTTAGAGGCTTAAAATGTAAATAAATCTAATTTTAAGCTTAATTTATATTAAAAGGTCAATTTACTACCTTTTAGTGGTGCAACCTTTCTAAATATAGTTTTGGTCACTTTAATACATTCTATATGACCAAATAAAATCTTTCTTTAGAATGGGGACATCAAAATTTACTTTGAGTAAATTTTTGGAATTTTTTTGATAAAGTTCATTTTTTAATGAATAGTGGAAAATATTGTATTTTAATTCAAAAGTGCCTTTTAAAATAATTTATTTATATGGCTAGATTATCTTTTTTATTGGTTTTAAAGTGAAATTAAAATATATTTTTACCATTTAATCCAATTTTGGTCATTGTAATTAATTTCACTTTGAAATTGGACATAAACAAGTATCAATCTTTTGATAGTTATTTTCTCTTAAAAACACGCTATTTGTTTTGATAACGGGAATTAATTTTAAAATTAATTAATTCCACTTCTATGTTTGTAATTTGGAAAAATAGAAATCATTTTTGACTTCGGAATATCAAATATTTCTTAGGCTGAATTTTTGGTATTTTTCTGAAAAACATCAATTTTTGATGAATAGTGAAACCACTTGGTGGTTGTTAAAAATGACATTTTCATTTAAATGATATTTTACCTCTTATGTAAATTGAATTTATAAAATCCTAAATACATGGTTGTTATCAATAAGTAAAATTTGATTCAATAATATGAAAATAATTTTTGGTTAATAGTAACTTTTTACTTTTATTTACTACGATTAAAGGGAAATAGGGTAATTCAAGGTAAAAAGAGTATTATAATAATTCAAAATTATCGTAACACTTGTACAAACCTTAAAGTAAAGTCAAAAATGACAAAAAAAAATATCATTTAGTAAATTAATTTTTACAAGGTGTAATGTAAATTATATTTTCAACTATAAATATTCATTGGAAATATAAAAATATTTCCTAAATCATATAATTTTATATATAATTTTTAGATATCATATAAATTAAATTATTTATGACACAATAATGATGCAGTGTTTGCCTTATTAATAAATGATTTAAATAAATAAGATTATAAAGAATAAAATAATATCCAAAACCTGTAAAATTCCTATTGGATGATTTTATTTAGAATATGAGTCATGTTATATTCTACATTAATTAGTTTTTTACCTTTTTAAACCAAAGATAAGTTTATAATAAAATAATGTTTTCACACCTTCCAAAAGAGCCCCTCCTCCCCCCTTATAAAAGGAGACCATTTATAACCAATTCCACACACCTATCAAGCCTTTTTTTTCTCATCCAAAATCTACCCAATTAAGCTCCATACATCCCTCTACTTCACCTAGAAGAATTATTTTAGGCAGAAGGCACTTCAAGAAGTCCTTTGGTTCAACCCAAAGGGAGTTACCCAAATTAAAGGTAACTGTTTCTCTTAAATTTTTTTCTTTTATTTTACTTCTCCAACCCTTAAACTCTTTTAATTACTTTCTTCTGTAACAACAACAGTATCATCAATATACTAGTATTTTTTATGATAAATATTCTAACTAAAATTACACACACCTCAATCTAATGGGTGAAGAACATAATGTTTCAGTGGATAGAAAACTAACGCCTCACGAAACGATGATTGTTCGATTTTCTCCTACCGCATATAATGGTGGAAATTATGATGGAACACTATTTATATATAATATATATTATGTTTATTATTTCCTTATGCTTTTTTACTTCCCAATTATATCACGCCTTTATGGTTTCCATAGTGGGTAAATACTATAATATCATTTGAGGAAGTGCGGACTACCGCCCCCTCAAAGTGATGTGATTCGTTAATGCCTTATGTGGGATGTACAAAGGATGGATTTAATGATATTATATATGATAATATACTTTAATTATAATATATCTATGTATAATTATGTTTTAATTCCATTAAAATAAGAAATAGAAATAGAATTAGCGTTCATGCGTACATACGGCTTACCTTCCTCATGAATGATGCAGTTTATTTCTTACCTCTAAATGTTATGTACAATTATAAATACCTGTATATACTGGATATATATGATATATATGATATCTAAATCATGAATATCATTTTGGATATAATGGAATATTGACCACATAGACAACTTGTAAATATATGGTGTTCATTTTTGACTCAAGTGTGAAATATCAAGAAATTGAATGTTATTAACTTAAATGATTAAATAATGTTTATAACATGGTAATAAGTGATATAAAAGGAATAATAAACTTGAAAAATGTTCCTATGAAATTATAAATTAACATTAGTTTATTATTCAGGAGATTAAAGAACGAATGGGTCAAGTCGGACAAAGTGGTAAGGGATTTTCTTATCTCACTTTTAATTTCGTGAGATTTCAAATGTTCACCACTTATTTATTACATGTGGTGTATTGTGTACTGATTTTTTTTTATATATTATCATGATTATAATTATATTCATGGTATTATGTGATTTATTTGGTGGTTATTAACTTTGGGTCATACGACTCGATTGATTACAATGTGGTAAGGGGTTTTCATCTCACTTTTTATCCCCGTGAGATTCATGCTATATTTTCCACTACTTCCTTTTTTGTGGTGTATTTACTACCCATGATTGTATTATTTGTGTAAGATACTTTAATTTATGGGTATTTACATATTCATTGTATGATCCTTCTTTCATGTGGCATATGTTTTGTAAGTTACCAAACGGTAAGGGAACTATTCACCCTCCTCTTTATAAAAGTCTTCTTTTTGATATGTCTTTTCATTTAAATATTATTATGTTGCGATTTGTTCATATATATCTTTACTGATGTAAAAATTATATCCAAATTATGAGATTCCCCTTTTAATCTCATCAACTCATTTTTTGAATTTTAAAGTGACTCCGCTAGGCTGTCAAATTTTTATAAGGGAACCTCTTAACCCAATTTCAATTATTTGGGTTCAACTTGTACTTCTTGATCTTGTAGTCCTATGAATATGTGTGAATGACCTATGATTGTTTCAAACTTAATATCCACTTATATTGGGTGTATTTATGTTTCTCACACATAATTATGTGATTGATTTATCTTTAATTTAAGGATACCATCTTTATAAGGGATTTCATCTCAATTTACATTTCCATTGAGAATTCATTGTTGTTATGCACCAATTCACTCTTATATAGTGTATATACTGTACTTTGACATATTATATCATGAATCCCTTTAGTCTCATGATATTATAATGTTCTGATTAAATGTTATTCCTCAATTTTTTGTATTCAAGAGTCTCTCATTTTGTTAAAAAATATTTAACTAAAATATCATTTTAAATTTTTTAAATATTTATTATTCTAAATATTTATCTGTAATGTACATGTCTTCATAATGGTTTTCAGTATTTATTTATATGGAAATTAATGTTTTGAAATTATAATTCCTTTAAATGCTTCAAAGTGGTATGGGACACTTTGATTCCAAAATAATCTTTTAAATGGTTTATGAAAATGTATTGATTAGTTCAATATCTTGAAATTAATTATTGTGATTGAAAAAGAAATATTATTAGTGAAATGTTTACATTTGAAATATTTTATGTTTTATGATGGCACTTGGACATTTGAAGGGTGGTTACATGATAATCCATTTGACGGGTGGTTCTATGAATACCAGGACAGGTGGTTACTTTATAACCTCCAATGTATTGGGTATGGAAGTCGGCTGTATGGCTATTCCATTTAGTGATATGTGTGGCATTCAACCGTATGGTTTTTCCCTTTAAGTATGTTTATGTCCCAAGTTACATTTATATGTTATGTGTTCTTTATATTGGTTTTATGGTAATATTTTTGGTTACAAAAGGGTAAGTAATGATCTTTTATTTAATAAATAGTATTTACTACTACATAAAGGTTAAAAGTATTACTTATGTTAAAGTATTCATGGTTTAATTGTTTTTTGAGAAAACTAACAGTTTTCCTTCTTTGTGTATCCCTTAATGAGCTTTTTATGCTCATCCCAAGTTTTATTGAAATGTTTTTCGAAGGAAATAACGTGGAATAGGGTCAAGGATGGGATCGAGGAAAATTCATGTTGTATTAAACATGGAACTAGACATGACTTTTTTTTCAAGAGTTCATGTTTTGTAAACAAAATGGAAACTGTGTAGTAGTGTCTACGTTGTAAATATGTTGAGATGTAATATTTATGTCCCAATTCTATAAAACTCTAAACCTGAAAATATTCTCAATGTGAATTATTCATTTAATTTAGTATTAAGTAAGGTTTAAGTCCAGGTCCTTACAGTTGGTATCAGAGTTCAGTTTAGATAACTTTAGAGGTTAGGGAATTCTTTAAGCGTAAGTGACATTTCCATAATGGTTAGGCTTTTAGAAAGAGTCATAGTTTTTTTAGATAAAGTGAATGAGTTTAAGATAATATGAATAAGTATATCTTAGTATTTACCATCCTCATAAGATATTATATAATGATTTTACTGATATATTCACACATACCTTCTTGGTTTTAGTCAATGGCTGGATCTAACAGGCATCAAAGTAACAATGGATGTGAAGAAAACTATGAAGATTTTTTGAATGAAAATTTGAATGAAATGGGAGTTGCAATGAGAAATCTTGTGGTTATTCTCAACCAACTATCTGGATTCATGATTGACAACCTTAACCTTGGGGATTTTTATAAGGCGTCGTATACGCGAGAAGCAAATCCCTACGGAAGTTCAGATAGTAATCATAAAGGTAAGTATGTTCAAAAACTGTTGTGTCAGGGATGTGGAAAGAAAAACCTAGGAAAATGATTCAAAGGGACGAGAAGATGCTATAGATGTGGAAATGAAGGTCATAAAGCAAGAACCTTCCATGGAAAATGGAGTAATATAGTTGACTCTTATAAAGGGAAAGAAGTTCTTTCTGAGGGATTAATTGAATTTTTTAGATGTGGTTTGCATGGTCATTATGCAAACACTTATCCAACGAATATGTTTTGGGAATGGGATCACCAAGATCATAAAAATATTCATTTACCAATAACTAATTCCATTCTAATTGAGAATGATGAAACTAACAGTGACCAATGAAAGGTATGGATTATTTCTTAACATATGTTTTCCTATTATTGAAATCTTAGAATATGATTCATGATTTTTTTTGTAGGAAAGAAGTATTTTAGAATAAGATGGAAAGGATTGGTTAATGAATCATGAAGAATGTTGAATGAGTATTAAGTCAACATATAATGGATTCAAGAGTTATGGTAGAATTTAGGATGGTGAAATGATTGAAAGTATTAAGGCTCTTCTGATGATGGGATTACATTAGAAGACTTTTTATAGTATGTGTAACCCTAATGTTTGATATATGAAATTTTTTATTCATGGAATAATTATCTTATCTTTTGTGGATATAGTTATAAAGAATCATTTGGGTTTATATGATCCTTGAATTTTAGGAAATTACCAATTAATACATTTTTGGATGAAAAACGAATGTTATTAGATAACCTTTGTGGTTAAAATATTTTAGGGTTATTTTTTATGAACTTATCTCTTTTTGGAAATGTTATAAAATTATGTAGTTTTTGAAAAGGGACAACACACAAACCGTGTGACAACCCGTCGCGTTGGATGAAGTTGTGGGAATCGAACCCACAACCAAAGTGCGACTGGTATATATCGCCTACCACTTGACTCCATGAAGTCCTTGGTTAGTATAACTAATTGTTTTTAATTAGATGATCTTATGAATCAGGAATAAGTTGATTTTGGGTTATCTAGGGAAATGAATATCCTATCATGGAGGATATGTGATTAAGTTAATTACATTTCAGTATGAGACTTTAAGAGGAACAAATGTTCTTTGGAGATAAATGTTAAGATTTACCTTGGAAGACTATGTGATTAAATACTTCAGATATTTGGGTTTCAATATTAGTTTGGATTAATTTTAAAAATTCTAAGGATAATTGTTTATTTAATGGTCTGTCTTGAACCTTTGGTTCTCTTTGTTGAATTTTGGATATTAAGAGTAGTATTTCTTTTTATAAAGGATTATCCTTTTGTTGATTATCTGATCTTGTACTAAAAATTTTGGTTTTAGTTAATGTCTAAATACAAGGGAAATAGATAGTTCTCATTATTTGGATTATGTGAAACTCTAGAAGATGATTATTGTGATTTTGATGTGACCAAGTCTTTTTTAATGCACATCGTTAAGAGAAATCATTAGTTTTGGTAGAAACTTATTAAAATATGAAACTCTACTGGAAGGTATGTGTATTTCATTATGTTTTTATTCTATGTAGAAGATGAATTCCTCAATATTATAAATAGGAATATAAAACTAAAACGTTGTTGGTTTATGTTTCCTACTGGGTAATCAATGACCGTTGACATATATCATAATTTTGTGATTTTCTTGTGGTTAAATTTCTCCTAATCATGTTTCCTATCACTGTCCATCAGAACATGACCCTTTGGTTTCTCCACCATATCCACGTTTTCATGGAATCATAGTATGGGTTAACTCGGGTGACCATTGTACTTCTCTTTCTTTCTTTTAAAGTGATATTTTTACTGACTCTTTTTTCCGATATGGGACTTTCAATAAAGTTTCTGATCCCAAATTACTAAATTGCGAGAATGCAATTCCCAAAATGGGGGAAGGATGTAACCTACTAGGTAAATAAAGAATATGAAATTTTCATGTTTATTAATATTTGAGAATTAAATATTAATTTTACTTTAATGGGGTTGCTATGTTTGATAGCGTACCCGATACGCAACAACAGATTTCTTTGAAATCTTACATTGCACACTAATAATATAATGTTATTTTTTAAAATGGTAGTTAACTCTTAGATTTTGTATTGGAAAGAATGAAAAAAACTAACTAAAATATTGTTATACATGTTCTTTAAATGTAATTACATTTATCCAATAAAAGTTAGAGGCTTAAAATGTAAATGAATCTAATTTTAAGCATAATTTACATTAAAAGGTCAATTTACCGCCTTTTAATAGCGAAACCTTTTTAAATCTAGTTTTGCTCAATTTAATACATTCTATATGACCAAATAAAATCCTTCTTTATAATGGGTACATCAAAATTTAATTTGTGTAAATTGTTGGAATTTTTCCGATAAAGTTCATTTTTTAATGAATAGTGAAAAATATTGTTTTTTAATTCAAAAGTTCATTTTAATATAATTTATTTATATGGTTATATTATCTTTTTAATTGTTTTTAATGTCAAATTAAAATATATTTTTACCATTTAATCTAATTTTGGTAGTTGGAATTAATTTCACTTTGAAATTGGACATAAACAAGTATCAATCTTTTGATAGTTATTGTTTCTTAAAAACACGCTATTTATTTTGATAACAGGAATTAATTTTAAAATTAATTAATGCCACTTCTATGTTTTGAATTTGAAAAAATATATATCATTTTTGAATTCGTAATATCAAATATTTCTTAGGATGAATTTTTTTTATTTTTCTGAAAAACTTCAATTTTTGATGAATAGTGAAACCACTTAGTGGTAGTTTAAAAACTGAATTTTTCATTTAAATGAAATTTTACCGCTTCTGTGAATTGAATTTATAAAATCCTACATACATGGTTGTTATCAAGAAATAAAATTTAATTCAATATGATGAAAATAATTCTTGGTTAATAGTAACTTTTGACTTTTATTTACCGCGGTTAAAGGTAAATTGGGTAATTCAAGGTAAAAAGAGTATTATAATAATTCAAAATTATCTTTACACTTTTCCAAAACTTATTGGATGAGTCATTAACGACCATGGGATTATTTGGGTCTATTTTTTGACCCCATTGATCCACTTGATAGTGATAATGACAATTTAGATTAATTAACTTAAAGTAAAGGCAAAAATGAAAAAAGAAAATATCTTTTTGTAAAATAATTTTTACAAGGGGTAATGTCAATTATATTTTCGACTATAAATATTAATTATAAATTTAAAAATATTTCCTAAATCATAGTATTTTTTTATAATTTTTAGAGATCAAATAAATTAAATTATTTATGACCCAATAATGATGCAGTGTTTACTTCATTAATAAATGATTTAAATAAATAAGATTATAAAGACTAAAATAATATCCAAAACCTATCAAATTCCTATTGGATGATTTTATTTCAAATTTGAGTCATATTATATTCATAATTAATGTGTTTTTGAGATTTTGAAACCGAAGATAAGTTTATAATAAAATAATTTTTTCACACTTTCATAAAGAGCCCCTCCTTCCCATAATAAAAGGAGACCATTTATAACCAATTCCTCACACCTCTCAAGCCTTTTGGCTCATCCAAAATCTGCCCAATTAAACTCCCTACATCCCTATACTCCTCCTATAAGCCTTATTTTAGGCATAAGGAACTTCAAGAAGTCCTTTGGTTCAACCCAAAGGGAGTTACCCAAATTAAAGGTAACAATTTCTCTTAAATTGTTTTCTTTTATTTTACTTCTCCAACACCTAAACTCTTTTAATTCATTTATTTTGTAACAAAATCAGTATAATAAATATACTATTATTTTTTATGATATTTATTCGAACTACACTTACACACACCTCCATATAATGGGTGATGAACATAATGTTTCTGTGGATGGCAAACTAACACCTCACCAAACGATGATTGTTCGATTTTCTACTACCGCCTCTCATGGTGGACATTATGATGGAACTTTATTTTTATATGATATATATTTTGTTTATTATTTCCTTGTTATTTTTTACCTTCAAATTATATCACGCCTTTATGGTTTCCATATTGGGTAAATACGATAATCTCATTTGAGGAAGTGCGGACTACAGCCCCCTCAAAGTGATGTGATTCGTTAATGCCTTATGTGGGATGTATAAAGGATTTAGATAATGATATTATATATTATAATATAATGGAATTATAATTTTCCTATGTATTATCATGTTTTAATTCCATTAAAATAAGAAATATAAATGGAATTAGCGTTCATGTGTACGTACGACTTACCATCTCCATGAACGGTGCATTTCATTTCTTACTTCTAAATGTTATGTATTATTATAAATACATGTATATACTAGATATATATGATATATATGATATATAAATCATGAATATCATTCTGGATATAATTTACCATTGACCACATGGACAACTTGTAAATATATGGTGTTCATTTTTGACTCTAGGGCCAAATATCGACAAAACGAAAGTTATTAACATAAATGATTACATAATGTTTATAAAATGGTAATAAGTGATATAAAAGGAATAATAAAATTGAAAAAGGTTCTTAAGAAATAAAAAATTAACATTAGTTTATTATTCAGGAGATTAAAGAACGAACTGGTCATGTTGGACAACGAGGTAAGGTATTTTCTTATCTCACTTTTAATTCCGTGAGATTTCCATTGTTCACCACTTATTTATTGCATGTGGTGTATTGTGTACTGAATTTTGATATAATTTATCACGATTAAAATTATATTCATGGTATTATGTGATTCATTTGGTGGTTATTAACTTTGGGTCATACGACTCGATTGATTACAATGTGGTAAGGGGTTTTCATCTCACTTTTTATCCCCGTGAGATTCATGCTATATTTTACACTACTTCCTTTTGTGTGGTTTATGTACTGCCCATGATTGTATTCTTTATGTAATATACATTAATTTATGGATATTTACATCTTCATTGTATGATCCTTCATTCATGTGGCGTATGTTTTGTATGTTACCAAATGGTAAGGGAACTATTCACCATCTTCTTTATAAAAGACTTATTTTTGTTATGTCTTTTAATTTACATCTTATTATGTTGGGATATGTTCTTATATATTCTTATTGATGTAAACATTTTATTCAAGTGATGATATTCCCCTTTTTATCTCATCAACTCATTTTTTTAATTTTAAAGTGATGCCGTTAGGTTGTCAAATTTTTACAAGGGAACCTCTTAACCCAACATCAATTCTTTGGGTTCAACAAGTACTTCTTGAACATGCAATCCTATGAATATGTATGAATGATCTCTGATTGTTTCACACTTAATATCCACTTATATTGGGTTTATTTATATTTATCACACATAATTATGTGATTCATTTATCCTTAATTTAAGGATACCATCTTTATAATGTATTTCATCTCAATTTACATTTCCATTGAGACTTCATTGTTGTTATGCACCAATTAACTCTTATATGGTGTATATACTATAATTTGACATATTATATCATGAATCCATCTATTCTCATGATATTATAAAGTTCTGATTAAATTTTATTCCTCAATTATTTTTATTCCAGAGTCTCTCATTTTCTTAAAAACTCTTTAACTAAAATATCTTTTTAAATGTTTTAAAGATTGATTATTCTAAATCTATATCTTTAATGTCCATGTTTTCAAAATGGTTTTCAGTATTTATTTATCTGGAGATTAATGTTTCAAAATTATAATTACTTTAAAAGCATCAAATTGGTATGGGACACTTTGATTCAAAATCTCCCTTTAAATGGTTTATGAAAATGGATAGATTAGTTCAATATCTTGAAATTAATTCTTGTGATTGATAAAGAAATATTATTAGAGAAATGTTTAAATTTGCAATATTTTATGTTTTATGATTGTACTTGGACATTTTACGGGTGGTTACATGATAAAACATTTTATGGGTGGTTCCGTGAATACCAGGATGAATGGTTACGTTATAACCTCTGATGCATTGGGTATGGAAGTCGGCCGTATGGCTATTCCATTTAGTGATATGTGTGGAAGATGACTGTATGGTTATTCCATTTAAGTATGTTTATTTCCCAAGTTACCTTTATATGTTATGTGTTCTTTATATGTAATTTATTATAATATTTTTGGTTACAAAAGGGTAATTAATGATCTTTTATTTATTAAATAGTATTTACTACATTATAAAGGTGAAAAACATTACTTATGTTAAAGTATTCATGGTTTACATGTTGTTTGGGAAAACTAACAGTTTTCCATCATTATGTATCCCTTACTGAACTTTTTATGCTTATCCCAGGTTTTTGTTGAAATTTTTTTCACAGGACCTAATGTGGAATAGGGTGAAGAATGGGATCAAGGAAAATTCATGCTGTATTAAACATGGAACTAGACATGAATTTTTTTCAAGAGTTCATGTTTTGTAAAAAAAATGGAAACTGTGTAGAAGTTTATACTTTGTAAATCTATTGAGATGTAATAGTTATGTCCTAATTCTCCAAAACACTAAACATGAAAAGATCCTCAATGTGAATTATTCATTCAATTAAGTATTAAGTAAGGTTTATGGACGGGTCCTTACAGAATGAATTGGGACATGCACATCCATTAGTGGCTACTGATTCAGGATAGCCCATAGATCCATCAGATCCTAATGATCATCCTACATCATGTTTTTTATTATAACTATGTCAAATAATATTATATATTTTTTTCCTGTAGTACTATGACATAACTATTTTTTCTATTGATTTTATTTAGTGGGATCTTCTATTAGGTGATGTGGGAACACTCGTATGCATCATACCTAGAATCAAAAAACCCTAATATTAGTGGATTATAATGATGATAATCAGATCGTAGGTAAAAATGTTAGGTAGTGTAGAAGTTTCATGGAATATTTATCCAAGTACAATGATATAATTCCGATGCAACCATTATCATGGTGGAATATTGGTAATCAAATCAAGGAAAAATCATGGGTAAATATATGGGTAAGAAAATATGTTAAATGTATATCTATATATTTATTGTATTTATAGAAATTAACATATTCCTTTCAGTGTTAGTTTACCTTTCCTGACAGTGAAGGTAGTAAGGATTCAAGGTTGAAGGATCTTAGAGAGTTATGATAATCATATAACCCTGAGTTATATGTTGGTTGGAAGAGTAGGGTCATTTCTGATTTATAAGGTCTACCAATAATCCCTGACAGTCCAAAAACAAAATAACAAGAAATGATTTCATATTGGAATAGTGATGAGTTTGAGGTATTTACAATCTATAATTTTCTCCCTAGAAAATTATCTTATTGTTAATTAAATTTATCTTTTTTTTAGGATAAGTCATGAAAAGATGATCAAAGATTAAATTATGTATTTTCACACATTGGGATGCACTACAATGCCTGATAATTATAGGTGCTTGGTACTTTAATATGAATATAAATAATATATATATTTATATTGTCACTTATTTAGAGTTTCATGATAAAATTTGAGTTTTATTTAGTTAATCCCTTTCAAATAAGGTAGGAAATGACCCTTTTAAATGGCCAAATGGAAATTTGTTCAAATCGGTTTAACTGGCCTAATTTGGCCAAATTTAACCTAATTGGACTAATTGACCAAAATTGGAAAAAATATTCTAAATCAATGAAATTGGGATATATTATCCAACATGGAAAAAATGGACTAATTGGACAATATTTCTTATGTTGGAAAAATTTTCATAAATTGGCCTAATTGTCTTAAATTTGACAAATTGGCATGATTAGTCTTTATTTTAATAAATGGCCTAATTGGCGTAAATTGGATAAATAAATAGAATTATTGGCCTAAATTGTCCTAAATAACCTAAGTTTCCTAAATTGGCCAAATAAATGTCTTAATTTTCTTAAATTATCCAAATAAATGGCTCAATTGGTCTAATATAATAATTACCAATTGGTCTAATGACATAATGGCTAAATGGATTAATAACCTAACGGATAATAAGCCAAAATGACCCAAAATTTCCTAAATTGATCTAATTGGATTAATTAACCAAAATTATAATAAATTGGCCAAAATGACCTAATTAGCCTAAATTAGCCAAATAAATGGCCTCATGGCCTAATCGCCAAATGGAAAAAAATGGAAAAATGGCCAAATAGACAAATTACTAATGGCCAATTTTCCAAGTGGCCAAATTTAAAATTGACCAATTAATCTAATGGAATGATGACAAATTGGCCAATTAGAAAAATGGCCTAACTGCCTAATGACCAAATGGTCTAATATCTAAATAGCCCAATTACCTAATGTCCTAATGGCCTAATGGCCTATTGGCCTATTGGACTAATGTCTAAATGGCCTAATGGAAAATTGGCCTAATTGCCTAATTGTTGGAGTTGGTTCCCTAGAACCAACTTCTATGTACATTATGATAATATCTATTCATAGTTTTGAATATTAATACACTTATTATCACATCATGATTGTTATTCTATGTAACATAGTTTGTGATAGTGTCCTAAAAATAGTTGTCTCGCTAAAATATCATACTAGTTCCCTACTATGATGATAACCTAGAAGTGCTACAAAACTATTCATAAATATATATTCTATAACTGAATGATATCATTTGAGGTGAACGATTGATACATGATATCATGGTTTGATACTCATAGGAATTTGATGCACGTTATTATGGTGTACACCCTTGTTAATATCAAGTGTAGGATATTATGAGAATAAGACCTGCTAGTAGAAAATATACATTTATATATGTCATTGGATGTTATTATCTGAAGAAGTGTGTATTGGTAATTAGACTTCAATATTATTATTAATTAAAACTATGAGTCATGTACTTTGATGTATTGAGGAAATCATGATGACCGATTTTCACAGAGATATAGGATACGTTGGGTATATCATGAGTAATATTGAATTAATGAATAATGAGAGAAAATATTCATCCCTCCTATTCTTTAACAGAAGATGATATATCAGGCCCTTTGAATGAAATGATATATCATAAATAAATTCATGTAAATGGTGTTCTACAAAATGGTTTAATTTCTAGGATGTCAAAGAAAGAGATATCGAGCACATAGGTTGATGCCACAAGCATGGAACCTTCTTGAATATATCAATCATGATAAAGGGGTTATATTACATAGTGAGAAATTGTATGACATATTATGTAATTTTATAATTAAATTCTTTCTATATGGGTGTTATAGCATGTTTCTAGATGCAAACCTTTGACTTTAGGCTAGTTTTCCTAATGCGAATGAAAAGGATTCCAAGAGAGTCACACACTATGTGTACCCATAATATTAGTTAAATGATATGTATTAATATTTATTATTAAAAAAATTGAATAAATATTATTCCTGCATGTGGTTTAATAATTTTTCAATTTTTCATGATCGCATATATTCCTTCACCATATTATTCATTATAATATAATGTGATCAGAATATTAAAAAAAATTGTTATTTAGTGAATAATATATTTTTCTTATTAGTGAATAATGTAGTGATATTTATTTAATAAATAAATAGTCATTATTAACGGCTCGAAAAATATTATGGAGGAATATTGGACCAAGCTTTACGGTCCAATGAGAAATAACATATATAGAATATTATTTGAATAAGTAATATGAAATTTTAATTTAAAAGTTAATGAAATGTCATGAAAAAATAATATTATTATTATTATGGACATGGGGTTTCTCAATGGAATAAATAAATAATAAGGGGCACTTTTCCAATTATTTATTTTTAACTCGAGCGATATATAATCCCAATTATATTATTTTCTCATAGATCCAATTCATTAGTTTGATTGTGCACAACGGATTTGGAGAATCCTCTCAAACCCTAGAGAGATCCCTTCTATAATAATTCTCCCTAGAATATAGAGCGATCTTCCTCCACCTCCCACTCGCAAGTCAAGAGAGATCAAGGGAAATGGTTATTGAGGTGAATAAAGGTGGACAACGCAAGCTATGGTATCTGTCATGCAAGATCCTAGAGATTCCTACAATGACGGTAAGAGATTTTTGGAACAAGTATGGACCACCAGTAGAGGGAATATTCTCTTTATTCCATCAAATCAATATTATAACAATGTCGATATGATGAGAGATCCATCAATGAATACACAATTACTACAAGGAAATTCATTACTTAATTAAATTAATTATAAATAATATTTGATGATCCTCCCTCTGGTTCTTATATTTTATCCATTGTCTGTTTTTACTGATTCAATTATGTTGATCATGTCGTTTTTCATCGGGTAGATCTCAGATTGATCATAGATCATGAAAAAAAAGAAAATTTGGCCATGAACCATCGCATGATTCTTCTATACTCTAAACATATAAGTTATATAAAAGTGGTCACATAATTATTTATAATTATTTAAATATCATTGATTGATTTGTGCATTTTTCATTTAGTTTTCAATTCAAGTTAAATAGTTCTTTTAATTTGACTTGCAATATATTTTTATTCCTCCTTCGTTTCTCATAGATCTACTCAAAATGATTACTTTTAATAATGAAATTGAATCAAGGAACTCATCTGGAGGCACTGATGATTCTGGTCAGGTAACAAAGAAGTACACACTGTGTTACCAGAGTTACAAATTGTGTAATTTTGTTCAATGCATTAGGAACTAATTCCAAAATTAGTTCAATCTCTGTGCATTGATGACACATTATGTATTTATTTCTTACACCATGTGTTGATAAGGTTCACCTAGTGCATGGTCATCCTAATTACATGTCATGTATCCCACATACATGGTGTGTAGTGCCTTTGAGTCACAAGTTGGTCGTGTATTACAATACACAAACTAAATGACAGGTGACCATGTAATTCTAACACCACACTCCATATAGTCACTTATACACACCTCATACTTCAATATTCCGTGGCACTATTTACATTACAAGCCCCTAGGTGCATGCCTCAGATAGGCAGTAAGAGACGTACAGGTCGTGTAGCTCACCTGTATACATAGTGTACTTACAACAAAATTATTCATATTTAAAATTTATTTATTATAATGTGTAAACCTTATCGACATGCGATTTCATGTGGTCATTAATTTTATTGGGGACACCATTGGTTTGAATATTTATATATAAATGTTTGATTAATATCTGCATAATATTCGGATCTACATATCATGCATGAGTCGTATTACAATTATTACACTACATGAATTGAGGTATAACATGTGACCAAAAAATAATATAATTTTTGTATTCATTATGTTGATAACACAAATAATGAAAGTATATAATAATTTGTTTATGTCATATGTCACAAGAGTAAACAATATACAGGTATAATACATGTTGGGTTAATTCATATGGGTATTCATTGTGTTGCCTCCGAGGTACATTTATGTACACAATGAAATTTAAATAAAATTATTTAATTTGTTTAAAATTATTGTGGATGAAAATCTCAATGAAATTCTTATGAGAATTAAGATAAAAGAATTTATTAATTAAAAAAGATAATTAATTGATTCGAGGGTGATTTTTCATAAATTAAAATTATTAATAATTTATTTATAGTTTTATAAAAATTGTATTTCATTACATGCATATGTATGATCATGATCATAGACCAGACCTTTGTATGTGTTTGGTTTCATTTAATTTATTATTAAATTAAATTATTGGCCTACATTCCTTATGTCCAATTATTATTTAAGGTCCTGCGTACCATGGTTTATTTTATGTAAACCCTTTTCCCCTCACCTACTTATGAGTAAAATCATATATATAGGATGGAGATCCCAAGTTAGTAGAGGTGGTTCAAGTTTGGAGCTTAAGTGAAACAAATACAAGAGAGAGAAATAGGTGGATAGGTGGAAATCTATAACATAGACCATAATTGGTTCAAGGTGTTTTTCCTCTAGTTCAATAGGTAGTTTATCAAATTATAGGTAAATTAACCATTTGTAAAAGCTTGTGATTATAACACATAACTATTTTATTTATGTCATGTTTCATGGTTATTTCATTATGGATGTTTTGTTCTGATCACATAAATTAATGAAACTAACTATCATTTAATATAGAACTAAAATAAATCGGATTATGTGAAAATATTATCTATGACACATTTAATTACTTAGGTCAATCTTCTTAATATCAGAAATCATGTGATATAGATAATAATTGTTAATTTATGCATAAAAGGATAAAATCCCTCAATAGTATATATTAAGAAGGTATATCATTCCACTACATCAGTTAAAATTGAACCATAGTTCAAAGTTATTGACCATACAATGTTGGGGTGTATTAAATTATAGGTTAATTATAACCTATTGTTTTGGTTTGAATTAACTTAGTTCAGATAAAGGTTGACTGTTAAAGTGGGACTTGGTGTAACTAATAGGAAAAGGTTGAGGAAATCCAATTTATAGATTTTAGGATTAGGGAGTCCACTTATTATATCAGGGAACTGTGATTTAATGTAGTTGTTATTCGGTATGTCTACCTAAAACCATTCATGTTTCTTAACCAACAAAAGTAGGGGTAATGAGAAGGGGAATATAGATCCTGGCCACTAGAATTTATAAGAAATATTATATTCTGAAACTAATGGTGAGAGCTATTCGGTTTCAATAAAATAATTGGAGACTAATAAATATAATATTTACTTAATCATTTAGATTTTATAATATCAAGTACTAAAATTTTTGTCATCTTATTTTTATAAACAATATTAAAATGACTTCAGACATGAAAATATGATCCATACTTGAGAAGTATATCTATCTCATTGGCACAAATTTCCAATAATGGAAAAGGCACCTTCACATTATCCTTCACCATGGAAGGAAATTATACATGATTAAAGAACCTATTCCTAAATCACCTGGTAAAGTGGCTAGTGAAGAAGAGTTATCTATCTATGAGGAAAATCTGGATGATGCTGAATATGTTCAATGTTTCATGCTATCATCTATAAAAAATGAGATTTTGAAGCAACATGAGGACATGGATGTGTGTGTTGTGACATCTCACCTTCAGTATCTCTATCAAGATTAAGAGAGAAAAAAGAGGTACAAGATCTCTAATTCATTATTTTGAACCAATCTTGGAGATTATGTGCTAGATGGGACTCATGTAGTCAAGCTTATTAGAAACAATTAATGCTTATAAATCTTAGGGATTAAATTCAACGATGAGTTTAATATAGATATCATACTTTAGTCACTACCAAATATCTTCTCCTCTTTGATTATTAATTATAATATGATCAAAAAATGCAAATATTATTTCATGATTTCATAATATTATTTTCCAAGTGGATATGTACATGGGCAATGAGAAACCCATGGTCCTTATGGTAAACAAGTAAACTTATAACAAGGAAAATGAGTCCATGAACCATAACAAGTCTAAATCTCTTGAGAACCATCCTTCTAAGAGTAGAATTATCCAGAGATAGGGAAAGAAACAAGAGGTAGTATGTTTTTCATTTGGCAAGTCAGACCACTAGAAGTGGAACTGCACCCGAAAGCAATGGAAAGCTAAATATGTGTTCATTATCGAGTGTAATATTTCAATATATACTCATTGGTTATTAGATCTTGTGGTGCTCACATCTATATCAAAATGTAGGAACCATGTATATTTCAAGATATTTCTAGATGAGAGGTGGATCTGAGAGCTGTTAATAGTGCGAGGCTGGATACCCTATCCATTGGTGACTACCACCTTTTATGGACAATAGGAATTATTATAATTTTAAAATACTTTTATTATATACTGATGGTTACCAATAACATAATGTTTTTATCATTCCTAGATGAATATGGGTTTTTTAAAATTTTGGATATAAATTTGTTTCTTTTATAAGTATAACCTATCTTATATTATAAATCATTTGAATAATAGTCTTCATGTATTAAATTAGAAAAACCATGAATTGGAAATTGATAACGAATCATATTCATATGATACATATAACACCCAGAAATGGAATCACCATCATGGTAATGTAAATGAGAAGAATTTGAAAAAGTTCTATCAATATGGTTATTTATATTTTTCTAATCTAAAAATACTTGAAATATGTCATTGTTTTTAAAATGAAAGATGACCAAGCTCTAATTTAGTGGATAGGTTGAAAGGGACATGAATCTTCTAGTATTTGTATGCACTAATGTGTGTGGACCACTTCCTGTAAAAGCTAGAGGTGGATATTCTAAATTCATAACTTTTACTGATGACTTGAGTAGATATGGATATATCTACTTGATGAGGTATAAGTTAGAAACCTTTATGAAATTCATGGAATTCAATAACGAAGTAGAGAATCATCTTGAAAAAAATATAAGGAATCATTGATCGGATTGAGGTGCATAATATCATAACCAATATTTTATCTACGTTATAATGAATTTTGGGGTCATATATCAACATATTCTACCATACACACCATAATGGAATGGTGTTAGTGAAAGGATTAACCATACCTTGTTAGACATGGTAAGGTTGATGATGACTCGTGATAATATTCCATTATCCTTTTGGGAATATCCATTATAAACTACGGTATACACATCAAATTGAGAACCAAATATAGTGGAATATGGAATTCCTTTGAGTTGTGGAGTGGAAAGAGACCCAATTTTTCATATACATGTGTATGGGGTTGTGATTAATTTTTTAATGACTTCAGATGCAGCAAACTATCACCCTAGGGAACAAAGTGTTCCTTTATACGGTATCCCAATGAAACAAAGGGATACTACCTATACAACCCCTCAGAAAAGAAACTGATTGTCACCTTACTAGATGTATTTTTTTGAGATAGAGTGCATCCTCAATAAGTATAGTTCAAGAAGGATTCAATTTGTTAAATTTGATGCTCATAATACATAAGATTTGTTACATTAGAAGAATCCACAAGTCCCCATGTAAAAAGTAGATCTTAAAACACATATACAACCTAGGAGTGAAATAGAGGTAAATGAACCAAAGAATGTGGTTTTCTAGTTGTTGAAGATGGTGAATCATTATTGATTGAAAATTATGAACCTTTATCCTACAAAGAGGCAGTGGAGAGATCAGAAGTTGCAAGATGTTAAGAGGCCATGAATTTAGAAATGGATTCCATGTATTAGAACCGTGTTTGTGTTATAGTCGATGCACCAGTTTATGTAAATCGTGGTGGGTGAAAATGGGTATTCAAGAGATATATAGATATGGAAGGTAAATTAAATTCATATAAATAAAGGCTAGTAGATAATGTGTTTAAAAAACATTATGGAATTTACTGTGATGAATCATTTTCACCAGTTTCTATATTTAAATCCATCATAATTATACTTCCTAAACCAGCTTACCATGACTACGATATTTGGAATATGGATTTCAAAACTACATTCCATAATGGGAACCATTATAAAGTTGTATTTATGACACAACCATAACTATTTGTGACTCCATGTTATTCTAAATGAATTTTGAAGTCACATAGATCCATTTATGGATTGAAGCAAGCATCGAGGTCCTGGATCATTCAATTTGTTGAATCCATAAAATAATTTGGTTTAATTAATAATCAATGTGATTCATGTGTTTATAGGAGGTTTATTTGGAATGCATTTGTTATCATAATACTATTTTTTGAATATATATTACGTAATATAATTGACATACTAGTCTTAGTTTGTTAAAGATTGGTTAAAAAAGTGTTTCTCCATGAAGGAATTTGGTAAAGCAGCCTATATTCTTTGGATAAAGATCATTCATGATAGATCCAAGAGGATACATGTACTAATTCAAAGTATATATATTGTCTAGATACTAAAGATATTTAGTATGGAAAAATACAAGTGGGGATTAGTTTCAATGTCACATGGTTTATATAATTCAAATCAAATGTGTCCTTAGACACAACAAGAGGAAGAGATAATTAGTAATATTTCATATTATTTTATGATACGATCAATCATGTATGTTATGTTTTGTACCAGACATGATGTTTCCTATGAATTGAGCATAGTAGGAAGATATCAAGCTGATCCAGGAGAATATCATTGGTATGTTGTTAAGGATATTTTTATGTATCTGAGAAGAACTAAAGATATGTTCTTATTGTATATAGGAGATAGGGAGATGGCCATCATGGGTTATACTGATTATAGATTTTAGATTGATCTAAATGATCTGAAGTCATAATCCAGATATGTTTTCTGTCTCAACGGAGGAGCTGTGAGCTGGAAAATTTCAATGCAGTCAGTTGTCACTGATTCAACATTGGATTTTGATTATATAGTGGCTTTTTATGTAGGAAGGAAGTTTTTTGGATATGAAACTTTTTACAAGTTCTTTATGTGGTACCTAGTAGTAAAAAACCTATCACAATGTATCATGATAACACTATAGTGGTGGATCTTGAAAAAGAGACAAGATCACACCAACAAACAATGCATAGACTTGGGAAGTATCACCTCCTGAAGGAAATTTATTGTAGGGGTGAAGTTGTTGTAAGTAGAGTACCCACGTAAGAGAATGTGGTGGACCCCTAGACTAAAGTCATATATAAGAAAAATCATGAGTATCCTTTGAGAGATTTTAGACTAAACGTTCTTAGTAGTTGGCCCTGGTGCATGTGAGAGTCTATTGGAATTAGTGCCCTAGAACCAACTTCTTTGTACTTTATGATAACATGTATTCATAATTTTTAATATTAGTAAAAAAATTATCTCATCATGATTATTCTTCTATGTAACATAGCGTGTCATAATGTTCTATGAGTATTTGTCTGATAAAAGGTCATATCATTTCCCCACTAAGATGAGAACCTTGAAGTATAGAAACACTATTATTAAATATATGTTATAGAGCCACATGATATCATTTGAGTGACGTAAATGATACAGGCTATTAGGGGTGGAGGATCAGAGGACTTTTAGGAACCTTCGTATGGTGTACGCCCTTTGTCATTTCCAATGTATGATATTATGAGAATGAGACCTGCTAGTAGGAAATCCACATTTATATATTTCATTGGATGTTCATATCAGTGGATGTGTGTATTAATAATTAGACTTTAATATTATTCTTAATAAGTATTATGAGTCACGTACTTTGAAATATTGAAGAAAAATGTGATGGTATATGTTTGGAGTGAGGTAGGATATGTTAGGTGCATCACGAGTAATATTGTATTGATGAATAATGTGAGAAAGGATTTGTCCTTTCGATTATTTAATGGAAGTTGATATCTTAGTCCCTTTTAAGGAAATGATATATCCTAAATAAATCCATGGCCATGATGTTCTATAAGCCAGTTAAATTTCTAAGAACTCAAAGAAAGAGACATCGAGCACCTAGGTTGGTGGAACTGACTTGAAACCTTCTTGATTAGAAATATTATAATAAAGGCATTGTATTATACAATAAGTGTCCCTGATGGGTATTATTTCATTAAGATATTAAATTATTTCTTTATGGTTGTCTTGGAATGTAGTTAGATGCTTACATTAGAATTTGGGCATGTTTTCCTAATGAAACTGGGAATGGGGCCTAGAGGGTCACACACTAAGTTTATCCAGAATATCAGTTAAATAATATATATTATTATTTATTATTTAAAAATTGGATTAAATATTATTCCCACATATGGTTTAATAATTATTCATGTTTTCTTGATTTCATATATTCTATCAACATTTATTCGAGAGAATATAATGTGACCAGAATATTTCATAAATATTTATTTTCTATTTAGAGAGTATAAAATATATTTATTTATTGGAGAATAATGAATTGATATTTATTTAATAAATTAATAGTTATTATTCAAGCCCGATAAATATTATGGAGGAATTGCAGACCAAGTTTAATGGTTCAGTGAGAAGTAATATATATTGAATATTATTTGAATAAATAATATTTAATTTTAACTCTCAAGTAAAGTGCGTACCGAGAAATAAGAATATTATTATTATTATTATTATATACATGGGGTTCTTCAAGAGATTAAATAAATAATAAGGGGAACTTGTTCAATTATTTATTTCTACACCTAGTGATATATATGACCAGTTATATTATGTTATCATAGAGTTAATTAATTTTTTTGGTTGTGCACAATGGATTTGGAGAATCCCCTCAAGCCATAGAGAGCTCCATTCTCCATGAACACTCCCAAGAAAGAAGAGTGATCTTTCTCAACCTCCCACTCTCAAGTAAAGATATATCAAAGAGAATGCTTTGGAAGTGGTTCATGAGGTGACCAAAGGAGGATAATTAAAGTGATAGTATTTTTCGTGCTAGAACCCATATATTCCTATGACGACATTCGATGATTTTTAGAACATGTGTGGATCGCCACTTGAGGGAAGTTTCTCTTGATTCATACAAAGTAATGATGGAACAACAATTATCTATTGTCATATCCATTAATGAAGAGATATTTCAAATACAGAAATTCTTTAATTAATAAAAATAATTATAAATAATATATGACGATACTCCCTCTAGTTCCAACATTTTATCCATTGTCTTTTTTTATTGATTCAATTCAATGGATCATGTCATTTATCATCAGGTAGATCTCATATTTATTATCAATCAGGGAAAAAATCAATGTTGTCCATGACACATCACATGCTTTCGTTATGATCAAAACCTACAGGAATGGCCAAATGATCAATTATCTGATTCACCAAACGGCCAAATGGACTAATGACCAATTGTCCTATTGGCATAATAGCCAAATGGACTAACAACCTAATAAAAAACAACCTAATGGACTAATTGCATAATTTTATAACATCCTAATAATCTAATTGTTTAATGGCCATTTGGACTAATAGACTAATATAATATCCAATTGGACAATTGAAAAAATAATTAAATTGTCTAATGGCCTAATGGTCTAATGACATAGTGGTCGAACGTCCAATTGGACTAACGACCTAACAACCTAGCTACCTAATGGCATAATGGTTAATTAGTCTAAATTGGCATAAATTGTCTTAAATGTCCTAAATTTCCTAAATTTCCTATACATCCTAAATTGAAATAATTGGCCAAAATGATATAATTGACATATATTGGACTAAAATGGCCAAAAAGGAATAAATAACCTAAATTTTCCAAATAAATGGCCTAATTGGACTAAATTGGCAGAAATGGAAAAAGTTACCTAAATTGGATAAACAAATGGAAAAATGGAAAAAATGTACCTAAATGGCCTATTTACCTAAATGACCTAATTGGGTTAATTTGCCTAATTGGTAAAATTATCCTAATTGGTCTAATTCCTAATAGGACTAATGACCTAATGACCAATCAGTAAATCGGCCTAATGGACTAATTTACAGTTATTTTAATAGCCTAATTACATAATGACCTAATTTCAAAATATTTAAAGTTCCTAATGGATGAATGGCATAATGGGATAATGAACTAATGACTAATTGGCCTAAATTGGCATAATTGGTCTAGTTAGCCTAATTGGACTAAATGGCCTAAATGGACTAAATAGATTAATTGACCTAAATGATCTAAATAGGCCAAATAAATGGCATAATTGGACTAAATTGTCTTGAATGGCTTCATTTACATAAATTGATCAAATAAATGTCCTAATTTTCTTTATTATCCAAAATTTGATTAAATGGCCAAATTTGAGTAAATGGTCAAAATGGCCTAATAGGACTAGTGGTCCTAATTATCCTGAATGACCAAATTGAAATAATTGACCTAAATGAAAAAATTGGACTAAATTTTCCAAATGAAAAAATGACCAAATTACAAAATTACCACACAACCTGACCAAAAAAATTAACCAAATGACCAAATGATCAAACTTACTGAGTGACTGAATAACCAAATAATATAACACAAATATAATTGGACCAAAAAAATGTACAATAGGAATCCATATCCTTCCTATATTTATCATGCTAATTAGTGAGTATTTTTTCTGTTATTACAATAGTATTAAATTTCTAATGAAATATATTTTGAGACGCTTCTTCATTTTATGTATTTCTTAAATAGATAAAATATTAATTCATTACCAGTTTATAAATTTATTATTATTATTCAATAATGTATTATTATACTAATAAATGTCATTTTGAGTAAGATACATTGGGAATCTAAGGTCATGTGGATCGATAAAAAATATATTTCCTACATAGGAAAAAAGAAGTAAGTATTGTAAATTCATAAACAAAAGAAATGTATGTAATTGTTTATTGATATTTCAAAATTTGATATATAATTCATAATTAAATATATTGTTTATATTTTCAGAAGTGTGCCTTGAGCCCATCAATGATAAATAATATGAAAACTTTGAGCCAAATGATTATTTGAGATATGTATTAGGTGAGGTGAATCATGGGAGTGTCTGATGTAACCCCGGGAAAAACATTGTCCGAATTAGTTATTATCCCTCATCAGGAACCTCTAAAACCTATAAAACGACTAAGGTGAAAACTCCCATTCAATATTTGAGGCAAAAAATTGCATTATAGGAGTGTGAAATAACTATAATGGTCACCGAACACTTCCGGAATGTTATCTATTTTATAATTCAATCACATCCATCAGATATTGTTACTACTTTTGAATTGTGTATATAATCAATGTGCTATTTATAGGATTCTCTATGTGATGTCAATGAGGGTCCTTAGTGGTGGTCGAGCTGATAGTGGTGGTAGTGGAATTGATGATGATGATGCTGCTGATGTTGATGATAATGGTGTTCAATCCGTTTTTTTGTGATAGTGGTGATGAGGATGTTGCTAATGCTGAAGAGGATGAGGTTGTTGGTGGTGGGAGAGACATCGATCCCCTCCATTTTCGAGTTAGTAGTAAAAAACCATGTGGATGTAATTTAATTACATGAATTGATTGCTTGTATGGATGTATATGTCAGTTATTATAGTGTAAATGGTTTAATATTATTACAATAAGTTGTTTTAATATTACCTATACAATATATATATTTAATTGAACGTGTACTGTGGTTGGTATTTTGTTTACAAGTTTCAGATGGGCTATAAGGGTTGATGTTTCCGGGTTGGGATAGGGAGCTATACCAATGGTTCAATGAAACATGGTTAAAATGTGTTCTGGTGGCATAATATATTCCCATGGTTTTCCTAACAGTTGGTATAGATATATAAACATGGTTTAACTAAAATGTGGGTACTATGAAATTCTCCTAGGCTATACCCATGGTTTCTATTGAAACTATGGGTATAACTCTATATCGACGGCTTCATAAACCAAAGTTCATAAAACTGTGAGTATAGGCTATACCCAAGGTTTTATGGTCTATACCCATGTTCTAATCTTTGGGTATAGTCTATGTTTCTAGCATTGTTTATTAAAAACCTGTTTGTGCTCATCTGTTGTATTGCCTGAGAAATCACCAGTACAAGATTGATCGATATGATTTTGATTGTTAGTAGTGAGACTATTATAGAAAGTATACATCAGTAGATGTGGAGCCAATTTATTATTAGGAAATTTTCTAATAATTTCTATAATTTAGTACCAAGTCTCATGAAAAAACACATCCTCATATTGAAAAAACTTATGATTTTATGCCCCACTTTGGTAGTAGTGTTTCTAGGATAAAAATTACCGATAACAAAAATTAAATACCTTTTCCCAAGAATCAACTATTTCTTCATCTATGTTAGGGAACCAACTACTAGTATTACTTTTCAAAAAAAAAAACCAAAAATACCCTCAAACTAATATCCTCCCCATTTAACCCATGCAAAGGTAACTATTGCACTGAACTATAAAAAGCTCTGATAAAATAAAGATAATCCTCACTAGGCTGGCCACTAAAAGAGGGTAGCATGTTTCATCTAAAAATTTATAGACCTTAGGTATAACCATATACATGAAGGATTGTTCTAAATAGTGGTAATGTGGAAATCCCTAAGACTAGGCCTCTCTATATTCTCATTCCAAGGATGACGTACGAACTGATTTTCATTTTACACAACAACTCTCTGAATTTCCATATTCTAATTTTCGATTTCCATATTATTATTATGCTTAAGGGAATAAAAAATTTATTTTATTTTAGGTATTAATGGTTTTAGTTAATATGTATTATTTTCCTTATTGTGAAATAGATTTCAAATTACTAGGTTAAAATTAAAATTACAAAGAAGTAATGTATTCTAGTAGAATATTTTTTAATAGAATATTTTTGAAATAGTTAAAATGTTTTTTATTATGTTTTGTTTTTGTTTTTTTAAATTGGTTGAAAACACCATCTAAGATAACATTTAAAATTTAATAAGGTTATCATTGAGAAAATTTTAAATAGTACAACTTTAAATTGTTGATGAGAAAAATGATGATGACTCTGAAAACAACTTGAAAAAAGGAAAACAACACATGAGATTAGGGAATCGAACACCAGTGAATTATTAAAATATATTTTATACTATACTACAAGCTATAATATTTATTACAGTGTGGTAAAAAAGAAGTTTTGATCTCCTAACTATCATTAAGTGTTTAGAACCTCCCAGTGAACTCTCATTAGTACGATTTTTCAATTGAAAATTTTGGATAAATTATGTTCCTTAATGAAGAATAATATCGGAATTATTTTTAAATTTTTGGTACATAGTTTGATTAATAGAGGTAAATTATCAACTAACATCACTGAATGGTACATTGAGTATTGAAATAATTACTCTCATTAATAATGATGATGAAAACACTGAACGAAAATTACATTGTCATAAATACAACAACAAGAGAAGAAAAAAGAAGTAATTCAATGAAATATTATATGAAGCCCTAAAACTAAATAGGTTATAATGATCAGAGAAGAAACTATAATTGATTTAAATAAATACATTTTAGATAATGAATAAAAATAAAGAGAAAGAAAATATAGAGAATTATTATCTATCAGAGTTGATTTCCTCTCCATCTCATGCTCCCACAGTATCTTTATTCTTGCCTTTGCTCAGGTCTTCCCTCACACTAGTATCCTACATTCCAAAACAAAATCAGAATGTGACTTTTATCTATCCATATATAATTCCTCTCTTTTTTATATCACATTCATTGACTTTGGTTTTTTCTAATATCACATGTTATTGACATTATTGACAACAATCCAACCACATAATTTGATAATTTTAAATCCAGACAAGATGGAAGCCTCCAAGATATTCTGCAAGCGTATAAAAAACCTCATGGGACACATAAAATATCCTAAAACCATTGAAATATTAAATCTTCAGGCTTGATCATTAATAGTGGTATGTGAAGGGAACTAACCATGAGTTTGATTTGAATAGTAGTATCCTCATCCTCAAAATTGTAGGTTAGTTCACTGGACACAATCATCGATCACAGTTTTCCTTGAATCATCTTCTTATAAGTTAATTTAATTAAATTTAGGATATTTAAAATTATTATTTACCACCTATCTAGATAAATAAATTAAAAATAAAATACATACCTTAATAAATTGAACTTATAGATTTGAGTCTCCTTTATTTTCTCCTAATTGAAAGGATTTATATCCATATCCAATTCTCACTTCCATGGTGTTTTTTGATGGAACATACTAGAATTGTGATTGAGACATAATTAGAAAGGATATGGACCTTTAAATAAGAATAAATCAGTTTTCATGGGTGGTTATTTAATTAACTATGAAATTCAATGAATTTGAAAATTTTATCTCTCATTATCCCATTATAATATTATTAAACAAGATATTACAAGTGTTAATCCAACATTATCCAACATAACTCATGTGATATTACAATATAATGTTTAATATATTCAGTCAATCATTATTTTCATTTATATATATTCTATTATGTATTCATCCTTACTCATAATTAAAGATAATGTCCACATGAGCCAAGGATGTCATATATTCTCTATTAATATACTCACTTACATGTACTACAATATTGGAAATTTCCCTATCATAATTAAAATGGTATATATATATATAATTTTCCCAATGATAATGTATTTAATAAAACTATTCCTGATATCATTATTCAATTCAATCATGTATACTTATTGAAAAAATATGAAACAAGATGAAAACATTTAAAATCACAAGATTCAACTATAATATTCATAATAGTCATTACATAAAATAAATCATACATAGTGACAATGCTCATACTTTCAACATGTCCAATAAATGTCTTTGGTGGAAATCCTTTCGTCAAAGGGTTGACAATCATAAGAGCTTTTATAATATGTTTTATTGACACCTTATGTTTTTAACATCCTCCGTACCTAAAAAGAACTTTAAATCCATGTTTTTAGTACCTTTGTAATATCAGTCATTTGTGGAAAATAATACTGATGTGGTGTTTTTAGAAAAATAATTTCATGGCCATGGTGAGACTATCGAAAATTTCATGTCCTAAAATAATGATTTTCAACCACGTACCCTGAATTATAACATCAAGTCATGCTTTAAATTTATCTTCCATGGTCAAAGAAACTAAAACCAGTTGCTTTTAAATTTCAGTTGATATTTCTCATTTTTCAAGATGATACGCATTACCAAAATTGGAGTTTCTTACATCAACAAAACCAATAAATTCTAAATCATAGTATCTAATCGTGTTAAGATCATTGGATATTTTATAAGTAAGCATGTGATCATTTTTCCCTTTACAACTCCCTAATGAGAAAATCATGGGTTACTTTGGTATCTTCTAAACATACCGACTATAGAGACAATATCTAGCCTTGTACATGTTTGATCAAACGTCAATATTTATACAATAAATGCATAAGGAATTCCTTCCATATTTTTTCATTCCAAATCATTTTTGGTACATTGATTGACATTACAATCATCTTATTTCTGAATTGAAACGATGATGTAAAACATTTTTCTATCATAAACCACTCTAAAATTTTATTGATGTATGAATTTTGAGATAATCCCTACAGTCCTTGAGTTCTATTACAAAATTTCTCTATTCGAATCACTTACATGGATTCTCCCATATACAGCATTACAAAATTATTATAGAGGAATTTCTTGCTCTCACATAATAGACCAAGATCATTTTTATCCAGAAATATGTCATCAACATATAGAATCAAGAATATAAATTTAATCTCACTAATCTTCTAAAATATAAACCGATCAATGATATTTTCTTTAAATTCAAAAGATACAATGGTATCATTAAACCAAATATATCGTTGATTATAATATTATTTAAGTCCATATATTGACTTCCTTATTTTACATACCATGTGTTCCTTTACTTCAATGGAAAAAAACCCATTTGATGATCCATGTATACATATTTCTCCATGTATCCATTTAGAAAGGTTGTTTTAATATCCATTTGATATAACTCTAAATCATATTGAGCATCCAATGTCATAATAATTATGATAGAATCTTTCGTAGAAATTGGTAAGAAGGTTTGTTTATAGTTTATATCATTCTTTTGAGTGAATCCTTTCATAATAAGTCTATCCTTGTAATGTTCAAGGTTACCAAGAGAGTCATGTTTAGTTTTGAATACCTATTTACATCCAAATTTATTACATCCTTTAGGAAATTTTATAAGGATCAATACATTATTTTTTCTCATGTAATTCAACTCACATTTCATGTAATCTAACCATTTATCAGAATTATCACACTTTTTGGCTTGAAAATATTAAACTAGATCATTATCAATGCCAATATCATTTTATATTTCATTAACATATACCACACAATCAACATAAATAGCTAACCTTATTTCCCTTTGGGATCTTATTAACACAATTTCGTGTGGTTCTTCAACCAATTATTCATTGTGAATTTGGGAAAAATTATGTTATTGTTCTAGATGATTATTTTTTAATGCAATAATTTTAAAAATTACAACATGTTATGTTGGAATATAAGAAAATAGAACTTGAATTATAACTTCTTTAATTTCGAAATTTTATGGAACTTTATTCCAACTGGATTCACAATTCTTGGTAAATCTACCATTTCTAGTTTCATAAATTCGCATACTATGGTTAGGATAATAAAATATATACCCCATTTATTTTATGGATAACCAATGAAATATCCAATGATTGTTCACGCATATTGTTATTTTTTTGTGAATTATATGGCCTTATTTCTTCTTGAAAACCACATACATGCATGTGTATTAAACTAGGTCTCATACAAGTAATAATTTCAAAAGGAGTATTTGGAACTGCATTACTAGGAACCCTATTCAGTAAATACTCAGTAGTTTTTAAAGAATATATCAAAAAAGATAAGGGTAAAGAATAATTTCTTAACATACTCCTAACCATATATATTAATTTTCTATTATGTCTTTTCACAATAATAGTTTCTTTAGTGTACCTAGCATGGCGTATAGTTTACATATGTCATGAATTTTTTGAAGCTCTGAAAATGGACTAGGTTTTTCTCCACATTCGTCAAATATTCCATAATATTAACCACCCCTATCAGAACTTATGACCATTACCTCTCTATCTAATTACCTCCTAACTTCATTTATATAAATTTCCAAGGAACTTGTTCCTTGAGATTTATCATGTAATAAAAAGATATATCCAGAACATGAAAAATCATCAATAAAAGTGATGAAGTATTTTTCTTTATTGAAATAATTGATATCAAATGGTGTATATATATCAGTATCTATGATCTCAAAGAGTTAATTACGTCTTTTGGCACCATTCGTTGTATGTTTTTTCTGTTTTTCTTTAATAGAATCCATAGAAAGGTTTAGGTTGGTTAAATCCAGATTTGGAAGGATTTCAATATTAATCAATCTCTCCAATATTTCTTTGGAAGTATGACCTAAACATTTATTCCATAAATATGAAGACTTTTCATTTATTAAACCATGTTTAGTACCATAATTATGACGCAAGGTTATAAGTGTGTCAGTATATATATTATCATGATTTGGTTTATATAAACCATCATACAATAACTTGATCCAATCATGAGTGTATTCTTAAAAAATCTAATATATCCAATCCCAAAATTAAGAGGTTGTGTAGAGATACATTTATTCCATAAATAAGAAGAGATTTCATTTATTAAACCTAGTTTACTTCAAGAATTATTATGCAAGGTCAAAAGTGTGTCTACATACATATTATTAATATTTGGTTTATGTACACCATAATAAAATAAACGAGATCCAATCAGGCATGTATGCTTAAAAAAACTAAAATATTCATTCCAAAAATTAATAGAGTGTCCTCTAATATCATGTTTTGATAAATAAACTAAATTCCTAGATATACTAGATACATAAAAGGGTTCACTTAATTCCAAACAATGTCCAATATTAAGGATTAAATGGTAAGTCCAGACAACTTCAATTGGAACCTTCACTCTATTCCCAATGAAGATAAACGTTTCAATTGGGATTATGATTTGGTTTGAAAGGAATCCCTCCATAATATTAGAAAAATGAGTCAAACAACCATAATAAATCCACAATGTATTATGTGGAACATCAGCTATGTTTTATTCATAACATGTATATGCATTTTTCATAGCTTTCTTTTCAAACTAGGCCTTTAGTTTCATGAATTCCTTTTTAAAATGTCCAATTTTACCATATAAATGGAATTTATCTTTATTTTAGTTTTTTTAGTTCTTTCTAGAGGTCCTATTAACCTTCAATGACCCCTTTCCCTTTTCATGATTCATTATACCATGCTTATTTCTTCCGTGATGATGTAGATAATGGAAGGAGTGGATTCCTTGACTATTTAAGTATGTTTCCTATTGAACTAGCTTAAAATTCAATTCATGCACATTACATTTATCTTTCATGGTGTTTTAGTTCATTTGGAATGGTCCATACTCAGATGGTAATGATTTTAGGGAAAACATTATAAAGAAACTTTCATCAACATCCATTATTAAATAAATAAGTCTTTCTTTAATATTTTTCATTTCAACGACATGCTCATGCATAGTAGGAGAACTATTAATCTTTACGGTGGTCAATGTACTCATTAATGTACCAACAATATATTTGTTATAATTGTGAGATTGGACTCCCACAGATTTAGCGCTTTTAATTTTAGGGAGATCAGACTTGATATTAATTGATATGCACATTCCCATTAGCATTAAATTTAATATATTTAATCTTTATCATGTTGTATAACATACTCTATCATCATCTCTAATATCATCCATTATAGTATCATGTTTTTCTATGAAGAGTGATAAATCAAGAACCAATACGCCAAGGTGAAATTGGATTTTCTCACTCCAATCATTGAAATTTAATCCATTTGTGATCAAAACAGTTTTTGTCTGTGATTTTAATGATGATGATAATCCACCTCCAAAAAATTAATTTTATAAATTAATGATTTGATATAATAATAATACATTGATTTAAACAAATTATTTAACCTAAATTTCTATAAGTGTTCTCATTCGGGTGATACACAAATGCACAAACATAATTCATACTAATGAAATTAACTTTATTTGGAAATAATATACATATCAATTAGATTTATTTATTAACATTGGATATATAAATAAAACCCATAAAGAATATTAATATTGTCAAAAAATATATTCATAAATTATAAGAAAATGAAAATTGCCTTTTGGAAATTAATAAATATCTCATAATAATGAATTTTAATTACTATTAAGATATCATAACAGTATCAAATTTATGAGCAATCAATATGTATTATTTTAACATAATTTTGAAATTATATTAACTTTATAATTTGAAAAATTTGGTGATTACAAAATCATATGCGATAATGTTCTAAATATAAAACATCATTATCATAACATAGTTATAAATAGAAATAAATTTTAATAAACATAAATCCAAATTTTGTTTACCCTTTCTTTAATTTGTTTGGCATAAAACAAGAAACTCTAATACTTATTTCAATTAATGAATAATCAATATTATAATTATTTTAGTTACATTATTTAATAATTTACAATGTCTATAAAAGAAAAAATTTATAACAACAATCATTATTTGGTCTTTCAGATAATGACAATCATTTTTTTAACGGCTACTTCATCCCATTTAATATGAAATAATAAAAATAAATAAATAAAAAATACCAAATTCTAAAATCGTGAGGATAATTTCAAAAAATTTAACAACATATTCGAATTTCAAAAAAGTATCCACTATGTAATTTAATATTATTTAATTATTAATTAAACTTCATAAGCATAATAACGTCATAATAACAATTATTATAATTTTTCTAGAATAAAAAATGAGCCAAAAAAGAACAACGATTTCAAAAATGGTGCACAACCGTGATCTCAAAAATTCCACATAAAATATTTGATTCACATGGATTTGGAATCCATTTCAAAATTATAATAATAAATAAACAAGATATTTCAAAATCGAAAACATGTGGAGTGGTAGTGTTTTGGGATTCCCAAAAATATTGCACAATAACTTCTAAATTTTAAACTAGATGAAGAGAGATGTGGTGTTTTGGGAATCCCAAAAAAAATTTCACAAAAACTATTAAATTTGAAAACACATGGGAGAGCGGACGTGTATTGAGATTCACAAAAAAAAATTATAGAAACATTCAGATTTCTAAGAAAAAATTGCATAATTCATTAGTAAAAAATAATATATAAATAATAATAATGGAAAACCACAACAAATTAATATTTCCTAAAATTTCATTTCTTGAAAAATGAAATTAAAATTTTTTATTTTTAATTTAATGAAAAACATAATAAATTTAAATATAGAAAATCACAGATTTCATAACCCCCTCTAATAACACATGTAAGTTAATTTCATTTAATTTAGGATCTTAAAAAGCTGTATTTATCACCTATCTAGATAAATATATTTAAAATAAAATGAATACCATGATCCATTGAACTTTTGGATTTGAGTCTACTTGATTTTATCCCACTTAAAATGAAATTTATCATTTGTCTGTTATCTCTTCCGTAATGTATCAGGATTGTGATTGAGACATAATTGGCTAGAACATGACTCATAAAATATGAATAAAACATTTTTCATGGGTGATTATTTAGTTAAATTTCAAATTCCACCTATTTGACAAGTTTATCTCTCATTATCCCATTATAATAACATTAAACATAATATTAGAGGAGTTAATCAACCCTTATTCCAAACATCAATGTCTCTAAACTACACATCCACACTCCCCTAATGATGAGATATTTGGGGATGAACACATAAATGAAGGATCCATCGTCTTCCTTGGAGTACATAACACAAATACACTCCATTAGAATATATAGGAAACAGATTCTGATGACTCACCTCAGCTAATGGAGATGAAGATCAGGACCATCAACCCTTATGTGACTCTGGAAACCTCAATCTTTGAATCAATGGTGAAGTGCTTCATTCGAGAGTCTGTAACTTTATTTTATCAGGATTTATCACATCTGGGTTTTACTTCATCACTGCTATTGGAACATGCTAGCTTTGTCGATTTCAACTTCATAGGTTGACCGTGAATCATCTTTTTATTTTCAACCTAAATATATTCATCATCATCTCGTGTGATATACATATACACTTGACTGGCGGTGAGGTATTGGTTCCATTGGCTTGGTATCTTCATCTTTTGGTCATCCATTCAATGGAAATCCCTGGTATGAGATTTATTTCCCCGATAGCATTTAAATTTTCAGAAAAAATTATTCTGCATCAAAACTAACTTTGGTGGGGTGAGTAATAGGTTTCAGTATCAAGTCTCCGAACCTGATATTTATTTCAATTCTATTCTTTATATTGTGTTCCGTGATAATCAATTTAATTGACATAGCATTCTGCATCAAAACCATTATAAAAAATCTAAATTAGTATTTTATAAAAATTAATTATAAATCAAATTACATTTTCAAAAACAAAACAAAACATTTAAATTAATTGTTTAAAAAACGAAACTTTTTATAATAACAATAAACTATTAAAAGTAAAAAAAACAGCTTAAAATAAATTACTCATTAATTAATTAATATAATAACGGAATAATAAATATTTAATAAATAATTTAATTGTAAGATTATATTACAAAATGCTAAATTAATTAAATATAGGGAATTAATAGTTAAACATTAATTTATTATTTAATAGATTAATAATAAAAACTAAAAATAAATAAAAACTAAATTCAAAGACCATGAAAATATATAAAAAATTCAAATAACTGATAAAAACCAATAATTATACAATTGAAAAAATGCAACAAAGACTAATAAATATTACAAAGAATGAAAAATTGATAAATTAAACAATAAATAAAATATTATTATTAGAAACACAAAATATTTTCAAATTCCACCATAAATTATTGATAAATTAAATACTAACTTAATTAGTGGCATTTTAGGTATAAAATACATAATAAATTTCCCAGAAACTATGTGTTAATATGTAATGAAAATTGGTCACATCAACAGGAAACTCACGGGATTCTTAAAATCATCACCTCATATAACATTTTCCAAGAGAAATTCATTTCTTGAAAAAAAATGAGAATATGATAGGGGTGTGATCTACTCGAATACCAATTTTTAGGATCATAAATGGATGTGTCCATCACTGGGGGGATCAATGATGGTATATTTTTATTCTAATTTTTCTATTGTCTTTTAATCACTTAATAACTTATTCAGTGAGATGATATCTCTCCATTATCTATATTTTATTTATTAAGTAAAAATATAATAAGGAAACTACACAAGAGAACTCAAAAGTTTTCTAAAAAGGTTTTCCTCCTTAAGGATGACTACGTCCCCAATGCATCAGGTTATTATCCCATCTGCGTTGTTTCCTTTTTATTATCAATGAATGTATGGACACTAGTATAGACTAAAACGTATTATCCTAGCATTAAAAAAGTATATTAAACGTGAGGGTTTTTTTACCCTTTATACAAGAGAATGATCTTTAACTTCCTTGAACCGAGATCAATTGGGAATGATCAATCCATCCAAGTCTACAATATCCCATGTTTTGGATTGGTTGAAAATTCAATGAGAATTTGATATTTTCATTTGGTGGATGGGTCAAATTTTAAATTGATCCTCAGAATGTAAATTCCAGTGTTGTAGCACATATAAGTGTTATTTTTGGATATGGATTGAGGTTGAGAAGTCTCTCGGGTGCTCGGTTATGTTTTGGGGGGTTTTGTCTATTGAAACATGGTTTTTTTTGGAAAGGTAGAAAAAGGAGAACAGTTGGCGCATGGTTAGTTCAAATCGTACACATCAACCATGTGGCCCATAAATTGAGGATAAAAGTTTGATAACTTGTGAAAGGTGGGGTGAAAATTCATGCAAGACGTCTATAATAATTTTTATAGGTGAATGCACATTCTATACACATTTTTTCAAACCATGCACCTAGCAGTGCAAGGGGTTTCCCCGTTGGATAGTATCACCAAATTGTTAGCGCATGGTTAGCCGAACATGAGACCAAACCATGACACTTATTAAAAGAGAAAAAATTACAAATTTTACCCTCCAACCATGTATGGATTTTCACCACACTTCCAATCCCATTTCTCCAGTAGTCTCCCACATGCTCCTCCTCTTCATCCCTCTTTTATGGGTGGATCTCCTCTATTATTGGCCCAAATTAGACGTTGTCAGCTTTATTAGAAGCATATATGTAATTATATGAATCCTCTTACCTCAATTTTTTTTTCTTCACCATAATGAATTCTATTTCTATGTGATCACATTTTTCCTATTTTTTAGGTGTTTGGGGATTTTTTTTTGATTTCTCTCATTTTGGGTTGAATCAAAGCCCAATAACAAACGACTGAAGCATCCTAAGAATAAGGTATATATTCTAGATTATTTTCTCTTAAGGGATCATCTTTTTTAAATTATTTTCATTTTTCCAAACACTATATTTCCCACATATTTATCCAAAACCAATAAATTCTTTGAATTGAATATATAGTCCTTGTTTAGACATGTTATGATGATCCAACCCAAACCACCATTTAAGGTGAGTTCAGTTAAAAATATTTTAATGATAATTATTTCCCAATTTTCTGAATCACCCCTTAGGATTTTTGAGCTAGCTACATTTTAGGGGGTTTCAAAATTTTCTCAAATGAAGTATGAAATGGTTAATATAATTGAATGAGTTGAATCATGTGTAATTTATTAGATCAATTGGATTAATTTTCATATGGATACATAACATGAAATGGGTCTCTTCACTTATATGTTAATTAATATGTATAATAGGTATCTTATTAAATGTGTAGTAAAGTAGCTCCTTGGTCCTTGTTCATTTATGAGTCTGGTCATTATAAGGGATTGACCTAACTGCATACTTGAATAGTAGTGTGGAATGCTTTTGAAAATGACCATTTTATTCCTTTATGATTGGATTAATTAATGAATTTAATCATGATGACATATATTATGGAATGAATTCCGTCTCATGGCCCATGATTAAATTATAGAATGTGAATTTCCAGTTATACTGTATTATGCCAAGAGTGACTCATGAATTCCCATGTTGGAATACCTTGTACAAGATCATAGGTCAGATGGGATCACACTTCAACTCAAGCGATACTGGGTTACATTGAAGAAATTCCTTTGGTAAGGGATCATAAGGTGTGTGGGATTCCTCTGTACATGATTATTATTGAGGGACCATGGTTATGAGACTAGACATGACGTTTCACATTCCTTTAGTTAAGCATGTGGGACATAACGTTTCTTGTCACTTGGGATGATGGTCATGAAATTTCACACCCCCTCCTGATATGGATTTTTGACATGATGTCACACATCATTAATTGGGATTGACATGCATGGCATCTCATATCCTTTGTTCAGATTCATAGGTTATTACCCTTACTAAAAATGTTAACTTTTATTATATCAATGTCCCATTTAAACTGATTAGCATGAAATATCATATTATTCCATTGAGATCCATCGACATGACATGTCTTATTGACTATGGGACTCTTATGACTATTCATGGACACAAGAGTTATTCCCGGGGACATTTATAGTACTACGTATATATATAAATATATCTGTGTGTGTGTGTGTGTGTTTATATATATAGTATATATATACATACATACACACTTATATATATATACATGGTGACATATATTGAAATAAATTTCAACATAGGACGAACCAGGTACGATCAACCAAGAGTCCTTTGGGGAACCTGATCTCGACTTGAATACTTTTATTCATCCGCTACTTATTTTATATTCATGGACTGGATTACATTAGACAATATTAGCAGTGGCCTACTGAGTTTATCTCACACCCTATTTGGGATTTTTTTATATACCTGAACAGTCCTCAAGGTTATAGGTTAAGGATAATTTATTATGTTATTGGATGTTATTCGCGTACATGGGATCTTAGGAGTAAATGAATCTGTTAGTGAATAGGATTCTGAATGAAATATCCTTGAGTCTTTGGTTATTTTCATTATGAATGTTTATGCATTACCTATTGTATGTCTATTTTTGTTTATCATATCATGTTCATGATGATTTATAATTAATTTATTATTGATTTCCATTTGTTATTATCTTCCAATACCGTTATTGATGATTTATTTTGCTGTATTTATTACTGATCAGGAGGTATATTCTCTTCATTGTATCATATTTAGACTCATACTACTAGTCGAATGCATCTATTATACGGAAAGGAGCATTTGAGTTATTGTGGACAATTTACCTGAGGAACCATTTTAGTGGTATATAGGAGGGGATTCCTTAATTGGTATCAAATATTTCCTTTCCTTTGTCTTAATATTTTGGGGTTGGTAGACAGGAGATAAGTAATGTGTCGACACTAGGTAAATATATCATGTTTGGGTCTACCCAGCCCCCACACTAGCGATTGAACAAGTTTCCATGTATGAGACTGATGTTTATAATGATCTGTATTATATTTGATTGATATTTAACCATGAGGGATTAGTGTATTTCACCTAAATACTAATTTATGGTTTTTTACCCTTAGTCTTGTTTGGAAAAGATGTTTTTACATGCATCATCATAGGCACATAGAGATTCACAAGCATATGACATTCCATGTAGGCTGCATTGTAGATTTTCATGATTCATAGTGATTTTTATACCGTGCTTGTGTGATTATTTAGAATGTTTATTAGTATACCTTATTTGAGTTACTTTTACTAGGTATTATAATATTATATCACTATGATAACATGCCCTATTATAATTACGATATATAATTGTTTATTAATGTTTCTGCATAAACCAAAACTATATTTTCCCATATCATGATGGTGACTCCTTAACTAACCAATTATGAAATGTTTGATCCACAAACCATTAGCATCACTGAATAAAACAAATATGATTTGGATTAAATTGGTTCCAATAACAATTTATAAAGTGTATGATCCTTTATAAATGGGAACTTTAACCCATATAATCAAACCATCACATGTGGCCTTGTTATATTCTGATACTGAAGGTAAAAACATTATTACAGTTATATGAATGAAAATTGTATCTTATAAATGTATGTACCTTAATAATTTGGGAATAGTAATTCATATAACTTAAGAATGTTATGTGCTAAATTAAAATCCTTATAAGAAATGATTTCCTTTATAAAGTCTAATACCTTTATAACATGGGCATGGAGACCCATGTGACTGAAATTCTAAATGAAAAAGTATACCCATGTAGGTATATTGGGGGAAGGTTCTTATGATATAAATAGACAAATAGTGTTTTTAAAACATTATTATTTAACTGGTATGGGTTTCACATAAATAATCCTTGGTTGGTTTGATGGGAACTGAGTAGGTCATCTTTGCATGACCCCATGGAGGTCTATTCATGCTATGTGGGATTAAAGTGTCTATGGACACTTATATGGGTTACATGTAAATGTAACATGTCATATTACTGAACATATTATTCATAAATAATAATATATCTCTCAATATTATTTGATCATTATTTATATGAGGCATTGGTTAATAAAAATGTCAATTACAACCTAAAGGTTGTTTTCCTCTAAAACTTATAATCGATTTTTAAACTAAGACAGTTGTGATAATTTCTAGGTTTGGTAAAGAATGATTAAATTTTTAAAAGTAAATTATGAGATAATTTTTGTATTATTATATAAGGAATCATCTATATAGAGTAGCATAGTTTTCCTTTGAAACTGTTACTTGATGTTTCTCATAAATGAGCTACTTTATATATTGTGATAAATGAGAGTAGAATAAATTCAATAAACATGAAACCTTAACGTGGTGTTTTTATTTTCATCCCTTGAGTAATGGTATTAAAATAAAATTTTACCATTGTGGGGGGGAATGTTGATGTTTCCCCAAGATCTTAGATGAGCTTTTTCTTTTACAAAGTGATTAGAGGTTAGGACAGCAAGCTTAGTGAACTTCTTAGCACGACCTATATATTGTGCTAAATATTTATAATTTAGTATGGGGATATCCCGATTTAGGTAGTTCCCTTTGAGGTAAATTAACATCGATATTTCGTACTTTCAGTTTTCAGATGACAGGCGTTTTTTGGGTTCTATTTGAGTTAGGTTGGACTCATAGTTTATCAGATGAACCCTAGGTATTGTGGGTGGTTTTGTGCTAGTTTATCTTTGTGGGAATCATGAGCATCAAGTAACCCTCCAATTCTACAGGTTAGACATACCTCCGGCATGGTCAACTATGTTGACTGTTGTTTGACCTTTATACTTTTCTAATGGTGTATGATTTGAGAGTCGTCAGTCTTTTAATATTCTTATGGATAACATGACTATGAGTTGATCCATGTGTATGATATCATATTCTAGGATTTCATAGTATTAGTTGGGCTATTTCGATATCACTATAGCATGTGTTGTTACTTTCATTTCCCATCATGTTGAGAAGTGATGTGTTAAATCACATACTATTTGAGTGATAAGTTCAAATAATTATTTAAATCTTGTGGTTTCATGATTTCTGGGAACGTGGAATGAGTACATGAAGGCTACATTCATGGGTCATATTTGGAGTAGAGTGACCTAAGCATTAGAGAATTTTTTTTATCCCACTACTGGTGAAAGATGTTTGATAAAATCTAATAAAAGTTGGTTTTGGATCTTTGAATAAGTGTGTTGGCAAATCTGTAACCAGTGTTCATTGGTTTATGGAGTGTGTGTTGTGGGATGAGTTCCCATTTTTACAAAATGATGACCATGACACACCTAAGGTGGGGATAATTGCATATGTGGTGTTTATGAATTTTCTTCAACGTAGAGGGAATGAGACCATAAAGAACCAATGAGAAATGGTCTGAATGGATTATAGAATCTGGTGAATATTTCAATTTCAAGAATTCATGTCCTAGTCATAGCGATGGGTTTTAAAAATCAAGTGTGAGTTTAAACAATATTCGGATACTAGATTTAGGATCGTGATGAATAAGAGATCTAATATCTTAGAGGTTCGGTAGTGTGTCTATTCATTAAATAAAACATGATAGATAATAGGTTGGTTGTGTACCCAACTGATTACGAATTATATTATTTGGTATGAGACTGTAGTGGTTGTCTAGAATGATCCCATGAACCTTTGAATTTGTAGTGAAGTGATCAGGACTTAAAATACCAAATTGGATTTTAAGCTATACATTTCTCAATAAGTCAGTTGGGAGTGGTCCAAATAACATATTGATAATTAAATCTTGATGGAACATTGATTTAGTTAAATATATTTCATGTTCTATACCACATATATGTTAGGTTTGTGACTCAAAAAACTGTAGTGGCAGAGGTGTAGTCATAGTTTGATGGCGATGTGAGGTGGTTGACAAGTAGTTGGACATGGAAACATATATATTATCAATAGATGTGGTTTTAGTGGGTCATTCACATCACATATTCCCTGTTTTAATGGTCCACAGAACAAGAGATCTATACCCACTTATCGAAGGTAATCCTTGTTAATGCCTTGGTGTGTTCCTAGTTAAATGATGATTTTTATTCATATATTTACATCATCATGAGCATTCTTGGATAGCATCAGCATTATAATGAGATAGTCAAATGAACATCTAGATTAATGAGTGGAACCTCGTGTAAGTGGATTATACCTGGAGACAATGTGGATGGTCATTTCAGGGATCTTGGTGTGTCAATGGGAAAATGAAACTGTGTACGATTGGATTACATAATGAATACCAGATATATGTTTGTATAAGAACTTTAGAGATTATTCATGAAATGATCTCACTATGCCTTGGTTAAAGGCATTGAAAATTGTTTTTGATAATGCGTCGAATTATGATGCCAAAATTTTCTAGCAATGTCATCAAAATTTGGAATGACTTGAATTCAATTGTTTAGAATAATGCATAATAGTGACTGATCACGTCGAGAACATTATTAGAGGTGACGAGTTCATTGTAGGAGTTTCATAGGGATTTTGTAGGAAAAGATGACAAGACCAGTTAAAGTGTTGTCGGTTGGGATTTGACCATTTTAATTCATTAAAAGACCAATATTAGAGTTCACATGTATAACTGGTTTCTTGAGTTTATAATCATATGATATGAATTGCTGGAATGCTAGGGACATGTTTATATAGGTAATTATGGAAATGGGAGTATTGTGGCTTGAATTGGTCAGGGAAGGAAAGATCTAATGGTGTATAACGACATAGGATAGATGGTAATATAGATGAATATATGATCAATTATCTGGTTATATAGGATCAATTAAGTGTTTTCTTGATGTTTTAGTTTTTATGATGAGCTTTGGATCATGTTTTATAATATTAACTACCACGAGTTTAATATAGCGATTGTAGGTGTGTTGGGTGTGGTAAATTAAGTGAGAACATTTTAGCCAGAATTAACAACCCAAGATGGTTGGGTGATGTTTACATTGTTCTGCAAGTATTCTCAGGGATGATGTTTTTTAAGGTGGGGAGATTGTAATATCCCATGTTTTGGACTAGTTGAAATTCTAATAGAATTTGTGCTTTTCATTTTGGTGGATGGGTGGAATCTTAAATTGAGTCACATAATGTAAATATGAGTGTTGGAGAACATAAAATTATTGTTTTTGGTTGAGTTTTTTAGATAAGAAGAGTCTCAAGTGTTCAGTTGTGTTTTGGGGATATTGAGCTTCAATAACATGGTTTTCTAGAATGGCAGCTAGAGGAGAATGGTGTGTGCATAGTTAGTGATAACCATGCACTGAAAACACGAGGCCTCTAAATAGAGAATCATTGTTTAATAAACCATGCAAGGTGGCATGTTTGGTCATGAATGAGGTATATAATAAATTGTATAGGTAGATGCATAGGTTGTGAACATTTTTCCAATCCTTGTTCTTGAATATGTGAGTGGGTTGTCCCTTTCGATAGTAGTATCACACGGTTGGAACACGGTAAGAAAAATTGTTCTACCAAACAACACATATCATTTAAAAGGTAAAAATTTCATATTTTCTCCTCTAACCTTCAAAGGAATTTCACCCATTTTTCTTTACCATTTCTTTAGTATCCTTTTCTATGTGCTCATCCTCTTCCCCACCCAGATATGGATGGATATCCAATGTTCATAATTCAAATTTGGATTTTTCATGTGCATTAGAAGTGTAGAGGTAAGGATACAACTCCTCTTACCTAAATTTTTTTGTTTTCTTTGCCATGGGGAATTTTATTTCTGTATGATCTCATTTTCCCTATTTTCAGGGTGTTCAAATATTCTTATGATTTCTCTCATTGAGTCTTGAATAAAGTCCAATAGTGGACCGATAAATATTCTTAAGCATGAGGTAGGTGGTCTAGTTTCTTTTCCTTTCTTATTTATTTATTTATAAATTATTTTCACTATTCTTCACACTGGACATGATGTATTTTTCTCCCAAAACATGAAATACCATTAATTAAATACCTAGACCTTGTTTTTACATGCTATGATAGCCCAAACCTAACAACCACTTAAGGTTAGTTTGGTTAAAATGATTATAATGATCATTGTTTCTTAATTATTTGAACCACCCCTTAGGTGTGTTGATCATTCCACATGGTAGTGGGTGATATAATTTCCTTAAATGAAGTGTTAAATGGTTAATAGAATTTAATGAGATAAATTATGTTTAATTATGTAGAATAATTTTAGGAGTTTTGATATGGGTATATTCATTGAATTGACTCTGTTAACATGTAAGAAAATTAATATACAGAATCAAGGAACTTGTTAAATGTGTTGGATAATTTTTCCCTTGGCCATTGTTATTTTATGAGTGTTAACATCATAAGGTATCAACCTAAATGCATACACATATAGTAATGTGGATTGTTTATAAAAATGGATTCTTTATTCTATTACGATAGGATTGATTAATGAAATTAATAATTATGACTTATATTATGTCATGATTACAGTCTCATGGCGTATTATTAAATTATTGAATGTGAAAAAACAACATTATTATATATGCCTTGAGAAAACCATGGAATTTAAGTAGGAATACCTTGGATCGACTCATAGGTCAGATGGGATTACAGTACACCTTGATCAATACCAGGTTTCTCTTAAAATAACACCTAGGTTAAGGGATTATTGGGAATGTGGGGTTACCCTATACATGATTATTATTGAGGTCCCATGGTTAGGATGTTGGAAATGATGTTTCACATCCCCGTGTATGAGGATGTTTGAAATGGAGTTTTACATCACATGGGTTGTTGGACTTGATGTTTCATTCCCCCTCTTGATATGAAAGTTGTACATGACATCACACATCATTGATTAGGATTGAATGGAATGAAATCTAATATCCCTTGTTCATATTCATGGGTTATTCCAATTACAAAAACCATGACCCCTTATTATATCATTATTCACTTTGGATTGATGGGCATGATATCCCTTATTATTCCATTGAGAATTTTGGGCATAAAGTCCCCTATTGAGTATGAGACTCTTATTATTATGCATTGCCACATGAGTTATGCCTCAGGTCCTATCCAGTACAATGTATATATTTGTGTGTGTGTGTGTATATATAGTTCACACACACACACACACACACACTTATTTACATATAAAAGTTGACATTTATTTATAGACATTATGGATTATGCTGATAATGGTACTGTTGGCCCAGAATCCTTTGAGGAACATGGGCATGACTTGATCAATCTCGTTTAATCACTAATTATTTTATATTAATAGATATAATTTCATTATAATCCATTAGTGGTGGCCTACTCAGTTCATCTCACACCCTGTTCATGCCGTAGTTTGGTACCTGAACATACCTCATTATTTTAGGTTCAAGATCATGGATTGTGCTACATGTTGTTACTCATGTACATGAGAGCATGGGATCATAAGACAAAGATGGTGCTCAGAATCCTCATGGTGATATCCCATGGTATTTTTTTTCATATCAGTATGCATGTTTATGAATTACCTTATATATATATATATATTTCTTTATATTATAACATGTTAATTCCTGATTACTCATCAATTTATTAGTGATGCTTAGTTGTTATTATCTTACATTGACAATATTAAATATTAATTATAATAATTTTAGTATAGATCTTGAGTGTATACTCTCTCCACTATAACACTTTTAGTCCCCCATTATTAGTTAGAAGTCTATGGTGTATAGGGAGGCACGCTTGAGGTCTAGTGGCCAACTGGCTCGGGGCACTATTTTAGGGACTTCTGGGCTGGGATTTTATATGGATGACATGGATTTACATTATTCCAATATTTTTGTTATGTGTTGGGTTGAATCAATATGTGTTAAACATCTAGGATATATATAGGTTATAGTATAGACTTTACACTTTACCATCTTGAGTGCAGTCTAATAAAACACAACCAAAATCACATCCATTTTTCGTTCTTCCTTAGAGTACAAGAAATAACTTTAGTGTGTAGTGTTGGATCAATTCTTCAGTGCACAAGGAAACTTCTCTTCGTGAAATACTGCTTATATTAATCTCTTTTTTCTTGATAGATAAAGTCTTAAATAGGTGAAATATTGAATATATCTTTTTTCAATCGATACTCATGATCTATAAGATAAGTACTTTATAAATTATTTCTCTCACACATTCATTATTCATTGTCAACATTTATATATTAAAAAATATTTCATGAATATTTTTTCGTTAAGAATTTTAGAAACTCCATGCTTACTAGAAAATTATTCTCATGTTCAAATATCATAGAATATTCATCATTAATTAATTCAAACTGTACATGTAAATCCAACTAATGTCTGAGACTTTTTTTGTTAATGGAATTTCTGAATTATCATGATATTTATTGACCTATAAAATCCACTTCTTCTATATCCAAAAGTGCATGAGATCTCATGTAGTTGAAGATAGGGTTTATCCTTGATTTGTGGTGCAAGATCCTCCATAAATATCTTATTTTCATCTTCTAATCGAATCATTGTTAAAACTAAATCATCATGATATTTTAGCTTGAATATGTGAAATTAGAATTTTAATATTTCCTCCATTTACTAAGAATATTTATTTTTAATTTTTATTATAATTTTCATTAAAATTTAAAGGTTTTATTATTCTTAACATTACTATGATTTTTTTCGTTGTTTTTCATCACATATAAACTGAGAGAATATGACACATATGCTTTCTCAGAAACAAATACCCTAGTATCTCATAACACAAATATTCTCAACTCAATAACAACTATATTTATCATGATTACACATATTTTTATTAGGCACACATAAATTGTTTTATCAATCAAACATACATTGATCCTGACCAGTGACACGTACATACACACATATTCCATATCCTTTTTTTCACTTCATTTCGTAGACTCTTATTTTTTGTGGATTTTATCAACATAACATTTTTAAACCAAAAATATCACTATGGGTTATACTCCCCAGTGGTCTCAAACATATTCCCATTTGTTGGTGACCATGAGTTTCTCTATGATGTTGTCCCCTCTACTTTGGTATGGTATCTCTTTAGGAAATTGTACAATCACCAATGGAAATATATTTTATCTTCATTGTATACCACCTAGTTGATATCAATATGAATCACGAATCCTTAACATCATGATATTTCTTCAATGAAATAATATTACTGAATCTTCTGAATAAACATCTTATTTTTTCATAATATATGATTTTTGGAAACTCACAATATAATTCCAAATACTCTATTATATCTTTACACAACATAAAAATACCCTAATTCATGTTCTCATGACCTTTACATAAGTCCATACTACCTCTACAAAACCATAACTTAACTTTATATATATATATATATATTAGTTGGCACCATTCCACAACTTTTGAATTCATAGATTTCCTCTATGTAGATCTAGATTTACCTTTACATACCAATTTTTTATTCAGTGTTACTTTTACACATAAAGGAAACCTCTATATTGAACATTATATAGCCATGGATTATTATTTTTATCCTTCTTCAGGTTAGTTAAATCTTGGGTTACCATTCTATACCTAGATGTTACCCTTCTATTACTCAGAACATTTTATCATTACCCTTACATAGTCATATAACTTCTCCAAATTAAATCAAAATCCCATTTCCATGAACTCGATCCCACTTCTATAACTTAAAATAATATTCAAACATCATCCAAGTATAATTTTATATAATCTTATACTTAAAAATTATGGAACTCTCTTCATATTAACAGAAGATACTTGAACTAGATATACAATTGAAATACCAAGAATCGTCCTCATTCCTTTTCAATATGTATTGTGGATGAACATCCATATAATACATCCAAGATTTAGGGTATTTCTCCTTTAAACATATATGTTGGGAACACCATGGTTCTTCTAAACTATATGGTTGGGGAATACAAACTACTTCCCACCACCTCGTCTTCTTCTCATATTAACACACATTGAAAAAAATACAACACAACACAAATTGGGCTCATCAATTAACACCATGCATAAATAAAACATTTCTGAATGAGTTATCACCACATAAAAAAGGAATGGTGAATTGGTAATAACTATATATATACCTGATGAAAAGTCAATATAATATCTCCATAAATAAACTAAAAATGGGTCAACATTTAATCACCAATAATTTCTCATATATGATTTTACTAGAAAAAACTCATCTAATGTGATACCCATTCTTTAAAAAACATACTATTAGGCACACAAAGTTTAATATTTACCTTTTTGGAATGGATTATGATCCCATATAATGACACATATTATAAAAGTAAATCCATATTAGCCAATAATTATTCTAAATACACATAATATTTTTATCTCATAACTATCTTACAACTCTTACAAGAACACCATTACCAAGGAATTATCAAGAATACCTATCAATATATGTTAAATCAAGTAATATGAAAGGAAACCAATCATATATTTAAATTCCATGTTTTCTCAACAATTTTTAAGTTCCTATTATTGTAAGAACCACTGGGGTGGGGGTGAATCAGTGATGGTCTTTAATATTTTATCCAGTCTTGAAATTAACACATATAATTGTTATATATTTTATATTTTTCATCATTATAGATCTCAACCAATCATTCTATAAAATTCATGTAAATTAAATCAAACAAAACATATTTATATGGTTTCCCCTACTGTGGGTGACAAAATCCTTTCTATGGAGACTGTTATCAGTCCCTGAATATTCAATATGATTTGAAGTGAATAAAAATTGATCCAATTTTCATTAAACTCCTATCAGAAAATTGGTAATTATAATAATTTATATTAGGTATAATTTTTATTATATTTTTATATGAAACAAAATTAATAAACTTTATAAATATCTCACAGTAACTTCATCTAGAAATTCTTCCACCGATATTCTCCATTTTTTAGGACTCTGTCTTATGTGCTCTACTATAATATGGTATAAATATGTATTATGTGCCTCGAATCACCACACCTTTGATCAATGATCTATCTGATGAACAAAAAACTACCCCTATAACAGACTCACTATCTGATGCATTTGATTGGAAAGAAACTATATGTTACACTAATGATCAACAAAACTATGTATGGTGCCACTGAATAGAATCACTATCCTATGCCTATTCTTTAAAAAAAGAATTTCTTGGTTATAAAATCACCCTGTTTTATAATCCCCATCACTTTACCTATATCAAGTATGTAAAATATATTAATACATACTTTACAAAACCACTTTATATAGGCATGCACATATCATAAAACACTGGAACTAAAAATATTTTCCTACTCTACTCAATCTCTAATTTGAAATCATCCATATCAAATCAACTTTTCTAGGATGATTCTCCGACCTTATAGAACATTATTATTATTTCTTGAAAGCTCATAAATTCATCAAACATCCTTATACTCACTAGATAAATTGAAATATATTCTAAACATCATTATTGTTATGAACATTAATTTTTTTGTAAAGTTATAAATAATCAAATCAGATAAAAGTTTGGCTAATGACTTCAATAAAAATTTATTTTCTAGGATTTGTTCTACCTGAATCCTTTCTGTATGATCTGCATCAACTAATTGACTTTATCTTATTAACTCGAAAGATCATCATCTAGGGCTCTTCATATGACTCTTATATTTTATGAATTCAAATATTATTGACTAGATGACTTTATACTATTATCCCCATCATTTTACCAATTAACATTATAATGATATTGTATAAAAAAACCTATTCTGATACAACTTAATAAAAATATCTATTTGATGACAATGATGATTTTTCATCTAATGGATTTTTTACTGATTAGCATGAATTTGTAATTTCATCCTTATGGATTATTTATCACTTTTTATATTTGACCAATGTACTTCCAACATCCTTTTATGGTAGTAATTGTTTCATTGATCATCTAGTAGGTTTCCCATAACACTCCACCTATAACTCTTTGATAATAGACCATTCATCCACATCAAAATATTAGATCACCTTATCTCTCTCATTATCCAATTAACCCTAATCCTATCAGTACAATGAACTATTGAAATTACCATTCACTAAAAAAATAGATCTTATTTTACACAATACTCCTTACTATGGAACCTTTTTAAGGATGAATATATTCTATAGACTTTATATAGTAGTTCCCTTTTCATAACATAAAACTATTTACAGATGGTAAAATAATCTTCTCTTGCATTGAATATTCATACAAACTATCTATATATAAACTTAACAAGCCTTTGAATGATAGCATCAGTGTGTTGGACCTCATGCATGTATATTCAATCATTATTAAGATTGAACATTGATATCATGCACAATATACTTCTCATCCTTAACAAAAAAATCTTACAATCCTCCATATTATAACATCATCCTTGGTCTATCTAGTAAAATTGTACCGCCACATCCATTGTACAAACTCATATATGATTGGGAGTATCTCAATGATGTTATAAACTTGAGGAAAAATAAAGCATTATATAGTTTAGTATTGAAACTTTTGTAACCTTCTTGAGGAATGTTTCTTAACTTCTCCAACAAATCATTCTTACATAAAATATAATATCAATCACAATGATATATTGAAAAAATACAAAACATATTATAAAAACAACCTAAAGGATCTTTAATATCCCCATTTAGATATGGTGGAAATATTTGCAACATTCATTAAAATGACTATTTTCTGAACTTTTTATTAAACCATGACCTTTATCATGGAGAATATCATAACACCACACTGGTCGATAATGTATTGTTTTCAAGGAATTCCATACCGTGGTGATAAGAAAGTTTGTGTCCACGGTAGGATAAATTCATCCCCAATTTTTTTATTTCTCTTTTATGAAAACAATTATTTTAAATTCACAAAATACATAGGTAAAAGTTTTTACTTATTTTAAGAAAGATATATTTATTATCATAATTAAAAATTTAATCCAATAGATTTTGGGGGTGTTTTCCATATGATCTTTATGGATTCTAGAGGATGAAAATATACTTTTAGCCTTAATTTGTAAAATCATTCCCTTGGAATAGCTTTGGTGAAAACATTAATTAATTGATATTTTGTGGAAATGTAATCAAGCTTAACTAATACACCATAAAATTTCTATTTTATGAAATGATACTAAATATATGTGTTCTCTAATCTGAAATGTTGTATAATATCATTGAAAAGATCAATTTAAATTTAATTATTGAAATGATTCCTAAACGGTTTTCCCGTATTCCCTCTCAAATATTTAGGTTTAACTTTCATCCACATCATTTGTGTATAGGCTTGGTTAGAGAAAACATATTCTACTTACACTATATTAAAAGTAATAAATGTTTTCTTTCTTACCATACTAGTTCACAAAACATTATTCCAAGAGGAAATATTCCCATGATGTTGATTTTCTATCATTACAATTACTATCTCAATCATCATCAGTATACCTATAATGTTTTATCATTACTTTATCTATATAGAAGGCAATAATTTGATTTCCCTTTAAAATAGATATGTATTATTTTATCTATTATAATGTTTGATTCCTTTGGAACACTTTGATATATTGTACATAGTGTAAAAATATAAACACCATATATTATTGAAGCAGTATACTTATCATCAATCGAAAGTATTTTTGATTCACATTTCACAACTTCATTCGTTTCTCAACTTAACAGTAACAAAGATATGTGTAAAAGCTTATTTTAAATCATCCATGCCAATGGTTTATATAAGATCATTGGAATAAATTTCTTGAGATAGAGGAAAATGTATCTTTTTTATGAAATTATAATACAAGAAATAAAGATAACTCAACAAGCATTGACATATCAATGTTCTTATTTATTTTCTAAAAACATTTCAACAGATTTATCCCAATATCCTATAAAAATTAAATAAATATCATAAACAATGAAAATTAGGGTCCAATTTATCCTCTCCTTTATATACTAGTTACTATTACCATTTCTTAAAGAAAATTTAAACTTCCCCAGAAAACTATCACATTTTGAGTAACAGGCTTAAGGGGATTATTTGAATCCATAAAATTATTTATTTAGTTTACATACAATTTTTCTATCTTTATAATGTATGATCTTTCTAGTTTAATCAATAAAAAATTCCTCTTCATTATTGATATTTAATAAAAATGACTTAACACCCATCAGATAGACTTTACAGATTCAATGTGTATAAATATCCTTGGAAATTATTATAGTTTCAAGTCTCACAATATGATAAAATATTTCTTCAAAATCAACACCTTCCACCTATGAGTAGCATTTGAAAATTTGCCAATATTTTTTTCATAATATTTCTCAATGTTTGTTAATCTTGTTTTAGATCACCCATTTTGTTCCTATAATATTTTTTCCTTCGAATTATGGAACAAGATCCCTTGTGTAATTCATTTCAGTTTTATATAACTCTTCAATCATAGAATTTAATAACAATTTATGTTCAACATCCTCTAAAAATGGCCAGGGTTCCACGGATGAGATACATGATGTATGATTCACTAATATCAATTTCCATCTAGTCTAAACTATATATTTAATAATTTTCATGATGTTATCATATTTAATTTTTTTTAGAGTTTTGAACATAAGCCATTTTTTGCAGAAATAATTTACACACCACAAGACAGATTAGAATCAACCATTATAATAATATTCAAATAATAATATTCCGTTTCATTATCTTATTTGGAAATAACTATCGTATATTTAAAAAAAAATTCATTATCATCTTTATTTTTTAAGTAATTATAATTTTCAATAACTTTCACAATATTGTAATCAAAAATATTTTTATACATTTATTCTAATACTTTTAACATATTTCACTGAATGATTGTCCAATGAAAATTCCTTCTCATTTTTCATAAAAATTTACAAGATCAAAATTGTTTATCTTTAGAATGAAATAAATCAAAAAAATAATGAAATATTTCACTATATGATTTTTATTATACCACTTCACATAAGGGTTCATTTTATATTTATTCTTCAATAAACTTCTATTTTGGATATGAATATTTTTACTTATATTTTTTACCCCGAATAATTTAGAAAGACTCTATTCAACAAGAAATATTATTCCCATTTCAACTAATTTTTTTCCTTTTTGATACTATATTCTATTGAGAATTGTAGGGAGAAATGTTTTGGGGGATTTATTTCATGTTTCTTCATATAGGTCTCAAAAGTGGTACTTGTGTATTCGTTTCTATTTTTTGTCTTCAACGACAATAAATATACACACCATTAATTCCCAACATCACTTATAAAAAATCTAAACATCATTAAAACCTCATATTTTTGTTTTATAAATATATTTTTGGTCATCTGAGTGAAGTCATCAATGAAATTAATAAATTTTAAATCACATTTTTTTATGTATCTTCATCACACAAATATAAAAGTGTATTTATAACAACCCAATAACTTGTTTTCATTTTGGAAGTATATAGTTATACAAATTATAAATGTACAGTAAAATAATTGGTATTTATATAAATTAATGAATCTATACTAATAGAATAGTGACCTCACCTATGAGAGTAAAAATAAAATTTTTATATCTTATAATTGAAAATATGAAATATTTATATCCTTATATAAGTAAATGAATATTTTGAAAAAGATAAATTACGTGTTGGAATTTTCATGAAACATATAGGTTTATTTATAATTTAAATTTTAAATTTATGATTTAAAGGAAAAACATTCTTCATAAAATAGATTCATAAATTATTATTTTTTATTATGAATGTATGTTAGTTTTATGAGAAAATAATTAATTTTTCAAAGTGTTTTAAAATGAGTTATAACATTAAAATTGGCATTTTTCTAATAAATGATGATTTTAATTAAAAATTTAATTTATCATATTTATACATTTATTTTCACAAATTGGAGTTCATTTTTTAATTCTATACATAGAAACAAATTTGAGGTTATTTATTAGAATTTTTCATAAATAGTTGATTTATTAGTGAATGACGAAATACGATAATTTAATGTTTTTCACAAATTAATTAATTATTTATAGATAGATGACATATAGCTGGTGTAAGACAAAAATATCATCCACTCCTTCATTTTTTAGTATATTTATTTATAATTCTAAAACTATTAATAGTCTAGATCCAATATAATAAACAAATGAATAGAATAACCAAAAAATCTCCTCTCCTCCACTATAAATACCACCATTGCCCACCTCTTCTCATCACACATAAAGTCCTCGTAGATTTATTACTTTATACCCAACTCCCTTAAAAATCATATTCCTGATGTCCAAGACCTACTGGTCTCATAAAAATTTCCAAACCAAGTGCCTTATGAAGGTTCTCATGGAGCATAATTCAAGAGGTAAAATCCTATTTCTTTATCTTTTCTTTTCTATTAAATTCCTTTTATTTTATTATTCTCTCTTCACCTAAACTTATTCAAGTTTAATTCAAACCCTTTTATCTAATATATAATGTTCTTTTATCATGTTTTTGGAAAATTTCATCATCAAACTCTTTCTCCCATCCCTTTAATTCTAAAAATGAAAATAACGTCTTTAATGTGCTGATTTAATGCTATCATGGTTGGTACACTTTCATTTTCTGTTACCACCTTCATCGATAGTCATAAAACCATTATTATGGTGAAATTATATTTTATTATACATATTATATGTTATTTAATAATTTATAACCAATATATAAACATGATATTGAATAAAATGATATATGTTCGTGATGGTCGTAAAACCGTGAAAATAAATTAAATTATCTTCATTAATATTTTATCTAATGAATCAAACTCATATAAGAAAAAATTATATATGTTATCATTAAAAATTATGGGCACTAATAAAACCCATTTCCTTCAACGTTTTGAGTTTTTCTTCTATTCAACAAGAAAATCCATAATGAACCAATAATGGAAACCTTGAAATAAATGCACCGAAAAAATGAAAATAAAAAAATATTATGAATTAATGGAAATAATGATGTTATAATAAGATCATATAAGTAATAATAAATATTATATGGATCTTTAGAATATTAATAACACTACTTAAACCATCATACATGAGTTTTTAACACATTTTATGTAAGAATAACCTGAGGTAAGAGACATTTCTTTAAAAATAATCTTTGAATTCTTTTAAAAAAATTAAAAAGCAATGATTCTAATGATGCTTGTATTATTGTTTTATGATTATGTTATATTTCGTTTTAATTTTTTATGATGAGTCTTGGTACCTATATCTCCATCCAATTTATAGGGTATGTTTATGTTTGAGGTTGACGATATGGTTACTCCAAGTGTAACTATAATGGTTACACCAAATGCTAGCCGTGAGGGTTACATCATAATGTAGCCATGAGGGTTACATTGTAAGGTATCCATGTAGTGTATGAATAAAATTGATTCCATGAGGGTAAAAATATTAATTAAATAATTAACCATGTAACCTTTATTGTTTTATTTATGTTTTCTATGTTTTATAGAAATATATTGTTTTCACAAAGTTACATTATAATAATTTATGGGTGAGAAGTATGTATTTGTAAAAATGAATTCATATGTTTATAAGTATTTAGGGACTAATGGTTTATTTCCATATTTTTAGGTTCCTTACTGAGATTTTTGTGCTCATCCCAACTCTTAAAAAAATCACAGGGTTTAGGGATGGATATGAGAAAAGAAGTATACAAGATGAATTTTGTGAAGATTTTTCTTAAAAGGATTTATTGTTTTATTAAAAATAAATTTATTATGGAAGAAATGGATGATGTTTTAATATTAACCACTTTTTATGCATGTGGGGTCCTATGTATGAATTATTTCATAATTCTATACAAATATAAACCGAAAATATCAATGGGAATGTAAGAAAGGTATCTCTAAATGAATTTTAAAGATTATTTAAAATTTATGGTTGAGTCTTCATTGTTAATATCAAATCCCAGTTTAGATAACATTAGGGGTTAAAATGATATTATTAAAATACCATAAATTATTTTTAACATGTGGTTGTGATGAAATAATATAGAATTTAAAGATTACCATGTTTCTTCATCTATGATATCTTTGTTCAGAATGGGTTTCCAAAGAAGAAATGGGTAATTTGAAGTAGGATGGCACCAAGAGGATGATATCATTCCAAATCCACAACCTATAGTGGTGGGGATTGGAATTGAGAAGTTTTTGGTAGTGATGGATTTGTTAATACATACTATAAATAGAGGTGTAATCCATGAAAGATAATAACTAGAGCTTCCAAAAAGGAACATGAAGATAGTGAAACATTTTATGAGGTATCACCCATATGATTTTAGTAGACATTCATAGCCAATGGTGGCTGAAGAGTGAATCAAGGCCCTTGAAAATATATTTTATATCATGAGGTTTTTATATAATCAAAAGGATATTCTTTTTATTTACCATTTTGATGGTGAATATTACTATTGGTGGTCAATGGTCAAGAATATCATATATAGTGGGGATATTAATGCCTTGTAATAGGTTGAATTTAATAATATTTTCCTTGAAAGATATTTTTGTTTGGTGATTCAATATAGCCTGAAAAATCAATTAATTAATTATAAAAAATTGAGTATGATTCAATGGCTGTGTATGAAGTAAACTTCACTCGTTTGGAATGGGATGCACTAAATATTATTCGGTATCGTGACAGTAAAATCAATAATTATTACTCAGGATTGAAGCCAATATATTAAAGGGATTTGGCCTCCAGTGAATTCAAAAGTTCTGAGAAACTTGTTTTAAATGCTAATATGGTTGAAACATAGTTTTCTAATGATCACATATCTATTGGAAACTAGAAAAATAAGAGGTACAAATGGAAAGCAATGCATAAACTTCATACAATTAAATCCATAGGTAAGAAAATAATGTTTCCAGTATGTGGGGTGTGTGGTAAAACAAATCCCGAGGAATTCCTTAAAAAATGGGGATTTATTCAAATGTGAAATGTTTAGACACATGGAACAAGATTGAAATGAAAAAGATGTTAGTGACGGTATTTATAATTCTAAAAAGAAAACTGAAAAGTGTTTTAAATTTGGTGAGATGGGTCATTATTCAAATACATTCCCAAAGAAAGATTTGAATGATGTGAAACATCCAGATTATATGCAAAAAGGTTTAGTGAAATCTTTTGTGACTACTTAATAAGATGTTGTCCATCCAATTAATTGGTATCAGGTTCTTTGTTTGTTTACACAAATTTTGATAACGTATTGTTCGATATAGGTTCTACACATTCCTTTATTTTTTTTTAAAAAATTGTAGTAAATTAGAAATTTCACCTCATGAAATCAAATAATAGATTTTTGGTCAAAACATAGGGGGGAAATATTAAGTCCAAAAGAAATTATAAGATTCTTCCAATTCATTTATATGGAAATAAATTACTTACAAACCAATTTGTTCTTCCCTTATTAGAGTTTTATATTATTTTTTGTAAGGAATTGATTTCTTTTTTATCCTGGTAAGATTGATTTTAGAGCTAAAGAAGTTGTTTTTACAAAATAGTATCTTTTTTTATACATTAATGAACCAATTCAATTGATAACATATTAGGAAGATGAGAAACTATTAAAACATGGAAATGAAAGTTATCTGGTTAATATTGTCAAAAATAAGAGAACTATTTAGATTAATGATGTTGAAATGGTAAATGAATACCTGGATGTTTTTTCTAATAAATTTCCTTTTGTTAAACCTAATGGGGAAGTTGAATTTATAATTGATTTATTTCCTGATACTAAGCCAACTTTGAAACAGCCATATTCAATGACTCAAGTTGATCTTATTGAATTAAAAAATTAGTTATAAGATTTTCTTGATAAATGATTCATTTTTCCTAGACCTTCTCCATAGGGTAATCATATTTTATTTTTCAAAAATAATGACGGTTCAATGAGGCTTTGAATTTATTATAGAGCATTGAATAACATTATTTTTAAGAATAAGTATTCACTACCTCAAATCAACAAATTGTTTGATCAGATCCTAGGACATCAGTATTTTTCAAAGATTGATTTTAGATGTAGGTACCATCAGTAGATGGTGAAAGAGGGTGAGATTAAAAAAACAACATTCCATACTAGATATGAGAATTTTGATTTTATTTTTATGCCATTTGGTATCACATATTAACATACTGTATTTATTGATCTCTTGAATCGAATCTTGTGTAAATGTTTTGATAAGTTTGTTTTTTTTTATTGATGATATTTGGGTGTTTTGAAAATTTTATGAGGATCATGAAAAACATTTAATGATTTTACTATAAACTCTCAAGGAAAATAATTTATAATTGAAATTTAGAAAATGTGGTTTTTGGTTGCAACAGGTTTCTTTTACTATGAAAATTATGAATAGAGATGGTATAATAGTTGATCTTGCTGAAACAGAAGTTGTTAATGAATGACCAAGACCAAAAAAATTTACTTATATTTGTAATTTTATTGGATAAAAAGGCTATTACCGATTGATTTTAAAAAAATTACACAGTTATCTAGCCCACTAACAATGTTAACATGAAAAGGGTTAAATTTATTCAGATAGAATACTATGATGTTTGTTTTTAGGAACAAAAAAAATTGGTGGATGCTTCATTTTTGGATCTACCATCTAGAAATTGTGATTTTTTCATCCACAATGATGCTTATTTGAAGGGACTTGGTTATGTTATGATGTAGAAGGATCATGGTAATTTTCTATACTTCAAGAAAATTTAAACCTCGTTTGTTAAATTATACCACACATTATTTCAAATTAGCAGCAATGGTTTTTTTCATTAAAATCTAGGGACATCATTTATATGAACCAAATGTGAAATATATACTTACCATAAATGTTTTAAGAATATATTTACTCAGAAGGAATTGGACATGAGGCATAGAATATATCTTGAAATGATAAAATATTATGATTGTATGATCAATTACTATCCTGTAATATAATACAAAGTGGAAGATCCATTTTTTGAAAAACATATTTCATCAATAACCATGTTATGTTTGAAATATAACCCCTTGGATTATAATTTGATGAATTCTTTCTTCGAAGTTGATGGTGTAAAAAATTAATTTGTTTTGTTTCTAGTGTCAGTACAATCATCACTTTTAGAAAAAATTAAGCAAGTTCAAATGGAATACCTTGAGATAAAAAAAGGTAAAAATGGTAAAAATGGTATGTTTCCAAAATTTAATATTGATAAGGATTGTGATTTGAGATTTGAAAAGATATTATGTGTTATTTTTGATTCTCATTTGAAGAAAGAGTTATTAAGTGAATCTCATAGTTCACTATTTTTAGTTCATCTTGGTAGCACAAATATGTTCAAGGACCTTCAAGAGTATTACTGGTGGGATGGAATGAAAATAGATATTGTATATTTTACCATGAAATTATTGAATTCTAAATAGGATAAATTATAGAGACAACTACCAATGGGTATGCTTCACCCACTTCCAGTGCTATTGTTGAAATAAGAAAATATATCCGCAGACTTCGGGGTGGGAATACTAAATACGTCTCAAGGTAAAAATATGATTTAGGTTATTGTTGACTGAATGAATAAATGTATACATTTCCTTTATATTCATGATTCTATGTCTTTGGATGAGATTTCTCGACTATACCTCAAAGATATGTTCAGGTAATATATTGTTCCTCTCTATATTGTATCCAAATGTGATCTCAAGTTCAATTCTAACTAATGGAAAGGAAATCAAGAGTCATTGAGAACTGAGTTAAATTTTATCATAGGATTTTACACTGAATATGATAGATAGAACGAGAAAAAAATTCAGATATTGGAATACTTGTTATGTTCTTATTCAATAGATTGTGGGGGAAGTTGGGATCAACATATTTCTTTAGTTGAGTTTTCTTATAATAAGATTTATTATTCTAGTACACGTATGGAATCTTTTGAGGAATTATATAGAAAGTGGTGTCGAAATCATGTATTTTTGGATGGAGTCATAGAAATGAAGTTGATGGGGCCAAAATTAGTAGAGGAATGGTCTGATAAAGTGATGATGATCCAGCAACACTAGAGGAAAACATAGAGAAGGGAGGAAAGTAATGAATATAATATGAAGAAAGAATTTTCATTTAAGGTAGGTGATCATGTTTTCCTTAAAATATCTTCTAAAAAAAGTGTTATTCAGTTTTTTTAAGAAATTAATGTTAAGTTCATGGTTCATTGGACCATTTGAAATCCTAGAGAACATGATAACAGCTTCCAACCAAGTATCTTTGCCTTTGATTTTCTCTTAGGTACACAATTTTTTTCATGTTTCAATGTAAAACATTATGTGCCAAATTTGTCTCATGTTTTTATCCTGTAATTAGTTCAGATGGAAGAGAACCTTTATTATCAATAGAAACCTATTCATATTTCTGATTATAGAGATAATGTCTTTTGGAATAATGTAACCCATGAGGTTATGGTTTTGTTGTGAAACCAGGTGGTTGAATGTGAAACATGGGAATCTAAAAATTCTATGAGGGAAAGGTATCCTAAATTTCTTAATATGTAAATAAAAATTACGAGGATGAAATTTCCTGATGTTGGGGAGAATTTAACAACCCATGTACTTAGAGAGTATTTTTTTCATTCTCTATTTAAATAGTAAAAGTCATCATAAATGTATAATGACATAATAGGTATTAATAGAAATTAAGGAATATATTATAATATAACAATAACCTCACATGTGTTAGTATAAATAAGATTTATGTATTGTATAAGTGAATGTGTGATATATTTATATCATGGAATAAGTATATAAATGTTTTCAAAATGACAGATTATGTGTTATATTTTTTGTGAAACATAAATTTTTATTTATATTTATATAATTAATATATTTATTTAAAAGAAATATAATCCTCATAAAATATATTCATAAATTAATATTTTTTTCTCTTATGAATAAAAGATAATTTTATGAGACCTTGATTAATTTTTCAATGTGTTATAAAATCATTTAGAATTTTGAATTTTTTATTTTTTTAAAAAATAATGATTTTAATTAAAAATGAAATTTCTCATATTTAAAAAATTATTTTCATAAAATTTAGTTCATTTTTCAAATTTATGTGTTAGAAAATTGTTTGGGTGATTGTTTTTTTATTTTTCTGAAATAGTTGAATTTTTAGTGAATAGTGAAATATAGTAATTAATAGTATTGAACAAATTTAATGAATTACTGAGTTTTAGATTATGTTTAGACGATGTAAGACAAATATCATTAAATATCCTTCAATATTAATATATTTATTGATAATTATCATACTATTCATAGTCTTGAGCAAAAATAATAAACTATTTAATAAAATAATAAAAAAAACACCCCTCCCCTCTAATATAAATATCACCACTTACCACCTCTTCTCCTCACCCCACAAAGCCTTGTAACTTGTTTAAATTCTACCAAATTCCCTTCCAAATCCTCTACCCCATTTTTATGACCTTTTGGTATCACCAAAATGGAAAAACCTAGTGCCTTAAGGTGGTTCTCATGGAAGGGAATTCAAGAGGCAAAATCCTCTTTCTTTTTCTTTTATTTTATTTTCAATTACCTTTATTTTATTATTCTATCTTCTCCTCGCATTTTTCAAGTGGAATGAAAACTATATTATCTTACATATACTATAATTTTATCATGTTTTTGGAAAAATTCATCCCCAAACTACTTCTCCTCTCCCTTTAAATCTAAAAATTAAAACATCATCCATGATGTGCCAATTTACCGTCATCATGGACTATACAATTCCATTTTCCCTTAATTCCATCGTGGATGGTCATAAAACCATTATAATGGATAATAATATTTTATTATACATATTATAAGTTATTTAATGTCATATAACCAAAATATATATATGATATTGAATAAAATGAAATTTGTTCGTGATGGTCGTCAAAATCGCCAAAATAAATAAATCATTTACATTAATGTTTTATCTATTGTATCATTCTTATATCAGAAAAAATGATATATGATATCATTAATAATTATGCAACCATATTAATTCCATTTATTTCCATTTATTTCCACTTATGGATTTTTTCATCAATTCGATAAGAAAATACATAATGAACCAACTATGAAGGCCATGAAATAAATGAATCCAAAACAATAGAAATAACAAAATATTATTAATAAATGGGAAAAACGATCTTATAATAAAATCATAAAAGTATTTATAAATATGAATATGGTTTTTGAACATAATAATAACACTTTTTAAACCATTATATAGGAGGTTTGAATATATTTTATTTATGAAAAACCTGTAGTAAGTGACTTTTCTTTGAAAAACCCCTTTTAATTTCTTTTTTAAAATATTCAAATATAATGATTTAAATGATGCAATTATTATTGTTTCAGGATTATTTTCTGGTTCTTTTTTAATTTTTATGATGAATTTTGGGGAATATATATCCCTTTAATGCATTGGATATGATTATATTGGAGGTTGATCATATGGTTACTCTAAGTGTAACTGTGATGGTTACACCATATGGTAGTTGTGAGGGTTTATCATAAGGTATCCATGATGGTCAAATTGTAAGGTATTCATGAGGGTTACAAATAAAATTTTATCCATGAGGGTTACAATAATAATTATGTAATTCAACAAGTTACCTTTATGGTTTTATTTATGTTTTCTAAATTTTATGGAAATCTCTTGTTTTCACAAAGTAACATTATGATACTTTATGGGTGAGAAGTATGTATGCGAAAAAGATTTCATATTTTTATAAGTATTCATGTACTAATGATTTATTTATTTCTATTTTCTGTTTCTTACGATTTTTTTCTTATACAATGTTATGCAGTTTTTTAAAGGTTTAAGATATGGGTAAGAGAAAAGTAGAATCCAAAATAAATGTTGTGAATATTTTTCATGAAAGGATTTCATGTTTTTTTTAAAATATTTTTGTATTATAGATGAAATGAATGTTATTTTAGTTGTAACCACTTTGTATTATTGTGGTTTGATATATATGAATTATGTCTCTATTATCTAAAACTATAATCCTAAAATATCGATCGGAATATACAAAAGGGAATTATAAAATAATTTTTTAGATTATGTAATTTTTAAGGATGGGTTATTATATTATTAGTTCAAGAGGTATGGTGGATTAGATTTCAACATTCTTAAGTCTACCACCAAATATCCTCCTTTCATGCATGTTGTAAAAATGGAATCAACTTTCCATTTTTGTTTTGGTAATTTTCTTAAAAAATCTTCCTTATAAAGTGTGCCTATAATTTTCTGGCCATGATACCCAATACTTAGGTGGAATATCATACTTTCAACCTTTTCACTAAAGTAATAGAGTTATAAGGATCTTTAATCTGAAATAGAATTCTATATGTTCTTTCTACCTTATTAACAACTATTCTATCATTAAAAAGTATGATGATAGAATAATAATTTCTAAATATATCTTTATTACCATCATCAAAAAGTAGGATAACACTCAATATATTTTTTTAGCCTATGAACATATATAACATCCACCTATTTTAGTTTCCAAAATTCAATATCACAAGTTTCCTTTCCGTTATTTTTTATGGTATGATAATTCAAAAATGTAACTAGTGATTATAATTATTCACAATCTATCAGGATCTTTATATAACCTATCATATGTGGGGAACAACCACTGTTGAGAATCTATGGTTTGTTTCTTTGGGTTTCTTATAGAGTGGTCTCAACCCCAAAATATCATTCATCTATTTTCTTTTTTATAGAATCCTTTTCATTTCTCGCATAAAAAAATTCTTTATGGAATCATTATCATAAATTCTTCATCGTAGTGACCAAGTTGGTCACACCTTCCATATACTTACACTAATCAATTAAATCATTTTTACGTTTAGATTTTGTTAACTTCAAATAAAATTAATTTTCAGTCTTCCTTCTATATTAGAATGTTATTAATCTTTTATCCCAGTAAATTCATGTATACATATAGGGAGATATATGTTAAACCAAGAATTATATTCCTTATGCTTATATATATCACTAAACTATAAATATCGACTGAACCTTATCCTTTTTTCAAAAAATAATATTTTATTTTTCTGAGTTTGTTGAGTATTAACATAAAATCTAGCACATGATTCCCCTATGAATATGGAAATATTATTCAGGATGTTAATTTCAACTACAGTTGAATTGATGGTTTTATCCCATCCTTTCTCAACCAGATACTTTCCAATGTTGTTAATAACACCTACCTATTTAGTATATTCAAATGAACTTTTATATTTTGTGCGTTTATATTTAACCTAATTCTTGGGATGAATTCATTTAGTATGTTGTGATGTTTTAACCATTATCTCTGAAGCATTGAGGAAATTCTCACTCATCTTCTTAAAAGTAATTTCATCCTCAAGTAATATCTATTGGGTTTTACACTGATAAAATTCCTTAACAACAATATTCTTAACAATTTATTCTTCTATATTTCCCAATTCTAAAATAATTATCTTGAGGTTTTCAATCTCCTCATAGTACACGTATTCGTTTTTATATAATTATTTCTTTCCTTAAATTTTTCATCACCTTTTTTGTTCACTATTCTAACTTCTTTATTGTTATTTTTCTAAATACATGCCACAACCTCTGATATCAGTTGATATTACATATAGTTTTATTCACCTTCCACTTCTTAACAATTTTAAGTACCTTAATTTATCTCAATATTAGTGAAGAATGTTCTGAGATTCTATAGAATTAAATCTTCTGAGGAAATATTTTTAATAGGGTTGTAACCAACTTTCATAAATAACATAATTCTTCTATTCATTCCAGTGATAATTATTTTACATCTAGTTGATTTCTTTTCTCCCTTGGAATTTTTCTCCTATTCGTCAATCAACGATTTTCTTTATATATATAATTATATTCTCTAAATTTCATCTTGATATAGTTCATAGTAAAATGTACAATGTCTTCACAGTCAAAAAATTTAACTGGGAGATTTCCAATATATTTTTCCCCACATTTCTGTTAATTTCTTGAGATGATATACATAATATGATCATTTTAATTATAATAATCTTCTTTATATTCTGATTAACTAAGTCCCACTATCTCATGTTATAACTTATTTATTATAAATATCATCATAGAATTCTTCCTTAATATTATTTTTGAATCTTGAAGCATTCCTCATTTTATACATAGTAATAAATTTATGTAATTCGTAAAGAGATAAATCATCTTTATCATATAAATCATATATTTTAGGATCAAACCTATTTGAAAAGAGTTATTTGAGTTTCTTAATAATGGTAGAATCTTCCAAGATATCTTCAAATGATCTGATTTTTTCGGAAACATCATTAAATATATTAAATTAGTCACTTATAGTTTCATCATCTTCCATTCTAATATCCTAAAACTACTTATCTAGATCATTAAATTTTATTCTTTTACTTTTTATATTTCCATTGAAGATACTTTTTTCTTTTTCAAATGTTTCATTATCTTTTCTGAGACCCACAACCGTAATGTAAACATTTTTGGAGAACGACACTAGAATATAATTTGATGCATTTCCATCAACCTTATGATTTATTTTTTCTAAAAATTCCATAGGGGTGTCTTTCTCAATGGGTTGAAACACAAATGTTGCTTCATCAATAACCTCTAGAAAAAGATATCGAAGATAGTGTATCATTTAGTTTTTTTATCCATGATTTTTTACATCAAATGTTGGAATACAATGACTATTACCTGAGTTGAGATTATACAAGAAAAAAAAGTAAGGATATTTCTAATAGAACTCACATGTTATGATACCAATTAATGTTACTGGGAGTGTAAGAACCATTGATAAGGAGCTTGGAGGGCTGAATCAGTGGTGGACTTTTACAATTTATTCTCTAATAAAATCAACCCATATAAATATTTTGGGTTTATAAAATTTTAAAATGTAAATATATCAACAAAACCTATTTTTCAATGATCATAATGTAAAGAAGAGCACACATGATTAACAAGGTTTTCTCATAGTGTGGGTGACTATAGAATTTCTATCCTTGGAAATTCACTATGATATGATGTGAATAATAATTGAGCCAAATCATATAGACTAATTCTATCTCTTGATAGGTAAATATACAAAATTCCATAAATTATAATGTTTTATTATTTTATTATCCAAAATTACAATAAGAATCCTTGCAAATATGTTACAAGAAATTCATTCAAAAATTATTTGTCTAATACACTATGTCCGGTAATACTCTATCTCGTGTACTCCACCTTCATTTGGTATAACTCTATTCGGTTCTCCTCAAATCACTTCACCTATGATCAGTTCTCTATCTCATGGATAAAACGTATTGCATCTAACCAATGCTCTATCGAATTCCTATATTCGATAAACCACTATCAACATAAACCACTATCTAGTGTCGCTAATCATAATATATTCCCAATACAATTTCATCAACAAAAGGTTTCCTTAGTTAGTAAATTACCCTCCTAAAAAATATCCACATCTTAACCTCTCTTAACAATGTGAACAATATTAATTAATATTATACTGCCCATCCCTTTATATATGCATTCACCTAAGAGAAATCACATGAACAGAAAAGATTTTTTGGATCAACTAAAACTCAAATTTGGAATCATCCCACTCAAAATAACATTGTTGGGATGCTTCTAAAACCATTTATAACATTATTTAATTTTTTAAAAATATCTTACTTTCTTCAAAAATCATTAGAATAAATAGATAATCCAACATTTAAAGTCCAGATCAGCATCATCACTATTATGGACTTTATAATGTTTATATAGGCTCTTAAGATATCCATGTAGAAAAATTTATACAATGAATTCAATAAGAACTTCTCCATCTGGGTTTATCTAACTAAATACCTTTTGTATGATCTATATCAAAGAATTTACTAGATCTAATGATCATATAAATTCTTTATCTGGTGATCTTCATGTTCCTTCTATGTTTAATGAGTTCACATATGTTCGACCGACTTAATTTATACTTTTATCATAGTGATTCTCTTAAATAATTTTATTTAAATCATAAATCATAAAACATAATCCTATACAACATTACAAAAACATATATTTAATGACATCAATCCTTGACTATTTGATGATCTTCAACCACTTTAAATGACATTCAAATCTAATCCTTGCATATTTATTGATCATCCATTATCGTTGATGGAAATACATTCTACAACCCTATAGGGTATAAATTTTTCAGTGAATGTCCAGAAGGACTCCCAAAAGTCTCTTATTTTACCTCTTCAAAAATATATTTTTTCGACTGTTAGAGCATTTTTGATCACTTTCTCTCTCTAAATCCAATCAACCTTAAACCTTTTAGTTTTATGATATAATAAACTTATCTTTCACGGGAGTAAAAAATCCTCCAATATATTGAACGTGGTATGATGGAGCATTTTTGAAGGACTTGATCCAGTATCCTTAATAAAACAAAACCTTCACAATTTAAAAACTACAAACATTGTATTTCTTATAAAAAATAGTCATCTTATTTGAAATATCATACAAACTATCTATTTGAAAACATCATATTACTATGATTGGTAGACTCAGCCCATAAGCCTTCATGTATTTCTATCTTATCATTAGTGATATCTAACTTTTAATTCTTGCTCAATTCAATAATATCTCTTTTTAGAAATATTTATACAGATTGTAACAAAAACTTCTTTCCATCCTATATCTGTTGAAATTATCCCCAACCTTTCTAGAAACATTATACCACTAGAACCATTATAAAAACATAGTTATGATCTTGAGTATCTTCATGATTTGAGAAACATAAATAACAAAAAACAATCATTTGAATAAGTAAGGAAGCATACATAAAATTATTAAGGAATGATTCCAAACCACTCTAACAATGCTTTCGTATATGAAATAAAACAATTCATAATGAGATTTTGAAAAAAAAATAAAAAACCCATTACAAAAAAAACTAGAAGAATCATCAAATTTCCATAAAATACATTGAATTATCTGGACATTTTATTGAAGAATAAATTTTAGAGGGCTTTTTGTAGGTCTGGAAGTCCTTATTCACTACTCAACATATACAAAAATACCATTTATTTCTATTCTGGGTTACTCACACACAAAATACAAAACACACACATTATATAGTGCAATACATTAGCATTGGTTGTGAAGATTATATTATTTAGTTAATTACCAGGAATATTCAAAAGGTGCTACTTTATATCGATTAATATTGATTCTAGATATAGGTAAGATTATGTAAAATCAATATCATGAATTGAAACCTGAAAAAAAAGTAGTAATTTTTTTTATTAAAGTAAAATTTATAATGAGGATGAGTTTTATAGCATTAAATATTCACTAGAAGTTGTATGTTGAGGTAGTTTTAGTTATTAGCCATTGGAAGTTTTCTTGATTGAGTTGTATTTTTTTTGAAATGATAAAATTATTGTGAAACTTGTTCAACTCTATTGAATCATCTATTAAAGAGTGGTTAGGTTTAATTGTTCAAAATTTGAACTATCCACATGTCATATTCTATTATTGTGTAGTATTCATGTATTCATGGACCTTTTAACGCGAATATTTTCTATCATAATCCAATGGTTTTAGTAATATTTCAATAGAGTAGAAGTAAATTTAAACCATGAAAATTCCATGTTGTTATTTTTGTTACATTTTTTCTTAGTTATTTATATTTGTTTCCTTAAATATGTTCTTATATAGTTTAGTTAGGTGATTTAGTATATAGATTCTACATCCTTTTCAGTGTTCATTTACCAACATCATCTATAATCTAATTTAGATTTTTTGAACTATTTTATTGCATTTGGGAGTTATAAATGAAAAATAATAGAATATAGGGTTGTAACACAACAAGTTATATGACAGATCAGTTGTAAATTTTTTTTTTTGGTATGAACCTGAAAATTAGTTTATACTTAGTAAAGATCATCACTCTATTCCTGGACTTAAAGGATAATTTTTGTATGTGTTTTCCAATAAATTTTTTTATTTTCAGTTTCAATTATTGTTTATCATTTCTAGAAGGATTGAGTTATTAAAGGGTAATGTTCATACTGGTAAATATTATGGGCTATATTTTTTATTCTAAAGGTTGTATATAGAAAGCTATATATTCTATAGAGATTAAGAGGTTTTTTTGAAGGGAGTGAAACTAGAAGAAATTTTAAATAAATAATGAGAAAGTCTTGATCAGGAAGAGAAATGAGTTATTTATATGATGTTGTCTGAGAACAAGGTTATCAAAATTTGGGAAGTGAAACCCACTTCTTATTTGATGACATCACACTAACATATGTATGTGAATACAAACAATATGAATAAAGAATTTCTCATAGGATTAATTTTTTTCATCAAAATATAAGAAATAAATTTAGTTGTGGTTTATGTTAATGACATCAATGTAATGTAGAGTCGGTTTGAATTAGTGGGATTAAAGATTCCTTAGGAAAGTGTGGGAAATGACCTTTCTCCCATCACTTCCATAATCATGGGATGTGATGATTACCATAGTGAAAAATTATAGTATTATGTATGACCTAGAGCATAAGGAAATTCAAGATATGATTCTATGTGAATAAATTAAAAGTAATAAAAACTGAGATTCTAACAAAAAATAATTTAACACAAAACATAGGGGGTGATCTATTTCTGAGAAAATATAGAATAAGAAAAAATAGAAAAGAGAGTGGTGGAGAGGTAATTTTGTTAAGAATAGAAACATATTCTAATATTGAAAGAAGATATCCTATTTAGAGAAGCACTGATGGGATTAATGAGTTAATTTTGTATGATATGATCCTTAAAGTTCATCCGTAGATCCCATTTTGGAAAAATTGAATAGTTTGGTGTTTAGTGTCATAAATACACTTTATTAATGGATAATTGACTATATGGATTGTTTTAACACTACATCCAAGTAGAGTATCATGAGAAACTATGTTTCTATAAGATTATGTGGGGATCAAATTATTGATAATGAAACTATAATTATTCTCAGAAAGGGTATTATTTTCATTTAAACATCCATACAATTGTTACTAAATCAATAAGGTGTGCACTAAATATCGAGGTTATGAAAGAACCTGATCACAAAATGAAAACTGGATGATGTACATTTTTGTACTATATTTATTGATGGCATATGGAATTCCACATGGGGTTCTATGGTGGTGGCCAAAGGTATGATGGTCTGGACATTTTATCTAACCGTAAATTCAGAATGAGAAATATGTGTTGTTTAAATAACTTATGTATCTATGTAATTGTTTCCTGACTATCTCTGTTGCATCAATTAGAAAGGGATAAAAGTAATAGTGAAAAAGGTAAACTAAAACTCTAAATCATGGAGTATAAAATATGTGAGGAGTGTATCATTGGGAAGCGGTAGAATGTGTAACTCAATATATAATGTAATTCTATAAAGAATCATAAGTTATAGTTGATTTATATGGATGTATGTGAGAAATCCCTAATTGTTTCACCCAGTGGCTCACTGAACTATTATACCTTCATTAATGATGTGACATATAATGTGTGGTCTCTTTTTCTCAAGAAAAAGGATATATTTTTTGGAACTTTCAATAGACCAATTTCCATAGTGGAAAAGGATACATGGTGTAATATGAAATTATTAAGCTATAATTATGTGGAATAATAAAAAATTAGGAAGTTTCATAGGATTTATTGGTGGAAAGGAATAGAATTTGAGAACACCATACAAGGAACTCTATCTAAATAGGGTGTAACTAATATGATGAATCATACATTAATTGAGATAGATAAGAACGAGGTTACATACTAATTTCCCAAGGGTGTTTTGGGTAATTCCTGTGAGTTGTACATGCTATCATATGAATTATAGTCCTTACACTCATCTAGGTTAATAACTACCAAAATAACTCATTCCAAAAATTATTGTTGATATATTTCACCTAAAAGTATTCATAAGTGTTTCTTAGGTCTACAAAAATACTAGGGAGATAGACAAGATAGAGTCAAATTACTAGGTGTGTTTATTTATATATTATAGAGATAAGGTCTTTGGATTTAAACTATGGGAAAAAATATTATGGATATTAATCAAAAGAATAAATATTCTCTTCAATGAGTGGATCCTATGGAATGATCTAAACATACCAAAATACATATTTGAGACTAAAGAATCAAGTCATTCCAAAGTATATATAAATAAAATTCCAAAATATATGGTTAGTTTTGGGAGTATGAAATTTCTAGAGATACTATACTCTTTGGATGACGTTTTTTATAGAAGTAAGATTCCATTATTATCACCAAAGATAGATGCAATAGAAATGTGATGGAAAATAGATGATTAAGGCAGATTTTTGAAAGGTAAATTCCATAAGAAATAATTCTAATCAGATCAGAGCTAATGATTGAGTTTTGAGTAAAATCTAGGTTTTGAACCTAAATGTATGGTCTAAAAGTAACATGTGATTAATTTTTCATACTGATGTTGGAGGACTATATATTCCCAAGGATGAAACAATTTTTATTGACTTGGTACTATTATAGGTAGTGATTCTGGAAAAGATGGATTATTTACATGTTTCTAGACCATGGGTGCTAATAAATCATACTAGGGGGACAATATCCCTATATAAGAGGTGATCCTTACATTTTAGAGAAGAAGAAGATTGAATGAAACAGTACATGAAATGGATTTTCATAGTAGGGTTTGAAATGAAATATGTTTTGGATTTTATAGAAAATATTTTCAATAGTTTATTAAAATTTAATAAATCAAATAGTTCTCTGATTTGTTACTATTAAATATGTACATCTTGATCGGTAGAGTTCACAGATAAAATTATGTCATGGTGAGTCATATGAAGGATTATTTATAGACTAACTGAATGATTTTATAAAATGGAAAATATATGGTTTGGTGTGTCGGATCAAATAGAGTTTTTATGTGGGGAAATGGGAACCTAGGAATTTGAAATATATGATCAATGTGTTTATGGAGGTGAATGTGCCCATCCTGAGTAATATGGATTATTTATATTATCATATGATGTTATAGAAAGGAATATTGATCATATTTATTCTTTATATGGATTAAATACATCTTATAGGTTTGAGGAGTGTTCAGTTTAAGAAATATGAATTCTGAATTTTACAAAATAATTGAGATAAAAGTCATAATTTCATAAAGTCAATGTTTAGAATGGGGATTAAATGGGATATTATTTCCAAAAAATTATCCCCTTCTCAGTCAGAGTACATCAAGAAAGTGATGAAGAGATTCATAAAGAGTAAATATAACCTTGTAACCATTCCAATGACTAGATATTTCATTTGACTAAATAGAAGGTACTAAGAAAATAATTTGAGGTCGAATACATAGTGAGGGTTACACATGAACTAATAACAAAAACATTGATGCATGAAATGTCTTATATGAGGATGTAAATTTTATATTTAATAAGATACATTTGTAATTCCCTGAATTTTTAGGTAAGGATAAACTAAGAATCAATATATTTCATATTGTTTCACCACTTACTCTATAGGTGTTTTAATGATCACAAACATTACTTATGTTTCTATCCATTTGTTTTGGTTGTATTTTTGATTTTATTATGAGATATGTTTTTTTGAATTTTACTAAAAAGAATATGGGTTAAATAAGTTCTTATAGGGACATTTTAATGGAATAAAATAGGTAGAAGAACTAGACATCTAAAGTAATATAACAAGCCTACCGATAGGCACAAAAACCACCTGAGTTATGCAATTTCCCACTCGCTAGCTACCGAAAAGCCACAAGCCTACTGGTGAGGTTGAAAATGGTACTAGGATTTTCCCAGGACCATCAGTAAGCTGTTGAAGTCCCACTAGGTCTCTAATGGAACTTGGAAAGCCTTGGAGAGGGCAGGTAACCCCCCAAATAGGCAACAGAGGATACCGACCATCTAATGGATTCTAGATAGATAAGTAAAACTAGCTATTACAGGATGTCCCCACTACCCTCTCTCACCTCCAATGGTCATTTTGGACTCCCAAAACCTCCAAAATAATCTTGGTACCATTCGAGGCTCTAAATAAACCCCAAGGAGGCTTGTCTGATATTAGTTACCTTAGATAATTCTATTGATAAAAAACTTGTCCTTCATTTTAGTAATTTTATCTCTTGGTCACCTTTTTCTCCCTTTCTCCAATTCCTTATTGTTAAAATCTTAATGGGATAATTGATATTGGGTTATAAAGGGTTTTCAAAAATAATACCTCTTCTTCTTTATTCTTCATGGGTGGTCACTACAACTAAAAGTGTGAGATCTTAGGTCCTCACTTCCACTAAAGTGAGGGACTATGGGTTTCTCACTTATACACTAGAAAGTACGGGTTGTATTAGGTTTATTTCATTATATATTAGTTTATTTCTATTTCTAATGTATCTTTGAAACTTTTAAATCCATGGGTTTAAATTAAAAACTGTCGGGAATTTTAATGGGTGGATACATAGGGGTTTATCTTGAGTTATTACCAAACCCCTTTATCAAATTGTGTTTTCTTTGTAATTTCTACTCCGCTTAAAATATTATTTTATAATTTAATATTTAATTATATTTATACCATAATTTTATTTCTTATTTATTTTAACTTTTTAAAATGAAATTCTTCCCCATTTTACCATCATAATATGACCAAAAAATTGAAATAGAGGGATATTTGGTTTCTAAAACACCACCAGTTTTGAGGAATAATCATAAAGGATAGCCAATAACTCTATTAACCATGGGGACCCCAAAGGAAACTCAATGGGTTGAGCTCAATTTTTTGATTCCATAGAATATAGTTATTCTAAAAATTACAAGTATAAATATCATTGAAGTATATAATACCATTTTTTTTAAAATATTATGCATGGATATACACCCACTAAGGAATCAGAGGGAAAATAGACTCCTTGTGATATAACTACATTTCAGGTAGGTGAAAAATAAATGAATTTTCATCATTGTGGGATAAAACACAATGAATTTAATCATATATCTACCTATAAAACTACACATTAGATTTATAAATAAAATTATGTTATATATGAAACAACTAATAATGCCAAATTCACGTTACTGGAAATGTACCATCATGATTTTAAAAGTTTTAGCCTACATCTTAATAATTATATAACTGAAAATTTTACTCACTTTACTACCATTTTCATTTTAATAAAATTACTTAGTAAGTATATTAATATCGAAATTATTGATTAGATGATACTTTGGGGTTTCAAGGTTATTGGGAACCCAAATTAACAATAATTCAAGAAGACAAAGATATCAAAAACATATTGGTAGATGAACACATTGGGTCACTCATAAACTATAAGATTGCAATGAAGAGGAAATATGAATAGGAATACCAAGAAGTGAAGGAAAATAATAAAATTATATTTTAGGATTTCAATGATGTCTCTTCCTAAAGTGATGCTAAAATTGAACACGTAGAAAAGAAGATGAATCAGTTTATAGATAATAAGAAATACATTCATCATGCCAAAAAGAATAATCAATATAGTGAACTAGATATTACTTTATTTAGATGAAATATCCAAGGAGACATCAAGATGTGGTTCCCAAATTCTAAAATAATATGAAATAGAATATGTAAATTAAGACTGAGTTGATATTTTCCATATAGAGTGCTAGTGATAACTCCCTCTAACTAACCAAATCAAGTGATTATTGTTATAAGTGATTAATGGACAACAACTAGATAAATGATGAGGTAAATTCTTATTCTAAAACCTCATATTATTTTTCAAGTCATCTAGATTATTAAAACATTAAATATGCTAGAGATCAATTTGAGGAAGTAGTTTGTGAAATCACCCAAATATTTAAGGTGCTAAAAACAAGTATAATCATCACATTTTTTAGAAGGATCGACAAAAAAATATAAGGATAAACTATTAAAAAAATTAAAAGAGAAACTAGATATATAAAAATTTGAATGTATAGTTAATGAATATAAAAATTCCCCAAATAAGTTCACCCAGGCTGAAAAAAATTAAATAAAATTTCGGTTTCCCAATTTCATGAGAAAAATAAATATGATTTTGGTTTTTCAAATCAATAAAGAACATCTAAAAATATTAATTATGGAAAAGTACTATCTCAAAATAAATTTTTTAAATGTTTTAATAAATATATAAATCACATTTATGATTTATATTATTAAAATTAATGATATGGTAGTCCCAAAAGGGTACCAATCCTCAAATATTAGTTTTTCAAGAAAATCATATACCAATGAAATATGGGTTTTGAAATAACATTTAGATAAAATTTGTTGTGACAATTTCTTTTGATTAAGAAGGTATTTAGTTTCTTGATTATATTATAAGAAAAAATTACAAATAGAAATCCACAAGGATCTACACAGTAAATTTAAAATAGGTGCTCAAGACATATGTGTAGTGACTACTACAAGTTAATACAACATTAAAAGCTTGATGAGTTCTATATCAAATTCTGTGATAACTCCAGGAGTATGACCATTAGTATATGTAACATTATTTTTTTAACTTCTACTATTATTAAATATTTAATATTTTTTTATGGTTTAAAAAATAATTTTCTTATAAATTTAGAATTATGTTATAGTGGTTTTAATGTTTATTTTGAAAAAACATTTTGAAATTTTATTTATTCTAACATAATTTTTTTTAGATTATTATTTAAAAACAATTATTGATTTAAATATGTTTTCATAAATTTTTTTAAATGTTTTATTGAATAATATAGGGATTCATCGTTATGGAATTTAGAAATTTTTCATTTTGGTGCACAAACAGACTTTTTTTAGACTCAACTAAAACCAACCAGTATGATATTTTCCAAAATTTCATTTCAAAAATTACATTGAGTGTGAGACATAAATAATATTAATAATCAAAAATCATATTTTAATTATAAAAATTAAGTGTCAACATCCATGGCCCTTGATATTTTACATCTTGATATTTTTGGACCAACCTAAGATGCACGTATATGAAATAAATCTTATAATATAATAATTTTTTACGATTATATAAGATTCACATGGGTTTATTTGTTAGATCATAAAAATGTGGATTTTAAAGTATACATTAAATATACAATGATTTATGTTTTTATAAGACTTATCTTTATAAATATTCCATACGGTACTTAGAAATCAATACAACCTAAAGTTGTATATTTTACGGAGATTGGGTTGAAATTATATATTCATAAGTCCAAATATAACATAGGAAAATTTTAACCCCACTCCAATAAATGTATTTTGATTGGGTACTGTAAATCATGTAAGTAATAATAAGTCTTTAATAAAATTAAAAAGAATATATAAGAATCAATATACATAAAATTTGATAATAATTTTTCCTAAACCTCATCCTCAAATTGACGATGTTATGGATAATATAGGAAATTTAACCTTTCACAGTCCAACTCCTTCTAAACAAAATGATGTTTTCAAAGAAATAATATCCAAACCTTTACTAATGGAATGGTTAAAATCTAAATTCCATCCCTTAGAAAATTTTATTAGTGATTTACAAGATAGTGATCTTACTTGAAGGTCGATTTTGAATGACTTAAAACCTCATGATGTTATTCAACACATAGAACACCAAAATATTATTGATGATGTTAATAATTAAAATTGGATAATTTTTATGTGATAAGACTTGAGAAATTATACATGGAATAATGTTTGGGATCTTATTGAATGACATGATGATTATTCCATTTTTGGAACCAAATGGTTTTTTATGAACAATTTAGATGATAAAGGTAACATCATTCATAATAAATCTAGTGTCATAAATAAACGATATTATCAAGATGAAGGTATTTCTTACAGTGAAAATATTGATCTAATCACTTCGATTAAATCTATTAGAATATTATTGGAATTTTATACCCATTTAAATTTTCAACATTTTAAAATGGATGTTAAATGTTTTTTTCAATGTTTATATCTTTGATTTTTTTTATTGGTTAATCTTTTTATTTTGAAGATTTAAAATTTCCAAATCATTTTTTATGTAATATAATGGTCTTTAAGGTTATATACAATCCCATTAGGCTGATATGAAAGGTTATCTGAATTTTTTTTTAAAATTATTTTAAAATTGAAAAAGGAAATTCAATATTTTTTTTAAAACATATTTCAAATGATTTGTTAATTTTTAAAATTTATGTCAGGGATGTTATTTTTTGGTCTAAAAAATGACTCACGTTGTATTTAGTTTTCATATTTAATGAGAAATGAATTTTTAATGGTTAAATTACATAATTAAATTTTTTTCTTGGTTTTCAAATTTCGCAAAACAAGTATGGTATTTCTCTAAGCTCAGGATGATACACTAATGACCTTTCGAAATTTTTTGGAATGGTCAGGTTAAGAAATTATTTACATCTATGTGTACTTATATTAACCTAATGTTTCATGAAGTTGGTAAAATATTTAAAATAATTCTTTATGGTGGTATGTTTTGGGTCCTTTTTTACTTTCCCAAAACTATATTGATAAAATGTTTAGTGTTTTTCTTTATTATTATTATCAAAAAAATCCTAAAGAATGTTAGTTTAATTCTCTTAAAATAATTTTTTGATATTAAAATTTTTATGAAATTTTTATTTTATTTTATACAAAATATACTTATTTTAAACTTTTATATTCTTCCAATATCGATTTTAGTGGGAGACCATTTAATATGAAAAGTACAAGTGAGACCTGTCACCAACATAGAAAATTATTTATCTCTTTGAGTGGTAATAATTTTTTTTGATCAATCTGTTATAGAATAGCAATATATAGAAGTGTTGATTTGTTGTACCCAAATTATATGGACTAAATACACTCTATGGAATTATTGTATGAGTTTTAATCATGTTCTTATTAAGTGAGATAAGAATATTGAAAATAATATGTATAAGAATCTTATTCAATAATCCCATAATAATCACATTGATCATAGGAACCGTTTCTTAAGAGATAACAATAGAAATGGATATATCATGTCAGAATTCAAAAGTATGGAACTTCAATTATCTTTTATTTTCAAAGAAAAACTTACTCTTGAACATTTTTATTTTATTAAATTTGAGTTAGGCATGTCATTTATTTGATGCTCATATATAACTTTATAAAATTATGAGATTTATCCTTTTTTTGGATTTTTTATTGAATTTATAATCTATTTATCTCACCCACTTAGGTAGTTTTTTATTTCAAATATGTATTTGTTTCTTTCTTATCTATTTATAGATCCTTATACCTCTAAAGTATGTATTGAAGAGGCATTTTCCTACATAGATGCACTAGTTATGGGGGATCCAAACCAATTTTAATTTTGAAATGTTCCTCATGGTAGACACCTATTTAAAAATTAAAGCTATTAGAAGCTCCACTATTATTCTTTTCAAGATACAACACATGATCTGTACAGTTTTTAAGACTTTTTCGGAATAACGAAATCATTTTAGATTTAAAATGTATTTTTAGATTTTAATTCATTTTTTATAGAATTCACAATTTTAAACCATGAGGCCATATTGTTTTTTCTCTATTGATGAAAATTAATGATGGATAATATATTATTCATTTAATTGTTTTATTTGGGATGGATATCCTATTTTTTAATCCATTAATTAAATATCTTTTTTTATGAATTTGTGAAAACAAAAATGGCTGATATGGTTATTATATCAATGGTATTTTAATCTTGTGAAAGGATCCAATTCATTTTTATATTTCAATTTCATTAAATTTTATACCATCAAAATTGTATCCATCTTGATAAATGTTTCAAATACTTTTTATGTTTCAACTAATTTCAAAATGAAATAGTTTTATGTACCTTTTTTATCATTGTGACTGATTTGGAAAATTCATTTGAATTTGATCATGAAATATTGAAATTATATTTGAAAATTTCTACGGAATATTTTTGAACTAATTCCAGTCATATTATAATATTTATATTGGCCATTTAAAGTGGTTGTGATAATAAAAAATGGTTATATTTTTTTATCCCACACTATCTTGTAATTTCAATGGTCACAAAAATAAACTATTTTAAAATCTTTTCTTATGGGTTTGTTTCAAATTTTATGTTGCGATATGAGGTTAGGATGTTTGCTGGATGAAATAATATTTCAACAAGTACATAGATGAATATTTTAAAGGATTTAACTATATGGAAACACTAGAAAACTAGTGGTATGGAACCAAATAGCCGGTAGGAAAAAAATGACAACATTTGTCCTTCTAGTGCCCACCGACCTTATACAATAAGGTCATTGGCCATCCAGTGAGGTAGGAAATGGTGATAAGCTCTAACCAGGGCCATATTCTAGATTATGGAGTCCCACATGCTCTCCAATGGAATCTAGATAGACTTAAAGTGGGATTTTAAGCCCAATAACTAACTGGTGGAGGCTGCCAGCCAGCCGATGGAGTTGGTATGGACAAAAAAACTAGTCTGTGAAGGGTGTCCACATCACCATTTCTCACCTCCCAATGAATCATTTAGAATCTAAACACCTCTATAATTATATTGAGACAATTGTTGGATATAAATATTCCCCTAAGGAGGCATGTATTCTATAATTTACCATGAATACTTCTCTTATACTAAAATTAAGCTTTATTTTTCGTAATTCATTATATATCTCACTGTTTTGTCATTTTCCCACATTATTTATTATTCAATTATAGCTATCAGATTTGAGAGATGTATGTAAAGGGTTTTTTAAAAGAAAAACGCCTATCAAATTCTATTCCTGGTTTCTAACTACTACTAAAAGTGGGGGATATTATGTGCTCAATAGAACTAATGTGAGGGTGCATGGGTTTCATTCTTAACCACTAAAAAGGATGGATTTTATTACTTTTATTTATTTATTCATTGAAAAGAAAGTGTAATTATATTTTTCTAGAATCTTTTTTACCATTGAAGACATGGTTTTACAATGAAACCTATCAATCCACTCTAGTGGAGGAGAAGTAGGGACTCATCTTGAGATATTTTCAAATTTCTTTGTAAAATTTTGTTGCCTTTATAGTTTTCGATTCACTTAGTCTAATTTTTTAGAGTTTTCTTATTAATTATATTTATCTCACAATTAAATAAATATTTTATTTTAATACTTTTAAAATTCATTTAAAACCCATATTTATATCATACTCTAAACAAAAAAATACTCCAATATCTCAACGGTTCTATAGAAATAACACTCTATTTTGGAAAGTTTAATCGATTGTTGGTGTTTTTGGACTAAACAAATATTAAATATATATACACATAAAGAAGTGAAATTTGATATTTGTTAAAATTCATAGGAATTTCCATTATTTGGATGTGAAGAATTCAATTTATATTTTAACTATCCACAATAGATGAAAAGTGCATATAAATCACAGAAGTAGGGAAGGAGATGATCTAGTTTATGGGGATACTAGATGATATTTGAAGAGTTAATGGAGGAAGGATATTGTTTTATTATAATAATATATTAATTTTTATTACAATTAATCCAATGATTCACCATAGCCCTATGAATATTCAATTAAAGTATCACATCATTCAAATGTTTTTGGAGGATAGATTGATGGTGATATAAAAGGTAAATGGATTTTGAAATCCATCCAACATTTATATGAAGGTTATAGGTACGAAAATTGTTTTGTGGTGCTGCACATTAGCAGTTATTGGATGATAATAAGAATGTTAGTGTATGATTATGCCACTATACGAAATTAAGGAAGAGATAATGGATGGAATTAACCCATATGAATTGGTGGTGATTCCAGGAAAATATTCTTTAAGTGGGTGATTATTAGTATTAGATGTGATGATATTATATTTCAAATAAATTATGTAAATTTCTAATAGTTTATAATTTATATGTTTTGATACTTATTTTATGAGGTGAAGATTTTTAGTGGAACCAATGTCTAGAACCAGAAGCAGATGATAGTAAGAAGAATCAAATCATGTTTTTTCAGAAGTGTGAATGGCATTGGTGATGAGTTCTAAAGTATGAAATCTTCAATAGAAGCTGCAGTTTCAAGATTTCTATGTTTTATGTAATTGATAGTTTCATTGATTGAGTTTTTGTATTTCGAATAGATTGAATTATGGTGGAATTAATACAATTCGATAAACTCTTCTATAGGAGGTTTGATGGGGATACATTTTAAAATCCTTTATTGTCCACTTATCATCTTGTATTTATGAGTAGACTTATAGTATTTTGTTCTACAATATATTATATGTTTTATCAATTAAACCATAGTTTTTACTATTCCTACCATGTATTAGGAAAACGTATGAACCAAGAAACTTCATTTTTGTAGTTTTTTACTCCATGTCATCCTTTGTTTTATATATTCATTTGATTGTGGAAGATTATATCTGGATATTTGAGGTAATTTAGTATAGATTATTAGTTCCATAGTTTTCTTCTGACCTTGGGTATTATTTGTTATTGGTAATATTATCTCTTTTTCCACATGTTTAATTTTTTTGGGATAACATTCATAGAAAAGTGTTCCAAAAAAATACAAGCAACTAATATAAAACTAGGGGAATTCAAGGGAGTAACTGCCTTGTACTAGTAGTTTCCTCCTCACCAAAAATCATAAATTGATTTAGAAATAATTATATGAAATTGTAAAACCTATATGTAACCCTCAAAATTATGGATTTAGGATGAATAATGAAAAAATATTAGAGAAATACCAAATAAAATTGATGACAATTTTTGACTCATCGATAACAAAAGAATGGGATATATGACCCTTGATTTCAAGATCATTTGGGGGATATTTCACCCTTATATGGTATAATATGGAGGGATAGTGGAGGGAAGTTCAATAATGTCACAAAATGGGGGAGTCGGTTATGTTTTTTTGAATTTCAATAATTATTTTTTTATTTTTTAAATAAACATGTAGGAGGCAATTTAGTACCCAATTCATCCACACTAGGTACTCAATGGTCCACCATATTACCATATATGGGCCAATGTCCCTGAACGAGTCCATATGGGATCTTTATCTATCTATTCCTCTTACAATGGGTTCCTAGTACCAGTCCACTCGATATATGATGGAATTTACTTCACAATGCAACATTTTTCCACTGACCATGTTTATGGAAATTTTGGTTCCCAACCTCTGCCAACCATTCCCATATTCGAAACCTACCAAAATCGACATTTATTTACAATAAATAAATCCAATTACTACATAAATACTCATAGTCATTAAAATATACTATACTAAAAGAAATTAATTATAAATATTGAGAAGGCATAATAATGGAAACTAAAAAAATTAAAGTGAAACATCATACATGCAAATTTTATTAAAATTCTATATTACAAAAACGTCCAATTATAATTAAAATAAGAATATTTCATAGAGGATTAGTGAAAATGTTATAATTAAAGATAAAATTTGAAGTTAATAACTTCTTAAAATGGACCATGAAGTATATTTTCAAGAATGAATAAATTTTTTAATTATCATATAAATAATTTTAAATATAAGTTGATTCTGAATAATGTAATAATATTAATTTTAATATTTGTTATGATTACATATGTGTTCATGTAAAATTTGAATAAATATACCAATTAAATTGACATTAATTTATACAAATAATATTGATTAATTCTATGTTATTTAATGAAAATATAAAAAATAAATTTCACATGTTAAACTATAGGGCCATTCTAAAAAATTATATATATATATATATTATATTTCCAAATATTTGATGGTAAATTACATGATAATTATAACATGGATGGCCACTACAACCAATTTTTTACATATTTTACTTTTGTGGGATGTATATGTTCAGATTTATTTTACTTTGGTTGAAATTAAATATCTATATTGATGGATGTCACTTGAGTTTTCAAAATAAGGGAAAATTATTAAGAACATCTATATATGAAATGGATCATAAATTGTTTCCTCTTTTTTATGAGATAATCCATAGGGGATATAGTGAAAAATTAAATTTGTTACTTTAAAAATGTAAAAAAAATTATACAGGTGACCATTTTTTATTTTTGATATAATTATATAGGTGTTAAATTTTAATCAATGTTTGATAGAGAATTATGAATTTTTTCAATTGACATGTGAAGACGTTATTTTTCAAAGATTTTAAAAATAAGACTAGAGGTTATAAATAGATTAGTGATACTCTCAAGAAAGAATTCATTAAGTTATTTGATGGGAATATTTATTCATGAATTGATGTTTATTTTTTAATGGAAATATCTAATTTAATAGGGTTTTACAAAAAAACACAATTGTTTTATAATAATGGTGTAGATAAGAAATATTTTTCCCCATTATTTTTCTGTAGAATTAACGATAATATTATATGAAATATATCAGAATAATTTAATGGTTTGTTAATGAGAGAAAAAAGTTTGAGTGTCATTATTCATGAGAACCATGAAATGTTTGTAAAAAATATATGTTAAAATGGTGATGAAAAGTATATAACAATACAAAGTGACTTCTACTGTTGAATGTAATATTAAAAAAAAAATATAGAATGTGAAATTCATGGTTGTAGAGAAGTATGGAATTAGTGTAATTATAAAAAGTGTTATAATGACTAGTGCATATATGAACATTTTCATTACAGAATGTACATGTAGAGGAATAAAAACTTAAGTTATTTAATGGTTAAATGTTTTTAAAAAAATTAATAATATATAATGAATTATTATGCATTGTTTGGAATAATATTTTTCAATTACTATATAGAAGAAAATATATTAATGTGTGGTGATTAAAATTGTAACACATTATATTCTTTTGTTAAATTATATTATAATGAATCTTTATAATAATTAAGTTTTTTTATCCATCTATATGGTAATTGACCATCATATATACCCCAGATTATATGATGATATTCTCACTATATGAAATAAATTTCAAAATTTCTCACTGAATCATTGGAATTTTATTTGGAAAAGGAAGACAGAAAAACACTTATCTCTCATCATGTATGTATTTGAAATCATTTTGTAAGTATTTTACTATTTTTTATCTATAATAAATTTCATTTGTAATTATATTTTGGAATTACATATAATTCTAGTGATATTGTAATTTTATTTATCTAAGGGGTTGTAAATGAAATTTTATTTATGCATAGACGATTCATTGATATGGGGTTTAAGATATTGGTTATTGATTTTCATCATTTAATGCCTTAAAATATTATAAAAGTGATATAATTAAATATTATGTTTATATTATTGTTATTATAATAATAATTAATATTAATAATAATTATATTTCATCACAATTATTATAATTAAATAATTGTATTAATTTTTAAACATAATTATAATTTCAATTATCACTAAAATTTAACTATTATGGTCTATTTTTTATATTTATAAAAATAAAATTTGATGATTAAAAATAATTATTGATAAGTATCTTTTCATCTCATTGAAAAAATTTAATTATTTATCATTATTGATACATTAATTTTTCAATTATAATTATGATATAATTTTATTTTTAATTTAAATATATTTTTAGGAATTATTTTGTTCTAATGTGATTTTTGAATTCAATATGACATGTTACATTGATTAAAAATATTAACCTTATAAAAATATAATTATAATTATTAAAAATAAATAAAATAATAAAATAATTTTTATAAACCTAATATTAAGATTGAAATTAGTTTTATCACTAAAATTATAACTATATTAGTGTTGCAATATAATTTTGGTCATTTAATTTCAAATTCATGAAATTTATAGAATTTATTTCATATATAGGTTTCAAATAAATTTTATAAATTATTTATTTTTACTTTTTTAATTTCAAACCCACTTTCACATTTTTTGAATACAATGCACACAATAATATTTTGGAAATTCGTTAGGGGATCATGTGAAAAAAAAAGATAAATTAAATTAAATCGGAAATTAAATTAGAGGATAAATATAATTTAGAACATAAAATAGTGGAACTAAAATTATAGAAACACATGGTAGAGGATTTAAGATGTAACATACCTTTTCCCTAGACTACTAATAAGCTGTCAGAGTATCAATAATTACTATATCTCAAGCATGCCTCCCCATACACTATAGGTTTCTGAATAGTAGTGTGATTCTATTTTGATAAAGTGTGGAGACTATAAAATATGTTTGATTAAATTATATAAAGTAAAAATTAAATCATATACATCATCCAAGTAAATTAGTCGTAACTCAAGTACGAAGCCATGTGTCGCCAAAATATAAAAATAAACCATGCTATATTAAAACGAAAATATCAAATTCATGTCAGGTATTTATATAATAAATCCAAAAATATCAAAGATAAAACTATAAAAACCCATAAAAGTGGTCAGGAGACACGTCCTGATCCCAAACATCCATGTTTCATTCTAGTATTCCATTCATCAAGCATCAACCATGCCCAATCCCATACCTATTATCGGGTAGCTTCTGCTCGGGTACCCAAGTGTTGTGGTGTCCTAAGAAGGGTGTGAATACAACTATGTAGTCTACCACTAACGAAGTCCCTAATTATAATATATGTGAAGTAAGGTTCTGGAATATGTTCTATAATAAGGAAACCTAAATTATTTGTAATTTAATTTAAAATAATTAAATAACCTATGATGTTCGTGCTTTGTTGTGAAACCTGAGATGATTTTATACCATCATTGATCCTCGTTTCCTAAGACCCCAATTGACAATACCTTCATTATTTATTTATAGGTTGTATGTAATCACATTTTATGGACCCATCTAACCATAGATTCACAACCACCAACATGGGTGTTTTCTTTTGAATATCATGGAGCACCCCAGAGGGGTGTTTCCTTTAGAGTATCACAGGTCACCAAAAGGGGAGATTCCATTAAAATATCATGGACCTCACCAAAGGGTTGTTTAAGTTAAAGTAACCCTTGACTATCTATGAAGGATTTTTCAAAAACAATTTATATGAAAATAACATTTCCTAAAATTTATTCCAACCTACAACATCAATAACCTTTTTTAACATTGATCCCATTTCACATTTCTAACATTTAACAATTTAAATTAATATTTCCTTTGAAAACATAAGTCCCCAATTCACATAAAAACATTCCTTTTCCATTTCATAATCCAAGGATTACCCATTTAAAATATCAATATAAAATCATAATCTCACAATTTTATTTTGTATGATTTCATTTTAGTTTCCCATTCCTTGGCCAATTTGGTTCAAAATCTAAACTAAGGAATATGTCATCAATTCTTATTTCAAACTTTTGTATAATAAATTTCATAAACATTCATCATTTACGAACCCATCATAATTAATTTCTAATTCCCTGACCCATTAATCTATTTATATATCACCCATTCCACTTTTATAATGAACCATTCTAGTTTTCAATTAACATAGCCATTCATAGGGTCCATTTTTCATGTAATGTATCCCTTTGGGTCACTTTATACAAGGTAAATTAATATTTTAATTCATGGTAATAAATACATGTAAATATTTAATTAAAAACACCAATTTAAATTTAGGATCAACACACCATATACAGGCATGATCGCACAACTAATGTACTTGAATTTTAAAGAAGACTCTAGGAAAGAACCATAAGTCACCATCCATAGGGTAATATAATTATAATATTCTAATTATAGCATAAATTTTGAATTCAAATAAAATATAATGAAAGACAAGAATAGTCATTTAAAATATGGAATAATTGGTAAATGTGGAGAGAGATATCCTAGCAGCGAAGTAAGAAAAGAAAAGAAAGAAGAGGACTTACAGCCTCTACTCTATCTCTCGATCGCAAGAAATCATGATAAAAAAAATGAAGGATTAGGGGATATACATCAAGACCAAAATAGAGGTATGGGTGTGTATGGGGCTGTTACTTGTCCAAAAAAAGGAAAAATATGATTGGGGGTTGAAGGGTGGAAGGGGTAAAAGTACCAAAATGCCTCTTAAAAAATACCAGGAGGCGTCCTAGCCACTTGCTAATACTATGATCACTAGATAAATGAGGTGCCCAATATCCCCCCATTTTTTAATATCTTTCTACGAACTAGCAAATACATTTTAGTACCATGAAAAGGCCTCTGACTCCTCATGAACCCCCCAGATGTTTCTGATAATTCTCTGAACCCACGCAACACTTTCAAACCCTCTTATATCCATGAAAATGCACCCAACCAAGGGCCTTTCATTAGGCTCATCAAAAATTTTAATGGACCCACATATTTATGAATGGATATGGTCTTATATGAGAATATTTAGATTATTTACTTAATTACCTGATAACTATTTTTCCTCATTAAATATAGAATGTGTTGAAATATTGGGTAATAATAAAAGGAAAAAAAAATAATGTCTCCCAAACCATTAAATCTTCTCTTATAATTTTGTTTCATCATCCCATCAAACAAAACCCTATCCTCATGAAATGACAACTCTAATTGAATTTTGAGCCTTATTCTCTCTATTTAGTCATTCAAAGGCCATGAAGGTGTTTCTTTATCTATGTTGAAGGTATTATTTCTCTTACTGTGTTATAAGACCAATGATTTCTTGATCATCTAGTCTAGAAAGGTGATTATTTATTTTTAAAAACACTTTTTAATTTATATCATAAATCCTTCATATTATGGTACAATTTTATATTAAGTTGTTATGTTATGATGATATTGGTACAGTAAATGTGCGGGTATTTGTATGTTAGTTTGAAGTTACATAAGTTGGATAATAAACTGTACTTCTATTTTTGTTCATTTTATAAACAAAATTTAATTCATATTGTGATTTATGTAAAGAATAATGGTCAATTATTAATGATTCAATAATAATTTTTAAATACCCTATTATATATGATTTAGTTAATATGAATGTATCTAGTTATTCACAATAATAAAGTAAATAATAATATTAAATATGGAATATGATACTTGGTTATGAAAATTATATTTGATGATAATTAATGGTTTTTTGAGATTTTTGATTTTTTTAGTTTTATAGTGACATAATTTTTAGTGGAAAATGTAATGCATGATATTTATAAATGTAATAAATGTTATAGTTTACACCTTTCGTGATGTATTTTACTTGATAATATAATTTTTGATACTAAAATGCATTTTTGTTAGATAAAAAAACATGAAAATTATATATCCTTTCGATAATAAATTACAAATCATGTTGTATATTAGTTTCAAGGTGATTAAAATAGTAATATACAATGATATTGTAATTGTAATTAATTTTAGTAGTATAGGTAATATTAAAATGTTTTAATGGCTTAAATATGTAATATAATTTTTTATTTAAAAATATAATTCATTGAATGTTGTTAGAAATATATGTTTTAGGATTTAACTAATGAAACATTATGGTTTTCTATGTAAAAAATTCATAATATTAGTTTGAAATCAATATGTGTCGAAATAATTACAATCACTGTGTGTTGAAATAGTGAATGAAATGGTAGCTCTATGTTATCATATAAATCCATGATAAAATGTTTTAGTATCAAAAATGATACATGTATTTTTTTTATTTTAATTTAATGTAATTGAATAATATTTTAAAATTAAATATTAATTCTCAAATTAGATATCTTAATCATCGTTTATTGTAGACATTAGTTTTGGTAGATGTAAATTTATACTATACATGTAGTGAACTGACACAATTTGCTATGGGGTGTGTAATTTTTGTTTAGGGTTTTGAGGTAAAAAAGTTGTGTATAAGGACATAATATTTTCCACACAGAGGTTGAAATATTCATGAGGGTGACTATGTTAACATGTTATTTTTATATTAGTACTAATCCATCCATATGGGGGGTTTTTGGTTAATTTGATGGAAAACGTTGAACAAATAACAACTCAAATAATAAAATGACTAGAAGAGTTATTTTTTTATTAATCTCGATGTATGATCATTAAATATTATTCTATCATAGTCTTAAAATAATCTATTCTTTATCTAAATATTAATAAGTAAGAGAATTCACAATCAATAACCTTTCACCTTGGACATGATATTAAATGTGAGACTCAACCAATAATAATCAATGTTAAAGTTTCGCTACTCTTTTGTGCATGGGAGGATACTATATTGTCACCTTATTTTATCATCAAAAAACAAGAATTAATTACTTCTACAAACTCCTAATTTGGGGATGATAATCCAGTAAAATTTAAGAGATCTTTTATAGGTTTAAGTTCCCTTTAATAGGTTTAAGTACCCCAATGAAGTGAATTGGATAAGGGGGGTTCAGTTGATATGAATTAAGAGATGTTAAAAATGGAATTGATCTTATACTGAGAGATAATGTTATCTCATAATCCTCATTCAATTCAATGGTGATGTGTTTAAATAATCTTCATATTTTATGCATGAAATGACATGTATCTTAATGAAATTCATTCATGATTTTGATATTTTTTTCATGATTTATTCAATATCAAAATTCTCATTGATGATTGGTAAACTATTTTGATTTTAGTGGAGATGCATATAAATGAAATGAATAATGTTCTGTTTTAAATGGAAAACCCATAGTGTGAATGGTGGTTTTCATTATATATGATGGTTGAGTTATTACCAAGTGAGAATTGTATATATCTTATATGATATAACAATGGTTTGAGTTAATCCTCAATAGAAATGGATTAATCTTATATAATATGAAATCATGAAAAAAAACAGGTTCTACATTGGTGATGATAATGGAGGAATGAGTCAATATTACATGTGACTGTTATGTCATAGAGTTAATTACAAGTGAGAAATGAATTAATTTGATTTAAGTACTACACCACAACCCTGAACACCAGTCTATGTGAAATTGGTTTCCCACTATTCTAGGAACCTTGCTTCCTTGTGTCACGATGAAATGATTCATGATGAATGTTTAGTTGATGTAAAGGATACCACAATATAGTAACCAGAACCACACCACTATATTGTAGGTGAATAGTTAAAAGTATTTGTAGGTTTTGTATATTTGAGGCATTCCATGCTACGATAATCATTCAACACAATTATGAGTCTTGTTGGGGAATATTTATGGATTTTTTGCTATGAAAATCATAAAAATACCATATTTTTTTCTATAGGTAATTCCTAAATTCTAGTCAATGTTATATTTAGATACTACAAAACCATTATAATTTATTATTTAATATCTTTTAGATATGATAATCCTTCCATATTATAGATAATCACACCACAACATGGGATAAATATTTAAATATATGTCGTCTAAGGTGGATATATGTATTTATGATGAAAATAGGAGACTCTGAGAGATTTTATACATTTTAAGAAGGATTCTTATACAATTAATCATAAGAAAAAGGGTCCACGCTAAGCCCAAATTATAGAGTCACCTTAGGGTTGATATTTGATGATCATTCCACTTGTTAACCATCATTTTCCATCCTTTTAATTCGAGTTCAATAGAATCATCTTTATCTATTACTGATTACATTGATAATAAATAATAATGTCTGTGTCGAGATCACAACTTATGTACACTAAGGGATAGACACATGATAATAAGAGTGATTAAAACTTGTAAAAACCATTATGTATATTTGTGTTCTTTCTCACTCGGTCTCTCATCATAATATCACCAATATAAATATATATTCAAACTAAAAAAATAGCAATAAAAATGATTGAGATTTAGTGTTTTCAATAGAAATTGGTTCACCCTCCCTCTGAGTGGTGGTATAATCACTTATAAGCCTCAATATGGGAATAAAATATTTTTTGGAAAAGACTTTTTAACCCCATGAAATCAGACCATTCTTAAACAAAATTGGTTATATTTCTACAGATACTAGTTTTCATTCAATTTAATATATATTTGATCAATGACACCCATGGATTCAATGAAAAAAATCAAAATAAGGGAGTCACTAAGTATTATTGAAATGTATTCCATATATAGAGAGATATTATAATTCTATAACTTATATCACATGACTTATACATTTCTTATATCATAAAGAATGATTTCAATCTTCTCAAAGATAGAATGGACTACACTTTTCACGATCAGAAGAGTATCATTGATGAGGGGAGAGCACATAACACATTAATTTTATCCACCTTAGAGAAATAGATTAAGAGATTCATGGCAATGAACACAAATAATAAAATCTAGAGGATACACCGTGACATCCATGAAGGATAGTAAGTGTTGAATGTTTTCCTATTATAAACAATGTAGTTTCAGTTAGAATAAATATATATATATATATATATATATATGAGAGAGAGAAGAAGAATTAGTGGATGAGATCCTCATTTGAGTGGACAATATAAAAAGATGTATTCAGTAATATAATAAAATTATTAAATATTATACAATCATAATGATGTTTATGAGAATCATTCGAGAAAAATTTAGTATAAAGATATCATCTATTGAGCATAAATACGTGGATTAGTGGATCATCAACAAGTTAAAAGAATTTATTAATCACACATGATATGAGAAAAGGAACATCCTTATGGAGAAAATGAAAAATATATAAGAAGACTATATTAAGTTATTTAAATGTATCAAATCATTTCAATTCAAAGAATTATTCTAATTAAGAAAAAAATTCCATAGATGCACCCAGAAATTTTGAAGAATCCATCTATTTATTCTCAACAAGAATGTAGTGAGAAAAATGTAAAAATAAAGTGATTCTAGCATTTTAATTATTTATTAATAGAAATATTGGTCACTTTTTATTAGGATTATCTAAAAATAATGAATAATTGGTTATGGATGATCAATAAAAAATATCATATATGAACAACAAGATGGATAATAGACACAACAAAGGAATATTATTCAAAGGTAAGAAAAAATAAAATACAAAAATATATTAAAATATTTATTAATAACATTTTGACATGTCTTATGATGAGAAAATTAAAAGATAATAAAACAACTCATTGGATTTTTGGAAAAATAATTATTAAAAAATTAAAATATCCAAAATATTCCTAAAGTATAGAAGATGAAAAACGGAACATTGAAGAATAAAGTAGTGATAAAAAAAGATGAAAAGTTTATAGAGTCAAAGTAAAACAGATTATGTGCTTGAAAGATAATAAAAGTCTCAAGATATAAATGAAATCATTGATTATTTGTAATGATTCATTAATTACCCCCTTGTTGAATCAAAATCTAAATAGAATGTTGAGATATAGTTTGAGTTCAAATGAAAAATGAGAGATATCATTAAAATTCTTGAAGAAAGGGAAAAAATGATTGAGATTATGCTAAAAATATAATTATTAAGAATGATGTGGTAAACTATCTTGAGGAAAATATAGTGGAAGTTAAGAATTCTTTGGGAAAATATGATGTTGTGAAAATAAAAAATTTAGTGAATAGAGTTGTAAAAAGCTCGAAAATACCAGATAAAGCTACTATTTCTACTAATAATCTCAATAATTTTCCTATATCAACTATAAAAAATGTTTAATACCACTAGTATTTTAGTTTTTGTGGTTATTGTAGTGATATTGGAAAAAATAAGGTGATTATATCACGTAAAAGGGATGATACACCCACTACTATGTTTGATGATGGTTCTAATATTTTTAATTCCAAATAGGTGTAGAAATGAATAAATACCAAGAATAAACCTAAGGGTAAGTTAAAGGAAATATAAATGGTTGTAAATAATAATATTAATGAAAAATAATATATGATATCAAATTATATTGATACGTGACTAGTTTTTTTATTGAACAAATTTTCTATCTGATGATATTTCCCTTTGAATGATAAAGTTGGTATTATAGAGTATGTGTATGAAAAGCCTATGTGTGAAGATATATTCTTGGTAACACCCCCTGAAATTAAAATATAATTATTTTAGAATAAATTTAATTTTTTATAGCTTTATTTATATGTAACACCACATTAAGATTACGCTACACACTACATTGATTAACATTCGTTACATGCAAGACCATGATTTACTGCCTTTTAATGATGAAACTATTTTAAAACTAAATTTTAACACTTTTTTAAGTTTTATTTTTTCAAATGAAAATTATTTTTGAATTACTAATTTCCAAATTATCATAGGGTAAATTTGTGTTATTTTTATGAGAAGTATCATTTTTGGATTAATAGTGATTTTTTTTGCATTTTAGTTGAAAACTACTTTTTTTTAAATAATTATTAATGATAAATTATATTTTAAGATGGTTATAATGTAAAAATAGATAATTTATATATATATTAATATAATTTATATCATTTTAATCATTTTTATATTGAATTTTTATATAAGAACATAAGGATCTTTTGAACAATTTCTCTTTAAAAACATGCTTTCTCACCATGTGTGTGATATTAGCTTTGAATATAATTTTTTAACTTATGTGAATTGAATTCGGAAAATTTTATATAAATATTTGGAATAATGATAATATTTATATTCTAATAATTTATCAGAGTATTTTTTAACAAAATGATTAGTGAATTTAATTAAAATTAATTATAGCAATTAAGGTAAAAATTTGTTCACTTAGTGGTTAAATTTAATATTAAAGGAAAAAGGATCTAGAACCCTGTAAAAAATCCTTTAAATTTTAATATTTCTACCATATCCCATATTGGTTCTACATCTATGACTTATTGAGATACCATTCCATCAATTTGACCTATATTATAAGTTTTTTAAGGAAATAGACAAAAAGGAAACATCCCTCACCTTTAACCTTTATAAAGCCATGAGATATGGAAAAAGCATAATATTTTTAGTTATATGTATTATTTTGAATATATATGATATTTTTTATCATAATTATTTACAAATAATTTCTATAGATCAATTAGTTACATAAAATTCTTAAAAAATGCCAACACTGTTATTATTTGGTTAATAATTAAATAAAATAAATGATATTAAATATATTAAAAGTGAATAAATTTGAATGAATTATTACGTCACCGTATTTTTTAGATTAATATGTCATTTTATATAGGTTTTGAAATAATATATTTTAATTTTTTTATAGTATTAATATTTTTCAATTTAAATTAAGTATATAAAGATAAAATAGAAATTAATGTTGTTTCGTAATAAATGATATTTTATTTAAGGATTAAAATTTTTTATAAAAAACATATTTATTAAAAATGATTATTAAATTTCAATTTGATATAAAATATTGTCTATTAATGTAATAATTTATCCTTTTTTATGATAGTATTGACTAATAAATAGTAAAAACATTGTTAGCACAATTTAGGTTAAAGGAGTGTGTTTTCACATTACATGTGCTTGTTTTAAAATTAATTTCCATCACACATGGGATATAGATTTTTAAAATTATATATAGTATTTATAATTATGTGGGTATATATTATCTAATAAATTTTCCATTAACTTATTCTTAATATTCAAATTACATAGGTTAGAAAACTAGTTACCTTAATAAAAACAAAAATAGTAAAAGTGGGGAAACATAGATGTGACAGAAAAAATTCATAAAAATCCACTTATTTTATGTTTTATGGGTGCCTTTATAGACCACATATTTACGTTACCTAACTATTTTTCAGTTTTTTAGGAACATTAGGTAATAGAGACCTCCGAATAGCGTTAATCGTTTTATATTTACCAAAATGTCACTCCCCCTCCTCTATAAAAAGGCATTCAATACCCCACATATTCACAATTAAAAAACAACATGGATAATCGAAAATATACCCAAATAATCTAAAAAAATCCCTCAAATTATTCTAGAAATATCAGTTTGTGAATAAATTACACCAAAGAACACTTTTGGTATAAACCAAAAGGAGTTTCCCAAAAAAAGAGGCAATGTTCTTCAACACTTTAGTTTTATTTCTATATAAACTCCTTAAATTATTATTATATATCTATTATATAATAACATAAATATATTAAATATAATAATATGTTGTTATATTAAGGGTTATATCTACACCTACACACTCTCCAAATGGGATACGCAATCATTATTCATGTGTATAGAAGACTACCACCTTGGGAAACCAATGTCTTCTATTATTCTATTTCCACCTTTCAAGGTTGAGAATAATGGTAAAATTATAGATTATATATGAAATATATGATATATATAACTTATTTATGTTTCTTTAATTTATCATATAACACATACCATCATGATTTCTATTTTTTGGGAATATGATAACATTGTTTTTGGACGTGTGGACTACCGCCTCCTCTACGCGATGTGATTCATTCACACATTAAATGGGATGTATTAAGGATGGTATTAATTAAAATATATTATAATTAAAAAAATTAATCGGAAAATATAATTATAATATACATATATATCATTTACTTTTTAATATCTTAATATGATAAGAAAATGGAAACAATGTTCATGCATACGTATGACCTATCATCTCCATGAATGATGAAGTTACGTTCTAATCTCCAAACATTATGGATTACTATAAATACATAAATAATGAATATATATAATATTTAAATAATTTATAAAATTATTTAGATGATGAAATCCTAATATATGTAATTGGAACTAAAAATACATGCCAAAACATACTAAAAAAACAAGCCAATCAACATCCAAAACGATGAAAATGATGAAAGATTATTAATGTAAGGGTTATAATATATTATAAAAAGAATATATATGATATCATAAATACTAATATGGTTCTGGTATAAGTTAATAACATGATAAAAACCATTATACTATAGATTAAATAGCATTCAACTAAAATAGAGCATAAAGGAAGGTATTTTCATCTCCCATTTTACAACTACGAGATAAATATCATATTCATCACTTAATTATTTGGTATGGTATATCTGATTACACTTTTGATGTATTGTATAATGAATCATTTTATCCACATGGTATTTTAATTTTTTACTATTCATTGTCTTATCCAAATGGTTTTTAATTCAAAATTTCCATATGGAAGATGTTATCTTCGCAATCTCGCTTTGTTTTGTGATTGTAAACTTCATCTTAAAAAAATCACTTTATCATAATCATTTTCAATAAAAATTATATTTATTTTTCATTTTAGTATTATTTTATGATTCGTTGGATTATTTCCAAAACACAATTCCATATTTACATATGGTTTTTACTTTGAAAGATATTTGATTTTTTGGGGAAATATTGATAAATCTGTATCCTTTACTCAATATGAATATTTGATATGGAACATTTATTATAAATTAAAGTAAATTATTTGTTACATAATGAATTATTTATACATGGAAGAATTAGTTTGGGGACTGGTTAATGTAATCCCAACGATGCATCGGTATTCTCATGGGATGAATTTAGTTGTAAAAACATGTTCCCCTTTAAAACTAATATATTTTAAACTATTTAGTTAAAGGTCTTAACACTATATTATGGTTAGCCGAACTAAATTTATTTTTAACTAGTATGTTTTAAAATATATTTTGAAATTTATTGATAGTAATGGTTTTGTGTACCTGGTAAAAATGGTGTCTAATAAGTAATCATTTCCTTCATTTCAGTAATTATTATCAAGAGTATTTTTACTATGACAAAATTTATAGATTCACATAATTCTTAGCATACTGATTGCATGGAAGGTATTTTCTTATATTTACCTTTCCACATTATTTAATCACTTCTTTATCAATTAATTATTACATGGAATGTGTTCTTGGTTACTTAACTTTCCATATTAATTATTTTCATTGATTCATTTTTTAATTTCATTGTAGTTTACTCATAGTAAGCATTTGATCTCACCATTATTTTCTTCCTTTACCCTAGGTATAAAGATAAATTATTGGTATGATTTTCAAGGATACAAAAGAAATTATTTTATTATTTATTTTTTATTAACAATTTAATATTGGTTTGATGTATGTATATAGTTTTTAGAAACTGCTAAATTGGTGTGTCTTTTGGAATTTGATTCCATGTAATCTTGCCAATGTAATAAAGTGAGGAACCAGCTCTGGGATTTTAAGGATAGGGAACTACAGTTGGTATTAGAGAAATATTATTATAATCATTAGAAAGTATATTTAGTAAATTATATATTAGGGAACATAACCATAAGATTATATTTGAAGATTAGTATAGAAGAATATCCCAATAAAACAATGTTTGTGATTATAAAATTAGTTACACCTAAACATTTCAATTTATGTTATATATTTAACATGTTTTGGGATTATACATCATATATTATAATGGATAATATGTCTTCATTTATAAATTTTTCCTAGAATAATGAATTTGAACCTCACCAATTAACATGATCTAAAGAGTAAGAATGATCAACTACTTTACTATTTTCTTCCAAACGTTCAAATGGAAGTAGTCTTCCAAGTATTTAATCATATGAGGACATAATATCATGTGAAAAAGAGATATATAAATAAATAAATAATTATTATGGATTTCTAAGGAATCATTAGAACAAGAGGAAAATGGGAAAAATGTTATTAAAGGGAAGAAGGGAAAAGCAGTATTTTCCCACATAAAATAATTACGGAAAGAATCACCCTGGTCTTTTATTTAAAGGAATGAGAGCTTTCTGTAAGTGTGGATAGAAATTCCACTTTGATTGTGATTGAAACTATAAGAGAAATGTTTCTAATTTCCAATGATTCAACTACAAGGAGATGCGATATTATTCAAATAAATGTCTCAAGTGTCAAAGGAATGTACACAAAATTACGTTAATGGATCATGGTCAAGATTTTCATACTACCATAGACAAACAGGAAGGATTAATATAGTTATATTTCTATTGAATAATTATTTAATTTATGTTACTAGTCATGAGAATTATAAAATATATAAAAATTGTAATAAGGGAATTTTCATTAAGGATTTGAAAGTGTATGTTGAATGGTACCCTGAAAAATGATTCAGTAAAAAGTTGAGCTTCAGGTAAAACATATGATCGAGGTAATGAAAACCCATAATATATTCTGGATGTGGAGATAATTATGTTTATATAAATAGTCTATAGACATTGACAATGTAAATTGGATATTAATGATTACCTTGGAACTGATTAATGATTCGTTGATAATATTATTTATGCTATAATTGATGGTGTTTAAAACTCTTTATGGATTTATTTAATATATCCATTAACATGGTTTTACATAATTAATAAAAAATAATGAATGTTTCCAAAAAAAATTTATGGTAATTAAATTTATTACCATGTTTCAAGAGAATAATTTATGGATGTATTTCCATATTTGGAATGTGACGATTATGAGCTACTTTCCATTGATTGATGGATAATGATAAGTTTATTTCAGAAATTCAGTGACCTTCCTTATAATGTGTTGAAAAAATAAAAATTGGAAAATTTAACCATTTAAGAAATGATTTAAGTTAATATTTGGATGAGGTATTATAGGTTGATATATTACTTTACCATATTATGCAACTTATGTAAAGAGAAGAAGTATAAATTTTTCATGGTACAAACAAAGGATAATATTGCACATATAAAATAAAAACATGTCAAATAATTATATTTTCTTACATGCTTATGGAATAAAATAATCCCTAAAATCTATGAAAAGTATCTTCAAATAATTCTTTCCCTATTATCATCATTTTTTTATATTAATTACCTTTATTCAGACCTTTTTTTTATGGATTTTCAGTCACGAACTTTCACATGAACATGTTCTCTATAACTTACATAAGAACTTGATAGTTATATTAATCATCAATGTTTAGGTTTTTACTGATATTATTTTATACCAAATCATAGTTTTGTAGTAAACATAGCATTTCCCTTTCCTTATTGTTAAGAATTATTTTTATTAACCCTATTTATGACATGTGATTTGCAATAAAAATATTTTCAAATATCAATCACTCAATTACCGATATCATGTTTGAATTACGAGGATGTAATTTAATTTAAGTTGGTAGAATTTAATGCCCCAAAACATTAAAATAATTTAATTTTAGAATAATTGTTTTCTATATTTCATTGTACGCAACACCATTTTAAACTCATTCTATAAACAACACTAAGTTAGCATATTTTACACAAAATACCGTGTTTTACCGCCTTTTAATAGAGAACCTATTTTAGAACTAAATATTTACACCAGTACAAATTTTATTTGTAAAAATAAACTAATTTTATGAAATTTTATTGGAAAAATTTTCTTAGGGTGAATTTTTATTGTTTTTCTTAGAAGTCTAATTTTTTGATGAATAATAAAAAATTCATTTTAGTTGAAACCTATATTTTCATTTAAATAATAATTAATGATAAAGTATAAATTATATTGGTTTTAAATTCACAATAGATCAATTATAAATCTATTAATACAATTCAAGTCATTGGAATCATATTTATTTTGAATTTCGATGTAAAAACATAAGGACCTTTTGGACATTTTCAGTTTAAAACCCCTCCTTCATGACATTTGAGTGGGAATATCTTTAAATTTAGTTTTTAAAATTCAATGAATTGAATTTAGATAAGTTGATAAAAATAGTTGAAATAAGTATAGTATTTATAATCTATTAAGATCAACTTAGTTTTATGGCCCATAATACTTGTGAAAGTAGTGAAAATTAACTGAAGTGATTAAGGTTAAAATTACTTTACATGGTGCCCTTATTTAAAATTTTACGAGCCATTTGGATACAATTCCAAGAAAGTGACCTATATAACAAGTTATGTCAAGAAAAAAGAAAAATGGGAACCTTTAATACCTATAACATTTATAATACCTTTATATATGGAAAACATCATATTTTAGGTTATACAAATAATTTTAAAAGATAAATTATTAATTTTTATCATAATTTTTTGTCACTAATTTTTAGAGATAAATTAGTTACATAAAATGCTTAAGATATTCCAACGCAATTATTAGTTAGTTAATAATAAAATAAAATAAATGATACTAAAAATATTAAAAGTGAAGAGAATTGATTGAAATATTGATTTTCCTTATTTTTTAGATGAATATTTCTTGTTACATATATTTTTATTTATTTTATATTAATTCCATAATTGTATTGTTATTTTTTAATTTAAATTTTGTAAATAATTTCAAAATTGACAATGAAGTTATTTTATAATAATTGATATTTTATTTAATGATTTAAAATTTAATAAAAAAACTATATTCTGGAAAATTAGTTTCAAATTTTAATTAATATCAAATATGTTCTATTAATGGAAAAATTGATCTTTTATAATGAACATATTTACCCCAAATAATAAAAACATTGTTAACACGGTTTGAGTTAAAACAGTGTTTTTGCGCATTACATGTGCTTGTTTAAACCTTAATTTCCAAAACACAAGAGTTTTTTATTATTTAGACTAGATATAATATTAATAATTAATCTGGTCTATATTTTCTAATAAATCTCACTTTAATTTAGTCTTAATGGTTAAATTACAAAGGATAAAAAAATAGATACCATAATAAAAACCAAAATGGTAAAAGTGGGGAAACACAACAGATAAAGAACAAAATTATAAAAATGGACATATTTTTGATTTTTTTAGATTTTTATTCATCATAATTTCACCTTAATCCATTATTTGTCAATTTTTGGTCATATTAAGTAAGAGATACCTCCCAATAATTTTTTCCATTTTATATTTACATGAATGCTACTCCCCCTCCACTATAAAAATGCATCCAATCCACACACATTTTCACACATCACAAGCCATTTTTATCATAATAAAATTTCCAAAATAATCTCCCAAAAATATTCTCATCATATTATAATCCTCAATTTTGGGAATAAATAAAAAAAGTAAATCTCTTTCTATAATCCAAAAGGAGTTGTCGAAAAAGAGGAAACGTTCTTGAACGATCTCATTAGTTTTATTTATTTCTCATTTAAAACAAATATTTTTATAAGTTGATTATAAAATAAAATCAATATCATAAATATAATTATGTATTTTTTAACTTCAGGGTAAAACCTACACATACACACACTTCCATCAAATGGGATACACAATCATCATTCGTATGTACGACAAACTACAACCTCGTGAACTGATGTCGTTCGTTCTTACATCTCCACTTATATAGTTTTCGAATAATGAAGGAACTATTGTGTATATATGATAAATATTATATTTATAATATTTTTATGTTTTTTTATTTTTTTATATAACACATAACTTCATGCATTCTATTTTGTGGAAATACGATAACATTTTTTTGGATGTGTGGACTACCACCACCTCTGTTCGATATGAATCATTCACATTTTAAATGGAATGTAATAAGTAAAGTTTTAATTAAAATATTTGATAAATATTAAATTAATATGATACTAGTATTATAATATACATAAATATTGTTTTATTTTCATTTTTTTAATACGATAATAAAATGGAAACAATGTTTATGCATATGTACAACTTACCATCTCTATAAATGGTGTATTTAATTTCATATCTCAACACATTATGAATTAATATAAATAAATATATAATTAATATATATAATATTTAATTAATATTTTAATTTAGGTATATGATTAAATAATGATATAATTAGTAGTTACGAAAATTAAAAGTCAAAAACATACCCGAAAAACAAGGCTATCAACTCCTGAAATGATGAGAACGATGAAAGATTATTAATAAACTAATTATAATATATTATAAAAGTACTTTATATGACATCATAAATATTAATATGGTTATAGTATAAGTTAATAACATACTTAAAACCATTATACATAAGGTTAAAAAGTGTTCTACCAAAATAAAGTGTAAGGTAAGACATTTTTATCTCACTTTTTATATATGTGAGATAATATCATATTCACCATTTAATTATTTTGTGTTGGGTATATACTAAACATTTTTATATATTATATCATAAACTCTTTTATATAGATGACATTGAATTATCTCATTCAAATAACTTTTAATTTAAAACTACAATGTGCTAAAAATTATCTTTACAATCTCGCTTTGTTTTGTGATTGTGAACATTCTCTTAAAATAATAACTTTTTCGTAATCATTTTTTCTTTTAAAATTATATTTTGTTTTGATATTTATATTATTTTATCATGGATATTATTATTTTATAAACTATATACCATATTTATATATGGTTTTTTCTTTTTAATTTTGTTTGATTTTCTGTGGAAATTTTGATAAATCTATATCCTTTACACAATATGAATATTTGATATGGCACATTGTTTATGAATTTAAATTGATTATTGTTTATATGAGGAATTATATAGACATTTTATTCATAGGTTGGGTAATGTTTATTGTAATTCCCTAAATGAATATATTATATCATGGGATGAATTTAGTTAGACAAACACTTCATGTCTGTAACCAGAATGTTATAAATTGTCTTGTGAAAGGTATTAATAGTAGAGTTAAGGTTGGCCAAACTAAATTGGTTTGCAAACATTATGTTTTAAACCATATTTTTAAACTTATTTATATTAAAGTATTTGTGTACCTAGGAAATATGGAATCCAATATTTATGAATTTCCTTTATTTCTATTATTATTGTCCAAAGGATTTTCAGTATGATAAAATATCTGGATGAAATTCATTCATAGTTTATTGATTAAATGATATATGTTTTCAGTAATTTACCTTCCCATATTTTTTACTCATTTCCTTCTCAATTATTTATTACATGATATTTTTTCTTAGTTACTAAGGTTTCCATATTTGTTCTTCTCATTGCTTAATTATTGCTTCCATTTTATTCTACAATTACTAAGAATTTGAGCTCACCATTATTTTACTTCCAATCGAAAGGGTAAAAAGATAAATTATTGGAATGAGTTTGGATAATGCAGAACATTATATTTTTTATGTATTATGTTTTTTCCCAATATAAAATGGGTCCCATGTATAAGTCTATTTTTCTAAAACTATTAAACAGATCGTCCCTTTAGGATTTGATTCCTTGTAATCATGCCAATGTAATAATGTGTGGCACTGACTCTGTGGTTTTGGGGTCAGCGATGTAAATTATTTCACATATTCATTTTAATAGAGAGTTTTTTAGGAAGGTTTAATATTAAATTCATTAAGCACTTCCATAACAACTTTTAAAGAAGAATATACAATTTCAATATACATTTGATTCTCATGAGGAGACTTATCAGAAGAATGATCAACCTGAAAACACTACTAAAAATTTACATACCAAGCTATAAATATATCTAAAGTAAAAGGAAGTTTACAAATCATTTAGTAATAGTAATAATCAAGAGAAATAAATAGTGGTTGAGGTAGATTTTCAGGACTCAAAATAAAAAGATCCATGAATACTCAATTGTGATTTGACTTCACACATGACTGAATAAAAGAACTGTTTAAATATATTCAATTGCATGATATAGTATTTATAAATATTGGAAGTAAAATACCACCAAATATAAAATGACATAGATATAAAAAATTGTATGAATAAATCCTTCAATGTTGGCTTTATAATTGGGTTGAGGCATAATCATCTTAGTGTTTTTCGAAATTGTGATAGTGGGGATGATTTAATGTTTTTTACAATTAATGTTTCATAAATATTTTTATGGATGGTATAATTACGTTGAAAGGGAAGTATAAATTCAAACTTGTTCCATATTTATGGTGAACAAAATTTTATTGCATGATCAAAAAGGATAAAAACCAGTTATAAAAGGGAATAATTTTCTATTTGAGGAATAATAATATGAAAAACATTGTTCAAATGTTTTTTTGAGGAATATAAGGATGAAAAAAGATGCAATCCTTAAAACCTTTTTCAAATGAAATATGAAAAATATATTTATTAGGAGTAAAAACATATATGAAATCAAAATAAAAAAATCCCTAGAGTTAGTACACTCAAATGTGTACAGACTAATGATCAAGGAGTTTAATAATAAAGATAAGTATTTCTTGGAATTTGTTTATGATTTTACTCTTAGAAATTATATCTAAAATAAAAGTGATTAAATCAAAAATATTTTGATATATTTACACACTTTTGGATGGTTTCTATTAATCAAACATTATATTTCATCAAAATATTCTTATATGATAATGGATATGAATATATGAATGAAGTTCTTTAGGTATATAATGAGAATTATATAATGAGATAAGAATATATAACATTATATAAACCCAATAAAATAGAGATTTTGATTAGAATAACCAATGATTATTGGACATGGGAAGTACAGTGTTATTCAAACATGATGGTTGACAATTCTTTTCCAGAGAACCCACAACCCTACCTCCCTATATTCTAAATTGGTTCCTATTATAACTCAATTTGGTCTATAAACCATATGAGTTATGGTTTTAAAATAATCCATGAATAATGTGTTTTAATGTGTTTAAAACCCCATTCATTATCATAATTAAAATAAAAAAATTGGGAACTTTTTATGAGAGAACTAAAAAATGTATATTCCTTAGTTACACATCCAATGGAAGATGTAATCAATGATAAAAATTTAATTATAGGATTATTGTTGAAAATTTTGACATAATTGTGTTGTAAAATCAATATCCTCTGTAATTTTTTTCTCTTTCCAATGATAATTCTAAAGTAGTTGAAAATGGTAGAAAATAAGAGTGTTTTTAGATAAATGTGTAAAATTTTGAACTCTATGGTTGATTATGAAAATTCGAGTAGCGAGGAAGGATATCAGAAAAGATGATCTCATTCATAAATACTTAGAAAACATATTCATCCTAAAAACCATCTTATAGGTATTAGTAATGGATTAAAAACCTAAATAAGAATGAGAATTTTAAATCATAAAAACTTGGTCTAGCAGGGTAATCCAAAGAGTGTTTATGAATCCATACCACATAGATTTTGTATTTTTGTTATAGAGGAAGTGATGAACCAGATTGAGAATAATGAAATCCAGGAATTGGTTCCAAGTACCAAAATAATAAATGTGATTGTGATAAAGTGATTTTTAAGAATAATTATAATTATAATGGTTTAGAAAAATTGAACATATATCCTATTTTCTCTAAACAATACTGTTGGATTTATGGTATTGATTATGATGAAAAGTTATCTCTTGTCGTAATAGATGATGAGATATTTATCTTTCCTTCAAATAGTGATAAAAAATTACAAGGTTTTATAAATGGATATGAAGTCAGTGTTCCTTAATGGAAAACATCTATAAGAGATTTATAATAAAAAAGCAGAATGGTTTGTCCTTGATAATGATGGTTCTCAATTTTACGTACTGAGGAAGGTAAAAAATGGACCCCAACAAGTACCATGAGAATGGTATTTTAAGGTGTATAGTATCTTAAAGGTAATATAATTGAATTAAGTAAATTTATATTCAATTAATTTTTTTAAAGGATACAACACAAACTCACTTATTATAGTTTTTTATGTTGATTAAATAATTTTCTGTAGAAAAAAGGAAGGAACTAGTGAGGAATTTTATAACCAAAAGAGGAATCATTTTGATAATTGAAAGATTGGTAATATTAAATTATTAATTAGATTTAAAATCACAAATACAACATAATTTAAATTTCTCTGACATATAAAGTATGTACATGATTTTTAGGGAGGATTGGAATGGAATAATCAAGAGATGTTTCCACTTTTATAGTTATTGGGATTAAAAAGTCCTTGGATAACGAAGGATGAGTGTAAATAAAATAAAGCTATGAATTCTCTTGGGAAATTTACTCTATTTAATGGTTTCATGATTGAAAATCGTGTTTGTATATACACTTTGTAAACAATTTTAATGAAACGCAAATGAGTCTCATCGTATGGAAATGGTTATTTTAATATTTTAAAGGAACTCTTAATTATGGTCTGGGGTATGAAAAAAACATCATTATTATTTTATGGCCACACTAATATATAATGGGATGTATATTTTGGAGGTAAAAATTAAAATTTTAGATGTTATTCTATTATCAGGGGAATTCATATTGTATGGAACTCCAAGAAGTAGAATTATGTCACTCTTAGTGAAAAAAATTTGAGTATATTGTAGATTATTAATCCATAACTTTAATTATATAGAATGAGTCAAATAACGATTACATGAGGTTTCATGATTCATACTCATTAGTGATTGTTTATGGCAATAAGATTATAATAAACATTACAAAAAAATTGGTGAAACATTCATATTTGAAGCATGTTGAAATCAAGTACCAATTCAACAAAGAGAATTCAGATCATGATGATATTTCTAAGACCATGTTTCGACCAAATGGTGATTCAGGGATATTGTAATTACCCAACCCATCTCACGCTGAATAGTAACTGGACCGGTGGTTCTATGTGACCTCAGGAATGCCTCCCCATATTCCAGAGGATGAAAAATAGTATTGGGGATCCAGGGATGTACTATGGGGAGTGTATACCCCTATATTATACAGGGAAATAAGATAAAAATAAGCAAACATAAAGAAACAAATAAACAATTAGAGAGAACTAGAAAAAATAAATATCTATAAAATAATAATAAGGATGCATGGAATACAATATAACAAGAAAAATCACCCACTAGGTCGATCACATAGATTAATTTAAAAAAAAATTAATAAAAAAATATAATGCTCAACTGCAACTTTGATCCATAACACTTATCGATCTCTATCCAAAACTGAGATACATAGCATGATAATAAACATCATCAAGCCTCTAACTAACTGATTCCTTCAACCATTTGAGAGTCATCTCAGGTGCCCAAGTTCAATAATATCATGATAATGGTGTGAGTAAAATACTTAGTATTAAACCACTAATGAGCTTCCATACATATCCAACCAATGTAATTATATATTCATGCAACAGGATATGAATAAATTAATTAACCACTAGAAAAAGACCACCATTGAACATCATGTTTGTAACCCCAATCAATCATACCTTCTTTATAAAGTGTCAATGTGTATTTGAGAACATAGTAATGACCATTCCAAACATATAACAACCCTACGTTCCTTCACCCTGGTATATAGTGATAATGAACAAGGGGACTCATCCAACTAGTTATACATTATAATGACCTAAGGAATGAACTAACCTAGAATAAAAAAAAGGAATGCACTATTATAATGTACATGGTTCCTTATATAAAATCCCCAATAGTATAAAAGGCTTAACAATGAACTCCATATACTCTACAAGATGATGAAAGATATCACATGGCAGGAACACCATTCTCTACCAATAAACAATAATCCTAGCTACAAATATATATTATTGCAACTAGTAGTGTCAATGATCTCCTTGTATGGAGTACTCACAACCTCCCAATAGGTAGTATTCGCAACCTCTATGTATGGATTATTCATACCCTCCCTATAGATAATATTCTGGAACTCCATGTAGGGAGTATTCATAAGCCCTATAGGGAGTATTCTCGACCACCCAAAAGGAAATTTTCCATTCTATTTGATATATACACCACCTAAGGGATTTCTCCAATTAAAAATAAAAATCAAGATGAATAAAATTTAAGAATGAGTACCTTGGAAAGTCCACCTAATATCTATAATGAATCAGCGACCACCCAGGGGAATCCATCATCCCTAAGGCCTCCTACTACTTTTATATTAACCATCCTAGTAATTATTCCATTTATTATTTTTCATTTTACATTTATATAATGAATCCCAAGGAATCATAGGTTCACTTCAGGTATTAAGGTGACACCTGAAATCTCCACTACTGAAGGTTATAGACTCCATGTATCATCTCAAATCGGGAGTCACAAACTGGTGCCTCTATTTGGTCAATCACATGACCTCAAGCATGCCTCACTGAATGAAAAAGGTTGTTAAATAGAATTGAGAGTCTAATATCAATCATGGGGAGTCTATACCCTCTTTTATGAGAGTAATACATAAGTAGAAAAAAATAAAAAATAATTAAGAAATGATAATATAATATGGATAGAACAGTACTAGTACCACAAGTTGTCCAAAACTAGAAATATTGGGTCAAACTAAAGTAGAAAATATTCCATGACAATGTAGGATTCATGTATGTCAAATGAAAACCCAAAATAAAGACAATGAAAACTCCACCAAGTGGGTCCTGAATCATGTTTGTTTCCCTCAGCCAAGATCTATCCCAATTCATCCATATAACAAAGGGACTTTATCCTTATCATATCTGACAATCATGAAATATATTCAGGTACTGATTAGGAATGCCGAGTAAGGTGTGTGTACAACATAGTAGGCCACCACCACCATAGTCAAAGACAATTTCCAGTCAATAATTGTGCATACTATTGTATAAATAAATAAGCACAATGAAAAAGTAAATAGTTATCACATAATCAATTATTCTTTATTTAACCACACAAACCCCCAGGTTCCTAAGTATACTCAAACCTCAGTACATACTTCATCTTGTGTCGGGTATGAACAAAGTCACCTATTCAAATCATTTTTCATTATCACACTCGAGATTTCATTATCCTTGTCATTTCATTTCATTATTATGTCCATTTATAACCATATTACAATGCTTATGTTTTATGTGTTAAACACCATGTCTAGCACCCATTGAGTATTTGGAGCATCAGTCCCTATCTCACACCTCATGGGTATTTGGAGCATCAGTCTCTATCCCATATATTTTAGAATGAATTATTTTGGTGTAAAACGCAATTTCTAGAACCCCATGACTATTTAGATCACTAGTCCATATCTCGCACCCCATTTATCAATCATTCACACATATCACAATATATCACATAATCACTTGCATCTTCATATCACATGTTTTCACATTATCCATTCAACCAATATTAATCAACATTAATCCTCTTATCTCTATTAATCACCATAATCATCCATTAATTAATTAATTAATTAATATAATCCCATTAATTAATTAAATAATTAATTAATAACATCTATTTCCTTTAATTAATTTGACAATTAATTACTCAATTCTATCCCATTAATTAATTCGACAAATAATTTATCACATTTATCACATTTATCACATTAATTAATTCAAAAATTAATTAATCATCATAAATTATTTCAATTATCCATTAATTAATTCAATAATTATTTATTCCAAAAATTCATAATCACATATATAAATAATTAATTCAACAATTAATTATTCCAAAATTTACAATAACATATCTCAATAATTAATTCAATAATTAATTATTCTAAATCCAAAATCACATTATTCAATCACATCCCCAATCCCTTAATTAATTAATTGACCACATTAATAAATTCAATTTAAGAGTTTCCAATTTATAAATTAACCTTATAAATTATAAAATTACATACACATAATTGAAATCATTACTACGGTATTTTAATAATAGACCACCTACCTAGATTCATTGATGAGCTATCACCCGGTGGAAATCCACAGTTTCAGTGGAGTGACGACGTAGAATGAGATCCGGATCTAAAACATAAATCTATGATTCAATAAATCAATATCCCAAAATAATAGATCTATATCCACGATTCCTTGATCTAGATCCAATAATAGATCTACATGCAACAAAAAAAGGGAAGAACAACCTCGAACGGATGGATGAAGAATGAGAAAAACTAATGGAAACTATATGAGATGTGATCCTATTGTTGATATTGGTAAAGATATTTAATATAGGCTTAAAATCCCAAATAATAGATTTTATAATGGATTATAAGCTATCTAGAGGGCCCCAAACTCAAGAAAGAGACATTATGGTGGAATGGGAGTTGATTTGGGATTAAAATAGGGTCTCATGAATTTTTAAAATAAAATATTGGGTTAATTTAATTCCCTAATATTTTGTTGATTTGGGCACATAGTTTCCCCTATATTAGTTCCTTAACCATGAACTAATTTTAGGTGTGTTCATATTTACTAATTTTATGGAAAAATGTTGGACAAACTGTGCGCCAGCCATGAAAAACATCTCTCTCAACGGTTGCATGGTTTGATGGGCCAAGGCGCACGGTTAGGGAAAATTTTGAACCAACCCTACACTGACCACTTAGATCCATTTTTTTTTAAAACATCGCCCTAAAATTTCTCAAGATATATCCAAAACAAAAATTAATCAAACAAGGACAAAAGAGTTCCTGAAATCAAGCATGAGTCAACTCCAGAAAAGGTCAGGATCTCAAAATCTCCCCACCTTATAACATCTCATCCTCGAGTTGTACTCCCAAGAATCCCATAAAATTCTATTCCAAAAATATCCGGCCAATGATCCTTTATATAGTTTTCTCTAACCCATTTTTATTCATAAAAACATCCATGTTTTTACAATATATAAACTAGCGGAACATTCTTCCCCCAAAACACTTTGTCACTATGATCCAACACATATTTATGATTCTCCAAAAACGACACATCTATCTTAATCTCAACATCATCCACCTCAATAAAATTATAAGGGTAAAGGTGATAGTACCATAGTTTTGATACATTGATAACATCATGCATAGCACCATATATCTATGTAAGATACAATCAGTATGCCACTAACCTAATTCACTCCACCACCTCAAAATAGTCTAAGGAACCTAGGCTCCAACTTTCCCTATATATGAATCCTCTAATCACCCGATCTTAGATACACCCAAAGGAATACATTCCCACCCTATGTCAACTATACGATTTTTTTTCATCTATCATTATATGACTTCTGTCTATTCTAAGAAATTTTCTTATGCTTCCAAATCAACTAAGCCTAATCCACCATCTCCTGCATGAGACTCGGTCCAAAAAACATTGAATCACTAGTATCTATCAATCATAGAGGTGATCTTCAAGGTCTAACATAAAGGGACTCATATGGTTCCACCTATATTGTATACTGATAATAATTATTATAGGAGAACTCAACTAAAGTTGGATGCTTCTCCCAAGACCCACTAAAGTCTAGAAAACATCATTTCACCATACCCTTAAGAACCTATATAGTATTCTATGACTTCACATCTATCTATGGGTGAAAATTCATGACGAATAAGACCTGTGTACCAAAAATTGTATGCAATCCTTAACAAAATCATGATGTAAAGTGTCATTCACAGTCAGCAACTATATTCCGTGGAGCCCCAAGTATAAATAATTTCTCTTGAATATACAGTTCTCCCAACTACACCACTATGAAAGTATCCCATACCAGTAAAAAATGCTCTACATTCAGCAGTCGGTAAATAATAAACAAAATGAAACCATTATTCTGAGGTTTCCTTGGGATACCTATCATAAACTATATAGTCACATCGTCCCACTTTCACTCTAGAATGGGAAACGACTATAGTAAACTTCTTGGATATTTATGTCCCACCTTAAGCTGCTAATAGATGTAACATTATGTCATGAACCCTACTATATTCTTTTTCATTCCTAGACACTAAAACATTCATCCTAGGTCAAAGTAAATTTTGGCTACACTCGGATGTACCCCCCACTTTGAGGAATGATATTCCCAGGTCAAATATTCCTACATACTCATAGGAAAAACTATAATTTTCCTAACATAGAATATCTCATTATGATCAATGATCCAATCAAAATTGGACTCCCCACCATTAAGGATTTACCTCAAGGAAAAGAACATGGGATCCTCATATTGTCTATCTATATCCCAGATAAAGAGAATAGACTCTGGTGATATTAATATGAGACTCATTTGTTCCTGACTCTCTGGAACCACAATAAGAATATCATCCAGAAAAGTCACAATCTCCCACTCAACACTAGACTCATATACTTTTTGATTTTTATTTTTCTTACCTAATGTGTCAGCAACACTATTCCCCTTCTCGCCCATATATGCTAGATAAAAGTCGATTAAATGTATATAATAAACACATATCCACTTCCAAAAATTCAAATATCATTGTCAAAAGATGTACTTTATCTCTTGTGATTGTATAAACAATAAAATTTATTCCAAATAGATAATTACAACAACACTTTAAAGCATAAACAACTATATCCAAGTCGAGGTCATAAATGGGGTAGTTTCATTCATGAGACCTCAACTGCTGAGACTCATATGCCACAACATGATCTCCCTGCATAAACATTGCACCAAGTCGGATCCCAAAAGCATCACAAAACACTGTGTACTCATCACATGGCTGAACTAGGATAAATTTCAGTGCAATGTTCAAGAGCTTATTCAACTCCTGGAAGGAATTATCACTTGAATCTGTGCATTAAATCTTTATCCCTTTATTGGTCAAGAATCAAAGTGGTGTTTTGAATCAAGAAAATTCCTAGATGAATCTTTGATAATATCTAGCTAGCCTAAGAAATATTTTGATATCAAACATGTTATTATGATTCTCCTAAGAAACTAATTCCTAAACATCGTCTAGGTCTACATACACTCATTCCTTCGAGATAATACAACCCATGATGTGTACCAAATAAATCCATAATTGACTCTTAGCTAGATTGTTGTATAGCCAATGATATCTTAGTGTACTCAAGATTATTTAAAGATGGCGGGATTAATTTTCATGATTATTTGAGTACACCAAGAATTCATGAAAAAATAATACTAAAAAAATTATCTAAGGAAGGAAGATTTGGTTCGTCAAGGCCATAAATATTAGTGGTGCATTTTTTAACCAAAACACCATTACAATAAACTCATATAGTCCACATATGGTCTAGAAATCATTATTTGGTATTTTAGAAGTTCATAATCTCAACTGATGATACCCTGATCTCAATACATATTTGATAAAACACAATACCCCTTCAACTGGTCAAATAGATCATCAATACGTGGAAGAGGATACCTATTCTTCACAATCATCTAATTCAACTTCTGGTAATAAACACACCATCATAGAGTTCCATAATAATTCTTTGAAAACAATACTAGAGAACCCCAAGGTACATACTCAATCGGATAAATCCCTTATCCTAAAACACCTTCACCTAATTATTGAGTTCTTGAAGCTCTATGAGAGGCATTATATATAGTGGAATAGAAACTGGATCAGCACCAGACATGAGATAAACAATGTATTCCACATCTCTCTCAAGTTGTAGTCCTGAGAAGTCTAAAGGGAATACATCCAAAAACAGATCCACTATAGGTGGAAAGACATCTTGCATTACATCTACTTCATCCAGCAACAAAAAATAAACATGGACTATGAGCTCTCAGAGTTTCAAAGTAGTAGGCCCTGTTCGGCCTTCCAAGATATTCCACACTCCACAGTGAATATACTTGTCAACATTATGAGACATAAATGTCACTCTCCTACGGTAACAATCAACATGGTCTCAGTATGCTACTAACAAGTCCATACCCAAAATCAAATCCAATCCTAACATGTTGAGTAGGTAAATATCCCATAGAATAAAATACTACACAACCATGAGAGAACACACCTTTAATAAATAGATGTATCTCGAACGTACTCCCAACGGTGTGCCTATCGTCAACACCCCACTCACGAACTCCACCACTTGGTTCAAACCATTAAAATGTCTTACAGAAATAATGGAATAAGAGGCACCAATATCAAATAAGGAACTAGCTAATGTAGAAGGTATAAAATAGTACCTATTAATGTTGAGGGTACATCCTCACTATCAACTAGTGTAGGCTGAATGAAATTTAACTATCTTGCACCTCTTCCTAGTGATGCAGTCTGACTCCCTTGAGCTACACCACCCTGCTGATATGGGTTCTCTTTCACAGAAGCTCCACATCCAGTTCCTCTAGTGCCACAACCAATTGAACTCTAGCTTCCATCCTGATATTATTCAAAATATCCCCTTTCTCCATATTGGTTGTGTCTATATCCTCTATAACTACCTCATTTTAATGGGTACATATAAAAAATATATTAAGTAACCATATTTCTATTGGATCGAAACTCCAATTTTTTTGGGTAAAATGTTTACAAATGTCCTGCAACCTAATTAATTGGCGGAAAATAACATGGGTAAGATCCCATGTAACTGGTCCATCTGTATGAAAAATATTCCTTCCACTACTCTGGATAAAGTTATCAAAACAACACTTACTTCTCTTAGAATTTTCACCTCATTATTATCTAGCAGGAACCACCTTTCTTCTACAAGACACCTCTTTTAGGATCCCCTTAGTAATGGGTGCCTAGTGGAAAACATATGAAAACTTCCCTATATTAAAGATATTCCCATGTGACTTAATTTTACACTCAAGACCATCCTGAAATAATTTTTCTAAAGTATCCTCATCTGCTACCATCACTGGAGAAAATCACTCAAAATAAATAAAGCATCCAGTACAGTCTATAATAGACATACATCCCTAAGTAAATATTATGTACTCAGCTACTCTCTCCTTCTTATGGGTATTTTAATAAAAGTGATCCAAGAACTTATCCTGAAATTACTTCCACCCCAATGTCTCCAGTTATCCCTCCTGAGTTGTATGTCCCACCAACACTTCGCTTGAACATGAAACATATAAGAATCCAACATAACTCTCTTCTCTAAATGAGTCTCTAAGTGGTTTATTATAGTCTTGATGGACTCAATCTTGAACTATACTGCCTTAGGTACACCATCTCCAATAAACAACAGAGGGTGCTGCAACTAGAAATTCTGTGTCAGGTCATACACACTTCTCACAACATGCCTTGGTTCGCCTTCCATAAACTTTAAGAAATGAGAAAAATTTTCCTGAAACCACTCACAAACTTCCTCACCCAGGACATATAGTGCCTTAGGTTATACTACTTGAGGATCATCTCTCTCCATGTCCTTCAATTTTTCTCTCAACAAGAATCATCATAGAGGCATATTTATACAATTACAACCATATTACTTAGGATACATTTCACAAAATGAACTCAAATAAAAGAAACACAATATTACACAACAATCTATTTCCACTATCATCAGCATTGGGTAATAACTGAGGCACTATTATTGCCATTAACCATCGAACACCATGGTCCTAGTTAACAAGTGTAACCATATTCTCAATATTAACATTTCTCTTTAGACACCCATTTATTCACATTTTTCTTCATTTAAAATTTTCAAATTTAACATTAGGCACCATTTTCATTTCAATTTAAAAAAAATCAAAGAAAATATTTTCATGTTCGCAATTTACAAAAAAACATACTTTTTTGTGCATTCCTAAAATGATACATGTCATAATAATTCTAATTGCATAGAATGATTCATGCATACTCAACTCTCATTCTATAATAGGATATGAGTCAAATCTTAGAAAATATAATCTGCAATTATCACATCACACAACATTTTTGTCACTAAAGGTGAAATAATATTCATCTGTAAAAGAAAACAAAAATAATAACAATCCCACAAGGAGTACTTTGGTTCTACCCCATATATGGGTTAGATAACCCTATGTACGTGCTAATAAAAAAGGCCTGAATCATCAAATTCTCTTTTCTACCATTCCCAAATAGTAATAAAAAAGTAAATAAAATAATAATGTCTTCTGATACTACTTTGTAATATCTCAGTCCGGGTCACACACAATGATGCCCCAAGTTGGTCAGTTACATAAACTCAATCACACCTCCTTATACGCCAGAGGTTCCTAACTAGTAGTGTGGTTCTAATATCAATCATGGGGAGACAATACCCTATTTTATCAAAGTAATAAACCAGTGGAAATATATAAAAAATAATTACAAAATGATAATAAAACATGAACATAACAATACCAATATCACAAGATTACCAAAAGTAGAAATATAAAATCAAACAAATGTTGAAAATATTCCCTTCCAATGTATGTGTCAAGTGTCTAAAATGAAAACCCAATTTAAAGACATCAAAAACTCCCCCATGCAGGTCTTGAATCATTTCTATTTCCCTTATCCACGATCCATCCCAACTTAGCTATTTAACGTTGGTCCTTTTCCCTTATCATGTCCTCCAATCCTGAAATCTATTCAGGTACCGATCAGGCAGCCTGAGTAGGGTGTGATTAAAACCAATTAGGTCACCACCAATGGTGTCTAAAACAATATCCCATAAATAAAATTTTATGAATTTTTATAAATAAATAAGAACAATTCATATGTAAATAGTAATTACATTATCAATTGTTCTTTATTCAACCACATAAACCCCCGGGTTCCCGAGGACACCCAAACCTCAATACCTTCTTCAGCCCAAGATGGGTCTAAACCATGTCACATATTCAATTCACATTTCATTATCATACACAATATTTCATTATCCGTGTCATTTAAATTCATTATTATAGCCATTTGGAACCATAGTTTAGTGCCAATATTTTGGGGGTTGAATTCCATGTCTATCACCCCATTAGTATTTGGATCATTAGTCCCTATCTCACACTTCATGGGTATTTAGAGCATATTCCATGTCCCCTTCAATTTAGCATGCATGCTCTAGGTGTAAAACTCCTTGTCTATAACCCCATGAGTATTTGGAGAATTAGTCCATATTTCACACTTCATTTATTAATCATTCACACATATAAAAATACATCACATCATCGCATACATCATAATATCACACGTTTTCACATTATCACTTCAACCAAAATTAATCAACATTAATCATATAATCTCTATTAATCACTATAATCTTCCTTCAATTAATTCATAAATTAATTAATCAAAGACCATTAATTATTTAATTAATTAATTAATCACATCAATTTCCATTAATTAAATCAACATTTAATTACTCACATTTATCCCATTAATTGATTCAATAATTAATTAATCACAATAAATTATATTAATACTCCTTCAATTAATTCTTCAATTAATTATTCCAAAATTCAAAATCACATATATCAATAATTAATTCCACAATTAATTATTCCAAATCTAAAATCACATTATTAAATCACATCCCTAGTACTTTAATTAATTATTTTACCATATTAATTTATTTAATTTAGGGGTTTACTATTTAGAAATGTACCCAATATATTTTACAATTAAATACACATAATTTCATTCATAGACACAAGACTTGAATAATATACCACCTACCATGATTCATTGTTGAGAAAGTGCATAATGAAAGTCTCTAATTTTAGTGGATTAATGAGGTAGATTGAGATCTGGATCTAAAAAGTAAATTTTATATTGAAAAAAACAAGATCCCTTAATTATTAATATAGATACATAATTACTTGATCTAAAACCAACAACATATATATATCAAACCAAATACTCAAAAGAAAAACCTTAAACTAAGGAAATATATTGTGAAACAGAAAGGAAACTATAAGGGAAAGATCCTATTAATGAGAGGTGTATAGATATTCAATTTGGGCCTCAAATCACGAATAATAGAGATCATGGAGGGCTCCAAAATAGTGAGAGATACATTAGGGTCAAATAGGGGTTGATTTTGGATTAAAATGGCAACTCATGAAATTATTAAATGAATTTTAGGATTAATTTAATTATCGTTCATAGTTTTATACTCAAGGCACACAATTTCCCCTAACCATGTGCCCTTATTAGGGGGGACAAGATTAATCCTTTTAGGGAACATAGTTCGACAAACTTTACGCCAGAAATGCAAAACCTCTCTATTCAGGTCTTCATGTTTTTCATTGACAAGGAACAATATTATTGAAATCTATGCACCAACCATGAACTACCATCTTACACCCATTATTTTCTCAAATTTCTCCAAAAAATGTCTCAAGATATAGCCCAAAAAAATTAATCAATCAAATAGTAAAGGATACCTAAAATTAAGTGTGATACAACTCTAGAAAAGGTCGAGATCTTACACTCGATCACATAGGTTATAGTTCACTGACATCCATTAGGGTCTTAGAATCTCAACAAACATGGACACCCCATGTGGGAGCCACTTCCACCCTCACTAGGTCACTTGCAAAATATTATACAAATCCCTATATATCCCATGGGTCTATTCAATCATGCACCCCTACCTCGAGGTTTACTAGAGCTCATACACTCATGCTGACATGGTTAAAACATTTTAATTCACTTAGTTCATACCCTTAAATGGTTTTAAAAAAAATTGGTAACCTGTTAATAAAAATATATTAACTATTTGTGGATAAGAAAAAATGCATACATTTTTCAAGGACACCCACATTCATAGTATCACAAATTTTCCATCACCTGAGGATGATTCCACCATGCTCTGGTGGCATCATCCATGAACCATAATAGGTGAATACAAAAACTAAAGAGAAGGAATAAAGATAATTAATGATTTTTCCAGAGTTGAATACTCACCTTAAAATTATAGAATAATAACAAAAATTACACCGAAAAAGAAGGTGGACCAAAGGGGTAGAGGATGTGGTGGATGGGTTGATGTGCCAAAACAGAAGATAATGGAGGGGGATACAACCTAAAAATATAATAGATAAATTTGGTAAATTACACCAATTAAAAGTATCATTATCTACCGATTTCCCTAGAAATGGTTCTATGCCACTATCTATCCCGATAAAAAGCTAGTGGTCTTCTAGAAGTATGTTGTTGGAGTTAGACTTTTACAAACTAGTAACCCAGTAACCTTGTCCTTCATCTGATGCTCATCGGATTATCTTGGACACCTTCTAACCTCTATTCAATGTCCCAAACCACTTATTTGAGGTGTTTAATATCTAAAAAAATATTTTGAATCATGGATTAAAATACATCCCACAGACAGACTAAAAATTTAGATTCAATATGAAAATACAATCCACTATAAAATAGGATATTAAAATATCTCCACCATAAAACTTTTCATCCCCAAGAAGTATTGGTAGTATTCCAACCAAACATCCCAAACAATTTTGTTCATAAATTAAAATCCAAAATGGCATCATTTCATCCTTGATTTTCAAACTCTCATCCAGAGTGGAATCATAATATAGGGCACTCTACCCACCAAAACATGTGTCATCATTATAATTATATATCAAAAAAGAAATATGACACTTGATGATGACAATCTATTATACGACACCCTTGGTGTATCAATCCTTCTAATAATCCAACCCGTGGTGCTCCCCAGGTTAAGGATTAACTCATGAGACCATTTTCAAACTATGGCCCCTCCAAACTATTAAAATTTATAGCCAAAGCACGTTATCAATATTCAAATAACCCACTCAACATGGTTCCCAACATTTACACCTCAAAACAAATGATAATTTCATTTAAATGTAGATACAAATTCTCTTTATTAAATCAATGTTAAAATGGATGTGTTATCTCCATCCATAGACTAAACTCAGATATGTGTGATTCTCATTGAAAATCCCTAACTAACACTACAAAAATACCCATTGTTTACCAAATACGATATCTAATTTGGTCATGGATCACCACATCCAATTACACTTGAGAGTATAAGTAAAACATCCACTATATTACCAGCCTAAAAAACACCAAACTTCCCCTATCGATGTGTCACTTGAAACACCTGATCACCATGCCTTAACATATAGAGACATCATGTGATCATCCAAAGGAATACACTGAAGTATATAAAAGAATATTTGTCAAATTACTTGGTTGAATACTTAAGTGAATATAAATTTACATCATGCCACAAAGTGAGAACCAACATACTATCGTTCTTAAGAACACTCAAATAACCTGTAGATCATCAAAATCCCTATATTAATGTTCAGACTCAACCTTTTATCACATCTAAATTTATATCAAAAATTAACTTATGAATCCAAATGAATTCAGATCCATTTAATTGATAACATCAAAATTCCATAACTACCACCCAATTAATGGTCTCATATATCCATAACCCTTATTAGACGAGGGTTACACACCCATGATCTCTATGAAGATCACTACCATGGGAGAACATATCTCATAACTCCACTAATCTAAATTCATTTTCCTCATGACCCACTCTTCATTAGCTACAAAAAATAATGAGCGAACATGGATGTATTGAAAATGTATGAGTGTCAAAATGAGACATCATACCAGTACATATGCCTAGAACACAGATAAAACGTTTTCAAAATCCACTAATATTCATCTTAAGTGAGGGTTATGTTCTAAAATAGCCTATGGTGAACTCCCCACCATATTTCCTTCCTTATAATGATTACAAATAACAATAGCAGACTGATTCCAAATATCCCATGCATTTTGATTCTCTAGATCTATGCTCATCAACATGTCAATATCTGAATAGGATTAACTTATATGATCAAATATATAACTTCCCATGATGAAATTGCTATGTATCTTTTACCAGGGATGGTCATTTAAAATCTTCATCTAAAATTCTGGGTCACCATGCCTATATGCGCCACATCCAATTCCATCGGTCCTCGGCTCACACACAACCACAAAATTACGTATACATTAGAAGGAACCCCACTTAATACTTCAAACATACTTGAACTCTTAAATCTATAACAAGAATAAACTCTCAGACCACTCAATCACATTAAGGACTTGGGGTTTTCATATATTTATATTAAATCATTTTTATGAAAATTTATTACATTACAAAATCACACACTTGTATATCATAAAGGTATAGTAACTTTGGAGACATGGAAATATATAAAACTAGTTCATATGTAAGGACAGAGAACCAAGTATCATAGATTTGATGCCATAATTTATTACATTTCATAGATACAATATTAAAATCCCAAAGGATGGAACAATTTAACAGTTTTGGAAAACCAAATTAAATACAAGATATAAATTTTATATTGGGAATAAAAAATGAAAAATAATATATATATATATATATCTTAGCATAGTTTAAAACATTGTCAAAGTATCCCTCTTTATAAACTAGGAAAAGGAAGAAAGATAAGGGTGAGGTAAAATTCTCATTAAGTTTTAAGTATAATAGAATCTATCATGAATCAATAAAGAATAATCATCATGGAAAGATAAATGAATAAAACACATGATAATTAATAAATTACTTGATTGTAATGTGATATGAATAAAATATGATCAAATAATTCCATATAAATAATCATATGAGCTTGGAACTTAACCATGGATATCCCAACTAATCAAATAATCTAATGGAATAACAATAACGATGGAATGCATAATGTTGGAGGTCTAAACTGTACTGATATATTATCATGATAGTTAATGTCAGGATCTATCCTAAAGATAGATTATGTTTTTGGGTATAATCCCATATAATTTTTTTAATACACTTCACTAGACACTACTATCAAGATCTATCCTATAGATAGTTTGAAACCTCATGGAAATAAGCCAAAAGGGTTTATCAGCAATTTATTTCATCCCATGAGACTATTGATGCATTGAGGGGCTTGGATTAACTGATCCCAAACTCATTTTTCTTTTTTCCAAAAAATTAATCATATATTAAATAATAAATTTAATTCATAGACAACGTTCCTTATCAAGTATCCATATTGAGTAAAGGATAAAAAATTATCAATATTTCCCAATAAATGATATAACATTAATTGTAAACAAAAATTTTAAGAAAGGCATATGTTTTAAGAAACAATCACATACATAATAAAATAATAGGGATATTAAAATGATATATAATTTCTAATGACAAATTTTTATAAGAAATAATTTTTTTCAAGAGAAATTTAACAATCAAAAAATAAATTGAGACTATATGAAAACTTTTACCTCTTAATAATTTTCAAGTCAAAACCCCTTGGATTAGGTAATTCAATTTGAAAAATAAAATACCCTAAATTATGAGTTAATAATGATATTAAATTAATAATGGGTAGTAAATACACCATATTAATGTGAATTTGTTCATACTAACAAGTAAGTATTAATGGAATTTAAATTGAGACAAAATTCCTTACATTACAATACCTTTTGGATGAATAATATTTAACATTATGTATAGTGGTTTTAATAATGTTATTAACTTATATGATAACCATATTAATATTTATAATATCATATATGATCCATTGATAACATCTTATTACCTATTTGTTAATAATATTTCATTATTTTCATTGTTTTGGGTGTTAATTGCATTGTTTTTTTATTATGTTTTACTTGTTATTTTTATTTTATTTTACTTGGATTATGATTTAATTATCTTCATAATTAAAAACATGATTTAAATACCATATATATTTTTTATATATTTATTTAAATTAATCCATAGAATTTTTAATAGGAAATGAAATACACCGTTCATTGAGACGAAAGACCGTACGTAAGGATGAACATTGTTTCCATTTTCTTACCATATTAAAAGAAATAAAATTTAAGTGATATAAATATATATATTATCATAATAGTGTAAAATTATGTTATATAGATATCAAATACTTTTATAAATCCATCCTTAATATATTCCATGTAAAGCAGGAATGAGTCATATCGCCTTGAGGAGTTGGTAGTCCACACGTCCGTAAATGATGTTATCATATTCCAAAACAATAGAAATACTGAAGGTCTGTGTTATATAATAATTATAGAATGAAAATGAAATTATAAATATCATGAATAACATATATAAACTATAAATCCATAATTTTTCCCAGCCATTATATGTGGCAATGGAAGAATGTATGACATCAGTTTGCGAGGCAGTAGTTGGTCGTACACACGAACGATGATTGTGTATCCCATTTAATGTATGTTTGGGAATTTGTAGGTATTAAACATAAAATAAAAATGTATAAGTGTTATTATAATATTTAGTTCATTATATATGCAATATATATGAATAATTTAATGTGCGAGAAAAAATAAATCAAAACAAAAGTGCTCTTTGAAGAACGTTACCTCTTCTTCGAGTAACGCCTTTTGGTTTATACCAAAAGTCTTCCTTGGTTAAATTTATAACAAAATTGAGTCTTATAATTAGTTGAGGGAAGTTTGGAGTTTATTTATATTGGTTTTGGACAATCCAAAATTCTTTATTGGTGTAAATAAGTGAGAGGGGCGGGTGCCCTTTTGTAGTGGAGGAGGAGTGGCATTCTTGTCAATACCAAAAGGCAAAAACTATTGGGAGATCTACATTACATCATGTGCCTCCAATAATGTACCATATTTTAGAAATGTGGGATATTTTTGAAATATTTACATCCAATGGTTTGTGGAAACGTTTATAGGTCTTTTTTACCTTTATGATTAATGTTTAACCACTACGTACTCTAATTTTCACCTTAATCATTGTAATTAATTTTAATTACATTTAGTAATTTTTTTGGTCAAAAAATAATTTGAACATAAAAGAAATTTTTGATCATTCTGATTAAAAATATGGAATCAATTATTCTAAATTAAAATGATATATTTTTCAGAAATTAATTTAAAATTAATATTACCAAAAGGACAACAAGCGGGTTTTTAAAGCGAAAATGTTCAAAAGTTTATTCAGTTTTTATATCTAAATTCAATATAAAAAATATAAAATGAACTAAATTGGATTAATATATTTATAATTGATATAATTTTACCTATAAACTTATTTAAAATATAATTTTACTTTAAAAAGTATTTATATGAAAGGGTAATTTTCAAAAAAAAAATCAGTATTTTTCACTATTCATCAAAAACGAAAATTTTCAGAAAAATACAATAAAAACACCGTAAAATAATTTTGACACTATAATTTCAAAAATAAACTTTATTTTTTAAGAATATTTTTTTAAATGTGTCAAAATATATTTTTAAAACTAGTGCACAGTTAAAAGATGAAAAAATTGTCTTTTAGAAAAAATACAGTTTTTATGCGTAAAATTGGATTTGATCGTATCTTATACCTATAAAATCTATTTGATTCGAGAAAAAACATTTAATTGAATATATAAAATAAAAATTAAGTTATTTTAATTCATTAATAGTGATTAATATTATTTATTAAGATAAAATTCCTTGGTGGGAATAGAAATAGTCTTTAATTAAAACAAATTCTTTATATTCAATTGGTTTTTATTTTCATTTCTAATTAATTGGTAATCAAAGGATTCATTCTATAAAAATTTTAGAAACATATTTTCATAATTTAATTATTATTATTCATTCCCACCATTATAATTACTATGTGAAAATTATAATAATATTTTAATTATAATATTAATAGTATTCCGTAAAACTCTGTCTTGAGTGGAACACAAGCCATCAAATATATTCATTGTTAAGTGTAATGAAAGATCATGAAGAAACATATTATTTATTGATATAGAGGATGAATAAATATTTAATTAATTTAAATCAATACAATATATTAAATTTATTTAAAATATTCAACATATCATAAATTATTGGGATGTAATATTCAATTCAACGCTGGGTTTTGTGTGTCATTCATGCTATACAATTTTATGACATTAGAATATTGGGTTGTTAGATTATCCCAACCATAATTAAATTTCAGCCTCACAATTTTAACTTAATATCAGTAATCTAGGCTTTTATGTTTGAAAATTCCATCATAGAAAAACCCCCCATCCTATATGGGTTAATAAAATATCCCCTTAATAAGAGAGAAAGGGAGGTAAAAAAGATATCTAGAAGAATCAAATAACCAGGTTTATAGAGAGGTTAAAATTGGTGGGAAATAGAAACATAGACATGGAAAAGAAAACTAACACATAAATACTCATGATGAGTGATAAATAACATTTATCAAAAGAATTTTGGTGATCAAGAGATGGTTAATTACCACAAAACCATAAACATTAGGAGTGAAAAAAGTCATTATTATCATAAAAATTATTATTATAGGACAAATTTTTAATTTCAAGACCCTTTTACTAGAGTTTAGGAATTATTTAACTCTCAATGAATACTAGGAAATATAATTACTTCATATGTTTCTATTTCATAGGTATAATCTTATCCATTGTTTTATACTTGAAATATTTATACATGATCTCTTAACATAGGTTGAATCATGTGTTTAAGTAATACATAAATCTCTAAAACTTTTTCCAAATATCAAATAAAAAAAAACATCAACTATTAAGCTTATGTCCTTTACAAAATATTAAGATCTAAAACATTATAAGGTCGCTGAATTTTCATAATTAACTTTTCATTACTCCAAAAAACAGAAAGTAACTCTAAATCATCACGTACCAAATATATGGATACCTTTATCATGCATTCCATTGAAACATAGTTATATCTTCAATTAGAATAAAAAAATTATTTAAAACATGAATGATTCTTTTTAAAAAAATCAAAACATGCATTATTGGATATATTACTTAAATCCAAATTAATATTTGTAGACCCCATCAATGTTAACATAAACTAATTTTTAAATAAATCATTAATGAGTTCTAATGTATTAAGTCCTTATCTAATTTACATTATCTATATCTAACATATATTTATCCCAAAATCATTATATCAAAATGAGGAAAATATCAAGGTCTCTACATCATATGTTTTTAAATAAGGTCTACTTTTCTATTAATCATTTTTCATAGTATCAGTCAATAAATGATTTAAAATCCATTATGAAATATTACTGAATCAAAATATATACAAATTTCATTATTCTCATAATGATAATATCACCAATAAATTACATTTACAACATATTTTATGGATTCAAATACACCATAATATTAATCACTCCACTCTAGTTATATCAATAGAATAAGATTGACCATGACCCCTTAGCTTCTTATATGGTATATTCCCTTGATGCTTGAGGAATTTATTATCATAGTGCCCTATTTAACTATAGTTGAAATACTAAATAAGAGTATTTTCTTCCTTTTAATTTTTTCCTGGTGACCCCTTTCTCTACACTTATAAAAACCTCCCAATCCTTTCAATCATTTCCCAGGGTGATTCTTGCTACAGTTATCACATGTGGGAAAATCATTCTTTCCCTTTTTCTCTTTATCCATGATTTTTTGTCATCCTATTGTTCTCTTGATTAATATTGAATCCATAAGACATAGAGAACTATTTATATATCTTGATAGTACACAAAAGAATTTAATCATATGAAGAAAAATTTTGAGATACCAGAGCCCTTCAGAGACATTCCTAGAGCCCTTTAAAGAAATGGCCAATATTATATTCTGTATTTTGTATGAAATCTGTATACGACCATTATAACCTTGTAAAGGTAACTTAATAATCTAAAAATCATTATTTATCTTCTTTATTTAAACTAACAAATTTCTCTTCATCTTAGTTTTTTTCCCACATGGGAAATATTTATCATAAAATGTCTCCTTACAAGATTTCTATAATTCTATAACCCTAGAAGCATACAGTTTCTGCCTTAATTAACTACATTAGAATGATTACAAAGAAAAAATTGCAAATAATAAATAAATGTAGGATTATTTGTAATCAAAATACATAAATGTTACCCATATTACATTGGTAATATAAATAAACATAATACATAATAAAAACTAATAAACTGTATCCTTGAAAACTCATTCAGTGGTCTCTTCTTCATATCATGGGTAGGGAAAAAATAAGGGTGATCTTAAATGACCAATAAGGGTTATGTAAAATGGAAGATATAATGAATCAATAATAATATTAAACATGTAATGGAAGAAAAACTTAACACACATTCCCCAAAAATATCTAGATAGTTCATACTTTATTTGGAAGGGTAAATAATTGAAACACATGCTATTAAATTGATAAACTGAGATTTAAATTAATACATATATAATGTCAAAGAAAAAAATCTCATGGATAATAATAGTATCTGAATTATAAATAATGGAAATTATTATTTATTTGAGTCCGTGTTTCCCATGTATTTGGTAACCTTTCCATCAAGACATTTCACATGAAAATTTAACATACCATGTAGAATCCCATCTAATTTATCCTACCGGTTCATCTCATGAGACTAACGATGCATGAAGGGGATTAACTAAAATAATAACCAACCCATGTTCATTAACTCCAAAACATTACTTTTATATATATTAATCAATTTATTCCATAAAAAATGTTATGTATCAAATATCTCTATTGAGTAAAATATATAAATTTATCAATATTTCCCCGTATAAACGAATAACTCTCTAAGTTATAAGAATATGTAAAAGTGGAATAAGATTTAGGAAATATTCATATTAATCATAAAATATTTTTTATATTTCATATAAATTTAATTTTTAATGAATAATGATTATAAGAAAGTGATTATTTCAAGAGAACGTTAACATTAACAAAATAAAGTGATATTGCAAAGATAACTTTTACCACTTGGTAATTTCTATGTCAAAACCACATGGGTGAGATAGATAAAATTTAAAATTAACATAACCTGAATAATAAATTATTCATGATATTAAATGTCCATGTTTCAATGTATTGGTGAATAATAACAACTAAGTCTCAATAGAATGTAAATTGACATGAAATCCCTTACCATACTCTCCCTTTTTAGTTGAACATGCATTAACCTACTATATAATGGTTTTAATAAAATTATTAAATTATTATAGAACCATATTAATATTTATTATGTCATATATTATTCTTTTATAACATATTATTCCCAATTCATTAATAATATTTCATTATTTTCTCTATTTCAGGTGTTAATTGTCGTATTTTTTAAGTATGTTTGGAGTTCTTATTTTTTTCCTATTACTTTGATCATGTCTTAATAATCCAAATAATTTATAAAATAATATAAATATCATATATAATCACTATATATATATTTATACTAATCCATAAAAGTCAATTATGAGAAAATTAAATGCCCTATTCATGGATATGGTAAGTTGTACGTACGCATGAACGATGCTTCCATTTTATTGTAACGTTAAAAGAAAGAAATGTAAATTATATGAATTTATATTAGTATTACAGAATAATATTTATTTCATTTATATCACATATATTTATTAAATAAATCTATAATTCATTCCATGTAATATGTGAATGAATCACATCGCTTTGAGGAGGCGATAGTCCACACGTCCACAAACGATGTTATCATTTTCCCACAAAATGGAAAGCATGAAGGTGTGTGTTATGTAATAAGTAAATAAGAGTAAATAAATTATAAATATATTATATATCATATGTATCATATATAAATAATAAATAAATCATTATTCACAACCTTGAAAGGAGGAAATGGATGAACGAATGACATCGATTCTCGGTCTGGTAGTTTTCCGTACACATGAATTATGATTGTGTATACCATTTGATGGAAGTGTTTGTAGATGTAGATAAAATCATTAATATAAGAAAATATAATTATATTCATTATATTGAGGATATTATATAAACAACATATAAGAATAATTTAAGGAGAAACGTTACCTCTCCTTCAGGTAACAGCTTTTGGTTTATTCCAAAATCCTTCCTTGGTTTTCTTTATGACCAAATATAATCTTATTAGACTAGAGGAATGATTTTGGGATTTTATTTTATCATATTTTTGACGATTAAAATGACTTGATATGTGTGAATAAGTTAGGGGGTGAGTGGCCATTTATAGTAGAGGAGGAGTGGAAGTCTTATAAATAAAAAAATATAAACACTATTAAGAGGTATACTTTTGATAATGTTCCTCAAATAATGAAACATATTCTATAAAATGGAGTAGATGGTGTAAATATGTCCATAATATAGTTTTTGGATAGGTTTCTAGGTCATTTGTCCCCATAATAATAAACATTAACCACTATGTAAACTCATTTTCACCTTAATAGCTAAAATTAATTTTAATTTATTTCACTAATATTTTTTGTGAAATTTTTTTTAACTTACCCAAAATTATAAATTATTATTTTTAAAAACACAAAATCAATTTTTACAAATACAAATCAAAAAAATCACATAAATTAATTTTAAATTAACCCTGTAAAAGTGATGAGAAAGCGGGGGTTTAATGTGAAAATGTCTAAATGTTTGAAATGTTTTTATTTCTAAATTCAATATAAAATTAATCACAATGGACTAAATTAGTTTAATATGTTTCAATTTGATGTAATTAAAATTTTAAAACAATAAAATAATATAATTTAACATTAAAAATTATATAAATGAATGTCGTTTTTCAATTAAAATTCAATATTTTCCACCATTCATCAAAAAATGAAACTTCTCAGAAAAATACCAACAATTCACCCTAAAATATATTTGACATTATGATTTCATGAATTGTGTTTTTTTTCTAATAAATTTATTAATGTTTCAAAATTAACTTTTAAAATAGGTTCACCATTAAAAGGTGGAAAAATTACCTTTATATAAATACATCTTTTTATGGGTAGAATTTGATTTCTTCTTATCTTATGTCAATAACATATATTGGATGAATGTAAAAAATATATTATTGAATATATAATATAAATATTTCGATAGTATCATTCACTTATTGTAATTAATTTAATTTATTAAGATAAAAGGCCACTGAGAGTATAAAAATAGTTTTTATAGAAAACTTTCCTTTATATTAAATTGGTTTTTTATTAATTTATAATTAATTGGTAATCATTTAATTAAACCATATATTTTTATAATTAGGTAACTCATGTCCATATCCTCCAATTTAATAGATATCCTTTACCATATTATATTATATAATAATATTTTAATAATATATTAATGTTTGGTAAAACTCGGTCTTCCGTGTATCACAAGCTATCAAGCATAGTCATTCTTATTGTAACGAAAGCTAACTCAGGTTTTTTTCCATTTAAATTTATATAATAGATTAAATTTAATTGAAATATTAAATATTTCATAATTTCTCTGGACTTTATATTGATTTCTACAATTACTGTTGCGTTTCATACAGACCATCGAATACAATGTTCTTAATTTGAAATTTCAAGGTCTTACATTCTACCCACCTTAATTAAGTTGCATCATTTGAATTTAATCATGATATCAGTAATATAGGGTTTGATATTGTAAAATACTATTTTTGGAAAACCATCATCATAATTAGTGTTTATAATGCATCCTTTTAAAAATGGGGAAGGGAAATGTGAAGGTCTTCACAAAACTGGGTGATAAAATAATAGAACATTAGTAAAAACATGGAAATGGAAGAGAAATATTAATATCAAGTTATAATGAAGAGTGATAGAGAAATTTGATTCCATGAATTTGGGTGATCGAGGGAAGGCTACCGACCACAAGGCCATAAACTACATAGTTATTAAAAAATATAATTGAAATCATTAAAATGATGATAATAGGACAACATTTTTGTTTCATGACCCTTTTTCCTAGAATTTATGAATTATTTCACTCTCTAAGAATATAATTAAATATATTTTGTATTTAATAAACACAATATTATCATTTTTTTGGAACTTTATCTATTTCCACTTCATATATTATAGCATGATGCATCATATATTGATGTATTAAAATAATATCTAAAACAACATCAAAAGTTGAACATAAACCATTTCATAAATGGTCATCCTTATGAACCTTCCAAATATTATGATACCAATATTTTGAATCAATTCTAAGGTATTTATTAGTATCTAATTTACTTTATCTCTATCGATCATATTTTTATCCAATCATCGTCATCTTAATATCATGAACATATTAAGGTTTATATTTCCTTCATCCATCTGTTTTCTAAAATATTAAACTTTCTAATGAATCATGTTTCTTATTTCCATTCAACATATGGTCTAAAGTAATTGATGATATATTAATAAAGTAAAATAATTATATATTTCATAATTATTATGATGAGAACATCATCACTAACATACTTTTACAACATATTTCGTAGATCCAAATATATAAGTAGGATAATCATTCCAATTAGGTTGTATCAATAACATATGCTTGACCTTGATCCCATAGATTCTTTTGAGGTATACTCCCAGGACGCTTAAGGAAATATTTTTCATAGTTCCCCATATTCTTGTTGTTGTAACACTGAGTAGCAGTGCTTTACTTCTACTCCTTTAATTCTTTAACATGATGACCCTTTATCCACACTTATAAAAAATTCCCATTCCTTTCACAAATTTCCTAAGTCAATTCTTTCTATATTTCTCACATGATAAAAATTTCATCATCTTCCTCTTTGACACATTCTCTTTATCATGGTGTTTATATGACCTATTCCTATCTTTCTTCCCCTTTAATATATTGATCCTAGAAAATTCATTCTCCACATTTATGTAACATAAAAATATTTCACCATATGATGATATTTTTTTGGGAGACCAGTTCCCTTAAAATAATCGGATTACTCCCTTCAAATAAGTGGTCAACTTTACACTACATTTTTCATATGAAATCTATGACATAATTTGATAACCTTATAAAGATATCAATATTATCTATGATTAATTTTTATTAATTTTTATTTAAGCTAATAAACATTCTATTCATCTCAATTTTTTTCTCAAGAGGTAAATATTTATGGAATAAAGTATCCTTAAAATATTTTCATTTCTCAAGTTATATTTCTTTTAACTTATGATTATTCTAGATTAACAACCAAATTTTTTTATCATATCCATTTAGAAAATACACTTCATGTTTATAATTTTCCTTTTCACCACATCCTTTGGCCATAAATATCTCTTCTCTAGACATAATACATTAATCTACTTCCATTGGATAAGAATTCCTACTAAATGATGGCGGATGTGTTGCATGTAGTGATCCAACATAGGATATTCTCATAATGGAAAAGGTTTCTACATCCAGGTAAGATTATGTGTCATAATCTGATTATGTTGTCTTAATATGTCCATAAACATCTAAGTTACAATAGCATCTATATCAAGTTTCTCATTAGGGAAACATCTATATTGGGCATGAGTATTGATACTATTTATCCTTCCATGTTCCATTTATAAACAATGGAATACACTAGATTAGATCATAACATTATGTAACATAATTTTTATTCCCAGAACATGTGAAATAATTATCATAAATTGAGAAATTTATTCACAACTAAAATCATAATCATTAACATGGTTTATTTTGGATGACCATGTATACTTATCCATAAATTATCACATATGTGTATGTTCTATAATCTATGTTTTCCTAAATCTTGCTTCCAGTGTTTTTACTAAACATCCTCGGATACCAATTGTAATACCTCAACCCTCAAATCCTAGAGTCGGGGCCCTACATTATTACATTGCCATGATTACAAAGGCTTAAATCCCAAAGGATTGATCTGTTTAGTAGTTTTAGAAAACTCGATACATACATGTTACCCATTTTACATTAGGAATAAAAATTAAAAAATAATAGATAACAAAATCTAATAAACTACATCATTGAATAATCATTCAAAGATATCTTCTTAATAGCCTAGGGTAAGGAAACAAAATAAGGATGAACTAGAATTTTCATTAAGGGTTCAATACAATAGAAGATATCATTAATCAATAATCATGATCATCTTTTAAATGTTGATAGATGAACACAAAATCCACAAAAATATATTGATAATGAATAATCAATATGGTATGGTAAACAACAGAAACACGTTCAATTAAATCAACAAAGATAGAATGAAATGCATCCATAAATAATTTCAATGAATAAATATCATGAATGATAATAATATCAAAATTCTAAAAAAATTCTTAATTATGGGATTCCATATTTCTCAGGTACATGGTAGCATTAACATCAAGAGCATTCATAAGATGGTTTAGCATACTGGGTAGAAACTCATCTGATTTGGCTAACTAATTTGTCTCATGAGACTGAAGATGCATTGACGTGATTACTTTAAATGACCCCAAATTTGTGTATTGAATGTCCAAAACATTACTTATATATTTAATAATAAATTTAATTCATAAAAAATGTACCTTATCAAATATCCTTATTAAGTAAAAGATACATATTTAATAATATTTCCTTAGTTAATCAAATAACTCTTAATGTAAACACCATATGTAAAAAACGAATATAGTTTAGGAAATAATCATATAAATCATACAAGAATGTTTATATTTAATAATAATGTATTTTTCAATTATAAATTATTACAATAAAGTGAATATTTTAAAATAATGTTAACAATCAAAAAAGAAAGTGATATTGCAAAGATAACACTTACCACATGGTAATTTTCATTTCACAACCCCATGGGTGTGACAATTCTAATTGAAAATTCAAAATACCATGAATAAGAAATTATTAATGATATTATATGTAAAATTTTAAGTATATACACCACATAGAAGTTAATTGGTGCATAATAATAAATAAGTATCAGTGGAATGTAAAGTGAGATGAAATCCCTTACCTTACACTCCCTTTTTGGATAAATGTGAATTAATATAAAATATAATAATTTTCATAATGTTATAACATATTATATAACTATATTAATATTTATGACGTTATATAAGACTCTTTTATAATATCTTATTACCCATTCATTAGTAATCATTCATTATTTTATTCATTTTGGGTGCTAATTATCTTATTTTTCATTTATGTTTTGACTTTTTATTTTTGTTCAAATTATTTTGAACATGTTCTAATAATATACATAACTTATACCTTTATATGAATATCATATATGTCCATTATATATTTATTTAGATCAATCTATAAAATTTGGTGATCAAAAAATGAAGTGCACCGTTCATGGAGACGATAGGTCGTACGTACACTTGAATAATGCTTCCTTTTTCTTGTCATACTAAAAGGAAAAGAGTAAATGATATATATTTATATTATTATTAAAGTATTATATTTATTTCATATATATCACATATGTTTATTAAATCCATTATTAATATATTTCTTGTAAAGTGTGAACGAATCACATAGCTTTGAGGAGGCGGGAGTCCACACGTCCACAAACGATTTTATTGTATTCCCATAAAATGGAAAGAATGAAAGAATGTTGTTTCCAATGCCTTCACTAGGGAACATGCTTTTTTTTTGTTATTCGGGTGATGAAGAGCATCTGTATTTCCCCACATTCCTACGTTTCCAAGGCGGGTGACATCCATCGCTTATTTATGGATATTTTCTCCTTGATCAAAATGAGATAATGGGTTGTTGGTTCCTCCTTCCATGGATTCCTCATCAAAACTTGTTACCTTTTCTGGGTCTCCCTCATATATTAAGAAGTTTTTCGTGAAACTTTTCCTGGTTCCATATCATTTCGGACGCTGGTTAATTACATTGATTCTGTCCGGACAATCCATGGGGTCCGGTTAGGGCAGAAACCTTCTGTCGGGGGAGTAGTCATGTTGGAAATCACTAGCGTTTCTGGTTGTTGGAACATTGGTGTGTTTGGGTTTCTTCCCCAAATTATAGGGCTTCACGAGGTAGCAGAATCCCGAGACATCCCACATCAAATGTGGGGAATTATATTCCATTGGCAGGACTTTGAGGTTTTCCTCAGCTTCCAATGTTTAACACAGGATATGCTGTGAGTTTAACGTCTAGTGGAGATGGATTAGACTGATCGGAACACTGACTGGAGTGGATCAAATGGGTTCAACCACTTGAGGAAACACTGATACGAGGACTAATGCATTGTTAGTTACCCGATTACTACTAGGAGCAGTGAGAAATTGGGTGACATGATCTCCGTGAGATGTGGCAGCCCGGGTATGAATAATGATTAATGATAGAGAGTTGAATGAATTAGAGGGGGAATTTGATAGAACCAACATGAGGATGACGATGATATTATTCTTTATCCTAGAAGATACTTCCTACGTATCATCGTTGTATGCAATCAATTTCTATGTAGTTCGATGAAGCGACAAGACACCTAAGGAGGTAACTAGTGAGAATGGATGCATGGATGGCACCCAGATGAAGTGGAACCTCCGGGTTGGGGCATGACCTTCAAAAGAGATAGAGGCTCAAGGGAGAGACCAGGTTGAGATGGATATAATGTTCTTGAACCTTAGGGAGGCTTCCTACGTATCCCCTTGGTAGGGAATCAATGTATTCATAGTTTTAGATGGGTGCATGGAATCTGGGTGTGCGCAGAGGATAGCGACCCGACGACATACTAGGGATTTCTCATGATTAGCTGCCCGGGTTGGTCTAAAACCACTGGGATGGGCCAAGGATGTGGGTCCCAACAAAGAGATGATAACAGCTTAAAATCAATTGCAGAGTAGAATGTATTACCGTTGGATAGGGATTATAACGACTTACTACAAATTGTGGTTGACAACGGTTTACCATCAATTGGGGTACAATGGAATACCACCAATTGGGGATCCAACAGCTTACCACTGGATTGGTTTGATGACGACTTACCACTAGTCAGGGAACACAAAAGCTAACCGCTTGTCAAGGAACACAATGTTTTACCGCTGGTTGTTGTTGGACCTCAGGGAGGCTTCCTACGTACCTTGCCTTTGAGACAAGGAACAAAGACCATGTAGTTTGTACGGTTATAGTTTAACGCCCTGTGGGGAAAAAAGGGGTGTGCAGTTTAACGTCATACAGGACGAGGGTGGACTGATGTAGAGTAGTTAGGACCAATTGGTGTTGGGATTGACCCTCTGAAAGGCTTCTTACATACCTATAATTGGCAAGGATCAAAGTCCACATAGTTTGGGAAATGGTGTTGGTGAACTAACGTGAAATGGTCGAGACAAATGGTTGTTGGGATTGAACCTCATGGAGGCTTCAAAAAAACCTTGCCTTGGCAAGGATCATAGTCCACGTAGTTCGGGAGGTTTGGGGTTTACACTCTAGGGTGGCCCAAAGAGGATTCCATGGTCAATGCTTACTCTAATCCCATGTGATTCATGCTCGGTGTGGGAATCAAGAGGTATCAAAGACCTGACAATCACATTGCAAAAGGTGTGTGTTTGGGAAGTGGAGTGGGACTTAGACATTGTTAGTCCCCCAAAAAGGAATAGAGGCTTATGCATGGTTAGTGGCCTAGGGAGATGGAAATTGGGACTTACTCCAGGATGGAGGTTTGGGTAGTGATAAAGCCCAACGAAAGAGGGATTTGTCCTAGAAGAGAGGAGGGTTCTAGTTCCCATCCCACCCTCTAGTCCTTGGCACTAAATAAGATAGGAGGGGAAGCAGGGACACAAACTCCTACAAGAAAGGCTAGGGGCTTACACCGAGGTGGTTTCCATTCCCCATGGCTAGGCACCACTCTAGCAAAGAGGATCTCATTCCATGTGAGGAAGAGCTCACTCCTGTGGAGATGAGTAGGCATAGATAATGTTCGAGTTAGGGAACCCCACACAAGATGCATGGGGAGAGGTCCTAGTTGAACATCATGTGTTGAGGATGATGGTGCTCCTCATTTTTACATCATGTAACTTGGATGAGGTGGGTGCACTCTGCGCCCCTAGGACATACATAACTAATACCAATCCTCCCTTGGGTAAGGGAAGGCATCAGCAATGTCCTAGTGAGGGGGTGTCATGGAGTGATCCATTAAAGGTCTCACATTAGTGTGGCTATGAAAAGAAGCAATATCTGTTAGTGTGTCTATGCGAAGAAGCATGATGTGAAGCAATGAAACCTGAATCTCTCTAAAAGGAATATCAAATCACATTGTGAGAACCTGGAGGGTCACACGGGAAAAGGGGTTGTGGAGGAAATGGGTTCATAGGAGGAAGCCTCATGAAGCTCTAGTGATCCATGTAGTGGAAGGGCTTCACAAAGGGGTATGATTTACAATGTGAAATGGAATATCCTAGGAACAGATAATAGGTTCATATGGAAGGTGCTTCACGAAGTAGAAGGGATTTCATGGATTAGGGTTTCGTGAAGCAAGAGTTTCATGCGAGGCATAGCACTATGAAGTTGTGTGCTTCGCGAAGCATAGTAACCCTACTTTGGCATGTGGGTTACATGGGAATGGAGGGTACTTCATGAAGTATAAGTGCTCCATGAATACCTGAGTCCCCTTGGGGATCCCCTTCCTTTGCGGAGGCTCGTGGGCTCCACTAAGGGCATCCCTTATTAAAGAGGGTTTGAATTTATGCAAAGGGAATGGCACATCATGATGATAATGTACTTTGAAGAGCTTGTGATTCATAGAGAAGAAATTGATTCATGATTGGAGAGATAAGAAGGCTAAAGGTCAGAGGATCTTCCCTTTGTGATCGGGGGGATACTATTATTTATAGGCACGTGGTGCCGGGAAGAAGAGCTAGCTTGGCGTAGAGCTACATAACACTTTTTCATAACCGTGGAGCATCCCACCTCCTTACTCCACAGAGTCTTCTCAGACGTCAAATAGTACCGCAGATCCTCTCACATCCTTTCTCTGTAGTGGCATCTCAAACATCAAATCCGATCGCGGAGCCTCATGACTCCTTGCTCCACAGCGACATCACTAACATAAAATCCGATCATGGAGCCTCCCACCTCCTCGCACTGTAGCGTATTCGCAAATTTCAAATCTGATCGCGGAGCCTCCCGCATTCTTTCTTCGTAGTGGCTTCACAAAGGGGGTAGATTTACACCAGCCGTGGTGCTACGGATCTACATGAACAAGCTTCACGAGGCATCCCCTAATGTGTTGTGTTTTCTATTCATCTTCCATAATTTTGGTGCCAACAAATTTCCCCCATAGACTTAGATCCGAGAGGAAAATGAGGGTCATTGTTTGAGGGTTAATCACCCAAACTCCTTTGGTCAATCGTGAAGAAGTCTGGAAAAGGAGGCTAACAAGGCGGATAGGTGACGCACGAGCTGAGAGTGCCACAGAGCTCGCCGCGGTCGGGCGTGCCGCGAAGCACAAGGGGTCCTCACCTATAAATAGGGGAGTTCGACCTCTCTTATTTACTTTCTCACCTCTGTGTTTTTTATTTTAGTGCTCTTGATTCGTGATACTCCACATACTCTGTGATAGCTCTCTATGAATTTGGATTTCCGCTTCGCGGTGTAGAGTGAGTCTTCGACTCCGCAAAGGTGCGATCTATGTCTTGCTCCTGAAGGTCGGGGCAGGGATCTGTGATTTCTTCGTTGGGACCAATCTCTATGAACGTGACTCATAATTGGGCTTCGATAATGAGATCTACAAAAGATCTTTGCGAACTAGTACTAAAACGTCAAAATTTCAAAAACTAAACGGTTCACCAAGAAGCTGCTAGGGAGGTCCTTGCAGATGCTTCCTAGAGGGAGGAAATGGTGGATAGCTCAGGTATATGGGAGTTTTTACAAATCCATTATAAATGTAATTTTCTGGTAGAGCTACTGTTAGAGAGTCAAAAAGACTGTCTGATGTGTAGGAGGATGCCTCTGTATGGTTTTGGCCGAATGGATGATGTCTTCATCCCTGAAGTGAGTAGGTACAAGCCAACTTACTCATTCAAGATCACTTCGTGCCAGCGCCAATGGTTTAGGATGGATGACTAACATGCCGAGGAGAACATGACACCTGTCGAAACTAACTGTCTATAAAATCAGGTGAATAATGTTGACAAGAAGGAACTGCAGTTAGAGACAACTCCCCCGCTGTATCATACTATTCTGAAGGTAGCCCTAGGGAACTCAGAGAAGGGGTGGACCGATGAGTGGGATCAATGCTAGGGAAAAAAATTCATGGATTATAGGGCCTTGGCCTACTGGGTAGGTTCCTCGTGCGAAGAATTTAGAGTATAGTTGAGGTGAGTGGGCTGATATGAGGTTTCTTTGGCCTCCCAATTCCATATCTATCAGCCGAAGCACCTGATGGAGGAGTTGCTGAGCAGGTGGTCGTCGAGGACCAATACCTTCCATTTTCACCATAGAGAGGTCGGCATCAGCCTATGGGATCTTCACCATATTTAGGGGGTCCTAATACTTAGGGAAATGTATGATGAGTTCCTCCATGTTGTGGGTGTGTGGGAAGATCCGGAGTAGATTCCACCGCTGGTGATATCATTTATAGATCTGGTGTAACACCCCGACCCCTCTAGGCTGGATCCAGTGCATTACATGTGATATTGGCATGGTTAGAAGGAATTAAAATCCCGAAGAACGATCAGTTTAGTATTCCGGAAGAATCTAGATACATATATGTTACTCAAATTACATTGGAATAGTTTAAAAATTACAATACATAACAAAAACTAAAAACAGCATCCCCATGAACTCAATAAAATATCTTCTATTCATCACCTGCTGAAGGGAGACAATGAAAGGGGTGAGCTCAAATGCTCAGTAAGGGTTAAAAATAGCGGTAGAATGAGTTCAATAATAATTGAATCACAAATAATCTGAGATAATCAATATCGAATAATTCATAAATGAATAACTAATGCCATTAATAACCAAAAATGAAATTACATCCATAGATTTTGTTATAGTGAAAATCTCATGGATAATAATAATAACTGATAATGAATAAAGAGAATGATTATTAATTAGACGACATGTATCTGGCACATGAAACCATAATACGGTAAAAACGGTTTAGCACTATGGGTAGAAACCCGTCTGATTTTTGGAAACAAACTTGAAGGGTATGTCGTGAAACTGTTCTGTCTCATGCGACCTACCGATCTATTGAGGGGATATAGCGGGCCCCACCCGCCACTACATGTCCAAATATTTCATTATACATTGATTCAATACAAGATCAATATTCCCTTTCAATATCCATATAGATTAGAGTATACAGATTCATCAATATTACCATAATTAAAATATCTTTCCAAAACACCGTATGTAAAATGGTATACGGTTTAGATAACAAACATATCCATGAAATGAGATTATGGATATTTAATATAGATATAATTTAAATTGAAAATTAATCACAAATGGGCAGTATGTACACCACATAAGGATTATTAGGTGCACAATACAATGTTAGTCACAACAAAAAGGTAGTAGAGACAAAGTCTCTTACCACAATGTAATCAGTCGAATCAAAGGACCAAAACATAATGAACATAAATTGAATCATTGAATAACATGAATATAAAGATAATCATGTTATTATATATCAAATTGAAGCACACATATACCACATACAATAAATAAGTGTTGAACAATGAAAATCTCACAGAAATGAAAGTGAGATGAGAAACCCCTTACCTTTTGCTCTAGTGTGTTCTTGATTGTTCTTAATGACCTGAATAATCAAATTTAAATTCATTAATTAATAATTAAAATCCTAATAAATATGTAATTGATATGATATAACCTTATTATGTTCATTAATGGCCTTTTTATGGGTTTAAGAGATTAAATCTTATTGTTTTGGAAGTATTTTCTTACTTGGTTTCATGATTTGTTTACTTGTATTCATGAATGGAAGTTGGTTTGAAATATTGTTAAAAATACAGAATTGTTAATATACATTATTATTGACATTATAGATATATAAATGTTCTTATAATGATTCTGGTTATATACCTTGAGGATGGCTCATTCGATGAGTTAAAAATAAACGCCTGAATTTGGCTTGGCAGTTTTGTGCTCAATAAACTTGTTTCGTTTTATTCTTCCATATTATGTGTGTATAAAGCTTCCATAACATTAATAACGATAAAATAAATATTTTATGACATGGTTAAAAAATAAATATGGTTTCATGACCAGCAATGACAGAATTATTGAAGAAAAAAACATCGTCGTCCATGAATGTTATAAATTGGAACCTCATGGATGTTGATTTTGTTTATTAAAATAAAAGGGAGGGAGTAAGAATATTGATGATGTTTCTTCCATTAACATGATATAAATATAGTATGTATATTCTCTTGGAGTTATAATGATCATTTGGACAAAGGAGGTGAGGAGAGGATAACAAATGAATATAAATTCAAATGAAACTAAAAGAAATAGAAAGGTGTTTTACCTCTTGAAACGACTTCCTCAAGAACCTCCTTAAGGGAAGGGATTTTGGTCTTTTGGCAAGACTAAGAGCTTCGTGGTCTTGGGGAGTTACTAGGTAAGGGTAATTGAGCAGAACATTGAGGATCTTCAAGGCTTAGAGAAGTTAAGAGAAGAGGTAGTGGGGGGGGGGGTTATAGTGGACGAGAGTGGTAAATTTTGAATATTTAATTTCATTATTTTATTATTTCCATCAAGACAACCAATAGTATTGTTTCATGTGACCCCTAATAGTAATAAGATCATGTGTGTTCGAATAAAGTGGTCTTACAACACTTATTATGTCCTAAATAGTGAATTTAACTGATAAATTGAATATACAGTATTTTATTGTATTTCACTATTCATCAAAAATTCAAGAATTTCAGAAAAATAGCAAAAATTCACCCCTACCATTTTCCGAAGTGTATAATTTCAAAGTGAAATCCATTTTTCAAGAATAATTTTCTAAATATTGTTAATTTAATTTTTAAATAAGGTCATAGTTAATTTGAAAAATAACAATCTTGAAGTGCAGTTAGTTTTATGTGACATTGAAAAATTAATTAAGATCCCATTATCATATTTCCTTAATAAAATAAAATAATATCATTATTTACTATTCAAGGGTCATATTACTATTCATATTACGATTCATAAGGGTATGTTACTATTCACCAAAAATCAAGTTTGTTCTATCAGACTCCATATGACTTACTTAACACAACTCTAGATGACCATTTCAAGTAATTAAAAACATAGAAGAGGAAAAATTTCATTCTATAATTATTTTCAAAACCTTGGGGTTTTACATTCTACCCTCCTTACAAAACTTTCATTCTTGGAATTCACAGAATATTACCTAAAAATATTCGGGTATGTCTTTAACGTAAGCTCATCAGGCTCCCATGTTGCTTCCTCCATCTTATGGTTCCTCCATAGAACCTTCACCAGACGAGTCGTCCGATTTCTCAATACTTTTTCTCCAGTATCAAGAATCTTGATAGGATCTTCACAGTAAGATAGATTGGGCTCAAGCTCAACTTTTTCATAAGTGTGTACATGTGTTGGGTCTGGCATGTAATTTCTTAACATTGACACGTGGAACACATTGTGAACCTTGGAGAGACTTTGCGGCACTACCAAATGGTAAGCTACGACTCCAATTCGGTCCAGAATTTCAAAAGGTCTGATGTACCTGAGACTTAATTTCCCCTTCTTACCAAATCTTATAATACCCTTCCATGGAGATACCTTTAAGAAAATGTGATCACCTTCTTGAAATTCCAAATCCTTCCTTCAATTATCTGCATAGCTCTTTTGCCTCCTTTGAGCTATTCTGATATGGTTCTAGATAATCTTCACATTTTCCATTGTTTCTTCAACAAGTTCTGGGCCCACAGGCTTTCTTTCACCAACATCATCCCAGCAAGTTGGTTTATGACATCGCCTCCCATATAAGGCTTTATAGGGTGCCATCTGTATACTTGAATGGAAGCTATTTTTGTAGTAAAATTCTACGAGAGGTAAATACTGATCCCACATGCCTTGAAAATCAAGTGAACAATACCTCAACATGTCTTCCAATGTTTGAATTGTCCGTTCTGATTGTCTATCAGATTGTGGGTGGTAGGGAGTGCTCAAACAAAGATTGTTATCTAGGGCCTTCTATAGACTTTTCAAGAATCTTTATGTAAAACGTGGATCACGATAAAAAACAATTGATAGGGGAACTCCATGAAGTCTCAAAACTTCATTAGTATATATTCTTTCTAGACGTTCAAGTGGTAGATCTTCTCTTATAAAAAAAATGTGCTGACTTGGTAAGACGATCAACAATGACCCATGTTGCATCATTCCTTCTAGGAGTTTTGGTAGTCCCATGAAAAAGTCCTTCATGATATTATCCCATTTCCACTCAGGTATGGGAAGAGGTTGCAATACTCCTCCAGGCTGTTGCCTTACAGCTTTCACTTTTGGAAAAACCATACATCTTCACACAAAATCAGAAATCTCCTTCTTCAGGTTGTCCCACCAAAAATGTTCCTTCAAATATCTATAAATCTTAGTGCTTCCAGGTTGTATAGAGAAATTTGAACTTTTAGCATCATCCAACAATTCCCTTTTTAGATCAGGTACATTGGGAACACAAAGTCTCTTCCCGAATTTCAAAATTCCATCTTCATATACGAAGTCATTCAATCTCCCATCATTCACAACTTTAATCTTCTTATGAAACTCCACATCATCAGAGTGAGAGATTTATATCCTTTCTTGTAAATATGGTTTAGCAACCATTTGAGAAAGCATTGATGTTTCACCTTCCATGGTTATTCCCATATCCATCATTACTAGATCCATGAAAACATGATCCCTTTCAACTCTTTTCTTGTTCAAAACTCCATGATCCTTTATTATCAAAGCATTTGCCACCTTATTTTCCTTCCCCGGGTGGTAGGGTATCATGCAATCATAATCCTTTAGTAGTTCAAGCCATCTCTTTTGCCTCATGTTGAGTTCTTTCTATGAGAAAATATACTTAAAACTCTGGTGATCAGTATAAATCTCACATTTTTCACCATAGAGATAATTTATCCATATCTTCAAAGAAAAAATTATAGTAGCTAACTGAAGATCATGAGTAGGATAGTTTTCCTCATGAACTTTTTGTTGTCATGAAGCATAAGTAATAACCCTATAATTTTGCATAAGGACACAATCATGTCCTTTCATTGAATCATTACTAAAAATAACAAACCCAACACTCCCTGATGTAGAGTCAATATAGGAGCATTGACTAACATTCTCGTCAATTCTTCGAAACATTTTTCACAAACTTTTTTTCAAACAAATTTAACCCCTTTACATGTGAGCTTCATTAGCGGGCTAGCCAGTTGGGCAAAATTATGTATGAAACGCCGATAATAACCTGCTAAGCCAATAAAATTGTGTACCTCAGTTATTTTTGTTGGCATGGTCCATTCATGGATTGCCTATTTCTTTGTTGGATAAACAAGGATTCCATCCTTAGAGACAATATGGCCAAGAAAAGGAACTGACAGAAGCCAGAATTCACACTTTCTAAACTTCCCATATGATTTATTTCTTCTAATAGTTTTTAGAATAGTTTTCAAATGATCCTCATGGTCTTCATAGATTTTTGAGTATACCCGGAGATCATCAATGAATACCACAACAAAGTTATCAAGATATTCCATGAAAACACTATTCATTAAATCCATGAAAACAGAGGGTGTATTTTTCAGTCCAAAATGCATCATTGTAAACTCATAATGCCCATACCTGGTTCGAAATGTTGTCTTCGGAATATCATCCTTCCTCACACATAGTTGATGATATCCAGATCGAAGGTCAATATTTGAAAAGTATTGAGCTCTATAAAGTTGGTCAAATAAATCATCAATCCAGGGTAGAGGATACTTATTAATTTTTGTAATATAATTGATTTCCATGTAATCAATGCAAATCTTCATGGATCCATCTTTCTTCTTGACAAAGAGAACAGGGGATCCCCATGGAGAAACACTAGGTTGAATAAATCCCTTTTCACTCAAATCCTCTAGTTTTTTCTTTAGCACTACTAATTCCATAGTGGACATTCTATAGGGAGTCTTTGATATAGTTCTTGAATCAGGAATTAAAAAAATTGAGAACTCAACTTCCCGCTCTAGAGGATGTCCAGGTAAATCCTCTGGAAATACATCAGTGTACTCTTTCCCTATGTGTAAATATTCAATTTGACAATTTCTTTCTTCTCCCATAGTTATTGGTTTATCTTCCTCTCTAAGTATTGCATTCAATAGAGCTACTAGGGGTGGTTCTAGAAAAGAATCAGGTGGCGAAGTTTCTTCCCTAAAGACAATGGATTCTACACCATATTCAAAAATTGTAACTTCCTTTTTCTTACAATAAAACATTTCATAATAATTTGATAGCCAATCCATACCAATAATTATGTCAAATTTATTCATGGGTATGATGAAAATGATAGCAAATAAAGAGCATTTTGGTGCTTGGCAGGGGACTAGTCGACATGCCTTTGTTGTAATGATACATCCCATGGGAGTTTTGAGTGACAAATCCTTTCTTAAATCAAATTGGACATATCAAATTTTCTTGGAAAACTGAGAGGATATAAATGAATACGATGATCCAGAATCAAATAAATTGTTGGCTAAGTTTGAGGAAACAATTAAAGTACCTGCCACCATGTCACTAAGAAATTCAACCTCCATGGTTGTAATCACATAGGCTCTCCCTTTCTCTCTTGGATTTTTCTGAGGCATGTTTCCTTGGTGCTTAGGAAACTCATTTTCATAGTGTCTCATCTCTCTGTAATTGTAGCATCGAACATCATTGAATTTTTTCTTTCCCTTGCATTTGTCATATCGATGACCCTTTTCTCTGCATTTATAGCAGACTCTCTTGCCTTTCAAGAATTTCTAGGGATGATCCTTTCCACAGTTCTCACATAATGGGAAACTATTTGTTCCCTTGATATTCTTTGGTTCTTCTCCTTTCCATTGTTATCAGAATGCCACTTCTTATCTTGGTTTCCTTTGAAAAAAATTTATCTAACAAATTCCTTCTCTATTTTGATGGCACTTGATACAATTTCATCATATGATGAAAATGATTTAGAATCTAGTGCCCTTCTAAGACATGGATTAAGACCATCAAATAAATGATCAATCTTGTCTACTGAGTCAAAAACGTAATCCACAACATACCTGGCTAGCCTTGTGAAGGTAGCCTCATTCTCTGCAACACTGTCTTCATCCCTTTGTTTCAAGCTAAGGAATTTCGTCTTCATTTTAGTTCGTTTCTCATGAGAGAAATGTTTTTCGAAGAATATTTCCTTAAAATTCCTCCATTCCATATCCTCTATCTATTTTTCCTTCATGGTATTTTGAATAAAGGACCACCATTGATCAGTGTCACCCTTGAGACAATATACAACCAATACTACCTTTTCATTTTCATTGCATCTTAATGCCATAAATATCTTTTCAAGGGACTTGATCCATTACTCAGAAACCACTGGATTAGTAGTCCCACTGAAATATGGGGTCTTCTATCAGATAAAACGATCTAACACAGGTGTTGAATGGTTATTCATTACAACTTGAGTATGTTTTCCCAATATGGTCATGATCTGATCTCCTCCCACATTTACTGTGTTGACTGGCTCAGTAGGGAGGTCCCTACCTTGCCCATGAGTATTTATTCCCCTTCTTCCATTGGACGCAATTTCTAAATAATGGGATACACTATATTAGTTTATGAATCTCAAAAAGAAAATCACTCAACATAGATTGAAATTCTATGCATAGTTATTCTTATAAACATGGTTCCTATTAGGAACAATTTACATTAAATTCTTCATAATGGCTTGTAAAGAAAACATGGATTATCCTAAGCATATCCCCCAGGAGTGTCGTAACCCAGAGTGTAGTAAGGCCTATTTTCGTGCACCAGTTCTCATTCGAGTCTAGCTCAAAGTGGTGTTTTTGGGTTTTACCCCTAGATACATCTCTGCTAGATCCGCCTCTACCTGCTCGTATCGAGACAAGGATGTATTGATTAAAATATCCACATAATCTTTTCCTTACCAAAATACCAGGACGTTATTTTATGTTAATCCTCAGATACTACCATATCTCTTTGTTCCCTACTATACATTTCCTACTATAGTTTCCATGTTTTCAACTAAACTTCCTCTGATACCAACTGTAACACCCCGACCCCTCTAGGATAGATCCAGTGAATTACTTGTGATATTGGCATGGTTAGAAGGAATGAAAATCCCAAAGGAACGATCAGTTTAGTAGTCTCGAAGAAACTAGATACATATATTTTACTCAAATTACATTGGAATAGTTTACAAAATACAATACATAACAAAAACTAAAAACAAAATCCCCATGAACTCAATAAAAGATATTCTCTTCATCACCTTTTGAAGGTAGACAATGAAAGGGGTGAGCTCAAATGCTCAGTAAGGGTTAAAAATAGTGGAAGCTTGAGTACAATAATAAGTGAATCACAAATAATCTGACATAATCAATATTTCATATTGTATAAATGAATAACTAATGCCATTAATAACAAAAAATGAAACTGCATCCATAGATTTTGTCATAGTGAAAATCTCATGGATAATAATAATAACTAATAATGAAAAAGATAATGATTATTAATTGGACTTCATGTATCTGAAACATGAAACCATAATACTGTAAAAATGGTTTAGCTCTATCGGTAGAAACCTGTCTCATTTTTGGAAACAAAGTCGAAGGGTCTGTCGCCAAACTATTTTGTCTCATGATACCTACAGATGCATAGAGGGGATATATTGGACCACACACACCACTGCATGTCCAAATCATTTTTATACATTTATTCAATACAGGAGTAATATGCCCTATCAATATCCATATAGAGTAGAGTATACGGATTCATCAATATTACCATAGTTAAAATATCTTTCCAAAACACCGTATATAAAATGGTATACAGTTTAGATAACAAACATAGCCATGAAATGAGATTATTGATATTTAATATAAATATAATTTCAAATGAAAAGTGATCTCAAATTGGCATTAGGTACACCACATAAGGATTATTAGGTGCACAATACAAAGTTAGTCACAACGAAAAGGTAGTAGAGACAAAGTCCCTTACCACAATGTAATCAGTCGAATCAAATTACCAAAACATAATGAACATAAAGTGAATCATTGAATAACATAAATATAAATAGAATCATGTTATTATATATCAAATTTCATCACACATATACCACATACAAGAAAAAAGTGGTGAACAATGAAAATCTCACAGAAATAAAAGTGAGATGAGAAACCCCTTACCTTTTTCTCTAGTGTGTTCTTGATTGTCATTAACGACCTATATAATAACATTTAGATTCATTAATTAATAATTACAGAAACTAATAAATATTTAATTGATATGATATAACCTTATTAAGTTCATTAATGGAATTTTTGATGGGTTTAAGAGATTAAATATTATTGTTTTGGAATCATTTTCTTACTTGGTTTCATGATTTGTTTACTTGTATTCATGAATGAAAGTTGATTTTAAATACAGTTAAACATCCAAAATTGTTAGTATAAATTATTAGTTACATTAAATAGATATAAATGATATTATAATGACTCTGGTTATATACCATGAGGATGACTCATTCGATGAGTTAAAAATAAACTCTTGAATTTGGCTTGGCAGTTTTGTGCTCAATAAACTTGTTTCGTATCATTATTCCATATTATGTATGTATAAAGAATATAGAACATTAATCAAGATAAAATAAATATTTTATGAACTAGTTCAACCATAAATATGGGTTCATTAATAGTAATTAACGAAATATTGAAGAACAAAACATCATCGTCTACGAAGGTTATAAATTGGAACCTCATGGACGTTGATTTCGTTTATTAAAATAAAAGGGAGGGAGTAAGAATAGTGATGATGGTTCTTCCATTCACAAGATATTAATACAGTATGTAGATGATACTAGAGTTATCATGATCATTTGGACATAGGAGGTGAGTAGAGGATAACAAATGAAGATAAATTCAAATGAAACTAAAAGAAATAGAAAGGTGTTTTACCTCTTGAAACGATTTACTTTAGAACCTCCATTAAGGGAAGGGATTTTGGTCATTTGGAAAGACTAAGAGATTCCAGGTCGTGGGGAGTGACTAGGGAAGGGTGACTGGGCAGAAAATTAGGGAGATCAAGATATATAGAACTGAAGAGAAGAGGTAGTGGTGGGGGGTTTAATACTGAAGAAGAGGGGTAAATTTTGAATATTTATTTTCATTATTTTATTATTTCCATCAAGACAAAGAATAGTATTGTTTCATGTGACCCTAAATAGTAATAAGATCATGTGATTTCAAATCAAGTGTCCTTACATCACTTAAGATGTAACAAATAGTGTATTTAACTGATCAATTGAATATACGGTATTTTACTGTATTTCACTATTCATCAAAAATTCAAGAATTTCAGAAAAATCTAAAAAATTTAACCGTATAATTTTTCGACATGTAGAATTCCAAAGTGAAATCCATTTTTCAAAAATAATTTTCTAAATATTATTAATTTAATTTTTAAATAAGGTCATAGTTAATTAGAAAAATAACAATTTTAAAGTGCAGTTGGTTTTAGGTGACATTGAAAAATTAATTAAGATCCCATTATCATATTTCATTAAGAAAATAACATAATATCATTATTTACTATTCAATGGTCATATTACTATTCATATTACTATACATAAGGGTATTTTAGTATTCACCAAAAACCATGTTTGTTCCCTCAGACTCCAAATGACTTACTGAACACAACTCTGGATGTACATTTCTTGAAATTCAAAACATAGAAGAGGCAAAATTGCATTATATAATTTTTTTAAAAACCGTGGGGTGTTATATCTGGTGCTGGGAGAGGACAAGTAATCGGTGAGGGACGTCAATTTCAAACGGTGGTTCAAGAAGTTCTTAAACTTCCAGAAAAATAGGTAGTTCCCTATGAGTCCTTATACATTCCTGAAGGGGGCTCAATGAGGCAAGAAGCACTCATACTTGTGGCTTTTGGAGGAATTATAGTGGAAGACCTGGGGATTCAGCATCAGTACCAAGCAATGACCGGTCGTCAGGTTGGCTACATTCATTGCGGTGATCAACTGCGGATGAATCCTACCAGTGAGAGACACGAACATGGGAGAGTGACCAAGCATGTTCCTTATGGATTCCATGTTGGAGATAGGGGGATGAGTCAACATTAGGATCCAAATGATCGCCATGTTGTACAAGATATTTTTCCATATCAGCGTGGTGAAGAAGCCACGTAGAATATGAAGTCCATTCCACCTCCTGTATGGGTGGATAGAGGTGCATGTCAGGGGAATTTATGAATATCCAAACCCCATTTCTCCTACAATATCTAATTTATGCTCATCCATTTTGAATGTTGTGGGGAGCATTCCGGCCAAGCTGAACCTGAATGTGGTGCTGAACCGACTCTAGACGGCAGAAGAGATCAATTTCCACCCGTTCCTATTGCCAGAAGGTGTATTCACTGATGATTGTCGGGGAACAGAAGAGTATCGGTGCTATATCCTGTAATTTTGGGGTGGAATCATGATGGTGCGAGTTGACTGTGAGTCCCTCTGTGAGCCATACAACCCACACGGATTTGCAAGGTAGTTTCGGTTCATGCAGCATCTGACCCTGTGGGTCTATTTGGGGGTGAGCCACGAGGATCACTCGTGTATGATGAGGAATATGTGGATCATGTTCACATGGGGAGATGGGATGATTCATAATGATCTACCTCCTCCCATGAACATCTTCGGGCTGGTGAAGGAGTATTCCAAGAGCTGTGAGGTGGCCTACCCTAGGGAGATGCTAAAGCAGCCAACCATTCATCCCAGTAACGGGGTTCCTCCCCAACCATGAGGCCAGGGCCTGAAGGTGGAAATGACCTCTCATGCTGGCAAGGTTGTAGTAGCGGTGAGGCCCGAAACGGTTGAAATGGTGGTGGTAGTGGCGGACCCAGTGGTCTCAGAGGAGCAGAGTCATCTGAAGGGGAGGTCGCCCATGGGGTTTTGTAGGATATCCACCTGGGCTTTGGGGAAGCGGTTGCGCCACATAGACATGCCAGAGAATATCTTCTTCCTGGAAGCTTGGGACATCTGGGATGTCAACTGTAAATTCCTTAACCCATCCAAGTTGTGGAAACACCTGAAGCATATCGGGATGGATTTTATGAGGATCGGCCCCTTCAGGGTCGACTTTGTTATATCCCAAACGGAGGAGAGAAATATATGGCCGAGTTAGAGGACTTCGTGCACTCCCAGGGTTCCCAACATCCAATTAACAATCATGTAAAAGTATTGATGGATCAAAAAACCCATTTGTAGTTATAGGATGCGAATTAAAAACGTGATTCCCTCTGCCGGAAGAATCAGACGAATACTCCAGGGGGAAGAGGCCGGTAGTGGGAGTCCGTTAGTGGATGGTGAAGTTGAAAATTTAGACCTAGAACATGAAGAGTTTGTAGAGGATCTCGAATTAAAACCCTAATTCCTTTCCTCAGGGACCGCTTCTAGGCCACTTTAGACTCCACGCTAATATTTTAACTATACAGGAGGGCCTCAAACACAAAACCCATTCCTATCCTATAGTAGATGCAGCTGTGGGGCCTTCAGGATCTATGCCCATGGCTATGGTGATTACTGCATCATGTAGGACTAGTACACCCAGGGTAGTTCTTCCTGAGGTTTTAGACTTCCCAACAATATACACCGGGCCATTTCTCAGGGTCCCAATGGAAAAAACCCAGGAGCGAGAACGAAAATTTTATGACTGTAAGTTTCCTTTATGAAATTCATGACTTCTACCTATTGATCATGTTAACCGACGTCTGTGCACATTTTGGTATTCACAGTTATTAGAATGGCGTGAGCTTATTTGGAAAGGTTGGTTGATACTCATGGAGGCGCCTTTCCCAAGGGAACACAGGTGGTCGTGGAGGTGGATATCCAAATCGACCAAGCGATGATGCTTCTGATCACTGGTGGGACCATTAGAAAGACAGAGCTTGAGATCATTGAGGTGGGATCTAATGATGAAGATAGATCAGACAGCATGGGTCCTACCATACCCAATCAGACACTAGATGCAAACCCTACTGATGTGGTCATGGGGGCTTTTCTTGCATATGAACCTACCGACCTAGTAGATTGGGATGAGATGACATCTGATACGGGGGATAACAAAATCACCCATCACTAGTTATGGAAGCTAATTATGTTCTTCATCAATGACACCTATTAAGCATAATAGATAGATCAGGTGGGGAGGCTTTGGTCCGGGCTGTGCGAACTGTGTGTTGGGGGAGTAGATGCCCAGCGTCCTCAAATGCTTGTCCAAGTTCTCATGGAGGAGATGATTCAAGAATATGACTTTAGCCTTGGTGTGGGATGGAAGTGGAGAAAACAGGTGAACATCAAGAGGGTTCAGGAGACCGAAAATGAGATTCAACTACTACTGGTCCCGGAAGATGAACATTCCTCTTTCTTCACCGTGCAATCAGAGCTCATACCATAGTTGATGGCCCAACTATCAGAGGTCGAAGAACAGATGAGGCAAGCCACCTTAAGGATTTCAATCGTCTGGAGCACTGAGGAGGGGGTCGTAATTGTGGCTAAAGAACTGCACCCCATTTCTACCTAGGAGGAGAGGGAACTAAATAGGAAACAACAAATCTTGGACACCACAAGCGAGAGAGTGGCGGAGCTGTAACTCTCTTTTGACGGTGTCAACCCGTCCATGAGATGGGTTGATCATTGGGTGCGATAATGCATGTAACATTTGATTGTACATTATTGATTCGATGATTTATTATGGATGCATGCATGAGTTCAGTTATTTTCTTCAGCCTGCTACATGTTTTTTAGATTCATGGAACATCTGGAAATCAGTCCCTAAGCTCACGTGGGTCATGCCTGATGTGAGAAACAATGGATGTCCACCATATTATTTCACCCGAATATGAGAGTGTCGATGAAGCTTCAGTCATCCAGGGTTTGAAAAAACATTCTAGAATTCCAGGGAGAAAGAGGGAGTCCTGGCTGGAGAACGAAGGTCTCATATCAGTCAAATTTCCATTTTCCCAATATGCTCAAGTTCACCAGCAGGGTAACTCCATGGGCGTTGGACTTAATCTGAACATAGGGGAGTAGAATGTGTGAATCATGGTTACCAAAATTTAGGACATTATAGGGATGGAATGACATTAAAGGATAACTGTTGACCACATTAAAAACACAATATCATTATTGTGTTAGCCTAAAATGTGGATAATAAATGAGGGCTGACAGCTGGCCATGTTCGAAACATTGGTCCTCAATTGAAATGTCATACATTAGTCTTCATGAACATTAGCCTAGGATAGTAGGAAAGCCATAGGCTAAGAATCCATTCTGTTAGTGGGTTACTTTAGACATGGAAGAGGAAGAGGGTCTAAATAATGGGCATGCAAAACATGAAGGGTGGAGTGATGGGTTGTTCGAATGGATTCCAACACTCTTGATATTATGCTATTGTGGTGAAAATACGTTAGGTGGGTGCATCGGTCAGATCAGGGATCATACCTATATACGAATAGGACCTCTCTGATAAGGACCTAGAATGCCTTGTAGTTTTATTTCATACCAATAAAGACAATAAACACATAGTTTAAATTTCATACGGTGAGGACGGTGCACATAGATTGAAGGTCATACTACCTGGACCAAGATCGGGGCCAAGGGGCCATAAGGGTTAATGACCCTGGGGCTGGGCCCAAGGACAATTTCTGGGGCATCCCTACATATTCCTTGGAAATGAAAATCAATCCAAACATAGATCTTAAGCATGATGTGGCTAGAGGCCAATTCTGGTAGGGAAAATCATCTCTGGCGAGGAAGATGATGCATCCCACGGTTATCATGGGTCATCCTAAACTTGTTCTGGGTAGAAGTGTTGTTTAATGTCATGTGTTGAGGACATGGCTACCCAAAAAGGAAATGTGTAGTTCGGTACATACCCCGATGTGAATGGGGACCAAGAGAGTCCACGCCACACCACATTCTCTCAAGAGAATCCATATGTCTAGGGAACAAAGGTGAAAACTATGATCATACCGATATAGGTTTTTTGGGTGTTCCTACATACCCCATGAGAATGGGAATCAATCCACATGTAGTTATCAGAGTGCAGGTAAATGTCATGCGGGACGAGAGGCATGTGTGTCATGGCTGCGCTAGTACATGTCCTACGAAAACTACTAAGCCCACATGATTTGTGCTCGATGTGGGAAACAAAGAGTAGTGGTTGGACTTTCCTTGAACAGGGAGGAATACATTTGGGGAAATGGGGCTTTAAGTGAATGATGGTCCAATAATATTGACCCACCATATTAAAGCGCATAGATGTGCGGAGGTGTAAAAATGAGTGTGTTGGAATTCCACTTAAACATAAGGGAGTGGGAAAATGTGAAACATGATACTGAAGATCTGGATCACAATGATAGTGATGTGGAGATAGAGGATAATAACTGACCATGTTCGAAACACAGTATCATTTCCACATTTTCCTAGAATGGGGAAAAACAAATGTGGGTCGATCGCTGACCATGTTTGAAACACAAGACCTTTCGCAAATGTTGTTTGAGATATTAAGGGGTGTTATCCCAAGATTGTAGGTGAGATAATGTGGCATGGGACCAGGCCATAAATGGGGTCCCTTTAGACATGGAAGAGTATGAGGATCCAAATAATGGGTTCACAAATCTTCGATATGGAATGAGGGAATGTCCCTATGAAACTTCTACACTTTGGGATCATTGTCACAAAACACTTGAGTACGAAAATAAGACAAATCAAATAGAGGGAGTTGAGTCCCTTTCCAATTAAAAGGGTACTGGGGTTGCACACTTCCCGCCTAAGGTCATAGGGTGGAGAATTAAGGGGGTACTAGATTTGATGGACTCTGCGTAGGGTGGAGAAGTAGCCAAACCCAATGCGTAGTTCCCATAATGAAGGTGCATGGGGAAGATGTTGGAAAACCCTACATGAATGAGAATCCAAGAGGTACTCAGTAAACCACATGTTCCAAAAAGAGTTTAAGGCAAGGGAAAAAAAGAAGGTGGTGGGATTTAATATTCATGGGGCTGGACCTGAAGACAGAATGTCTAGGCATCCCTATGTATCCCATGAGGATGGAAATCAATCCATACATAGTTCTGGGAATGTGGCCTTTACTCCTTATAGATAAGACGTAAACAGATCGTAGCTTAATGTATTATAACTCATACATGAGATGGTAATGAATGGGGGAGACACATGGATAGGTAATTATAAAACATGACGTGAATGAGGACATCGAGTCCATATCACCATGTGTTCCTTGAGGACGTCATAGGTCGAGGGACCAAAACTAAGAGTTAGGCTAGGCCTAAGGCAATTTGTGTGGGTATTCCTACATACCCCATGAGAATGGGAATCAATCCATACATAGTTCTGAGAATGTAATGGTAAGGTACCAGTTCCTGGGAAGATATTTTCGTGCGGATCTAGTCCACGCATGGAAAGAAACAACATTTGATAGATCTAGTTTTTCTTTTATGATATATGTGTGTTTTTTGTAATGTGATAAACTTGGGAAATAGAATCTTGGTATCAATACAAAAATCAGCCATATGTAGGCATTGACTAGTGGTATGGTGGAGGACCAATACCCAACATGATGTCCCCTTGAGTGAGGGCACCACGACGCAGTGCTGTTTTTTGTCTTGCGGCCGGGACAATAATGTCCCAGTTTAGGGTCGTGTGATAGGACCAACCAGTGAATTTTATTGCCATGAAATAAAGACAACATTTTATAGTCATGTTGTACCATAGGGGGAATGTTCATGACATGATAAAATATACCTGACATGAATGATTATGAGGTCCACATCACACCATGTGCGATTCTGAGGAAGAAACCATGGCCCGATGGGCCTACAAAGGTAAGAAAATATGAGGCTGGACCCGTTGTTGAAACCTCTAGGTGTTACTATGTATCTCATGTGTATGAGAATCCGGTCATATGTAGTTCTGAGAGTGTAGTTCAACTTCATGCAGGACATAATATTTTTAGGTCAAGTAGGACCATGTATAGTTTAACATCATGCGTGATGACAGACAGTTTAATGTCATACGAGATAGGAGGGAGGAGAGACTATCTCCTAGACGGGGTGTAAATGGTGTAGTTATTTCAAACCTGACGTGAATGGGTTCATAATCCCACCCACCTCACACCATGCAATCCTATAAATGTTGGGACCTAAAAGGCTTACCAGAAGAGATAATTAGTGGAATTTGAGCTAGACCTGAAGACAGGACGTCTTGGTGTACCAATGTATCCCATGAGCAAGGGAATCAAGTTAAACATAGTTCTAAGGAGAGAAAATATAAGGATATATTACATTATTGTCTTGGATCATGGACCATAAATAAGAGACACTTTTCCAAGTTAGCGCAGACCTCAATCCGATCCCTAAGCCCACATGAGTCAAACTCGGTGCGGGAAATAAGGGCGAAAGAGGTCTTTGAAACACATGGGATACACATGAAGGGGAATTTTTTGCAGAGCTCTAAATGACACGTTACTATGGCTTTTTCCACTTAATGTAAAAATGTTCACTAAGGCATAGTACCAAGAGTGTTGAAATTACGCTTGGAGATGATGGGGTGGAAAATTATGTGAATTATACAACCGACAATTAAGGAATGATAGGGTTCGTGTGACGATAGAGGATAACTGTTGACCGTGTTCAAAATATAGTATCAATATTCTGTGACCAGGATTGGTAACAACAAAAGAGAATCAACTGCAGACCATATTCGCAACACGGGACATGAATCAATTTGTTGTTTGAAAACCTTGAGGACATTGGCCCGAAATGGTAGGAGAGCCCTTGGGCTGAGCATGAATGACATCTGGGGGTCCCTTTGGCTGTGAATGATGATGAAAACCAAATTGAAGGAGATAAGAACGCTGAAAAATGTGCGAAAACATGTCTTGGTTGATTTTGACACTCTAGTTTCTGAACAAGAGTACTCCTGGGCACATTGGTGAATCACTGAAGAGGGTTGAGGGACCCAACAAAGATCTACTGAATCGAAAAGATGAGTGTCAGAAAAGGTAGTGAAGGTCTCTTAGGAGAGAGATGTATGTGGTGTGATTGTTTCAAACCCAACCTGAATGGGGAACTAAGCCCATACCACACCGCGTACCCCCAGAAGGACTCAGGCCAAGAGGCCAGAATGATAACGAGGTTTCTATGAGATGGGATTGGATCTGAAGACTAGATGTTCGGGTGGTCCTACATAACCCATGATGATTGGAATCAAGACACACATAGTTCTGAGTAAGGATGTTGTGTAGTTTAAAATCATGTAGCAAGGACGCAAATAGGGGAAAGGTACCCCAAAGAGGGATGTGTATGGAACGGTGAGTGGCCTAAGGTGAATGAGGGCATAAGTTCATTCCACAACATACAATACAGAGTTAACTCTTTTGAAAAGGGTCCAAAAAGGGTGATGGTCCAAAAACGGGAAGTCCCAAATAGTTCACATATTAACGTCTTGTACTGAGGATTATGGTACTCTTAGTTTATGGTCATAGGTCTCGGACCGTAGATTCCTAGTTTAACATCACATGCAAGGGGTAGCTGATAGAAAAGGGAGAATCATCATGCCTATGGAAAACCATGAAATCGAAACAAAAATAGATTATAACTATTGACCATGTTCACAACATAATATATGTATTTATGTGACCAGATTTTGGGGAAAAAAATTGGGTGTTGACCATTGATCGCATTCACAAGATGGGACTTGTATCAATTTGTCGCCCGAAATCCTCGATGAAGTTTTCCCGAAATGGTAGGAGATCCCTTGGGCCAAGAATCTACGTTTTCCAAGGGTCCTTTTTGGATATAAAAGATAATGGAAACCCAAATCATGGGGCATGCGAAGCATGGCGGGGCCTGTGATTATGGATTCGATGATATATGAAGGTTGGATGTCTCAATGGGATATGTGTGGCATGGAAAAATAGCCTGACATGAATGAGGACATGAGTCCATACCACACCAAAAAATCCTAGAAGAGAACCTGGGCTAGGGGGCCGAAAGGGTTGAGGGACCTAAGGCTGGGAGTCCTGGATAACTATAACCATATGAACCCTAATGTGGGTATTTCCCTACCGTATCTCCTAATCCCACGTGAGCAATCCTCGATGTGGGAAACAAGGAGTAGGACTACGCTCTCCTCAGCATATAGGGGTACGATAGTAGGAATCACACTTCTTCCCAAGGAAGACTAAATCTTGATGAGACAGCGAGGAAGAATGAACCACGACAGCCTTTATTTGGGACATATGGGTGTGGTGATGACGAAAAACTATAGCTTTCGACCGAGTTCAAAACACAGCATCTATATCATGTGACTTGGAATTTTAAAAACAAATGACAGTCAACCACTAACCATATTCAGAACATGGGATTTTTATAAATTTTTCTCTCGAAATCGTTGAGGATGTTGGCCCATAATGATAGGAGGATCCATGGTCCAAGAATCCATGCCATTCGGGGGACCATTTGGATGTGAAAGATGACAGAGTCCCAAATAAAGGTATTATGTGAAGCATAAATGTTCTGATGCAATTTAACATCAAGAGAGACATTGAAATAGGTGGAGACCTCCAGGGAAGGGGATATATGGTGCGGTCATGATGCTTCCGACGTAAAGTAGGGAAAATTCTAGAACCACACCATTTTTTCAGACCTGTTGGGAAATTTTGAAGTTGGGGCTGGGCCAAAAACCAAAATGTTTGGGCATTCTTATGTCTCCCATAAGGATGGTAATCAATCCATACATATTTCATGAAGCCCACGCAGTTTAGCGTCGTGCGTTGAGTATGTGGGAGAATAGAAGAATGAGGAGGGGAGAACATGGTGCGACCATCATTATCCCGACATGAGTAGGGCCAAAGAAGTCTACACGACACCATGCAGGATCCTCCAAGAGAACTATACCTAGGGGGATAGTCATAGAGGAAACTGGGTCTAGACTCAAGATGAAGTGTCTGAATGTTCCTACATATCCCATGAGGATGGGAATCATTCCATACGTAGTTCTTGAAGTTTAATATCTTGCAGGATGACATACTGTTTAATGTCATGTGGGACATCACAGTTTAAGGTCGTGTAGGACCAGGTACAGTTTAACTTCTTGTGGGATGACATATAGTCTAATGTCATGCGAGGCAAGAAAGTTTAAGGTCATTTAGGACCTGACAGTTTATGGTCATGTAGGACTGGATAGTTTAACACCATGTAAGACCAGATAGTTTAAGCAATTGTATGACATGACAGTTTAATGTCCCTCCGGACCAGATACAGTTTAACGTCCTGCGGGATGACATATAGTTTAATTTCATGTGGGACATAATAGTTTATGATCATGTAGAACCCAATATATATGACCTCATTTTCTCATGAAAATTATTTCTTGAGGAACATGGCATTGGTGGGAGGATTTACACATTCACCATCCTTGGTAACAAGGGAGTATTCTCCATTGGGATAAACCTTGTGAAAAATGTAAGGTCCTTCCCACATGGGCTGCAACCTGGGTGGTTTCCGTCAAGGAATAATTGGGTTTATCAAGGACAACACCAAGTCACCTTTAAAGAAAGAGTAGAGGTAAACTTTCTTATTTAAATCTCGAGATATCTTATTCTGATGCCTCTCTAGATTGTGCAGGGAACAAATCATGTTCTCATCAAGGGCTTCCAATTCAGCTAGACGGACTTCAGCTACTTTATCTAGTTCTTTATGATTGTAGATAGTTGTGCGTAATGAGGCAACTAAATATTTATTGGCAGGACCGCCTTTGTTCAGTACACCAGGGAGTGTGGGGTCACATGTTTGGAGTTACGAGTCAATGTCTGGTAAGCCCAGAGGGCGCTGGGGAGCTTGTCTAGCCAACTTTTCTTGTTTTGACCAACCATTTTCTGTAGAATGTTATAGAGTGTTTTGTTTAACACCTCGATCTACCCATTTTCATGCATGTGGTAGTAGGAGGTATAGTTAGATCAGATGTTTTACATGGCGTACAATTTCTTCAACTCTGCTTCTCAGAAGTTGATTTCATTATCGGTGAGGATGGAATGAGGGACTCTAAACTAGTAAATGATATTGGAGCTCACAAAGTCAATGATAGAATGGGCCTTGTCCTCCTTGAGAGGAATCAATTCTTCTCACATGGAAAATAAATCTTTTGTGGTCAGGATAAAAATGCATTGGTGAGCTGTCTCTAAAAGATATATTCCCATGACATCAAGTCCCCTTACTGCAAAGGTCCATGAATACTTGGTAGTGTGGAGAGGCTCTGGAGGCTGATGTACAATGTTGTCAGGAATTTGGCATGCTGGAACCTCTTGGAAAACTCAATGCAGTTAAGGATCATGGAGGGTTCAAAAATACCCCAGTCTCTGGATCTGGTGAGATATTTTCTGCCCAGTCTAATGATCCCCACAAGAACCGGCATGAACCTTCTGAATGACTTGAGAAATCTGAGCTCTTTGAATACCACAGGGGAGAACCCCATCAAACTCATTCCTGTAGAGGATCTAATCAAGACCAGGACAACTCTGGAGGGTAAACTGCAACATGAGACATCGGATTCACTCATGCTCAGCTCAAACTTCTAAGAGACTATCATGCTGTAGGTACTCGAAAAAGGAGGTTCTCTAGTTGGGATCACATTAATAATTGCATTTGTGGGTCCTGGAGGTCCTAACATGGAAGAACTAGTGGTAAGGTGGATTTCCTATTAGATTTCATTATCATCTTGAGTGGAGAGAGAGATGACTCTCCGATGTGCCACAGGGATAATCAAATAATCCTGTTCAGGATCTACAAGTGGTGCAGCTAGTCTGGTCAAGGCATCAGCTCGACCGCTCTAGGATTGAGGGACATGAGTAGCTTCTGATTGAGATTGGGACTGGGCCATCAACTAGAGGCTGCATTCCAACAGTGATAGGAGCTTTGGATTCCTGATGACATAGCCACTATTTGTTTTCTTTATAACTAGTTTGGAGTCCCCTTTCACATGAAAATGGGGAACATCAATCTCGAGGGCCAGCTTGAGGCCAGTGATGAGATCCTAATACTATGCCTCATTGTTGGTGCAACATTTTGGCATTAAGAATGAATATTGAAGAACGACTTGTACTGGAGTGATGAAGATGACACCCATGCCTACACTATTATGCTTGGGATAATTGATCCTTATACATGTAGGGCTCCAAGAAGCACCAGCAAAGTTCATTTTCCAATACGGGGTGGCTTGATCTACTGAGAGGATGGACTGGTCGGAAAAATCAAGGTCCAGGGACTGGTCAGTGGGAGATGGATGGGCTGTTAGGAAATCTGCCAATGGTTTCCCCTTAATATCCTTCTGCGGGAAAAACCTGATGTTGATTTGTTGAATCATTACTTCCCACTAAGCTAGATGGTTGGTCATCATGGGGCAGTTCAGTATGTAATCAGGTGGATCCACTCAGTACACCAGTTGTACCTCATGGTGCTATAAGTAATGTATAAAGTTTTGTACTTCAAAAACCAGCGCAAGGAAGCTCTTCTCGATAGGGGAGTATCTGGTCTCTATATCGAGGAGCATGTGGTTGAGATAGTAGAGACTATTCTATGTTCGCTCATTTTTCTTCTAGTCAAGAAGGGCATTGAAAGTTCATTCAAGGGTTGTCACATAAAGGACCTGCAAATTTCTGAAGATAGGTGGCATTAAGACTAGAGGCTATATCAGATACTACATGATTTCTTAGAAAGTAGGATGGAATTTTTCGTCCCACTCTTAGATACTTCGTTTCTTTATGAGCTGAGAAAAGGAATTACAATTTCCGGTCAAATTCGCAGTGAAACAACATAAGTAGGCCGGGTGGCCTTGGAAGCCTTGAAGCTCTCGGATGTTTCCTGGGGAAGGAATCTAGGTAATGGACTTGATCTTCTCCGGATTGATCTCAATTACCATGTTCCTGACAACAAATCCAAGAAATATTCCATAGGTGACCTCAAAGGCACAATTCAATGGATTCATCTTCAGGTGGTGAGAACTGAGGAAGCCGAACACTTTCTCAAGGTCCTTGAGATGGTTCTGATGCTATCGATATTTGACCACTAGATCATCCACATATTAGTCCACCAGTGTCCCAATGATCGGCTAAAATATGTGATGCATAACTCTTTGATAGGTGTCACCTGCGTTCTTTAGACTGAAGGGCATGTCTTGGTAACAGGAATTACCTTATGGGGTCCTGAAGTCCATAGACTCATCATCCTTGGAATCCATTTAGATCTGGTTATACCCATAGTAACCATCAATGAAGGAGAGTGCCTCGAACCTAGTGGTAGTGTCAGTCAAAAATTCCGTCATAGGAAGGGGATAATCATCCTTCAGACACTGACAGTTGAGATCTCAAAAGTTGATGTAAACTCTGATCTATCTGTTCTTATTCCTGACTGGCGTATTGTTGTCTAGCCACATGGTGTACTGAACCTCCTTATCAGAATTCACTTTGATGAGCTTATTAAATTTAGCCTCGACCATGGCACCATGATAAGGGTTCATCTTTCTAGGAGGCTACTTGAACCCGTGATGATTTGTCGAGAGACTAAGGCGGTGGATGGATACCTGAGGATCTAGTCCTGACATCTCATTGTAACTCCAAGAAAACACATCTTGGTTCTATTTCTAGATGACCACGTACTTCTGTTTCTCCTTGAGAGTCATAACATCACTAGTCATTGTGTGTTTGGGATCAGCCTTGCTACTGAGGTTCACCTATACAAATTCATCGACCATGGTGGAGATTCCCTCTTCAAAAGAAGGGGGAGCATCCTCTAAATCATATTCTTCAATTATGAATGAGGGATCCTTTGTGGGTGGAGTTTCCTCTAAGTCAACAGACCCCAATTAGAGGATGGTACCAACTTGAGTGGCAGTGGACACTGCATCTGGGGAATCATGTCCTACTGAAACCATTGGGATGGAGATTGTCGATCTAATCTGACCTGTTCATTGGACCAAGGTTCCAAATTTTATGTTATCAAAGCAATAGTGGCGTGTTGGCTTGAGCCGGTTTATCCCATCCCGGTGAAACAAGAAAGTATGATGTATTGTCATCACCATTGGGCAGACATCCCGATACCTTATGAAAGTAAGGGGATCTAGAATCACCCAAGCCTAATTAATATAGGATTATGATGTGATCTTCCTGTGTCTCTTAGAATTGGGAATTTTCTCACCCCTCATTCCATAAACAACAGATCATTGTCCCATGTCTAGGGATATAGCCTCTAATTAGTTGATCAAAAAGATGTAGGCATCATCCAGATCTATCCACGGATCTGTTGTAGTCGTAGCATGCTCAACCTCTTTAGCCTGAATATGTGTTTACTTTCTCTTGTAATAGTTGGCATCCAAATATCGGGAATCAAAATAGGAAAAGGGAGACACATCACCTTGAAGTAAACCGACTCGACCATTAAGGGGGTACTTAAGGTACTGGTGATACAATGATGGAACTGCCACATGTAGGTGGATCCATGAATTGTCCATCAACGGATCTTAGGTATTGTCCTGAGATACAACCATGAACACGGTGTTGTCAACTAAGCCACCAAACTGGGTCTTTAGGCATATTTTTCAACCATTTTCTACTCTTTCCAATCATAAACATGAATTTTCAGGTCATAAGGACTCAAATCATCTTCGGACAACCCTATTTTTCACAGTGTCTGAGTCAGGATTAGGTTGATCCTAGAGCATGTGTCGACAAGATAGTGATGAGCATATATGCCATTACAATGGTCGGTGATGTAATGCAGGAAGATGTGCCCTGGTATGGGAGATCCTTCATCTTCTCTTGAGAATGAGATAATGTTCTGGCATACAGTGCTCTCGACTTCCTCAGCATGGAAGGCTTCTACAGCTGCTACATCCATCTCAAACTAGAGGGGGCTTCTTAATGCCTTGGTAACGGCTTCATGCGTATCTGCTAATAGGTAAAGGGCCTAAAGGATGGAGAGCCTTTCTAGAATACTAGAAATATGATTGATAAAATCATACTTCCATTCCATGTGTGAGCTTCTTCTTACATGAGTTTTCTCTGTAACAGGAGGTATGGCAGCCCTGCCAGCTGGACCGACTGCTGAATGGTGCTGGGAATATTCTGCTGCTCACTAGTTGAAGCCTATGGAGTGACCACCGGATGAGGGCCAGATGACTAAGACCGGTCCATAGTAGAGAACATCTGATCACAGCATGGTCGAGGTGGCTCTTCCTGATCAAGCATCACAAACATTGGAGAAGGTGGATGTGACGACACTACATGAGAAGTTTGTGCATGCTGAGCTCTACAATGGGCATGCTGCCTAGTTTGGGTATCAAGCATAGCCTAGCTGGAAGTGCTGAATGAGGCACTCAGAAGACCCATATTGTCGCAGCTCCATCGATGCTAGGGGCAGCTGAGAACATTGGGTGGATCCACCTGGTGATTCTCGCTGTCAGAAATCATGTAGGGGTTTACCATCCCTATAGTGTTAACCGAGGCATACCATCGACTGTCACGTGAAGAATCATCCACTACTGAACGAATTCTGGGTGGAATATTCACCTCTAGAGTCATTAAGTTTCCGGGAGTATGGGATGATGATGAAATCAGTGGGGGACTTTGTATTCCCTTAGGTCATCGATTCTTGGTATTTTGGGAAGAGGGAGGCCTAGCCATTGACGCAGAGGTACTGGTTGGGGGTGATGCGATGTCTTCTAAAGGTTTAGGTCCATTCAGACATGAACAGATAATACCATTGGCATAGGCAACTGCCTTACGAGCCATCCAGTCATCGATCTTATGGGACCCATTGTTAGAAACCTAATGCCACTCGCCTTCATTGTCACTGCTACTATGGGGCTTCACGAATACACAGGATACATGTACTGGAGCTGGGCCCAACCTGACTACATTTTTTTCAACCTGGTCTTGAAGACAATCCGTAAACACATAGCACTGTTTAAGGGTGTACCCCATGATTCGGTGATAAAGGAAGTAGTTTGGGAAATCAGTAAGATTCACCTCTTCTAGCCTCTTTCTTTTAGGAAAACATTGAAGTCCATATTCAATGGCACTGTGGAAGTAACCAGGGACTTGAGCCTCATTGAATAAGGAGGTCCGGTTTCTTCTATCTGGGAAGGGGGTCCTGGGAGCCTGACCCAAACGTGGGGATGGAGGAGCCAGTCAAGAAGGTGGAGTCTAGTTATCTTTCCAGGGTGGTAATGGTGCATTATAATGTGGCACATGCCGGTTCTGAGGTGGGCCTTGCTGGGATGGGGGGTGAGCCTAAGGACGGAGGGCCTCTACGAGGTTGTGGATGCAGCTCCACTGGTAACAAATCTAGTTGATTGGGGGCCTCTATCTGTGACACCGTAGTAAGCTTGGTCTTAGCATCCCTTCTTGCAGGAATCGCAGGAGGTAACGAGCATGCCTTCGTGGTCTATTGTAAGGATTCTTCTAGGATCCCGTCCATATTAGTGAAGTATCAGAATCCCCTAGGGTAGTTCTAGGTGATTAGAGAGGTGACCAATTCAATAAGGACATTCCCCACACACATCCACATCAGTTGTTCCTGAGTCAAAGACATCTAAAGGGAATATGTGGGCCCTTTCCACCAGGCGATAAAGTCTTCGGTGCGCTCATCAGGCCTCTACATGAACTAGAAGAGGTCCATAGTATTCTTCTTCCATGTTGTGGAACTGAACTAGTAGAAAAATTGCATATGAAGATATTCACATTCGGCTACTGATCTGATGGGTAGTTGGTTGTACCAGACAAACACAGGTCCTTCCAATTCCTGTACGAAGCATCATAGTTTGGAAGCCTCCTGTTGTGTTAGAGTTCCCAACATGGGCCCACACCTTGAAATGAAGTGGGCTAGATTCAGCATCCGGTCAGTTATACCCTTAATGGGGGGAGGTGGGATTTCTAAAACCCTGGGGTTCCGACATATCATCCAAACATGCTGGATATGGCATTCCATCAGGCGGGATTTCCACATGTCATGTTTCCAATTTCTCGAGGAGATCAATGAGTGCTTCTATGGGATCATCTGGGTGGGGGTTATTATCTTGACAGGGATCCCTAACCACCAGTGCACTGGAGGGTTCTTAAATGTGATAAGCATGCCCTATGTCTCATGGAGTGACTAGTGGGAGGACCTATGGAGCAGCTGGGGGAACCTGAGATGGATCTCGAAGATTGTCAAATTTCTCAGGTGGTTTTGGCGACACATACTTCACCCCCATACTGTAACTTCAACACCCAATCTTGTCTACATGGGTAGGATGTTCAGGGCCGCCTGGAGGCAATTTGCTGAGGGGATGTTGTGTCTTCCCTTGCTTCCCTAGATGAGGATCACCAAAGTCTGGCCATCGCTCCATGGAACACTCAGCAAGGAGGTCATTAACCATATTCTTATTCTCAATGAGATGTTCACACAATGCGGCTTTTTCAGGATCATCCTTCATCTTTTGTACTAAGCCAGACAGGTCGGAGGGTTTGGAGACTCCAATGTGCTCCTTACCATTGTTGAGAATTTGGCTAAGGGCCAATGCCTCGGTGGGTACGGGAAGACCCAATATATTTCTCTGCTGGAGATTAACCCATCATGATGGGGCTAAATTTTATGGCACTCCCCATTTGGGTATGTTTTACCCAAGGAGTTCAGTTTCCGTCTTTTCCTCTTATAAATCGGCCATGTTAACTGTGAGTCTACCTGGAGGCATATGCTCGATATCACCTGGAAAGTCGGGATAGTTCTAGATAGAGCTGATCTAAAGGGACATGTACGACCCCCAACCACTTATATAAATGTGGGGGGAAGACTCCATGATAATATTTTGAATCACTTTAATGCTCTAGGCACATATTTGTTGCAAGGTCCTATGGTAGCCTGGTGAATCAGGGTGCAGGGCCACAGGGAGTGCTGCCAGATCAACCAGATGTCATTGTTGGCCAATTTCATCCAAATTTTCATGTATTTTGTGGTAAGACACTCGTTGATGAGGAAACAAATAGAGTGCCGCCCAAAGGGTATGGAGAAAGCATCCATCTTCCACATGGGTGAGCAATTCTGGTGCACTGAATTAGGGTGCAGTGACTGGCCATAAAATCTATGGAAAATGGTCATCTGTATGAATATCCCACAAGATCCTCAACCCTGATTCAGGGTTTGGCCCTTGATTTCCCCACTCATCAGCTGGAGGCAGCAAGGGAACCATTAGTGGTACTTAAGCAGACTATTGAGATAGTAGGCTGGCCGATGGAGAATATGGTGAGAAAGCTGAAAAACCGCCGCATCTCTAGATATCCTCTAAAAAGTGTAGTGACTTGGTAACCACATCGCGATAAGATGGGCTGGAAAATTTAGTTTCTAGTCCAGGGAATATGGCTTCAAGTGGTGGACCATGCTACTGCTCAATCGCCATCAGTTACTAGAATAACTCTTTGTGATCTCTGGTCGAGGTAGAGAATGCTCCTAGTGATGATGGTGGTGATTTCACGGCTGTACCCTGGGGATACGCCAAGTCTTCTTCCTCTTGGATGTAATATTGGAGGGAGGCAGGGATCCGGTGGACCTCGCATTTTAGAAGTATGAGGCTGATGTTCCACATTCCTACACTGACCCTTGACACGCCGGATCAAGGGGAGGGTTCCATTGCTGAGTTGTATTATGCCTCAGAATCTAAGGAGAATAAATGTTTAATCTCAGTCTGATTCTTCATGGAATTCTTTTTATTGAATATATGACCTTACTTACTGCCCTGAGATGGCTCTTTGGGACAGGGTAGATTTCTAGTGTGAGGAGAACCCTTGTCCAAACATATTCTGGGACGGAGAGGGCATCGTTCTGAATGAGACGGGCTGTGAGAAGCACCAAGACATAAATCAAAAGGAACACAGGGAGGGCCTCCGCATCCATTGGATAGAATACAAAGATAATCTCCATGGGAAGTTCCAAAGTAGGTAAGACCTCCGCTGGAGCTGGTGGGAGCCTTGGTAGAGCCTCCATGCTTATTTTCTCTAACTGTATCAGTATGAGGAGGGTCCTCATACCGGTCAAGCGGAACATGGGTAGGACCTCCATGCTGGGTGCTGATGAAGAGAGGCTGGCCATCACTCCTTTTAATTTTGGGGTGATAAGGACAATATCCAGCCACTGTAAGGACATGGGGGAGGCCTCCACACTAGAGATTGACCGGATGTGTAACATATCCACACCGACAGCCTATTGTAGGAGGAACGACTCTATAGCTAATGTTATGAGTGCGGAAGAGGCTTCCGTACTGAGTTTCGTTGTGGGGGGGACGACCCTCATTCTGATTGAAGGTGGAACAAGGAAGACCTCCATGCCAATCATGGAATCAGGGAGCGCCTGCATTCTTAATGGTGGCAGTATAGGGAGGACCTCCGTACTCGGTTTTCTTTTCTGCGGTTTGGCCCATGGCGGGTGTTACCTATGCCAGAAACCTGTAGGGTCAACCTAGCCTACCCATAGGGCTGTTGGGGCCTTGATCCAGGTTTGGTATATAAGTGTCCCTTCTTGGAATAGACAGGGAACTGATGGTATTTTCCAGTGGTGGCATGAGACACAATATTTTCTAATGTTGACGCCCCTCGGAGGGTGTCCTCCTCACGTTGTGCCTGACACTGGCGTCTGGTCATCCGGAATGGGTCGGTGGTGCAGGTGCATGGCTTACCTACTCCTTGACACATGGGGCTGGGTGGAGGCACTAGCGCGGCCAAGTGGGGGCCTTCCATGGGAGCCCCTAGAAAGATATCATGTCCAGGTTGACCCGAACATCCCCCACCTCATCAGCTTAGGGAGGGATTCATCGAAGCGTTCTGGGGAGAGGCTCTTGAAATAGTTGTGCATCGATGTGGGGAGAAGTGGCTCCATGTGCGGACCTTGGTAGTGGAATTGGAGACGAGGCACAGATGCCATTAAATTCTTGTGGTCTATATCCCGATTTGGGATAATCGCCTCCTCCTCTTAACGATGTACAAGGTCGTTCATCACCCTTCACTGAACGAACTCATATAAAGATATGGTGCATGGGCACCCAGTGGTTGTGAACGTGGAGACTGTCACAAAAGTGGTGGTGCTACGTGGGACTTCCGCATTGACATTTACCCTACCCTACGTCATTGGATGGGCAGTGATCACTTCCCTTTTTTGGCAGCATGGGCCTTTAAAGATAGGGAGATTAAAACATTAGTGCAGTAAAAAATAAATCAATCTCCAGTTCCCCAATTCCATTCTATCTTGAACGGTTGGTAAGAAGGATCCATGCTGACAATGTCACAGACCAGGATGTCCAACATTTTAACTTCCCTGACTTAGGCTGGGTTTCACACCAATACCACAATTTTCTCAGTGGGAACTTGCACCAGATAACTGAATCTAGTGACATGCTAGTCCACTGATGTCTCGAATGCTACTAATCTCTGCATTAAGGAGAATAATTTCACATTGCGTTCACCATTTATGTTTTTGACATATTCTATGGGGCATGTGAATTAGTCCATTATTTGTGGGAGGAATTGGAGCTATATTTCCCCACATTCCCTTTTTCCAAAGGTGGCTAGAATCTCTCTCTTATTCAAGGAAGTTCTATCCAAGATTGAAACTGGATGATGGGATGTCGGTTCTTCCTTCTATGGATTCTTCCTCAAAACTCATTACTTAGTCCGGCTCTCCCTCATAGATTAAGACGTTGTTCATGAAACTCTTCCCAGTGAAATATCATTGTGGATTCTAGTTAATTACACTAATTTTTTCAGGACATTTTAAGGGGTCTGTTTAGGGCAGCAACATTTGGTCGAGGGAGTAGTAATGTTTTACATCACTGGTGTGTCTGAATGCTTGAAAACTAGCGCGTCTGGGTTTTTTCCCCATATGATAGTACTTCTCGAGGTCGCAAAAGAAAGAGGAATCCCACGTCAAATGCGGGGAATTATATGCCATTGGAATATCTCTGATGTTTTCCTCATCTTTCCATGTTTAAAACAGAGTATGCCGTGAGTTTAACGTCTAGAAGAGATAGAACAGACTGATGGGAACACTGATTGGAGTTGATCATATAGGTGCAACCCTTGTAGGGAACACTGAAGCAGGGACTAATGCATGGTTAGTTACCCAGTTACTGCTAGGAGTAGTGGGAAAGTGGGTGACATGATCTAACTGATATGTGGTGTCCCGGGTAACAATCATGATTGATGCTGGAGAGATGAATGAATTGAAGGGGTAATGATATGAAATTGATGTGAGGACGATGGTGATATTGGTATTGACCCTAGAAGAGACTTCCTACATATCCTCATGGTAGTTAATCAAAGTCCGCATAGTTCGGTGAGGCAATGTGACACCTAAGGAGGAGACCAATGAGAATGGACATGTGGATGAGACCTGGAGGAAGTGGAACCTCCGAGTTGGGGAATGACCTTCCCATGAGATAGAGGCTCATGGGAGAGACTAGGTTGAGACATGGATAATGGGCTTGAAACTAGGGAGATTTCTATGTATCCCAATGGTAGGGAATGAGTGTATGCATAGTTTAGGATGGGGGAATGGAATCTAGGGGTGTGCAGAGGATAACATCCTAATGAAATACTTGGGATTAGGAGTGATTAGTAGCCTGGGATGGTCTAACGCCCCTAGGACGGACCAAGTAGGTGGGTCCCAAAAAATGAATGATAATAGATTACCGTCAATTGTAGATTACAACAACTTACCATTGGATTGAGATTATAACAGCTTATCAGTAATTGTGGTTGACAATGCCTTAACGTTGATTGGGATAAAATGGCTTACCGCTGATTGGGGTTCCAACAACATACCGTTGGCTAGGGTTGATGACAGCTTTTCTCTTGTCAGGGAATACAACGAGTTACCGCTAGTCAGGGAAAACAATGGCTTACAGCTGGTTGGGGTTGGACCTCCTGGAGGCTTCATACATGCCTTGCCTAGGGGATAAGGATAAAATCTCATGTAGTTTGTATGGGTGTAGTTTAATGTCTTGCGGGACAAAAATGGGCTTTCAATTTAACTTTATATAGGACTAGGGTGGGTCTATGTAGAGTGGTCGGGAGCAATGGGTGTTGGGCTTGAGCCTTATGGATGCTTCCTCTGTACCTTGCATTGGTATGGATCAAATTCTATGTAGTTTGGTAAATGGTGTTGGTGAACCAATGTGATGTGGTTAGGACCAATGGTTGTTGGGATTGAACCTTAGGGAGGCTTCCTACATACCTTTCCTTAGCAATGATACAAGTCCACATATTTTGGGAGGTTTGGGTGTTACACACTAGGGTGGCCCAAAGAGGATTCCATGGTCAATTCTTACTCTAATACCACGTGAGTCATGATTGGTGTATGAAATAAGAGGCAAACAAGACTTGATGATCATATCGCGAAAGGTATTTCTGTGAGAAGTGGAGTGGGGATTACATGTGGTTAGTCTCCCAAAGAGGAAACAAGGGCTTACACATGGTTATTATACTAAGGAGATGTGGATTGGGACTTACTCCATGATGGAGTCCTGGGTGGCGACAAAGCCCAACGAGAGAGGGATTTTTCAAGGAAGAGGGGAGGGTTTCGGTGCCCATCCCCCATCTGTTCATTGTCACTAAATAAGAGAGGAGAGGAAGTAGGTACACTGACTCCTGCTAGAAAGGCTAGGGGATTACACCGAGATGGTTTCCCTTCCATGTGGATAGGCGTCGCTCCAGCAAATAGGATCTCATTCCATGTGAAGAAGAGGTTACTCATGTGGAGATGAGTGGGCTTAGAGAATGTCCAATATGGGGAACCATGCATATGATTCACGGGGCAAGGTCATAGTTTAACATCATGTACTGAGGACGATGGTGATCGATAGTTTAACATTCTACAACTTGGACGAGGTGGGTGCACTATGTGCCCCTAAGACATACATAAATGATACCCGCCCACCCGTGGGGAGGTAAGGCATCATTAATGTTGTGGTGAGGGGGTTTCATGGAGTGATCCTTTAAGGTGGCCATGTTAGTGTGGCTATGTGAATAAGTAGTATATGTTAGTGTTCCTATGTGAAGAAACATGAGGCGAAGCAACGCAACATGAAGTACCTCCCAATGGACTTTGAAATCACATTGTGAAAACCTAGAGGGTTGCACAAGAAAAGGGGTTTCTGAGCATGGGGGTTCCCAGGAAGAAACCACATGAAGCTCTGTTGATCAATCTAGTGGAAGGGCTTCGCAAAGGGGTATGCTACATGAAGTGAAATGGACTATCCTAGGAATAGGGCATAGGTTCATTTGAAAGGTTCTTCGCGAAGTGGAAAGGCTTTCACCGAGTAGTGATTCATGAAGCTAGGGTGCCATGCAAAGCGTACCTCTACAAAGTAGTGTGCTTTGTGAACCACAACAACCCTGACATGGCATGTGGGTTAGATGTGATGGAGGGTACTACGTGAAGCATAAGTCCCCTACGAAGACCCAAGTCCTATTGGGGATCCCCTTCCCTCACGGAGGCCCGTGGGCTCTATGAAGGGCGTCCCATTTTGAAGAGGGGTTGAATTTATGAAAAGGGAAAAGGAACATCACGATGATAATCTAACTTGAAGTTCTCATGGTTTTCATAGTAGAAATTGTGTCGCGATTTGAGAGCTATGAAGGAAAAATGTTGGAGGATCCGTCCTTTGGGTTTGAGGGGAGCCCAGTATTTATAGGCACGAGGCGTCGTGAAGTAGATCTCACTCGGTGCAGAGCTACATGGAAAATTGTTGTATTCACAGAGCCTCATTCCTCCTTTCTCTATAGAGGCTTCACAAACATCATATCGGACCATAGTGCCTCCTGCCTCCTTGCTCTGTGGCTGCTTCGCAAACGTCAAATCTGATTGCGGAGCACCCCACCTCTTTGATCCATGCCGGCTTCTAAAACATCAAATCTTATCATAGATTATCCCACCTCCTTAATCTATGGTGGATTTTCAAATGGGGTAGCTTCGCACCGTCCATGATGCTACGGGGCACTACGAACAAGCTTCATGTGGCCGCCCTAAAGGTATTGTGTTTTCTCTTCCTCTTCCCAAATTTTAGCACCGACCAATGTGTTATGAAATAATTATAGATGAATAAATACATTATAAATATAATATGTATTATATATCAATAATAAATCCATATTTATTAAAAATATATAATGGTTTTAATGGAAGAATGAATGACATCAGTTTGTAAGGCGGTAGTCCACTGTAAACGTGAACGAGGATCGCGTATCCCATTTGATAGAAGTGTGTGTTGTTGTAGGTCTCAAAATTAAGTTAAAAAAATATATGTTTATTTATATTAATTATATTCTTAGATAAAAAATATAAAAAAATAATTTAATGATTAGCGAAAGAAATAAATCAAGAGTGTCATAGAAGAACGTTACCTCTCCTTCCAGTAACTCCTTTGAGTTTATACCAAAATCCATCCATGGTATTATTTATTCCCAAAGTGTGGATTCTAAGATGAGGGGAGGTATTTAGAATGTTTATTTTCTCATTGTTTTGATTAAAATTTAACTTTAGATGTGTGAATAAGTGTCGGTTGAGTTCCCTTTTTTAGTGTTGGAGGACTGACATTCTTGTAAATATAAAAATGTAAATATTATTTTGAGGTATCCATTACATAATGTTTCTAAAATAAGAAAAAATAATTATATAAAATAAAGGATATGGTTCAAAATGGACATCAAATAAGTTTTGGACAAGTTTCATGTTCATTTCCACCCTTAATACTGAATTTTAACCATTAGGTAAACTCATTTTCACCTTAACCACTTTATTTAATTTTAATTGATTTCACAAATATTTTTACATGAAAACTATGATTAAATTAATAGATATTTTAAATTATTTTTATTAAAAATATGGAATAAATTTTTCGAAATTCAAATAATAGAAGTAAAAAAATAATAATTTGAAATTTATCCCATAGACGGGACAAGAAAACAGGTTTTTAAAGTGAAAATATCCAAAAGTTTGAAATGTTTTATATCCATATTTAAAAACAATTAATCCTAATGAACTAAATTGGATTAATATGTACATATATATATAAACTATCTAATTCAATTTTAAAACTAGTAAAAATATAATTTAACCTTATAAATTATTTTAATGAAAAGTCAGTTAGCAATTAAAATTATTATTTTTCACTATTCATCAGAAAATGAAACATCCATAAAATTACTGAAAATTCACCTTATGATAATTATTTAAATTTTATTTCAAAAATTAATTTCATTTATTTCAAAACAAAATTATAAAATTTTCAAAATTTGGTTTTAAAATAGTTTCTCTATTAAAAGGCGAAAAAATCGCATTTACAAAAATACCGATTTTTATCGGTAAAATTGGATTTATTCTTATCTTATTTCAATAAAATCTATTAGATGAATAGAAAATTGTATTATTGAATATATAATATATATATTTTATTATTATCATTCACAAATAGTAATTAATTTAAATTTTTAATAAAAAATTCTTTGGGAGAATAAAAATTGTTGTTTATAGAATCATTTTCTTTATATTCAATTAGTTTTTATATTCATTTATAATTAATAGGTAATAATTGAATTCAAAGATATTTTATAAATTATAAAATCGTATTCATAACCACAAATTTAATTTTTAGGTTGTATCTTATTATATTAAATAATAATATTTTAATAATATGTCGTTGTTCGGTAAAGCTTTGTCTTCTGTGTAACTTTAGTTACCAAACAAATTCATTCTTACATGAAACAAAATATAACTAAGTGTTTCATTATATAACTATATAAATTTATTTTATTTTGTTTAAAATAGTGAATATTTTTTAATGTATTAAAACATTATATTCCTTTCTACTCTTGTTATTACCTATCATAAATGCAATCGAATACAATGTTCTTACTAACGAATTTAATGGTTTTATAATTTCCATTCCATGAGTCCTATTTCCTCTTACTCAAAAGTATTTTGAATAAATGTACACATTTTATCTTCATCTCTATCGAGAAAATACACTTTAAGTGTAACCTTTTCCTTTTTACCACATAATAATACCATAAATATCCTCTCTAAAGGCATAATACATTGCTTGGCTTCCATTACATTAGTAGTCCCACTACATTATGGGGAACTCTATCATATGAAGCAATCCATCTTTGTAGAATCTCTATTTGAAATAGGTTTCTCTATCCAATAAATTTCATGTTTCATAACCTAATTATGATTCCCTAATATATCCAAAACAAGATTAGTTCTAATAAAAAAATATCAATTTCCTCTGAACAATGACCTCTACATTATCTATGAGTATTTATACCTTTATTCCTTTAAGGTTTCATTTAAAAAAAATTAATACACTATATTATATCATAAAATTATGTAACATAATTTTTAATACGAAAAATAGTTAAATACTTCTCATAAATTGAAAATTTTATCCATAATTAATCTCATTATCATAAATATGGTTTCTTTGGGATGATCTTCTATAATTATCCTCAATGTATATAATAGGTTTATGTTATCTATTATATATTTTCATAAATCTAATTTCTGAAGTTTCTACTAAAAATTCTTTGATACCAAATATAATGAACCTGACCCCAGTAGCTCTAAGCTGGTGCCTTACTTTATTACAATGACACATATTCAAGATTAAAATCCCAATAGAACAAATAGTGTATCAGTTTTGAAGAAAATATTACAAACATGATACCAATTTTATATTGGAAATAAAAAATGAAAAAAAATAAATGAGGAAATAAAATGGGACACATCCTTGAAAACACATTCAAAGGATTCATCTTCAAAACATGTAGAATGGATACCTAATAATGGTGAGATCAAATGATCGGTAAGGGTTATGTATAATGGAAGACATCATGAATCAATATAAAATAATCATCATAGAAAGATAAACAAAAGAAACTAATGACAATTAATAAATAAATTTAGATTAACATATTAGGAATAAAATATTATAAAATAATTTAATATAGATAATGAATTGAGTTTGAAACATAACCATAGATATTCAAACCAATCGATTAATCACATAGAATAACAATAAATATAGAATGCATAATGCTTTATGTCTTAAAAACCGATATATATCCTCAATATAGTTTATGTTTCTGTATAGAAACTCATCTGATTTGTGTCAAGAACTTTCACAAGACACTACAATCAAGATCTATCCTCCTGACAGTTGGAAAAATACATTATGCATTTTACACAAACTGATTTAATCCCATGAGAAAACTGATGCATCAATGGGATTTCATTATCTAGTAACCAAACCGTTTACTGGTTGACTAAATCATTCCCTGTATATATAATAATCAATTTAAATCATAAAAAATGTGCCTTATCAAATATCCATATTCAGTAAATAATACAGAATTATCAATATTTCCAAAATAAACATATAAATTTCAATGTAAGCATCGTTTGTAAAAATAGTAAAAAAATTAGTAAATAATCATATCCATCATGAAGGAATATGAATATTTAAAATAAATATAATTTCCAATTAAAATTTATTACAATAAATTTATTATTTCTAATAAAAGTGATCGATAATAAACATAATTGAGATTGTACGATAATGATGACAACTTGGTAATTTTCAAATCAAAACAGCTTCGATGAGATAAATCAAAGGGAAAATTAAAGTACCATGAAGTAAGAGTGAAATATGATATTAAATAGAATAGGGGAAGTGAATACACCACATTAAAGTGAATTGGTGTATGATAAGAAATAACTCTCTGGGAAATGTAATTTTAGACGAAATCATATACCATACTCTCCCTTTTGGATGAACTCCCTTAAACCTCCTGAATAATAGTTTCAATCATGTTACTAACTTATAACATAATAATATTAGTATTTATAATATTATATATCATCCTTTTATAACATCTTATCAACTATTTGTTAATAATCTATCATTATTTCCATTATTTCATGTGTTAATTTCCTTGTTTTTTTAATATATTTTTACTTGTTATTTTTTGTTCCTTTCAATTAGATAATAAATTCCTCATTAAAATAATTTAAACAGTTATTTAAATATCATTTATATTTATTATATATGTATTTACTATAATCCATAATTTTTATTGATTGGAAATGGAAGACATTGTTCATGGAGATGGTAGGTCGTACGTACGCTTGAATGATGTTTCCATTTTTTATCATATTAAAAGAAAGAAAATGTGAGTGATATGTATATGTATATTATCATTAAATTACAATATATATATATATCACATATTTTTATTAAAAAAATCCTTAATACATTCCATGTAATGTGTGAATGAATCACATCGCTTCAAGGAGGCGATAGTCCACACGTCCACAAAAGATGTTATCATATTCCCAAAAAATGTATATCATGAATTTATGTGTTATATAATAATTATATAAGAATAATAACATTATAAAAATCATATATATCATATATAAAGTATAAATCCATCACTATTACCAACCATTATAAGTGGTAATAAAAGAATGAATGACATCGGTTCACGGGGCGATAGTCTTCCATACACATGAACAATGACTTCATATCCCATTTGATGGATGTGTGTGATTTTTTAGGCCATAAATTTAACATGAAAATAGCCTTATATTTAATATACAATGGATATTATATAATCAATATATCGTAATAATTTAAGGAGTGGATAATGAAATAAAACAAAAAGAGCTCGTTGAAGAACACTGCATCTTCTTCAGGAAACTCCTTTTGGTTTATACCAAAAATATTAATTGGTTGTATTCATACCCAAATATAGTATTATATAAATAGGAGATGCATGTTTTGAGTTTATTTTTTCATTATATATATGAGATAAGAGGATTGATAGGTTTGATGAAGAGAGGGTTGAGAGTGCCCTTTTATAGTGGACGAGGAGTGGGATTCTTGTAAATATCAAAAGATAAACATTATTGGGTGGTCTCCCTTACATAAAGATCCTCCAATAATGAAACATTTTCGATATAATATGGTATAAGGTCTATGTAAGTACATAAAATGAGTTTTTAATAAGTTTCTATCTCATTTATTCTTTAAGATTATAGTTTACCCAGTAAGAGAACTCTTTTTCACCTTATCCATGTAATTAATTTTAATTTATTTCAGTAATATTTTTGGTCAAAAACTAAGGTAAACTTACTAAAAATTATATATTATTATGATTCAAAATATATAATATATTTCTAAAAATTCAATTCACATAATATTCAGAAATTTATTAAAAATTAATCACACAGACAGGACAACAAATATGTTTTTTAAAGTGAAAATGTTCAGAAGTTTACTAAGATTTTTATATATAAATTCAATATAAAATTTAATATAATGAAAAAAATTGGATGAATAGATGTATAATTAATCTAATATTACTTTAAACCAAGTTTAAAATATAATTTTTCATTATAATGTATTGAGATGAAAATCCAATCTTAAATTAAAATTCTGTATTTTTCAATATTCATCAAAAAATGAAACTACTCAGAATAATACCAAACAATCACCGTAAAATAAATTTGAAAATTTTATTTTAAAAAATTAATCTTATTTTGTGAAATAAATTTTTTAAATGGTTTAAAATTTAGTTTTAAAAGAAGTTCACCAATTAAATATGACGACATTGCCTTAAAAAAATATAGCTTTTTATGCATAAAATTGGATTTGTTCTTATCTTATGCCAAAAAAATCTATTCGATGCACATACAAACATTTAATTGAATATACAACATTGAAATGTCATCATTATCATTCACTAATAGTTATTAATTTTATTTATAAATATAAAATTTCGTGGTTGGTATAAAAATTGTTTTTATAAAAACACATCCTTTATATTCAATTGGTTTTTATTTTCATTTATAATTATTTAGTAACCAAAGGATTAATTATATAAACAAGTGTAAACCATATTTTCAAAATATAGCTAATATTATTAATTTCCATCATTCTAATGAATATGGTATGACTATAATAATATTTTGATAATAATATTAATAGTATTTGGTAAAACACAGTCTTGTGTGCACCGTAAGCCATCGAATAAAATCATTGTTATTTTTAATGAATGCTGAAAAACATTTTTTTGAGTGACACAAGATAAATTAATAAATATCTCATTTCAAGATATATAATAGACTAAATTTTTTTATAATTTTCATATATCATAATGTCTTTGGATGATATATTACCTAATATACTTAGTTTTTCATGTCATAGATGATATTCAATGTTTGTACATTATAATTTTGGGGGTGTTACATCAATGTTAAACTAAATAATCTCCCAATAAGTTCATCATAACTATAAAAATTATTATACAAATCATGCATAATTCATTTCTTCATGACCTGGGGAAAACATAATAGATGGTGAGATTAAATGATTAGTAAGGGTAGATATAAGATATACGTAAACATAACATAAGTAGAATGGTTTGAGAACCTGATAATAACATTTGAAAACTATCACATACATATCAAAGATCACAATATTAGGTAATTACAAAAAATCTTTTTACCTTATAATACATGAATCATAAGGAATTAAAGAACATAACCCATCAGTGCATAACAATGGACTTATACATGGAATTGTGGAATAAACATGAGCATAAAAAATCATTTCAATAGTTGTCATGGATCGTTTAAAATTATGTCATAGTGGAATATATTCACTAATAAAACCATTATAGCAGTCAAGGTTCACTTCCAAGACTATCATAGTGGACAAAGTCCCTTATTGGACTGGGTTCACCCCTAATTAGACTCTAATTTATCTCATGAGATCTCAATATTTATCCAATGACTTTGAGGGAGATATAGGTTCCACCAATAAAATAAATAAAATCATAAAACTTTGTTCCAGAATATCATAAATCCTTATCATATGAGAATGCATGAAAATATGTGGGTTTCATATGCATTACATCATAGCATAACCCTTGGAAAAATTGTGTTTCATTTACATTTCATCATAACATAACCCGTATAAAATAAGTGGTTTCATAAAAATATATACATTACAATCATAAAATATCTTGATAATGGATAAGGATGGTATAACTGGATTAGATTCCAAGTAAAATAGAAGCAACATAACGGTTTTTTTATCGTTAATGAATAAAAATTCAATAAAAATTCATTAAAACATTCTTATGGAAAATTTCTATTATATATTGAAAACACTTATTTAAAATATAAAAATAAATTAGATACTAAAGAAAAAATTTCATTGATAATAATCTTATAAAATTTTAATGGAATACTTAAAACATTGAACGGTAATCATGGTAGAAAATCTTGTTTATTTAGTACTCTTTGAAATGAATATTCCTTTTATATTTTATATAAAATCCCAAATCACCAAATTTAAAAAACAATAAAAAGATTTCTTCGGGAATTTTTTTTGAAAATTAAAACTAGGTTAGACATGAATTTAGAAAATCTTATATTATTTTTAAAAAACACCATTAAATGTTTTTTTATTGAAAATATGGATTTAAAAGAAAAATAAACTTTTACCAAAGAGAGAAATAAAGATGATTTTTCTTAAAAATATTCTTTCATACTCTTTTATAAATAAAGAGAGAAAAATAAAGGGAAAATCATTATCATTAGATATCTAGATGACAATAAATTTCATTAGTTTCTTGAGATATGTATAATAATATTTCATTATCAGAAACCTAATCATAAATAATCCCAATTAACGAAGTGATTATAAAAAAATCATTACCACTTTGGTATATTTTGAATCATAAAAAAATTAAGGATTAAAATAAAAGGAAACATTAAATATCATGAAAATAAGTATTCCAATTACATAACATGTCAATGATAGTATATACACCTCATAAAATATGATAGGTACATATCATATCTTATGTCCCAATGAAGGCAATTTTAAAGAAAAATCCTTTACCTTAAGTATCAAATCCATTCATAGAAATTCTAAATTCTTTAATAAAAAATAAAATTTTATTATGCATGTATTAAAGAAACATATTCATATGTATCAAAACATATATGATTTATTCATGAATTTTTAATACCTTTTTAATAATAATTCCTTTTTAAAATCACATTTCAGGTAATAAATGCTTCGTTTTTCATGTATGCATTGGTTTGGTATTTTTTATCCTTTTAATTTGATAATGGTTCTATAATCTCCATGATTCTAACCTTGATATAAATATCATATATATTAAATATATATGTATTTATTGTAATCCATAAAAATTGGAAATATAAAATGAAAGACACCATTCATGGAGATGGTATGCCGTACGTATGGATGAATGTTGTTTCCATATTTTAATGGATGAAACAAAATAATGGTAAATAATATATTACCTTTAAAAAATAATTCTTATTTCATATATATATATCACATATATTTTTTAATTTTATCCTTATTACTATCCATGAAATATGTTAGTAAAAAACAAATCGCATAGATTCCTGAGGTAGTATTCCATTGTACACATGAATTAAGTTATCATATTCTTTATAGAATATAAAGTAAGAATATATATATGATATTAAAACATGAGAAGTATTATTATATCATAAATATCATATATAAATGTAGCACCAAAAAAATCTAAAGTAGGAACATTCTGTTCAATAGCATGTATAAAACGCAACACCAAGCATGTTAGGCAATATGATATCATAGAGTTTATAATACATTTAATATTATAAATAAATTTTATATATTTGAAAGCTTTAAATACATGAAACACTAAGTTATCTTACACTACACGCAAGATCAACTTTCTTTTATAGCTTGAGTTACATTTAAGACCATTTTTTATCGAACAATAATTAAAATATGCTAAGATATAAATTAGCTATTAAATTAATAGGTTTGAATAGTAAAACAAACTTATGAAAATTATGGTTATATAAATATAAATTCATTTATCACAAATTAATTAGAAAATTATATAAAAACCAATTAAATATAAAGGGAATATTTTTATAGATAACTATTTTTATGCACACAAAGATGTTTTATCCTATTAAATTAAAATAATTAAATTTTTTTAGTGACATTAATTTAATATATATAACATATATTCAGTAAAATATTTTTTATATTCATCCAATAAATTAGATAGACATAAGGTATGAACAAACCCAATATTACACATAAAGTATTATATTTTTATAAAGGTAGTTTTCCCACCTATGGATGAAAAATCCATTTTAAATCCAGTATTGATCCTTTTATAAATTTAATATGTCCAAAAAAACATCAAATTTTTAGGATAAATGTAAAAATAAATTTAGGTTAAATTTTCGATAGTTTTCTATAAAGTTTCATTTTTAACGAATAATGAAAATACTGAAATTTAAATCAAAAATAGTTTTTCATATAATATATTTACAAGGATAAATTATATTTTAAATTTATTTTAAATTTTAATTTGATAATATTTTTAACAATTAGTCCAATTTTTGTCATTGGAATCAATTTCACTTTGAAATTGACTATAAATACATATCAAACTTATGAACGTTTTAACTTTTAAAACCCGCATTGTTGTCCCATCCACACGATTAAATTTTTATTTAATTGTACCACTTATGAGATTTGAATTTTGAAAAATATATTAAATTTCTAGAATCATAATAATTTATAATTTTTAATTAGATCAACTTAGTTTTTTACCAATAATATAAGTGAAATTAATTAAAATTAATTATAACTGTTAAGGTAAAATTAATCATAATAAGGGATTAAACCTTAATCCTAAGGTTCCAAATGAAGTAACAACTTGTAAAAAAGGATTTTTATATTAATGTTACAACCATATAATAACATGGATTTAATTAGTTCTATTATTGGATCCACATTCATTGTAAAAAACATGTATGTGATTCTTTTTTCAAAATATCACAAGAGTTCCACTCCTCCTCCACTATAAAAGGCCTCCTCTATTACCACTTTTTTTACACATCTCAAGATACATTGGATCGACCAAACTCTGCCCAAATATCTCATAAACATCCCTATCCTCATTATGTAGTCCTCTTCATTGGTATAAAGAAATCCAGGGAATCATTTGGGTCAAACCAAAAGAATTTTCCCAATTAAGAGGTAACATCTTTCCTTATGCGTTTTAGTTTTATTTCCATTCTACACTCCCTAAAATATCATTATGGAATTATTATATAATATAAAATTATCTTAAATATACTAGTGTTCTGTTATGATATGTTTTTACCTTCACTTACACACGCATCCATCTAATGGGTAATGAACATACTGTTTTTGTGTACAATCAACTACCGCCTCACGAATTGATGATTGTCCATTTTTTACTTTACCAACATTCACAGCAATACATTATGATAGAAAATATATTTATATATTATATATATGATATTTATTATTTTATTAAGGTTCTATAATTTTTTACAACACATTCCCTTATACTTTCCATTTTATGTAAATATGATAACATCGTTTGGGGAAGTGTGGACTACCACCCCCTCAAAGCAATGTGATTCGTTCACATTATACATAGAATGTATAAAGGATGGTTATAATTAAAAATATTTGAAATAAAAAAAATCTATGATTTTCATAAAATAATTACTTTTTTGGAGTATAATATATTTCATTTTCATTATTACCCTTTCACAAACAAAGTGATAACGTCGTACGTGGATGTGTGAACTACTGGCTCATTGATGCATTTTGATTGCTTTTACATCACAATAATTATATAAATAAATATATACGATAAAATAATATTTAATTTATTATATAATAATAATTATGGAATGTTAAATGATTACTTATCTTCATTCCATAATTATCATTGAAAAATGGGAACGTTACTCATGCGTGTGTACGACCTTCCATCTCCATACTTGTATTGTTGATTCATTTTTCGTAACAATATTTGATGATTGGTTTTAAAAGAATAATTTATGTATAAATATTATTATTATTACATGATTATTATTCTAGAAATGTTATATAATGACCCCTTTGACCATAGTTGACCTACTAAAGTTGTTTTTGATATATAAATCGAATTTGGTCAAAAACACCTGACGTAAACATCATTGAGTAAGTGTAACCACCCAAGTAAATAAAGAATAATACATTTTCATATTTATTAATAATTGTGAATTAAATATTAATTTTATTTTAAATGGGATTCTATGTTGTATGTCGTACCTGATACGCAACAACTGGTTTCTTTGAAATATTATCTTGCACACAATGCTTAGTCATACTGAAAAATAATAATATAATATTATTTTAAATAGAAATTAACATCTAGCTGTTGTATTGGAGGGAATGAATAGAAATAACTAAAATATGATTATTAATTTTTGTTAAATGTTTTTATATTAATCCAATAAAAGTTTGAGGCTTAAAATGTGAATGAATCTAATTTGAAGCACAAATAGTCTAAAATTCTTTAAAAGGATGATTTACCGCCTTTTGATGGTGAACCCTATTTAAATATAAATTTTGTCACTTTTATATATTTTATTTGAAAAAAATAAAATTCTTCATTAAAATTGGGACCTCAAAATTTACTTTGGGTAAATTTTTGGTATTTTTCTGATAAATTTAATTTTTTAATGAATAGTGAAAAATATTTTATTTTAATTCAAAACTACCTTTAAATATAATTTATTTATACGGTTATGTTATATTTCTAATTTGATTAAAGTATATATAAATTATATTTTTACTATTTTATCTAATTTTTGTTATTGGAAGTAATTTTACTTTGAAATTGGACACAAACAAGTGTCAATCTTTTGATAGTTATTATTTCTTAAAAACACTTTTTTTGTTTTGACAAAGGAAATTAATTTTAAATTAAATATTTCATCAATATGTTTTGAATTTGGTAAAATAGTAATCATTTTTGAATTCTAAATATAAAATATATCTTATGATGAATTTTGGGTATTTTTTGGAAAACCGTCAATTTTTTATGAATAGTGAAAACACTGAGTAGTAGTTAAAAAACCAACTTCTTAGTTTAAATGAAATTTTACAGCTTATTTTAATTACATGATTGTTATTATTAAATAAAATGTGGTTCAATAGGATGATAATATTTTTTGGGTGAATAGTAAATTTTGACTTTTATTTACTACGGTTAAAGGTAAATAGAGAAATTCAAGGTAAAATAATATAATAATAATATAAAATTACCCTAACATGTGTCCTAATCCTATTGGTTGATACATTTCTGGCCATGTTCTTCCTAGTTGTAACATCCCAATATTTCAAAGTACGTGATCACATTAAAGTAATTCAATAGCTTACGCTACACACAACACAGAGTTCGAGCGTAACATTACTTACCAATCTACTTGTTCAAAAAGCGTTTAGGAATAATATTAACTTCATTTAGAATCTTATATACTATATTTGATTTTAACGTCTATATTATGTGTTTCATAGACATAATATAAAAACAAATTCATTTGTTTCAGATAAAAGAAGTATTTTCCAAAAAATATAATTTTACCGCCTTTAATGGAAAACCATTTTTAAAACCAATATTTGACACTTTAATATATTCAATTTAATGAAAATAAATTCTTATTTAGAAGTATGACATAAAAATTGTGTTTGGATAAATTTTTGATACTTTTCAAATAACTTTCATATTTTGACGAATAGTGAAAAACCCTATTTTTTAATTGAAAACAACTTTTTTAATAGAAATAATTTATTGTGTTAAATTTTTCATTTGAATGGTTTTGAAGTATAATTATATTATATTTTTATCATTTAATACAATGTAGTTCATTATAACCAATTTCACATTTAAATTTGATATAAACACATGTCAATCTTTTGATAGTTTTTAATTTTTAAATTTTTTTTTGGTTCAGACTACGGGAATTAATTTTAAATTAATAAATGAAAATTCTATGTTTTTAATTTGGTAAAATAGAATTCATTTTTGAATTTGGAATATCATAATTATCATTGGGTGAATTTTTGGTATTTTTTATGAAAACATTCTATTTTTTATGAATAGTGAAAACACTGCGTTATTATTTAAAACCGACTTTTTATTAAAATAATTATTTAATTTATTTAAATTTATATTAAGTCAAAAATTATATATAATACCTATATATGTTCAATGTTCTTAATTGAATTAATTTTATAATAAAATTATATATATATATATATTTTGAACTTGTTACCGCCTTTTACCCACCTTTTAGGAGCATTTGCAAATTTGCACAAAACATAATTTTACAGCTTCTGTGAGTTGAATTTTTAAAATCTGAGTGACATGGTTGAAATCAGTATGTAAAATGTTCTTCCATAAGATGAAAATAATTTTTCATGTATAGTAACTATGGACTTTTATTTCCCACGGTTAAAAGTAAATTGGGTAGTTAAGGGTAAAAGTGATATTATAATTACCCAAAAACATGTCCAAATTCTATTGGATCATTGTAATTCCACAAATAACAACCTTGGGATTATAATATTATCCAATTTAGTCTACTTGGATTAGATTAGGACATTTATTATTATTTTATTTAAAGAATAGTTTAAAATGTAAAATTCATTGTTTATTAAATAAACCATTTTTAATATGGGGTTTTACAAAAGATAAATTTTACTATAACTATTCATTATAAAGATAGAAAGATTTCTTACATAATGGTATTTTATTTAGAAAATTTATAGATTAAATAATTAGATTTATTTATGACACAATGATGATGCAGTAATTACCTTTTTAAAGAAATATTAAAATAATTGATATTATAAATATCCAAATAAATACAATTTGAGACTTTTGATGAATTACACAAATTTTAAAGGTTAATATGATATTTTAGGGTCTATTAGATAAATTTTTTCTAAGTGATAAGTTTGTTATGACATAAAAAAATAGATACCAAATAGTGTCAAAATTGACATAAATTAATTTTTGAAACAAATACTATATTATTGGTCGATAAAATATTCCTAAAAATATATGGTTCAGACAAACGGATTACATAATATTATATATGTCATTAATGAACCAAATTATGTTCTCTTGGAATATTAGAGTATGTTTATTAACTATATACTGTAAGAATACAAGAAGACACAGTAAAAGATAAACTATTTACCTAAGAGTTAAATATAATAGTTAAGGTTAATATGGTGACCTAAACCTGTCTAAAACCTATTGGTTGAGTTTTTTTGAGACCCATACCCACCTTATCCTAGAAATAAATTATTTTTAAGTAATTAGAAATCGAAAATGATTTTATTATAAAATAATGTTTCATGATTTTCCTAAAGTGACCACCACCTCTCTTATAAAAGGGTACTTCCCCTTATCTTAATTTTACACCTTCAAATCCATTTGGATCAGACAAAAAAATCCCAAATACCTTCTCATCTATCCTCCCATCAACCTAGAAGCCTTAATTTGATCATAAATCCATCCTAATAGGTCCTTTTGACAACTCAGAAGGAAACACCTGAAGAGGAAGTAATAATTTCACCACCCTCTTTCAAGTTCTTTTCTTCTTCCACTTACTATTTCTTTGTTGTTTCCAAAATAAAATAATAACTATAGTAACTTATATATACTATTATGTTATTATAAATATGGTACAACCATATTCGTTATTCTATCCATCCTATGATGACAAAGTCACTATACATGCGCACGTACAGCTTAGCGTCTCCATGTCGAGGTGTAGTTTGTTATTCAAACACATATTTATATGGATGGGTATAATAATGAGTATAAATTATGTAAATTATAAATATAACATGTTAATTATTCTGTGTATATGATATAACATCCAATTAAAAATTATTTTACCCTCAATATAATGATATTGTCGCTCATGCGTACGTACGGATTACCGTCTCCACGACGTGATGAGATTCATTTCCACGTTCACCATTCAACGATGATTATAAAAATATATATTATTAATAAGTATGTAATATATAACATAATAATTCTACTGGAGATATATATATATATATACTTACATAAATCTTATTATCTTCCTTCCATTCAATATGATATTAAAACAGAAACAACGTTTATGCGTATGTACAACCTACCGTCTCCATAAATGGTGCCTCCCATTTCATATATCTATCTATTATAAATATTTATATTATAAATATATATGATATATAAATCAAATTTCATATTCTAGATGTATTTAAATAATGATCTAAATGATACTACCACGAATAACAAGTTAAAACACGTATGATAAAGAAAATAATTACTACCTAAAAAGTTGATTTAACATGGAAATCATTATTAAATGGGTAGTATAAAAAATAAATGAATAATTTATGATACAATAAATATGAATATGGTTCTGGTGTAATTTAATAACATACTATGGTCATTATACATGATGATAAATGTACATTCAAACTAAAGGAAAGTGCATGGTAAGGGTTAATTTAACAATCTTTTTATTATACAAGGTCATTTTTTTTACGTAAGTATTTGTTGGGAAATATTTAGTATCCATTTTCGTGTTTCATAAAAGTGTTTTAAAAGGGATTTTTAAGGGTATTTTTACTAAAAAGTAATTTTAAATGATTTAAATATTTATTCTTGTAAACTTTTCTCATTAATGACCATTTTTTCAAAGTGGTTATAAGGATTTATTTTTATGGACATGAATTTTTTAAAATATTAATTCCTTAAAAAAGTTTAAAAGTGGTATAAGACACTTTGATTCAAAACTATCTTTTAAATGAATTATTTTATATTACTTTTAAGTGATTTCATGAAAAAGAGATATTTATCTCAATGATTTTTACTGATCATTTTCAACTATGTCAACATCCTTTACAGGATATTATTATAGATTGAGGTTGATTTATTATGATACAAATATTCCATATTATATTGTAGGTTTTGTGATATGTTTGACTATGGATATGTTATTTTTATACCATTCATAGTTTATGGATAAAGTATTGACATTTCTTATGCCAGCTTTAATACGAATGTTTATGTTATGTTTAAGCCTTTTCAAATAAGGAATGCATTGGATATAGTAAGTGACGGCTGGAGCCCACTATATCTCCTCGATGCATCAGTAGGTCTCATGAGAAAAACTAGTATCTTGGAACAGGGCCTTGAAAAAATATTATTTTTAGTCTTGGCACAAGGCCCTGACTATGTGGTTATGATTTTTGGCATTCTGCATTCCATCATTATGAATGTGGATATTGATATTTCTTGTGATTATTCGACTTGTAGAATTTCCATGAGAATAAGTAAATTGCATTATTTGATTTTATCTTTTCCATATTATGCTAATTTTTATGTTTAAAATGATTTTGATTTAGTCTTATACATGTCCTTAAATGTTTATGCTTATTTATGAATGTTTCTATTATGTTGTTATCCTTACTGAGTATCTGAGCTCACCCCTTTCTATGTTTTACTTTTTCCAGGATGTGAAAGAAGTATATAATGGTTCACCTGTAGGGATAGGCTAAGGATATAATTGTGTTCAAATGGGAAAAATGTGGTTGATGTTTTTATTTCATGATATAATGTAACGTTCATGTATGCAATCTATTTCCAAATACCGGTAAACTGATCGGTCCTTTAGGACTAGATTCCGTGTAATCATGCCAATGTTATGTAATAATGCACCGACTCTAGGAAACTAGGGTCAGGGCATTACAATCGGTATCAGAGGAAGTTTAGCAAGAACTTTGGAAATAGATTTAGATAAACTCTTATTATAGAACATTATCCTAAGATAGAAATTTAGGATTAGTATAGAATAACTTCCTTGAATTTTGGTAATATAGGGATTTTGTTTATTTTCCAAGAAACACATCCCTGTCTGGATATGAGCAGGTAGAGGCGGATCTAGCACAGATGTACCTAAGAGTGAAAACTCCAACAAAGAGTTTCGGGCTTGACCCGGGGTATCTTGGTACATGACAATGGGCCTTGTTGCACTCTTGGTTACGACAATCCCAGGGGATATGCTTAGGATAATTCAAATTTTTCTTATAAGACATTATGAATGATTTAGGTTTAATACATCAAAAAAATTATGATTATAGATTATATGCATAATCTTTTCAATTTACATTAGGTATTTTACAAGTTTGGGATTATGCATTTCAATTAATAAACTAGCATCGTGTATTTCATTGTTTATAAATGGCGTATAGTAGAAGGAATGATAATTCCAGCCATACTCATGATCAAAAGATGAAGAAGGATCATATATATCATGGTATTAAGCCAAAATTTTATAGGGAAATAGTCTCCCGCATATTATCATCATATGATGAAATAATATCATGTGTTAATAAGATAAGTAAACAATTTTATGAGTACTATGGATTTTATGGGAAGCAAGAGAAGAAAATGATGGAAGGGAGAAAGATGGATAAAGGGAATATTGGAAAGATGGATTTCCCCATATATGATAACTGTGGAAAGAATCACCTTAGTAAATGCTTGAAGGGAATGGGATTTTTTTATAAGTATGGAGAAAAATGACACCAAGAATGTGATTCCCAGGGTAAGAAAAAGGTTTCAAATGTACAATTCTTCATCGGCAAGTAGTTGGGACACTACACAAATCAATGTCTAAATAATCAGAGTATACCCCAAATGCTGCTATTGGGTAGTAATAAAGTAATGATATTACCGAAGATGAAGAGGAATGATTAGACTTCTTATGTTGTTATTAATGTATTGTGTAATTTGAGTATTATGTTACAATTTATTATAATTATAAAGTATATAAGGATAGTACTGAAGTACGATTTCCTTAAAGACATGAGATTGTGTGGAACCAAGAAAAGTGGCTTAATAGAAGGTTATTTTTTTGGAAAATATATGGTTTAGAGAAAGATATACCATAATATGGTTCTGAAACTAAGGTAGTGATTTTGGAATAATATATGATTGATTTGGATAAATTATATTGGATATTCTTGACTACCTTGAAATTGATTAGTATATTCCATCACTGTTGGAGTTTACAACATTTTTGGATAGAAGGAGTATATCTATTATTCAATAATAAATAAGGGAGCATGAAAGTAACAAATAATGTTTTATGGTAATTCAGGGTGTTACAATGTTTTAATAGAATACGTGATGAAGGTATTCACATGCTATTACGTGGCAAAAAAGATTTTCATTGTGTTTACCTTCCTTATACATTTTGTACTATGAGTTTGGACAGAAGTATTTTGGACAATTCTAAAAGTTGGAATCGATTAACTTTGACCTTGGATACTATTGTTAAGGTTAAATCATTTCTTGAGATTATTTTTGGATTTTCATAAATTGGACAAACCAAAGTTCGGGCGACAACCCATCACACCCGGCAAGGCCATGAGACTTGAACCCGCAACTGAAGGGAAACATGGGTGCATCACCTACCACTAGCCTACGTGATGTACTGGTTTATATAATGTAATTTTTTTAAATATTCTGAAAAACAAATTATAAATTCACTATTTTTGGAACCTTATACGATTAGGATAAATAGAATATTTTTTAATTCTATTATCTTTTGGAGTGAAAGATGAGTTTGTGGTAGGAATAAGTTGAAGGATGATACTCTACTTGTGAAGTATATTTTTTTCTCTAATTATATGAATAAATTATTTCTTAAAATTTAGTGAAGGGATCTTAAAACCAAAAATGTGTTAACCTAATACCTAATGTTAAGTTGAATTGATGATATTTTAAATCATCATAGATTTATGGCTTAGAGGCCCTCAATTTTATACGTGTTTTTGATTGATGACCTCAATCACACCCTATAAATATTAATTTTTTTCCTCCAATTATATCTCCCTAATTTCAACTAATGCTATCCTAATCGATATCATAATTTTGTGGTGACTTTTTCATTTCCATTTCCCTCTTATTAAGACTAAATTTTATTAACCGCATTTTTTATGTCGGTTTTCCACAATGGTATTTTCTATTTTTAACCTTTTATTTATGAATAACAATTTCAAATTGCGAGGATGCAATTTATTAAAATAGGGTAGAATGAAACACCCCAAGATTTCATAGTATGTTATCTCATTAAAGTAATTCAACAGCTTGCGCTACACACAACACAGAGTTCGAGCGCACCACAACATGCCAAACTAGCTGTTCCAAAATCGGTTATGAATAGTATTAACTATATTTTGAATCTTATATACTCTATTTAATTTTCACATTCATATTATATGTTTCATAGCCATAATACAAGAAGTAATTCATATTTTCAGATAAAAGAAGTATTTTAAAAAAAATTCAATTTTACCACCTTTTAATGGAGAACCATTTTTAAAACCAATATTTGACACTTTTATATATTCAATTTAATGAAATTAAATTTTTTTTCGAGTTAGGACATAAAAAATTTGTTTGGATAAATTTTGGGTATTTTCATATAACTATCATATTTTGATTAATTGTGAAAAATACTATGTTTTAATTGAAAACAACTTTTTTAATCAAAATAAGTTATAGTATTAAATTTTTAATTTGAATTTTTTTCAAGCATAATTAGATTATATTTTTATCATTTAATACAATTTTGGTCATTATAACTAATTCACATTTAAATTTGACATAAACACATGTCAATCTACTGATAATTTTTACTTTTTAAAACCCGCTTTTTGGTTTTGACAACTGGAATTTAATTTTAAATTAATAAATGCAACTTCTATGTTTTTAATTTGGTAAAATAGAATTCATTTTTAATTCATAATATCAAAATTATCTTAGGGTGAAATTTTGGTATTTTTCTTAAAACATTGAATTTTTGAAGAATAGTGAAAAACACTGTGTTATTATTTAAAACCGACTTTTTATCTAAATAATTATTTAATTCATTTAAATTTATTTTAAGTCAATGTATATATATATAATCTATATAAGTTCAATTTAATTCATTGGAGTCATTTTATAATAAAATTAGATGTATAAATTTTTATTGAACTTTTTACCATCTTTTACCCACCTACTATGAAAATTTGCAAATTCGCATAAAACATAATTTTACCACTTCTGTGAGTTGAATTTGAAAAATCTGAGAGACAAAGTTGACATTAGTAAGTAAAATGTTGTTCAATAAGATGAAAATATTTTTTGGTGCATAGTAACTTTTGACCTTTATTTACAAGAGTTAAAAGTAAATCGGGAAACTAAGGGTACAAATGATATTATAATTACCTTAACACATTTCCTAATTCTATTGGATAAGTCTAATTCAACCAAAAAAAACCTTAGGAAGAAAATATGATCCTCTTTGGTCCACTTGGATTATATTATGACATTTATTATTATTTTATTTAAAGAAGAGTTAAAAGTGTTAAATTCAATGTTTATTAACTAAACCATTTTTAATATGGGATTTTACATAAGATGAATTAAACAATAAATATTAATTATAAAGATAAAAATATTTCCTACGTGATGTTATTTTATTTATAATTTTTAGATATTAAATAATAAAATTTATTTATGACACAATGATGATGCAGTAATTAGCTTCTTAATGAAATATTAAAATAATTGATATTATAATTATCCAAATAAATATAATTTTAGGATTTTGATGAATTCCACTAATATTATAGTTTAATATTAAATGTTAAGATTTAATAGATAAATTTTTTTAGAAGTGATAAGGTGTTTATGATTTTCAAAAAAAATACAAGATAACAAATAGTGTCAAAATTGACATAAATTAGTTTTTAAAACAAATACTATATTATTGGGGGATATAATATTACCAAAAATATAAGGGTTGTAAAAAGGGATTAAATAATATTATATATGTCATCAATGAACCACTGGATGTTCTCTTGTATGTTTAGTGTAATTTTATTAACCATAGAGTGTAAGAATACAAGAAGGCACGCTAAAAGTTAAACTATTTAACTAAGAGCTAAATATAAAAGATAAGGTTAATATGGTGACCTAAACCTGTCTAAAACCTATTTGTTGAGTGGTTTCCGACCCATATTCACCTTATCCTAGAAATAAATCATCTTGGAGCCATTAGAAACTGGTAATGATTTTATTATAAAGTAATATTTCAAGCTTTTCCTAAAGTGACCCTCACCTCTCTTTTAAAATGGTATTTCACCTTCTCTTAATTTCACACCTCCAAATCCATTTGGCTCAGCCAAAACATTTTTAAATACCTTCTCAGATATCCTAACATCAACCTAGATGCCTCACTTCGATCAAAAAGACCACCTAAAGATCCATTTCGATAAACTCAAAGGGAAACACCCGAAGAAGAGGTAATAATTTCACCACCCTCTTCCAAGTTCTTTTCTTCTTCCACATTTTCTTTATTTGTTGTTTCCATACTAAAATAATAAATCCATTACCTTCTATATAAATTTATTTTATTATAAATATGGTACCACCATATTCTTTAATCAATCCATCCTATAATGACAAAGTCACCATACGTGCGTACGTACGGCATACTGTCTCCATGTCGTGGTGTAGTTTGTTATTCAAACACTTCATTATCTGGATGGGTATAATAATGAGTATAAATGATTTAAATAATAAATATAACATGTTAATGATTCTGTATATATCATATACCATCCAATTACATACGATTTCACCATCAATATAACGATATTGTCGCTCGTGCGTACGTACTGATTACCATCTCCACGACGTGATGAGATTCATTTCCACGTTCACCATTTAACGATTATTATAAAATATATAATATTAATAAGTATGTAATTTATGAAATATTAATTCTACTGGAGATATATATGTGTGTATATACTTACATAAATCTTATTCACTTACATCCGTTCAATACGATATGAAAACGGAAACAGCGTTTATGCGTACGTACAGCCTACTGTCTCCATAAACGGTGCCTACCATTTCATATATCTATCTATTATAAACATTTATATTCTAAATATATATGATATATAAATCAATGTTTATATTCTGTAAGTATTTAAATCATGATTTAAATGAAACGATCAAGAATAACAAGTTAAAACACATACGATAAAGAAAGCGATTATTACCTAAAATGTTAATTTAACATTGAAATAATTATTAAATGGGAAGTATAATGGCATAAATTAATCATTTATGATATAATAAATATTAATATGGTTCTGGTGTAATTTAAGAAAATACTATGCTCATTATACAAGAGATTAAACGTGCCCTCAACCAAAGTAAAGTGCAAGGTAAGGGTTAATTTCACAATTTCTTTATTATCTGAGGATGTTTTTTTACGTAAGTATCTACAGGGACATATTTATTATCAATTTCCATGCTTCATAATATTGTTTTCAAATAGATTATATTTAATTTGACTTTTTACTAAAACATAATTTTAAAGGTTTTAAATATTTATTCTTCTAAACCTTTCTCATTAATGTCCATGTTTTCAAAATGGTTTTAAGGATTTTTTTATATGGACATGAATGTTTTAAAATGATAATTCCATTAAAAAGTTTCAAAGTGGTATGGGACACTTTGATTCAAAACTATATTTTAAATGACTTCATTTATATGACTTTTAGATTATTTCAAGAAAAAATGATATTTCTCTCAATGATTTTTACTGATCATTTTCAACTAAGTAAACATCATTTACAGGATATTATTATTGATCGAGGTTGATTTATTATGATAAAAATATTCCATATCTTATTGAAGGTTTTTTGATATGTTTGACTGTAGATGTGTTATTTTTATACCATTCATGGTTTATGGATAATGTGTTGTCACTTAGTATGCTAGTTTTAATACGAATGTTTATGTTATATTTAAACCTTTTCATATGAGGAATTATTAGGACATAGTAAGTGATGGGTGGATCCCGCAATAGTTCCTCTATGCATTGGTAGGTCTCATGAGACAAACTAGTGTCTTGGCACAAGGCATTTAAAAAATCTTATTTTTTTGTCTTGGAACAAGGCCTTGAATATGTTGTTATAACGTCTGGCATTATGCATTCCATCATTATGAATGTGGCTATTGATTTTTCATGTGATTATTAGACTAGTGGAAAATCCATGTGAATAAGTAAATTACATTATTTTATTTTAACTTTTCTATATTAAGAAGAAGTTTTAATTTAAAAGGCTTTTGTTTTAGTCTTATAAATTACCTTAAATGTTTATTCTTATTTATCAATGTTTCCACTATATTGTTGTCCTTACTAAGCATATGAGCTCACCTCTTTATATGTTTTATTTTTCCCTAGATGTGAAGAAGTATATAATGGTTGACCTGCAGTAATAGGATAAGGATATAAGTGTGTTCAAAGGGGAAAAAATGTTTTTGATGTTTTTAGTTCATGATGTAATGTAACGTTCATGTATGTAATCTATTTTCCAAGACTACTAAACTGATCAGTCCTTCTAGAATAGATTACTTGTAATCATGCCAATGTTATGTGATAATGCACTAACTCTAGGTTAATTGGGTGGGGATTTACACTAGTGTCGATTTTGGGACCCCATGTGGAAACATAAAAGTGATAATGACACTTTATATTAATTAATTAAAAGTAATCTCAAAAATGAAATATACATATATCTTTTAGTAAATCAATTCATACATGTGGTCATATAAGTTATCTATTCAACTAAAAATATTCATTTGAAATCTAAAAATATTTCTTACATAATGGTATTTTTTTCTATAATTTTTAAACCTCAAATAAATAAAATTACTTATGAAACAATAATGATGCTGTATTTACCTCATTAATGAATGATTTAAATAAATAAATTATAAAAATTAAAATAACATCCAAAACATGTCCAATTATTATTGGATGATTTTATTTCAAACAAGAGTCATATTATCTTGGAATTTAATAAGTTTCGGACCTTTAGAAATAAAAATCCATTACATAACAAAATAATATTTTCAAACTTTCTTAAAGAGCCCCTCCTGCCCCCTTATAAAAAGCACTCACCCTTAACCCATTACTCTCACCTCTCAATCCCCTAGGATAATCCAACAGTTGCCCAAATAATATCTCAAGATCTCTATCTTCCACCTTGAAGCCTTACCTTAGGCGGAAGGCACTTCAAAAAATCCTTTGGGTTCGAACCAAAGGGAGTTACCCGATTTTAAGGTAAGGTATTCTCTTAAATTCTATTCTTTTATTTTACTTCTCCAACCCCCTAAAATATTTTTATTCTATTATTTTATGACAAAAAAATATATCCTCAATATACTAGGTTGAAGTACTGATTAAGAATCTAACTACACTTACACACACCTCTATCTAATGGGTAATGAACATACTGTTTCTATGGATGGCTAACTAACACCTCACGAAACGATGATTGTTCAATTATCTCCAACCATCTCTTATGGTGGACATTATGATGGAACTGTATTTATATGTAATATATATTATATTTATATTTTCTCTAAACTTCTTTATTTATCTTTTGTGGAATACCTTTATGGTTTCCATAATGGGAAAACTTGTTAATTTCATTTGAGGAAGTGCATACTACCGCCCCCTCAAAATAATATAACTCCTTAATGCAATACATGGAATGTATAAATGATGGAATTACTGAAATTATATATAGTATTATACTGAAATTTTAATATTCTAATGTATAATTACGTCTTAATTCCATTAAATATGAAATATTAATGAAAGAAGCGTTTATGCGTACGTACGACTTACCATCTCCATAAATGGTGCATTTCATTTCTTATCTCAAAATGTTATGTACTATTTAAAATATATATATATACTGGAAATATATGATATATATGATATCTAAATCATGATTATCATTCTGTAGATAATGGACTTTTGACCACATGAACAACTTGTAATTATAAGAAGTTCATTTTTTACTCAAGTACCAAATATCGACAAAATGACCGTTATTTACTTAAATGATAACATAATGTTTATAACACGGTAATAAGTGATATAAATGGAATAATAAACACGAAAAATGTTCTAAAAAATTGGAAATTAAACTTAGTTTATTATTTAATAGATTAAATAATGAATTATTCTAGTCAGATCCGAGGTAAGGGACTTCGTCTAAATCTCCTTTCATTGAGGCATATTTTGGTTTATACACGACTGTCATTAATACATTGTATAAACACCATTGACTTTTCATTTTATTCAATGGGAATATTTCTCTATGAGGAATTTTACTAAATGATAAAAAATAATGTTTCTTTTAACATAAGCGGTGACAACGACCTTTTCTATCGCAGCATGTATATTTGTTCTATGGCTTCTTTAACAAGCCGTAATGTTTTTAAAAGGAAAATAAATACCATATACTCTTTTAAATATTTTGTTACTGAAAATGGTTTTGATAATGGATTTTTAATGTCAATATATTTAAATGATATATTTTTATTGAAATATGGAAATTTTATCTATCCTTTATGTTTTTTAAGTGTTATAAATATAGTATGGTTCTTGGGCATTGTTTACGTATACAAGTGGATCCGTGATAAACCTAGGGTGGGTGATCCCGAGATAGGTCTCCAATGCATTTTGTTACATGAAGGACGTAAACATTAATGTTTCTTCTAATAGCATTAGGAAATATACTATGATGGGTATTCCAAAAGTAACTCCCTATATAGCTATGAGTACTATAACATAAATATGTTACGGATGCCACAATTTACCTTTATGATTTGTCTTTACTATGTGTCAATCATAAATCTTATGATTTCATGAGGTATGTTGAAATGTTTATGTTTTGATGAACGAATGATTTCTTTCATTATTTTATAACCCATACTGAGCATTTTATGCTCATCCCATGTTTTGAAATGTTTTTTTACAAGACTTAAAGATGAATAGGGTCAGAGATGGGATCAAGGAAAAGTCATTCTATCTAAAACATGAAACTTGACATGCCTGGTTTTTTCAAGAGTTTTTATTTCATGAAAAAATGGAAAATGAGTAGAAGTTTCTACTTTATAATTCTCGTGATGTAATGTAACAGTTATGGCCTAATTCTCCAAAACTCTAAACCTTAAGAGATCCTTAATGTGAGTTATCCATTTAATTCAATATTATGTAATGTTTTAAGGATGGGGCCTTATAGTTGCAATCATAGGTCAGTTTAAAAAACATCAGGAGTTAGAATATTGTTAAATTAATGTCCATAAATTAATTTATGGTCAGAATAAATTATATAGTATTTCCAGATTACCTTGATACTTCGCCTAAGATATTTCTGTGTTTAGAATGGTTTTCCAAAGAGGAAACAAGGCAGCTATAATCAAATGACATTTAGAGGAAGACAACCTTCCAAATCAGCAACTTGAGATGGTTGGAATCATAATAGAACAGTTTGTTGAAGTGATGGAACAATTGATATAGGATATATATGCTTGTGGTATCCGTGCATGAGATCATCCGAATCTACTACAGAGGAACATGTTTGTAGTGGAGCATTTCATGAGGCAAAACCCCCCATCATTCATATGATCATCTGACCCTGTGCTAGAAGAAGGGTGGATTAATGAACTGGAAAATATTTTTTATGTCATGGGGTGTTTAGAACATCAAAAGGTTAGTCTTTCTATTTACTATTTTTAAGGTGAATGTGATCAGTGGTGGTGGATGGTGAAAAATATCAGGGGTAGTGAGGAGATTGATTCTATTGATTGGGATGAATTCAAAGGTATTCTTATTGAGAAATATTTTCCTAAGGTAGTTCTTCTTAAGATAGAAATACAATTCCTGTAATTGAGGCAGGCAGATGACTCAGTGGCTGCTTATGAAGAAAAATTCACTCGACTAGAAATGTATGCTACAAACTTCATATGATATCTTGATATTAAAATCAACTATTTTTACTCATGATTAAATCCAAAGTATCAATTTTCTTTAGCTTCTCGTGAGTTCAAAAGTTATGAAAAACTTGTTTGATGTGTGGATAATGTGGAAATATAGTTTATTGATGATCCATTGTTCTTTGAAAAACAATAGCATAAGAGGTTGAGGTGGCCAACGAAAGGGAAGAACTCTTCAAAAATTATTGATGGCAAGAAACTTAAGTTTACAATTTGTGAAAATTGTGGTAAAAATCATTCTAGGGAATGTATTTTGAATTCTGGTAAGTGCTACTGATGTGGTAAAATGGGACATAAGGCTCAAAATTTCCCCAAAAAAGATCAGGTTAATGGTAATACAAAATCTGATTTATAGTCATTAAAATTTTTTAAGTGCAATTAAATGGTTCATTATGGAAATGAGTGTCCAAAAAAGAACTCAACTGAGGGAAAGCTTCTAAACTACAAGAATAAAGGGGGGTGAAATCATTTATGACTACTTCAGAAGTTATTGGACATCCAATGACATAGTATCAGGTACACTATTTGTTTTTCATATTATGCCGACATATTGTTTGATTCAGGGTCTACACACACTTTAATTTCTAAGAATTTTTCTAGTAAATTTGAAATTCCATCTCAAGATATTAATCCTGAACTTATATTAAAAATAATGTGAGGGAAATGTGGAAACAAAAGGAAATTATAAGAACATTCATTTCCTTTATTTCAGAATGAATATACCTTCAAACCTTATTATTTTTCGTCTAGTAGAGTTTGAGGTTATTTTAGGTGTAGATTGGATTTCTGTTTATCATCATAAGATTGACTATAGAGCTAAAGAGGATTATTTTCAAAAATATTTTATGTTTGTTTGCATGAATGAGCCCTTAATTTTGATAACATACCATGATGCTGAGAAACTTATAAAAGATGGAAATAAAGGTTAACTTGAACAAATTTTTGAAAATAAAGGAGCAGTTCAGATTAATGATGTGCCAGTGGTAAATGAGTGCCACAATTTTTTTCTTGATGAGTTACATGGTATTATACTTGATTAGAAAGTTGAATTTACTGTTGAATTAGTTCTTAATGCTAAGACAGTTCCAAAAACCCCTTATCGAATTGTGGAAATGTTTCTTTTGGAGTTAAATAAAAAATTACTGGAGTTAATAGCTAATGTTTTTATTTAACCTAACACATCACCAGGGGTGATCCTGTCTTGTTTGTTAAAAATTAAGATGGTTCCATGAGAAATCGCATTGATTATAGATCATTTAATGACATCACAATCAATAACATGTATTATTTGTCTCATATCAATTATTTGTTTGATCATCTCCATGGAGCTCAGTATTTTTCGAAGATTGATTTGAGGTTCGGGTACCATCAGTTGAAATTAAAGGAATAAAACATTGTTGAGATCGTTTTTATTATAAGATATGACCATTATGAATTTGTAGTTATGCCTTTTGGGTTAACTAAGGCACCTATTGTATTCATGGATCTTATGAATAGAATTTTCTGGGAGTTCTTGGATAAGTTTTTGGTTGTGTTCATTGATGATATTTTGGTTTATTCCAAAAGTAAAGAGGAATATGAAAGTCATTTAAGGGTTTTCTTAACAAACATAAAAGAAAAGATAATGTATGCTAAATTTTACAAGTGTGTGTTTTGGTTACAAAAATATCAATCCTTGGTAACATTGTTTCAAAAAATTGCATAACTATTGATCCTGTGAAAAGATAATTTGTTAAAGAATGACCAAGGCCCACAAATATAACTGAGACCTATAGTTTTATTGGTTTGGCAGGTTATTACCGAAGGTTTGTTGAATATTTTTCACGATTATCTATCCCACTAACTATGTTAACTCAAAAAGGTGTTAAGATCATTTGGACAAAAGAATGTGATGATTGTTTTCAGGAATTGAAATGAAGATTGGAGAGTTTTCCTATTTTTCATTACCTTCCAGAAATGTTGAGTTTGTTATCTACAGTATAGAATCGTTGAAAGGAATTGGTTGTGTCCTTCAGCAGAAAGATCAGGTAATTTCTTATGCTTCACGTTAGTTAGAACCTCATGAGTTAAATTGCTCTACACATGATTTGGAATTAGCTGCTGTTGTTTTTTATTTAAAAATTTGGAGGTATCATTTGTATGGAGTAAAGTGTGAAATATATACTGATGACCAAAGTTTAATGTATATATTCACTCAGAAATAATTGAACATGAGGTAGAGGATATGGCTACAATTATTCAAGAATTATGATTGCATGATCCATTACCATTGAGGAAAGGAAAAAAGTGGACAATGCTTTGAGTCGAAAAAGTAATGATATATTAACCTCGCTACATTTGGAACAAAATCATTTTGTTTTTGATTTGATGAACTTTGGTATAGAAGTTTTTTTTATAGAAAATTCCTCTATTATGTTTTAGGTGTAATTGAAACTATCTCTATCAGATATAATTAAGTAAGCGCAGAAGTAAGACAATGAGTTGCAGAAAAAGGTAGGGTTGGTTTAGAAGGGTATGTTTCCTGAAATGAACATTGATAATGATTGTATTTTGATAATTTTAAAGAGATTATGTGTTCCTTGGGATTCCTAGTGGAATAATTAGTTGTTATGTGAAGCTCACAGTTCTCTATTTTCAGTTCATCCTAGAAGTACTAAGATGTACCGAGATCTTCAGGAGTAATATTGGTGGGATGGAATGAAAATTGATATTACTAACTTTATTGTGAAGCGATTGACTTGTCAATAGGTCAAAGAAGTGCGGCAGTTACCAAAAGGTATGATTCATTCTTTACCGGTGCAAGATTGGAAATTGGAAAATATATCCATGGAATTCATTGTAGGATTACCAAAAACATCTCAAGGTAATAATGTAGTATGGGTTATCTTTGATCTATTTACTAAATCTTCTCATTTCATTCCTATTTGAGATACTTTTTCTCTTAATCAAATTTCATGGATGTATGATAAAGAGATAGTCATGATACATTGAGTTCCCCTCTCCATTTTATCTGATCCTGATCCCAGGTTTACTTTTAACTTTTGGAAAGGCCTTCAAATGTCATTGGGTGCTGAATTAAATTTTAGTACATCTTTTCATCCTAAATCAGATGACAGTCAGAAAGAACAATTCAATCCTTGGAGGATATGCTACATTCTTTTTCACTGGATTTCTAAGGATGTTGGGACCAAAATCATTATTTGGATGAATTTTATTATAATAATAGTTTTAATTATAGAATTCATATGGCTCCATTTGTGGAATTATATGGGAAGTGGTGTAGAACTATAGCTTTTTGGGATGAAGTAGGTGAAAGGAAACTGATGGGACCAGAATTGGTAAAAGAGATGGCAAAAAGAATCCAGTTGATTTAGAAGCACAAGAGAATAGCTCAGAGCTGGCAGAAAAGTTATGCGGAAAACCGGAGCAAGGATCTTTCTTTTCATGTAGGTGATCATGTCTTTCTCAAAGATTTTCCATGGAAAAGTGTGATGTGTTTTGGTAAGAAGTGAAAGTTGTGTCAGAGGTTCATTGGAACTTATGAAATCCTAGAAAATAGTTAGATCAGTTGTTTATAGAGTGGATTTACCTTAAATTTTATCCCAGATACACAATGTTTTTCAGGTTTCAATGTGGATAATGTATGTGCTGGATCCATCTCAAGTTTTGAGCATAAAGGTAGTTTAGTTGGAAGAGAATCTATCTTATGAGAATCAAACAGTCTTGATTCTTAACCGAAGAGGGAACATGTTCTGGAATAAGGTAATTCATTAGGTAAAGGTTTTTTTGTAAAAACCCATATGGTTGAAAAGGAAACATGGGAATCTGAAAATTCTAGGAGGGATAAATATCCCCACTTATTTTTTAAGTAAATAAAAATTTCAAGGATAAAACTTCCAAAAGGGGGAAGGATGTAACATCCCATGTAAATAATAAACAATAAATTTTTATATTTATTAATATTTTTGAATTAAATATTAATTTAATTTAAAGCGGATGTTATGTTCGATGGTGTACCTATTACGCAACAATGGGTTTCTTTGAAATCATATGTTGCGCACAATGCTGAGTCATACAGAAAAATAATAACATAATATTATATTAAATAGTAGCTAAAACCTAGCCATTGTATTGGCAGGAATTAATAAAACAAACTACAATATAATTATACATTGTTGTTAAATGTTTTTACATTTATCCAATATAAGTTAGAGGCTTAAAATGTGAATGGATCTAATTTTAAGCACAACTAGTCTAATATTCTTTAAATGGTCAATTTACCGCCTTTTGAAGGAGAACCCTCATTAAATCTAGTTTTGGTCACTTTTATATGTTCTATTTGATAAAATAAAATTATTATTTAGAATTGGGACATCAAAATTAACTTTGGATATATTTTTGGTAATTTTTTTGAAAAAATCATTTTTTTATAAATAGTGAAAATTACAGTACTTTAATTCAAAACTGTCTTTTAATTTAATTTATTTATATGGTTATATTATCTTTTAAATTGATTTTAAAGAATAATTAGATTATATTTTTACAATTTAATCTATTTTTGGTCATTGGAATTAATTTTACTTTGAAATTGGACATAAGCAACTGTCAATCTTTTGATAGTTATTATTTTTTAAAAACACTCGTTTTGTTTTGACAACGAGAATTAATTTAAAATTAATTAATAAAACTTTTATGTTATGAATTTGGTAAAATAGAAATCATTTTTTAATTTAGAATATTAAATATAGCTTAGGCTGAATTTTTGGTATTTTTCCAAAAACCATCAATTTTTATGAATAGTGAAAACACTAAGTAGTAGTTAAAAAACTGACTTCTTCATTTAAATGAAATTTTAACGCTTCTGTGAATTGATTTTCAAAAATATTACATACATGATTATTATTAGAATGTAAAATTTGGTTGAATAAGATGAAAATATTTTTTTGGCGAATAGTAACTTTTGACATTTATTTACCGTGGTTAAAGGTAAATTGGGTAATTCAAGGTAAAAATAATATTTTAATAATATAAAATTACCCTAAAATGTATCATAATACTATTGGTTGATACATTTCGGACCATGGGCATCCTTGGGTCGATTTGGGGACCCCATGGAACCACTTAAGAGTGATAATGACACTTTATATTGATTAATTTTAAATAATTACTGAAATGACATAAACATATATCTTTTAGTAAATCAATTCTTACATGGGGTTACATAAGTTATCTATTTGACTATAAATATTGATTTGAAAGATAAAAATATTTCCTACATCATGGTATTTTTTTCTATAATTTTTAACCATCAAATAAATAAAATTATTTATGAAACAATAATGATGTAGTGTTTACCTCAGTAATGAATGATTTAAATAAATAAGATTATAAAAATTAAAACAATATCCAAAACCTAAAAAATTCTTATTGGATGAATTTATTTAGAATAATAGTCATCTTATCTTAGAATTTAATTAGTTTTGGGCCTTCATAAACCTAAAATCATTATATAATAAAATAATTATTTCAAACATTCCTAAAGAGACCCTCCTCCCCCTTATAAAAAACCCTCACCTATAACCCATTACCCACACCTCTAAAGCCCCATGGATTGTCCAAACTCTGCCCAAATAAGCTCTCAAGATTCCTCTCTTCCAACTAGAATCCTTACCTAAGGCATAAGGCACTTCAAGAAATATTTTTGGTTTAAACCAAATGGAGTTACCTGATTTAAAGGTAACATCTTCTCTTAAATTCTTTTCATTTATTTTACTTCTCACACCCCCCTAAACTCTTTTTATTCCTATATTTTATAAAAACACCAATATCCTAAATATACTAGGTTTTTGTTATGATAAATATTCAAACTAAAATTACACACACTTCCATCTAAGGGGTGAAGAACATATTATTTCTTCGGACGGTGAACTAATGTCTCATGAAAAGATGATTGTTCAATTGTCTCCTACCACATTTATAGTAGCCATTATGATGGAACTGTATTTATATGTGATATATATTATATTTATATTTCTTATATACTTCTGTATTTTTCATTTATATCATACCTTTATGGTTTCCATAATGGGTAAACGCGATAATTTCATTTGAGGAAGTGAAGACTACCTCCCCCTCAAAGTGATATGACTCGTTCGTGCCATACATGGAACATATAAAGGATGGAGTTATAGAAATTATATATGATATTATACTGGAATTATAATATAACTTTGTACCATTATTTTTTCTTTGCATTAAATATGAAATAGAAATGAAAGTAGCATTCATGCGTACGTACGGATTACCGTCTCCATGAACGGTGCATTTCATTTCTTATCTCAAAATGTTATGTACTATTATAAATACATATATATACTAGATATATATGATATATATGATAACTAAATAATGAATACCATTGTTTAGATATTGTACTTTTGACCACATGAACAACTTGTAATTATAAGAAGCTCGTTTTGGACTCAAGTACCAAATATCGACAAAATGATCATTATTAACTTTAATGATTACATAATGTTTATAAAATTATAATAAGTTATATAAAAAGGAATAATAAACCTGAAAAGTCTTAATCAAGTACAAATTAACATTATTTTATTATTCAGGAGATTCAAGATCGAGCAAGTCAAGTCGGACATGAGTTAAGGGACTTCGTCTCAATCTCCTTTCATTGAGGAATATTTTGTTTTATACACAACTTTCTTTTATATAGGGTGTAAACACCTTTGACTTTTAATTTCATTCAAGGGAGTCTTTTTCTACAAGGTGTTTTACTAAACGACAAAAAACAATTTTTCTTTTAATGTAATCAGTGACAATGACTTTTTCCCCCGCTGCGAGTATTATTTGATCTATGTATTCATTTACATGTCGTAATGTTTTTAAAAGGAAAATAAATACAATATACTCTTTTACGTTTTTTCGAATTAAAAATGGTTTTGATAATAGATTTGTTATGTCAATATATTTAAATGATATATTGTGATTGAAATGTGGAAATGTTATCTTTCCTTTATTTTTTTATGTGTTATAAATATGTTTTGGTTTTTGGGCATTGTTTGCGTATACAGGTGGTCCTGTGATAAACCTAGGGCGAGTGAGCTCGCGATAGCTCTCCAATGTATTGGGTAACGGGACGGTGTTAAACGTGAATGTTTCTCCATTGATATTTAGGGAATATACTGTGATGGGTATTCCAAATGTAACTCCCTATGTAGCTATTAAAACTATAATGTATGTATGTTATGGATTCCACAAGTTACCTTTATGATCTGTGATTACTATGTGTTATTCATAAATCCTATAATTTCATGAGGTGTGTTAAAAGGATTATGTTTTGATGGAATAATGTTTTCATTCATAATTTCATAACCATTACTGTTCTTTTTATGGTCATCTCATATTTTTGAAATGTTTTTTATAGGACTTGATGATGAATAGGTTCGAGGATGGGATCAAGGAAAATTCATGTTGTCTAAAACATGGAACTAGACATGACTCTTTTTTTCAAGAGTTTTTATTTTATGAAAAAAATGGAAACCGATTAGATGTGTCTACTTTGTAATTTTTGATATGTAATGTAATAGTTATGTGGTAATTCTCTAAAACTTTAAGCCTGAAAAGATCCTTAATGTGAGTTATCCATTTAATTCAAGATTATGTAATGTTTTAAAGCAAGGTCCTTATAGTAACTAGTTGTATACAATATGGTAATAAGTGAAATAAAATTAATAATTAACATGAAAAAGGTTCTCAAGAAATAAAATAATTAATATAATTTTATTATATAGGAATTTGAAATATGTTCACCCGAAAGGAAATGCAAACCAAGGGATTTCATCTCAATTCATATTCCATTGAGACTTATTTGTTGTTATGCACCACAATTTGAAATGTTATATCATGGAACTAGTTTATTTTCATGATATTATAAGATTCATTTAATGTTATCCATTTATGGACATTATGATTAAAATGTTTTAAATTGGTATGGGACACTTTTGAATGGTTAAATATTATTCTCCTCCAGAACGTTTTTAATTATTATCTTAGTATTCTCACTTAATTTTATGATTGTTAACATCCGCTTGAAACAATAACATTATTTTTGTGATCCTAATTTCTTATATATGGTGAAAATACTTCTAGTTTTTCATATAATATCATGATTCAATAATTATTTAGGATATTCATAGTTACAATTTGAATTATTTCATTTAAGGGGAATTGAGTTAAAAGGTCCCAAGTAAAAAATAATTTCATAACCCAATTTATTTTCATTAGGTTATATTAATTCCACATTGTCATCAATATTATATGATCATGTGTATAATGACTTTGAATATCTAGTGATTTATTTACACTTCTGTATATGTATTTATAGTTGATATAAATAATATACTCATTGATTTATTCACATAACAATATTATAATCTTTTCAAGTGTTTACTTTACAATATCATTTTGTTCGATATTATTTCCGCTTAAATTTTCCTTAGAAGAAATTTATTTGATTATTGTATAATAAACCATTTAATTTTCTTCTTATATAGTTATTAATGAACTATATTCATTAATAGTAACATTTTCCCACTCTTTGGTACTCAAAATGTTTCATAAAATATTTTTAAGAAAATACAAATGTATTTCTATCTTTATTCAGAGAAGCTATTTTCTACTAAAAACATCATTTTCTAAAACAGGTACTTTTTAAAGAAAATGTTTTCAAACGTGATTTCTAATGAAATTTTTTTCAAAAGGGTTTTTAGAACAAAAGATATTTTCCAGAAGATTTTTTTAAAAAAATTCCTTTTATTTCTATTCATCAATGACGACAACCCTTCATTTTACTCCACTTAAGATATGTTATATTGATACCATCATTATTCTTCCTTTGAACGATTTATAATTTGTTGGTCTAGGGATAGTATTCACATCCTCTTATATGATTTATTTGATAGTCCCCTTGAAATATTCAATCTCCTATGATCATTTAACATTGATTTTCCTCTAAATTATCCATTTCATTTATCATGGCCTAAACTGTATACCATTTTACATATACTTTCTACTTTGATAGTTATTTGATTATTTGGGGGAATATTAATAATTACAAATTTTTTATTGAATATATATATTTATTAATGAATATCATTTATTTTTTATTTGATATAACGAATGATTTGGATTGGTAATGTCGGGGGGAGCCTGAACTCTATATAGCTCTTGATGCATAAAAAGGTTCTCATGTGACATGTTAGTTGTGAAAATATGAATAGTTTTATTCCATCTTCTGAATGGTATTGACAGTATATGTTTTCATGTGCCTCAAACTATAAATCCATTACGAAATCTTTTCCCTCATTTAGTTTCAATTACTATTCAGCTACGGGATTTTGCAATGAAATATGTATCCACGTAATCAGAAAATTGATTAGGTGGAATATGTTTTAGTTCTATTAACTTTCCATATTTAGTATTACTAATCTAGTTATTTGAGTTCCATATATTCATATTATTAACTTTCCATATTGATTATAGCTTATCTAATTATTTGAATTGCATGTGTTTCCCGTTATTAACTTTCTATAGTGTTTAGGCACTTCCTTCATAGTTTGTTGATTACATGGTATGTGTGTTCAGTTATTTAACAAGACATAATTATTACTCTCAATGATTCATTTTTTCTTCCATTATATTTTTTACATACTAATAATTTTAGAAAACCCCTATTATGTTTCATTTCCCATGAATCTATGAAGAAAACTGTGAAATATATGTATGGATTTACTAGATGGATTATGGTTTTAGAAGAAAAAAAAGTATGTTGTTAATAGTGTATTCAATTATAATACAAGACTTATTTATGTATCTCGTTTACCAATACTGCAAAACTATTCGGTTATTTTGGATTTGATTCCTTGTAATCATGCTAATGAAATAGTGGCAGACACTTTCTCTCGCATATCCGGGGTCGGGTCGCTATTGCTGGAATCATAGGATGTTTAGTAGAAACCTTGGGAACTAAATTTAGTAAAAAGTAGATTAGATAACATAACCCTATGGTTGAATTTGAAGATAAGTACATAAGAAAACCCTATAATATTGGTAAAGTAGATATTATGTGGGTATTACTAGAAATGCATACTTGTCTAGATACTATAAGTGGATGTGGAGCTAGCATAGATGTACCTAGGAGTAATAACTCTGAGAAGGTGTGTTGAGCCTGAATTGTAACCGGGTACATGAAAATAATCCTTATTGAACTCCTGGTTTAACACTCTTAGGGGATATGCATATGATGATTCACATTTCTTTACAAAAAATTATGAAGTTTTTTTGACATTGAATGAACTAGGATAGACCTTATAATAAATAATGACCTATGTGAAATGAATTGATGAAGTATTTATGTATGAAAGTTGTATTGAAAACCATATTTAAATGGTTATTTGGTGATAAAAATTATTTAGCGGGTGTATATCATATTTATTTTTGAAATTATATTAATTTGGTTTTAGAAAAGAAAAACATGTATGTCGGGATAAACCAATAATTTTTGGAAAGTCCATGGGTCTTGAATCTATGACTGAAGTACAATAAGGGTTTTATCCCAACCATTTAACTACACAATGTCCTGGTTGATATGTAATTACTTTTAGTCAAAAAAAATGAATGAATAAATATTAATTATAAACCAGTAGCGTACTTTTTTTGTTTATTGATAATTTTCGTTACCATATTAGTTTTATAAAATAGTTAGAGATTAATATTTATACTTTTCACTATTTTATGGTTCTTATGATCTATTAAAATATTATTTTAGTACATCTAGAATCAGATTTCATTATTGGATACCCATTTTGTGAAGTAATCAATAAACTTGAATTTGATCAAAGAACAACCAAAATATGGGATTATTAATATAAAATTAAAACATAGAATTTAATTAAATTTACTTATATTTTTATGCAGTAAAGGAATTTCTCAACATGAGTAGAATGATCTTTAAAAAAAGGTAGTCTTAATTCCTAAATTTTTGTTGATCTGATGGCCTTCTAAATCATAATATATTTATGGTTATGATTCCCTCAACATTAAAATCATCATAAAATTGTTAATTATTGATGACCTCAATCACTCCCTATAAATATTTTCACTTTTCCTCTAAGTATGTATCTTTACATACCACTAATGTTCTTCTACTTAGAGACCCAGTTATATGTTAGTCCACCTGACCTTTATACATCTAATTATCTCTTTTATAGAGGATGTTTTATGAACCCTTCTCATGATGTCGGATTTAAACATAGCAAATACCAATTAATATATTATCAATATCAAGTTAAAATTGTGAGTATGCAATTTAATTAATGTGAGGAGAATGTAACACAATGAAAATATAAATTAGGATCGTATTTCCGAAAGTTTGTATGACACACAACACCAAAAGTGTAAGGGAATATGTTATCCTGATAATTTATAATATATTTACTATTTTAAAATAAACTAATATATTTTATAACTTTTAATTCACAAAACATCGAGTTATCTTGCATTATACGCAAGAGTTACGTTATTCGATATCTTATGTTACACACAGGACTATGTTTTATTAATCAATAATTAAATTATATTAATCTATAAACTAGATGATAAATTAGTATTTATTAATAATAATAACCAAATGATGAAAATTATTTTTTAATTAAATATAAATTCATTTATCCCAAATTAAATACAAATTGATATAAGATCCAATTGAATATAAAGGGAATATTTTTATCGATAACTATTTTTATGCCCACAAAGATGTTTTATCCTAGTAAATTAAGTTAATTAAAATTATTGAGTGATGTTAATAAAATATATATATATATATATATATATATTATATATTTAATAAAATATTTTTTATATTCATCCAATATATTTTTTATATATAATATAAGAATGAACCCAATATTACACATAAAATACTATATTTTTATAAAGGTCGTTTTGTTGCATTTGAATAGAGAACCCATTTTAAATATTATTTTTGAACATTTTATAAATTTAATATTTCAAAATAAACTTAATATTTTGAAAAAAACATAAAATTAAGGTTAGGGTAATTTTATGGTATTTTTTTGTGAAGTTTGATTTTTTTTAATAAATATTGAAAATACTAAAATTTAATTCAAAACCAATTTTTTATATAATTTAATTATAAGGTTAAATTATATATTAAATTGGTTTTAATGTTTAATTATATAATATATTAATAAATTAATAAAAAATTCATTGGAATCAATTTCACTTTTAAATTGACTATAAAAACGAAGTATTCTTTTCAATGTTCAAACTTTAAAAACCTACATTGACATCCCTTACATGGTATTACATTTAAATTAATTTCTGTCACTTTTGTATTTTGAATTTGTAAAAATGGATTCCATATTTCGAATCATCATATGTTATAATTTATAATAAGGTCAACTTTGTTTTTGACTGAAAATATTAGTGAAAGTAATTCAAATTAATTACAACGATTTATGTAAAATAAAGCATAATAACGGACTAACCCTTAATATTAAGGGACCAAATGACCTAGACACTTGTCTAGAATACATTTTATTGTCATATTTAAACCATTTATTAAATTTTAACTAAATTTTTCATTTATTTTATCCACTAGAAATGTGAAAACGTCTATGGAATTACATTGTCAAAACATTACAAGGGTGACACTCCCCCTCCACTATAAATGGCCTCCTCTCTTCCAAAGTCTTCACACATCTCAATACACATTTTTTCATCCATGATCTTACCAAATATCTCTTAAAAATACATACCCTTATCTTATAAGGCTACACTTTGGTATAAATCAATCCAAGGAAGCCTTCGGTTCATGCCAAAGGGAGTTACCCGATAAAGAGGTAACATATTTCCTTAAACTTTTTTTTTTCCATTTACACTCAATAAACTCTCCTTATACTATTATTATATAAAAATATAGTATCCCAAATATACTAGGATATTTTTGTGCTGATTTTTTTACTTATACTTACACACACATCCATCTAATGGGTAACAAACAATCTGTTTCTGTGTACGATGATCTACAGCCTCACAAAACGATGTTTGTTCATTTTTCCTTTACCAAAATACATGGTTGGAAATTATGATAGATGTAATATTTATATATTATATATAATATATTTATTATATATTTAATCTTATGTAATTATTTTAAAACACATACCCTTATACTTTCCATTTTTTTAAATACAATAACGTCATTTGTGGAAGTGTGGATTACTACTCCCTCAAAGCAATGTGATACATCCAAACTATGAGTGGAACGTATAAAGGATAGTTTTAATGAAATAAATGTTACATAAAAAACCTATATATGATATTAAATATTCAATTAAAATTCTTGAAATGTAATACATATCTATTTTATTATTACCCTTTCTTACACATAGTGATAACGTTATTCCTAGATGTGTGGGCTACCACATCCTCGACACAATGTGATTCCTTGTACTTAATGACTATTATATATATAATTTTATATGTTTAAATAATATGGTATTTTTTATATATTTATCTTTATGGGAAGATATATTATTACTGACCTTTTTCCATAATGATCATCGAAAAATGGGAACGTTACTCATGCGTACGTGTGACCTACCATCTCCATGACCGTAACATTGATTCATTTTTCATATCCATAAATAATGATTGTTTTTAAAATAATAATTGATTGGAAAATATTATAATTTTATTAGTATTACTATTATATATATGTTATATAATGACCCCTTTTACCATATTTGACCTACCAAAGTTATTTTTGACACATAAAACGAATTTGGTCAAAACAGCTGACACAAGCGTAATTGATTAAGAAGTTGTATAGAACATTGTAATAAGTGAAATATAATTATCTATAAAATGAAAAAGGATCTCATGAAAATATATAGTTAAAATATTTTTATAATACATTAATTTATAGGAGGTTCACCCAAAAGGAAATGCAAGGTAAGGGATTTCATCTTAATTTACATTACATTGAGAATTATTTGTTGTTATCCACTTCATTTTGAAACGTTATATCATGAAACAATTTATTCTCGTGATATTAAAAGTTCCATTAAATGTTATCACATTATGGAGATTATGATTCAAATGTTTCAAAATGGAACAGGATATATTGTAATTTTTAATGACTATTCTCTTTAAGATCCTTTTTAATGATTACATTTATAGTCTCGCTTCCTTTTGTGATTGTTAACTTCCCCTTGAAACAATAATTTTGTTGTTGTGAACATAATTTATTATATATGATGCGCATACTTACAATTTTTCATATAATTTCTTGATTCAATAATTCTTCATGACATTCATAGTTTCACTTTGAATTATTTCATCTAAGTTGAATTGAGTTAAAAGTTACAAAGTGGAAAATAATTTCATATCATGATTTATTTTCATTTGTTTATTACACGTACTCATTATCATTAATATTATATGACCCTATGTTTAATGAATTTGACTATCTATTGATGTATTTCTACTTATATATGTGGATTTGTAGTTGATACACATAATATACTCATTGATTGATTCTCACCCTTACATTATAATCATTTCATGGTTTTACATTATAATATCACTTTGTTCTAGATTTTTAAAATTAAATTTCAATCATAGTAAATTACTTGACCACTATCTAATAAACCCCTTAATTTTCTTCTCCTCTAGTTATTCAAGACCTTAATTCAGTGATAGTACAATTTTTCCACTCATTGGTACTCAAAATGTTTTGGAAGTATTTTTAATAAAGCCTAAATTTATTTCTCACTTTATTTAGAGAAGTTGTTTCCTACTAAATACCTCATTTTATTAAAAGGTTACCTTTTATTGAAAATTATTTTGAATTTTTTTTAATAAATTTTTTTAAAAGGTTTTTTTAAAACCAAGGATATTTTCAACACGAATTGTTTTAAATTATCTTTTTATGTATATTCATCAAGGAAAACAACCATTAATTTTAATCCCCTTGGGATGTATTCTATTGATACCATCCCTATTCTTTCTATTGATGGTTTATGATTTATTAGGACAAGGATTTTATTGTCATTTACTTCTTTAATTTATTTGTTAGTCACATTGAAATATTCAATCACCTATGATCATTGAACAATGAATTTCCCCTAAATTATCTGTTTCATTTATCATGGATATTACTCCTTCCAAAACTATACTAAATTTTAAATACACTATCTTCATTTATTACTGTTATATTATATGGGGAAATAATGATAATTGCACATTTTTTTTTCAATACAAATATTTGATAAGGAATATTATTTTTTTGGTAATTTGATATGAGGAATTTTTTGGACAGGTAAGGATGGATGGAGCCCAGACTACATATATCTCCGTGATGCATCAATGGGTTAACATGAGAAAAAAATAGTTGTGTAAATTATAATAGTTTGAAACTATCTTGTGAAAGGCCATGCCAATATAGGTTTTCATGTGCCTCAGAATTGACATCTATTATGAAAGTATTTCCCTCATTTAGTTTTAGTTAGTATTCTTCCATGAGCTTTTGTGTTGACATATCTACGGATAAATTTCATTTTTAGTAAATTGATTAAGTTGAATGTATTTCATTTTCCATACCTTAACATATTTATTTTGTTTATCTAGTTATTTGAATGGCTTTTGTTTCTAGTTATTACCTTTCCATATTGATTTTTCATTATCTAGTTATTTTAATGACATATATTTCCCATTATTGTCTTTCCATATTGTTTATTCACTTCATTCATAGTTTTTTTATTACATGGTATGTGTGCTAAGTTATATACCATTCCATTATTATTATTCTCAATGATTCATTATTTCTTCCAAAATATTTATCCCTTACTAGGATTTTGATCTCACCCTTATTATGTTTCCTTCCCCAAGAATCCAAGATGCATACTATAAAAGATATGAAGTTATTTACTAGATGGAATAAAGATATACTCAAATTTATTTGTATGACAACAATTATTTTGTTAATATTGAATTAATTTTTAATTCAAGACCCATTTATGTACATGGTTTACCAAGAATACTAAATATTTGGTCCTTTAAGATTTGATTCCTTATTATCATTCTAATATAATAGTAGAAAACACTAAATCCAAGATATCTGAGTTCGGGTCACTAAAATAAACATTATATTCATCATTATACATATCATTTAGAAGTATATATTGAAAATGAATTCCATCAGTTCATGAGGTGGTAGTCTATTGTACACACAATCAACAGATCTATTTTCCATTAGAGGGAGGAGGAGATGGTTGTATTTATTGACCATAACATAAAAAATACATGTATATGTAATATAATATGTTTATTATATCATAACAGTTTAATAATATTTGAATGAGGTGGATGAAGAAATAAAATAAAACTCTTAGTTAAGGGTGTTACCATGTCTTCAGACAACTTCTTTTTGATCGCAACAAAATCCCTCTTAGATTAGATTTATGACCCAAAAAGGATTCTAAGATTAGATAAGAAAATTAGGGATTTGAGTTTGGTAGGTTTTGTAAAAAAAATTGTTTTTATAGTGTTTAAAGGATAGGATATGTAGTGACATTTTATATGTTGGGGAGAGGATACAGTTGATATTTTGGAAAAGAAAGAATTCCAACCATGTTTCTATCTTTACAAAAGACTAATAAATGGACCATTTTCAAAACATATAATGTATAACATCAAAATATGATTATAAAATATGAATTAGATAAGTTTTGGGTCATTTTATTCTATTTTGTTTAATCCCCGGTAGACTCATTTTTTACCTTAACGACAATAATTAAATTTCAATACTTTTACTATTCATTATGGGAAAAAATAAGTTGTAATTATAAGATAGTTCTAGTAATTATAATTAAAAGTATTAAATTAATTTTTCCAAATTACATGTATATAAGTGGGTAGATTTAATTTATATACTAAACCTGTATACATGATTGAAAAATCATTTTACAATGAGAAGAAATTCGAAACATTAAAATTTTTTTATATCCCAATTAAATAGGAAAATGATTGAAATGACCTATATTGTTATAATTATATTATAGTAGAACTAATTTTATTTTTGAAAACATTTTATCATATATTTCACCTTAAAATTCATTAAATGAAAAGGCAGTTTTCAATGAAAAAAGTTATTTTTCATTATTTACCAAAAAAATATTCTCTTTATAAAAGTAAACAAAAATTAAATCTATGGTAATTTTTACATTTTGATTACAAAAATTAATTTCATTTTGAAAAATAAATTTTCCTTTAATTTTAAACAACTAGGTTTATCATTTTTTTTAAAAAATTATTAAAATCCTTTTTTTAAAAATTGTATTTTTAGAACATATAAAACATTTTCCAAAAAGTAAATATTTTTTTAATATATATGTTTTTTAAATAAAACCATTATAATTAATATTAAAAATGTGATTATTCATATAAATACTACCAAATTCAACAACTAATATATAATAGCCATCTTAAATAGTAAAAAAATAGTATATTTTAGTTTTTTAGAATTTGGTCTTGTCTATGGTGAAATCTATTGAAGAAATTATATTTAATTAAACAAGTATAAATATTCTTAAAATATAGTGGTCTTACATTCTAACCCATAATATAATTAATCTCAACCTTAAAATATTATCACTTTGGTACAAACAACTGATAATTCATTCTCATCATTATATCCTCTGGTTCCCACATAGCTTCCTCAGACTAGTGGTTTCATCACTATACTTTGACCAAGTCAGTGGTCTTGTTTTATAGATAATTATATGTATTATCTATAATCTTCATTGGTTTTTCTCATAATCAAGATAATTTTCTAGTAGTATGACCTTTTAGTTTAGTACTTGTGAAGGTTAAGGTATATACATCCCCAAGAGAGATACATAGAACACATCCTGAACTAGATAGAGGTTTTGTGTAAGTTCCATCCAATAGGATACCATATCGATATGATCAAGAATTTCAAATGGATTAATATATATATGGTTTATTTACCATTTCTTCCTAAATCTCATAACCTTCTTCTATTGAGATATTCTTAGAAACACATTATCACCATCATTAAATTGCATATCATGATACTGATTATTAGAATAAATTTCCTATCGAATTTTTTTTCCCTTATGTGTTGTCAAATTGATATAACCTTATCTTAAATTTCTTCACCTATCTCAGGTCCCAATAGTTTTCTTTCTCCAACTTAATTCTAGTACATTCGATCTATAAACTTATTTATATAGAGGGATTCATAAATATACATTTCAATACTCATAGGAAATATATTTTTATATGAAAACTCAGCTAGAATAAGATATTGATCCCACACAGGATTGAAATAAAAAAACTAGATCTCGACATATCCTATAGGCTTTTAGTTTTTCTCTCAAACTGACTATCTATTGGAGGATAATAAGTAGCTTTGAGACTCAAATACAGATCAATAACTTATTGAATAACTTTATAGAACATCAAGGTAAACCTCAGATCTTGAGTAGGAACAATATAATGTGGTACTCCATATAACCATACAACATTCTTAATGTATGTCTTATCAAAATAAACCAATGAGAAATATTTTCAAATATTTATGATGTGAGATAAATTTTTACGGTGATAAAATAAAATCCATATATCATTGTTCTATTTATATATTTTAGGGAGTTAGAAGATAAAATCAATGGTGATGTTTTCTTATTTATATTATAGTATGGGTATTGGATGTAACATCCCCTTATACTTCTATCTCTCAACCTTATCTTTCTGACATACCAAGCATCATGAGAAAAAATATGTGATAATTTTTTTCATTCCATACTACCAAAAATACTCTTTAAAATATCTATACATCTTGATATTTCAATGATGATTAGATAATGAAGAACTATGATCCTCCCACAAAACACATTCAATTTTGGTATGGGTGGAACACATATAGATCTCCTAAACCCTTTTATTCAATCACAATTAAGGATAAACCAAAGAACATTTCCCACCTTCTTCTGTATCTATATATCTTCCTTATTATAAGAACTTGGTTCATCCATAGATGATTTAATATTTCTTTTTAAGTTTATACTTAAGAAAATGGGGGTAAAGAGGTGAAGGGATTGTTATTGGTCTGTTACATGATGTGAATGGGGACTACACGCCATGTACGTTTATGTACATGTCGTGTTTGTAGGGCTACATGCCATGTAATACCAGTACACAACCATGTAATTGTCTGACCCGGAGTTATACAGACATGGTTTGTAGTCTCATGTACGTGTACTGTTATTTTTATTTATTTCTTAAATCGGAAATTAGTTTCGTTTTTGTGAAAACGGATAGAGGCCCTCCCAGGTTGACGAACAAGAAGCACCAAATGAATTTTTTGGTCCTGATTGATCATCAAAACCCTGATTTCTTCACTATCGGTTGCATTTGAACCATATCAGTAAGATCTCAATTCCTATTGAGTCATTCTTAGTGATTTATTCTCTTTAATATTTTATTTATGATTGCTAATTTAACATCTTTTTGTAGATCTACTCTATTCTAGGTAGAATGAAATCCAAATGCTAGATGATGAGAGTCATTTGAGTATAAGGTAGGTGTTCTAGTGCCCTTCACTCAATGTCGAGTTATTTATATATGTCATAGTGTCATTCCCCCATGTTTAGGGTATAGACCTAAATTGAAAATGTCCCTTTTTGTTGCCTAAGGATGATTATGTTATGGATTTAATTAATTTAAGCATGTTTGAGCTTGGTTGGTCTGATTAAGGGCTACCATGTGGGTGTGTTTCCCTTAGATGGCCATTTTTTAGCCATTTGGACTAGGATGCCTATGGGCATGCCTTTCATTCCCCTTATTGGGTTTTTTAAAATGATATTGTTTAATTGAACGTTTTCCATGTGAGATGAAAATTTATTAATCCTTGTGATAGTTTAATTCGCATGTTGGATTGTTATACATAAACTTCCCTTGGGAGTATATTTGTTTATGTCTTGTAATTGTTAGATTACATTAGCCTTCTGAAATGAACTGTCCATGTGTGAATAATTTTTTAAGCCATGTGATAGTTAATTCACTTGTTTCGTGTTTTGTATGATTCCCTTGTGAGTTTTTATTATTTTAACCATGTAATAGTGTAATTTACATGACTTGTTTATTATGATGATATACTAAAATACCAGGCTCAACCATGATTGAATGTTATGCTTATGGGCAAGGATTTTTTATGCTTGTGGGAAAGGAGTTGGTATTCTTATGTGAGAGGATTTGTTATGCCTGCAGGTGAGGATTGGTTATGCCTAAAGGAGGGATTTTTCTATGCATGAGGGAAAGATGTTGAGTTTAAAATTGAAATGGAATGACTTATGACGTGTCTTCCAAGCCAATGCCCAATCTTGGTTTTTTTATTCACTTATTTCTTTTTAGATATCCTGTTGAGGTATATATTTTTTTACTTTATACAGGGGATTAAAGGACATAGGGAGGGTCCCAAGACATATAAAATTCAATGTAATTTAATTAATTAAATAACATTATTTTTATATAAATGGAAGCTAATACTTTTATGATTTTTCACTTTTGAGTACTCCCTACTTTACTACTTTTCCTTTTTGTACTTTACTTATTACATATACTCATCGATAGATAGGCATAGAGCATTGGTGGTTGTATACTGAGATTTATTTCTCATGCCCTATTTGGGTCATGATTTTGGGCCCAAATAGATTATATTGCTACAGGTTTCAATAAGGGAACTCAACCTTCTATAGGTACTTGAGAATCTATTTAGGAGAAAGAGTTTATGAGACCAAGATGAGGCTTGTGATTCTTATTAGTTTCCTTTTTTCATTTGGAACATATATTGTGGATTTCTGTAGTGTACCTATTTGGATATTTTTCTGAGAACATAACATACTGCATCATATTTTGTATGGAATAATGCTTGGTTATTTATCTTATCAGTCTTCTACTATTTATTTAAGATGTATGTTGTTTAATGCTTCCCATATTGTATTATTATTTATTCTATTGTGTTATACTCTTCATATGAGGGAATAATTTCCTCACTATCATTCCCCAGGACATCGCTGCTACTTGATAGCCTCAGGAATTTGGGGAAATACGCTTAAGGTCATGTGGCCAAATGGGTATGGGGCACTATTTTTGTGGAATATGGATCTGGGATGTTACACTTATGTACCTCTTCAATCATCACTTGGATAGATGGTTGAACATTCATTTGAGAAATATAATATTTCTACCATTTCCTGAGGATTTCTTGATCTATCATTTAAAAATCGGAAAATATTAGATCATTTTTATCCACATCATGGATGAGCTAGAATAACACTTTCAACATATAACATCAACCACATTGTTCTATTTTCAGGTTGGTAATGTATTTAGGATTCTATTATATTTAATTAGCTCTAACCATCTCCTCTGGTGCATGTTCAACTCATTTTGTGTGAATATATAATTTAACATTTTTTTATCAGTATATATATATATATATTAAAATTTTCCATATGATGATAGTTCTCCCATATATTTAATGAAAAAATTAAAATATCTAACTCCCAATCAAGAGTTTGATAATTTTTCTCATGAAGCTTCAATTGGTGTGAGCCATAATCTATAAGAATATAATTATGCATAAGAATTCAAACCCATCCATTCTTGGATGCATTACTAATGATTATATACCCTTATCTACTTCCTGATAATGTAAGAAGATATTCACTAACTAATTTTGTCTTCAGTTCCATGAAATTTTCCTTGCATTCATCTGTCCAAAGGGAAGTTTCTCCTTACTAGGTTAACAGGGTGACTGGATTACATATTTGTGAGAAATTCACCATAAAACAAAAAAATTATTGATCAATTAAAGAAACAATTTGATCTCAATCAGTATGGTTAATTTGGGATAACATTCAATAGCCTCTATCTTTTATGGATCCACTGATATACCCTTTTATGAGATTATATAACACAAAAATGAATCCATTTGTATCCAAGATTCACACTTTGAAAATTTTTCATACAAAATTAATGGATCGTAAGAAATAGTTTTGATAGATATAGTTACAATAGGATCTTGGGGAGAATTTTAGATTAAAAACATTGTTTAAAAGATTTGAAATAAACAAAATAAAATGCCTTTCTAAGTTCCTTTATCATTTTGGACTCAATCCGATTATCAGAGTTGAAAAATCGGAACTACATAGAGTCTGATTATATGAAAGTGAAATATCATAATCACAATGGATTTGATTTCTATCAGAGTCTATTATTATCATAATCAAAGTAATATCGATAAAAGAAACAATATATAAAGTTGAATATGATGACTCACTTTCTATTAAATGCAGCATAACAAAAAACTTATAAAAAAAAGTAATACAATAGATTTGTACAGGTAAGAATTATTCAGAAGATATAATAAAATATTTAATAATTTTATCCTTATGATTAAGGTACTAAATAACCATGACTAAAGGTATCAATTGTTTTATACTTATAGAAAAGCCTGGTTTTCCTTTCCAAGAAGGCCCGCGATATAAAGATCAAAATTTCTTTGTATTTATATCCCTAGAAACCCACAATATGATGATCATATTTACAATATCTTCCTATCCCTAGAAGCCCTTGATCCGAGGGATCAGATGCACCATTTTTTTATCCTCGGAATCCCTCTATTGTTAAAATGATTTTATGCTAATACAATTTCAAATGTTCTTAAGGAAACAACCATGGAAATGATTGATTAAGTATACAACTCTCTAATTAATTACAAAAGGTGAATAATGATAATTTCATGATAAGTAATCCTCGTAGGACTTGAGAGAGAAAACATTATTATATCCATACTCTTAAAATGACATAGTAATTATAAGTGGTCTCCAAATGGTCATATTTCTAGGTTTGATGCAACCTCCTTGGACAACTCACACATGATAGCTTATAATGATGTAGCATAATCGAATGTCTGAAATTGAATTAATTAACACTATAACAATGTTACAAGTAATCCTTACATGAAAACATTATAATTATTTTGATTATAAACTTCATTTATTTTGATGTACATCCTTATTTATTATAAATAAGATAATCCTTATACGGGTTATTTTGAATGTATCGGTATCAGAATCAGTCTAATTTTCATGAATTTTTCCATTACGATGGACATGAGTAAAGTATAACTTCTCATCTGATATAGGTGAGTCCAATTTAGTAGACACATACTCATTCCAATTACCTTAATGAAGAATGTAAACTTTATATTAGTAATATATTAAAACTTATTTAGTATGGTAAAATATAATGTTTTTTGCAAAAACATTCTAAAACACATGGAACATAATATTTTAGTAAAAATGTTCTAAGAAATTATTTGTGATTTATAAAACAAAAAAATTGAAAAGTAAGAGGTAGAACTTATGAATCAATAATCACCCTCTTTTTGAAAATCACAAACACCAAAACATAAATGTAAAAATATTTTAAAAAACATACTGAACTTTTTTCTTTTAATAACTTTGTATTCAGAGTAATTCATTAAACCTTAACTCGCCCTGAGTTTGTAACCCTTCTCAATATGGTGTGGAATATGATTTAAATATTTTAAAAAATTCCTTCTATAAATAAAACATACCCTATTTAGGAATTATTTTCCCCCTAATGATCAAATTCTCGCCTTCAGAAGGAAATACACCATTTCTAATAACAAATCTCCCCCTTAATGAAACATATACTCCTTTATATTACAACCCCACTTTATAAAATCATCCCACATTTATTATTTTCCAAAAAAAAATGGGGAATAGTCTGATGTTTTGTAAGATGTTAGAGAAATAAAACATATAAAAAAATACGATGAACTACCTAATCATCCATAGAAGTATGAAGAATAAATGTCCAATCAGAATTGGAAAACATTAAAGAAAGCTATAATGGGATGAAAAGATAAATCATTAAAATCATTCTAATATTTTAAAAAAACAAATACATCTAAGAGTTTGAAAGAAGAAAAATAAAATAATTCTTTCTTCATGAGATTATTAAAATACGCCTTTATATTTTTGAACTCATTGCAGTCTTTCTCTATATACACTATTGTTTCATATTGAGTTTGTTCTTGGGTTATCAACCATTCAACTTCCCCAGAAAAATCTTGATTCAAATCCGTCAATATAACCACTTTACCATCACAATATTTCAGCCTACAAATCTCCATCTATATATGATGAATCTTCTATTTGAAAACATTCACATATTTTGTACATTAATTGATAGAATATATGAATTTTTTTAAGGAACATTACTCTATATGTAATGTTTGAATAAAACTGACTGAATGAGCTTGATGAATCTTCTATAAGATTTTTTATTTCATCAAACTATTCATTGTGCATCTAAATATCTGAATCAAATTGGTTATACCATTTCAGCAATTGATTAAAAGCTATTTTTTATGTCTATGAATTTTTGTGACATACTTTTAACTCAGCTTCAATCTAAATAACTTTCTATGTTAAAACATTTATTGATTCCAATTTTTTACTAAGAATATCTTGAATTACTAACACATTTCTTCAGGGTTTCGAAAATAAGGAATTTTTTCTTCTATCCTCCTTAAGTTTTGAAAAATAAAATCATAAAATTTTTGTGCTATTATATCCTTTGAATCTGATGAGCCTGAGGATGGTTTAAGATGTCCGGCCTTTCTCATTCTAGTGTCAAATTCCATTTCATTCTATTTATATTACTTAAAATATTCATTGTCAACATCCTTGGAAACATTTTTACCATCAGATAATTCTATAATGTAAAATATTTATCTTTCTATGATTTATCATCATATTTTGTTTTTCAATTTTGATCTTATTATTCTTTATATTATGACTATTGATATTCTTATTCTGAAAAAAAAATCTTCCACTTTAGTACATTTAGATTTTCTTATTTATCATTTTTATAGGGAATACTTTATGAGGATTAAGATAATGAATCTGATGATTCCTTTTAAGTTTGGGTTTCTTCCTCATCAGCCTATTTATTTAATTTTTCATCATCTTCTATATCTTCCTCAATTTCATCATATAATTATTCTTCTTATTATTTTTCTTATCCTTATTTTTCTTCAATATATTCATTGATATCATTATCAATCTCTTCATCTAACAATCAGGTTGTTCTTAGATATGCTTTTCCAGTAGGTTTTAGTTCTGATTGTTTTTCTAGAACATATGGGATCGAATCTTCATAGATATCATTTTATTTCCCTTTATCAACAACTGATGGAATCTCCATTGGTATGAAAAAATTTTCTTTGAATATTCAACCTAATTCTGGTCTGATCTAATCAGCTTGGGATGTCTGAGGAAATATATTATCAGAATCTATTTTAAGTCCTTTAAATATATTTTCACAATTCTAAGCCTCTAAAAGCCTACTTTTTTAATTATTTATCATAGATTCTTCTTCAAAAAATTAAGCATCTCAAAACATCAAGGTTTTAGTCTTTTTGGGATCAAGTCTGATTTCTAGATCCCCTATTTGTTTCCTTTTCATATCATCATTTCATCAAAAACTTTATTAGTAATCTTCTTTTATTTCTTTCGTTTCATTAATAGAAAAGTATATTCATTTCCCAATTTTTTTATTCTTATATCCTTTATCATTTTTTCTTGATGACTATGATTCTGAAACAACACCATCAACTTTCTCAAAAAAATTATTTTATTTGTAATCAAAATCTATCCTCACTCAGGTCATCATATTGTAACTGATTAAAGAATTTTTCTCCCCCATCAGATATGATTTTCCTTCTACCATGATATTTTATGTACACTTTAGCACCAACTTACTAATGAATGTTGGGAACATGATGATTTTGGTTTGATAAATGAAGTATCTATGTAATCCATATTGAGAATGATAAACTTAAATGAATTTATCTTCCTCTTATTTACTAAGAAGTCATGTTCATAAATGTTTAATACTTTTAAGGTATCACTATATCCCTTTCTCAAAATGAGAAAACCCTATATCCAAAGGTAAACTAATAAGTTTTATAGAGTTAGATGTGAAACCGTTTTATCCTTTTCATATACTAAAAAAATGATTATTTGTCTTTGGTCTTGTTAAAATTTCCAATAATATTCAGAAACATGTGAGAATTACAATTTTCTTCACTCTTTGAAGGTTTTTCATCTATGCCTATAAGATTCATGTAAGGTGCCTTATATATTTTCCCATACATTAGGAACAAAAATTTATCTTTCCCATCTTCCACCAAACATTGAATGGGCACATATATTTCATGAAAAAAATCAGGAATGTAGTAATAAAATGCCTTTTTAGTTTTTTAAAAACAAACAGATTCCCAATATTGGAAAGATATTATCTTCTTGTTGGATCCTATTTCTCATACCATGATCCCTCAACCAATTTATCCTTGAAAACATACCACTTAGTGAAATTTTCCTTGGTCACCATTGGATTTAGAAATCCAAAACCAATAAATAGTTGACAAGGAAACTTTCAAACTGGGGCCCTCGAAAGGAGGAAAAACATAGGAATATATAATATCTGGAGAACTGATGTGGGAAAATAGATTACCCACCCTTATATAGGCATTGGGGTGATAATTTATCTACCAAAATATAATATTTTGGTTTATATTGAAATTCATTTTGATCTGATGATCATTATTTATTTGAGTAAATATTTAAAAGGTATTTTTTGAACTGTCGATGTTTTTAAAAGTTTTATTGGAGTGAGGTTCATTCTAATAAGACAAAAAAATTAATATTCAGAATAGATTATTTTAATAAAAACTAAAATTATAACTACATCAAATGAAAACTACATTAATGAATAAGTTCAAAATTAAAAATAATAGGGAAATACCTTGTGTGGAAATTTTCAATGGTATTAATAACCCATTCATCTAGGTTTTTGTAAAAAATTAAATATTTTTGATAAAGAAAAGATTAATATTATAGTTTTTAATAGAAAATTAATTATGATTGTTTTGGAAAACTAATTATGAAAATTTTGAAAGAAACATAGATTATGAAAATTTTGAATCTGAAAAAGTTCTTAAGAAATTTTTTAGTTTGGAAAATTTAAAATATTTTTAGAGTCTAAAAAACCTTTCAAGAATTATGACATTAATTTTTTTTATAAAAATTATGAGTGGAAATATCATTACTATAATAATTTTAGAAACATTTACAATTTTTTAAAACTATATGTTTTAATAAAAACTGAATGTTTATAAAAAACATATAACTACTTATGAAAATGAGTTTCTTAATGTAAGGAGATAGGTAAAAAAAGAAGTTTATATGAATGGTTACTTAACATTAATCATTCCTATATTCTATTTGATATAATCAAATCTATCAGAACTAAGATGATTATTAAAAATATTATCAAGTTGATATTTCATTCCAATGAATTTTAAAATGATATCCCTTTTAAGTGTGTGATCTTAATGGAAATGGTGTATTAAATCTACAGTCTTATAATTTGAGTGATTTTCTAGTTTTGTACTAAATAAAATGTCACTTTTATTTTCAAAAAGTATTTTAGTTTTATTAAAACTCATTCCATATTCAGTGAGTGTGTGTTGCATCCACAACACTTGAGCACAAAAACATCCAGCCACCTTATATTCAACTTCAGTAGTGGAAAGTGCTATTGAGTGAAGTTTCTTTAAATAACCAAAAACTATAGAATCTTTTAATAAATGGAATACTATATATGTAATTTTTATATCCATTTTACAACCACTAAATTTATTATCTAAAAAAATTAGTTTAAAATCATTTCTCTAAAAATAGAAAAAGGCTAAATCTATAGTTCCATTAAGATAATGAAATATTAATTTTACATATTTTAGATTGGATTATTTTATATTTTCTTGATATCTAATGAATTAGAATATTGAAAACATTAAATTCTGATTACATTAAATTATGCAATGTAAAATTTATATCTTACCTCTAACATTATCCTCATCAACTGGTATCCTAGCCTCGTCAAGATCTACAGTATTGAAGGTACCAATAAGAGTACTAATAATTTGAATATTTTCGTATCCAAATTTATTAATAATATATTTTATATAATTATGTTGTGATATAAAAATTCCTTAAAATTTTTTAGAAATCAGAAATGCATGAATATATGTTAACTTATCATTCATACTCATTTCAAACTCAGATTTCATAAGATCCATAATAGAATGTGTTAAATATATTTTAGTTGAAACAAATATAATTTCATAAACATAAATGTAAAAAATAATAATATTTTTATTAACTTATTTTATAAAAATATTTGGATCCTCAATTCAATTATCAAAATAATTTTGTAACAAAAATCTAGTTAATCTACCTTACAAAGCTCTAAGGGATTGGTTTAGTCCTTATAAATCTTTTTTATGTTTATAAACGTGTTTTGTACATTTTTTATTTTAAAAATCTTGGGGGTTTTCAACATAAACATTGTCTTGAAAATATCTAATATCAAAATAACACTTCACATCCATTTGGAAATGTTTAAAATAAAAAACTTCTACAGTGGATAGAAGTAGTTTAATAGCTTAAATTATTTCTATTAGTGTATAGGTTTCTTTATAATCTATTAACTATTATTTATTTTAACCCTTATGAATATGTCTATCTTTATTTCTAACAATGATTCCATTTTAATCACACTTATTTTAGAAAACCCATTTTACTCTAATTATAGAGTTTCTATTGGTCGTTAAACTAAATTCTAAATATTGTTCCTCTAAAACTCATTGAGATTATCGTGCATTTACTTAATCCAATCCTTACCACCTAAAGCCTAGTTACTACTCTTACATTAAAATTGGGATAAGAAAGATATATTTTCAATTTCATTTCTTAAGAAAATTTTATTCCTAACTGGTTGATCTACATCACCAATGATACTTTCACTAGGATGATTCCTAAGTAACAACTGACTTATTGGGTTTTAAAAAAAATCTTCAATAATAAGTATAATATATTCTTAATGAATATTTTCAAAAAATAATTATTGATCCACATACTTATGAGAAGAACATTCTAACAATGGTTAAAAATAATTTTTAAAAATAACATAAAAGGATGTAGGTTGTCGTTTTTTAAATTAAAAAAGACCAGTTTCGATAAAATTAACAAGCACTATTTCGTCAAAAGTATAAGAATTTTTATTAAAAACGCTATTTTCCTTAGAAGTAGTGGAATATACTAAAAATATTCCTTTATTATATTTGGGTGAGAATTTAGGTAAATTATCTTCAGTATTGAGGATGAATACATTGCAACAAAAAACATTGAAGTAAGATGTAAGAACTCAGAACTTCTTTTCAGGTATGTTTTTTTTTTCAGGAGATTTTGAGAAAAGAGGAGTTTCTAGAAATTTTTGAAGTACATGTCGTGTACATTTTGAGTACACGTCGTGTACCTCATTAAAACATAAGGTCGTGTGCGGGCCATGTAAGGGCCATACACAAATTTTTGTGTTGTGATGTGGAGGTCACCTAAAGTGTAGTACAGAAACATTAATTACACACCTTGTACTCCAAATTTATAGGCCGTGTATTTTTTTTCATTAAATTCCCCTGGGTCGCGTCTAATGGACATAACACCCTCCTTTTAGCTTTGGTTCGTCCGAGAGTGAGGGTATGACCGCAGATATTCTCTAAGCCCCTGATCCTCCATCTTTTCTCCGAATCGACCTCCGTCGATTGCGTTGGAACCGCAACAGTAATCTCTCTCGTATTCTAGATCATCATTTTCCAATTCCTCCTCTTTTGAAAGTTATCATGGTTTGAACGTTTTTTGCATTTTCAAAGATCTACGACGTTCTAAGGAGATTCACGCCTCGTGGTTCAAGTATATTGATCTCCTACAACCAAGGTAGGTGGTTTGTACCTTTTCGTTGAAAGTCCTGGAATATTATATGCAATTTTCCACCAATACCCTTGGATTGGGTATTGTGTGTTTACTATTTTACCCCTTTTGTATGTCTTCCATGATTGTATGCCTGCGTAGAGGTAAATTGGACATGTTTTTGGTTGATTTTTATACCTTGGTTGCACGGTCATGATTCGTTCTGTTTCTGACCATTTGGTCTTGTTTTTCCTTGGATGCTTTTTCTGTTTCTGTGCCTGTTGTAGTAGGATGGAGAAATGTTTTCTGACATGCTTGATATGCTGTAGAATTGGTTGTCCAAGTAGTTCTATAAGTCTACTTGGGCCATTTTTTATTTATATGACGTTATCCTACACAGGGCTATGAGAACTCGGTGTAGTAGACTATAAGTGGATAAACTGGGTGAGCACCCTCAGAAAATATTTGAGATTTAGGCTATATTGGGATTAACTGAGTGAGTATCCTTAAAGAGCCTAGGATTTCTTTGGGATATAAGGGGATAGACTGTGAGAGCTTCCTCAGAGAGTCCTTGACTATTTTAGACTGTATGGGGATAGACCGTGTGAGCTTCTTCAGAGAGTCTCTATTTTGTTTGTTTGAATCACCTAATTAGCATAGTCTATAGAAGATATTGACTGTGTGAGCTTCCTCAGAGAGTCTATAAATGACCAGGAAATAAGGGAAATTTGACCGAGTGTGCTTCCTTAGAGAGTCCTTGAACTTGGGGCTATAAGGTTAATTGATTGTGCGAGCTTCCTTAAAGAGTTCCTTACTACCCTAGTCTATAAAGGGAATTGATTGTGTGTGCTTCCTCAGAGAGTCATTATGATTCTGTATAACCAAACCTGATGGGTTAGGCTGAGTGCACCGCCCAAGGGGTTGTTGGTTTTTTCTAGGTAGGACTAGAGGATTACATGTTGTGCTTGGATGCTTGTTAACAATTTCTTGACATTGGAACTGTGGATTATTTATTGTTTATCATGTTCCTATTTACAATTTTCTATAATTTTACCTGCCATATATTCACTGACTATGAGGCACATATCTTAGGGTGGTTGGCTACTGAGATTTAGTCTCACACCATATTTGGGTCATGCTTTTGGGCCCAACCAGACTATATTGATGCAGGTATAGACAAGGGAAAGCGCCCTATGACTTCAGGTACATGACTGATGTGGTCCTTAAGTGCATGGGACCATGCTTAGGCTTGCGATGCTGAGGAGCTGTTTATCTTTCTTTTGTAGTTGTTTTTAGTACTATTGTATTTCCAGCATTGTGACTTGTTTAGATGTTTTCCTAGACATATGTATCATGCATCATATATATACGTGCTCCTGTTGTTTATTATATTTAGTCTTCTTCTGTTCACTTATGTATGGATTGTTTACTACTTCTGCTATTGTTTATTGTTTTTCTCTTCTGTTGTGTACTCTGCCAATGAGAGCATAGTTTCCCCACTATCACACTCAAGGACCTTGCTGATAGTCAGCACCCTCTTGCGTTCAGGGAAATGTGCTTGAGGCAATGTGACCAACTGAGTACAGGGCGCCTTTGGGCATCTTCCGGAACCAGGGCGTTATAAAGTGGTATCAATAGGATTCTTTTCTCTCAACTTACTGTTTGGAGCTTATAACCAGGGATAGGATGGAATAGGTACTTGGTAATAAGCTATGATCGGGAGTAGCTAACCCATGTACATGGAAAAGCTATACTACCTCGTTTATTTCATTTTATTGGTTTGTAATTTTACAATTGATCTTATTACACTGTTGGGTGATTCACATGCTTTGTGCTGTTACCATTGTTGTTATTGCGGTTCTATTTCTGTCGCAACCCGATGAGATGAGGGTATTCCATCTCATGAATCATATAGGAACATGTTATAAATCACATGCCATGAATTCTTTCCATTCCATCTAGGATGCATTAGCAATTGTATGTTGTGTTGATATACGTTGTGTAGATTATGCATGTTGTTGTAGTAGATGCTTTGATAGAATCCTGGTTGTTTGATAGGGAATCTGTTTGTATAGTGATTTACGTAGAAGGATGCCAAAGTTTGGTTCTTGAGGTGTTATTGGCCATGAGGACTGGAATTTAGTGGATCATTTCTTGTTTACCTAGTTTATAACCTGTTTGAGATGCCAAACTTTGTTTCGTGGGGAGTATAGGCCCTCACGGGTCGGAATGTGGCACCTTAACACTTGTTTTTCTGTGTTTTCTGGGCTCCGGTGTAGTTCTGAGGCTACTGTCCAAAAAAACCCAGAATACACAGCGTGTACTTTATGAATACATGTCATGTAAGTCTATAGCTATGTCCCTGACTATGCGAGCAGGGACACGAGGTTGTGAAAACTCCTATAGGAACACGTCGTGTAATAGTTTATCACACCGTGTAGTATAAAATAGGTGCCCGGATGTGTCACAAATAACACAGGTCAGTTTTACCTCTTCTCATACATGTCGTGTCCTCCTGGAACATTCCATGTGGTGTCAGCCATGTAGCCGGCCATGTAACAAACAACATGAGTCGTTGAAGCTTTTCTAGTACACATCGTGTCTGCCTTGAACACGCCATGTAGTTTTGTCTTAGAGGAGCCATGTGTCTTATCCATGTATAAGGACTCAGGAAGGGGAATAGAGTTCAAGTACACACCGTGTAGGTAGTGTACACACTGTGTAGTCATGATTTGAAAAACATGAATGTTTCTTTCCTCTTGTTGTCTTCCCAAACTCCTTTTTTCAGTCCTTGTTAATCCTGATTCTATGGTGTGCATTCGACATTGTAGAATCATGCCACCTAGACGTCCTTCGGTTGATCTCCAGTCATAGGGGAGTGATCAGACACCCGATAAGGCTAATTAGGGACTTCCGGTAGATCCATTTGTTGTGCCATCCTTGGCACTACTGGTTATACCAATTGCAGGCATTGATGCGCAGTTTATGGAGGGTTTTTAGAGGATGATGCAGACTTGATAGGCAGCGCAGCCTCCTACCCTGTTGATGGCTGATTTGACCCGGGTTTTCGAGAAGCAACATCCTCCCACTTTCTCAGGGGAAGGAGGACCTCAAGATGCAGAGTCGTGGATCAATTCCACACTGACGATATTCTAGCATCTCGAGGTACCACCAGAGAGGAGGGTAAAGCTTGTGACTCAAATGATCTGAGACTCTTCCAAGAGGTGGTGGGATGTCATCTCTCAGGCAGGACGCCACCAAAATATTTCTTGGGAGAAGTTTCATTGTATCTTTTGTGATTACATCTACCCAGATACCTTGAGGGCCGACCGAGCCCGGGAGTTCATGAGCTTAGAAGAGGGTACTCTTTCTGTGATGGAGTATTCCTCTCATTTCACAGAGCTGTAGTGTTTCACGCTGATCTTAGAAGGTGATGAGTTGTTCCTGGCTAAGATGTTTGAGAACAGTCTCATATAGAAGATCTGTTCCCAGGTGAACATCTTCATGTTGACTTCGATATCCTCTATTGTCAACCTGGCGCTGATCACAGAGTGAAATCTGAGGGATTCTGGAGTAGTGAGCCAGGTCAGTTTGACCTCCATAGCTAGTGTTCCTCCTCTGATAGTAGGAAGCGTCGCAGAGAGCTTTCTCGAGGAGATCAGAGCAGGCGGGATGCACATTCTGGTAGCCACGTGGTGTCCTACCAGTGCGGGAGTAGTGGGATGTGATTCCACATTTCTCGAGGGACCTGATGGAGTGCTGATCTTGCGGCAGGATGGGCCATCTCCAGAATTTCTATTAGTTTTTTCCTCCAACATATGGATACATGGGTTCTTTGATGACTCCACGTTCAGGAGCATCACCACCAGTTTCTCACCAGTCTGGGAAATGGAGTTCTTCCAGCCGTTCAGGCCAAGGAGGAGTTCATGGACGGGGTGGTCTGTCGCTGGTCTATTAGTGAAAGCAGGGCAGATCAGCTCAGAGCGGTCAGGCAGGGTCACAGGGTCATGGACTAGGCCAGAATTTTGCGATGGAGCAGACCCAGCAGGATCAGGATCCCAGACCTTCCATAGTTTGTGGTACGATCTTATTAGCCTCAGTTTTATCTTCATCTCTTTTCGATGCAAGGGCTTCCTATATATTTATATCTTCTGTGGTTGTGGAGAGTCTTATACTTTTCATTTTTCTTCTGCCGACATCTTGACACTAGACACAACGTTGGGGACTAGGATGGCTAGTATACATCAATGTAAAGAGTTCCCTCTTGAGGTTGCAGGGTGTCACTTATTTTGGGACCTCTATGTCCTAGAGATGATGAGTTATGTTGTCATTCTCGGAATGGACTAGTTAGTCCCCTTTTAGGCAGTCGTCGATTTCTATCGCCGCAGGGTGTGTTTCATATCACCAGAGGGTAGATTGTTTTCTTCATCAGAGCGAGTGGGATGTCCTGGAGAGTCGAGCAGGACCTGAGCATCATGGTCTAGGAAGAGTTATAGCTTAGATTTATAGTCTATATCTAGATAACTAGGGGAATTCACAGTTAGACTTTCCTCTAGCGGTGGATCGTTTTAGGGACATCTCTCTAGAGGACTTTTCAGGTTTTCCTCCGAAGCCTGATGTAGACATATCGATTGAGCTAGTTCCAGGAGAGGAACCAGTGTCCATTCCTCCTTATATGATGGATAAACCTGAGTTGCAGGAGCACAAGAAGCAGTTATAGGAGTTGCATGCAAAGGGTTTTATCAAACCCATTACTTCTTCTTGGGGTTCACCTGTCCTATTTTCATAGAAGGCAGACATCACCCTTAGGTTTTGTGTGGATTATCAAAAGCTGAACCAGTTGACTTTCAATAACTGATATCCCTTGCCGAGGATTGATGATCTCTTTGATCAGCTTCAAGGAGCCTGAGTGTTCTCAAATATTGACTTGAGATCTGTTTATCATCTGTTGTGTGTTAGACCATCTGATATACCTCCCACAGCCTTTTGGAGCAGGTATGGTCTATACGAGTATATGGTTATGCCATTCGGAATCACGAACGCACTGAAAGTTTTCATGGAACTGATGAACCGAGTGTTCCTTCCATACTTATACTCTTTCATGGTGGTCTTCGTGGACGATATCTTTGTGTACTCTCACACTCGACACGACCATGCTACCCATTTTGATAATGTTCTAAGTACACTGAGAGAGCATCAGTTATATGCTAAGCTCTCAAAATGAAGCTTTTGGATGGATCAGATTCACTTTTTGGGCCACGTTATCTTAGAGACAGGAGTCTCAGTTGACCCAGAGAAAGTGAGAGCAGCAGTTTCATAGGAGCAACCGAACAACATCTTTGAGGTGCGGAGATTTTTGGGGCTGGCTGGATACTACAGACACTTCATAAAAGACTTTTCATGCTTAGTAGCACCACTGACAGGTCTGACTAAGAATGTAATGATGTTCTTATGATCAGATTCTTGTGATTCATCATTTTAGAAGCTGAAAGTGAGGTTGACATCAGCACCGATACTAGTCTTTCCAGAGCCGGGCATGAGCTATACTGTTTACTGTGATGCTTCAAGCATTGGGTTGTGATTTGTGTTGATGCAGGGAGATGGAGTCGTTGCAAACGGGTCTCAGCAGTTGATGCCACATGAGAGGAATTACCTGACGCACGATCTGGAGTTGGCTGTTATTGTTCATGCCTTATGCTGTTGGAGGCATTATCTTCTGGGAGATCACTTTGTGGTTTCTACTGACCACAAAAGTATCAAGTACATCTTGACATAGTGTGATTTGAATTCGAGACATCCTAGGTGGGTAAAGTATCTTCAGTCCTATGACATTGAGCATGCCTATACACTAGGGAAGGGCAACGCAGTGGCTGACATGTTGAGAAGGATAACTCTGGTACAGGAAGTTCAGGAGGCCAGCAGTGAGTGGTAGCTTATGGCTCTATTCTCTGAGATGCATTTGGAGGTGCACAATAGATAGGGGAAGACTTTTCTATCTTCTATAGCGGTTACTTCTAATTTTCTCGATCAGGTATGGATGAGGCGGTTATCAGACTCAGAAGGCCTAGTTCTGCGGGAGAGTGTGTTAGGAGGGGACCCTCTTCTTGGATGGATAGTAGGAGAGGATGAGATCATGCATTTCCAGGGACGCGTATGGGTGCCAGTAGACATACGTGAGGAGATGATGATGGATTTTCATTCCTTAGTTTGGGAAGTTCATCCGATCATCACCAAGATGTACATTAATATACACTGCAAGTATTTGTGTCCAGGTATGAAGAGAGATGTTTCCGGTTTTCTCATGAGATTTTCCACTTGTCAGTAGGTGAAAGCAGAGCATCAGCAACCAGTGGGGCTTTTACAGTAGCTGCCCATTCCGAAGTGGAAGTGGAACGATGTCGTGATGGACTTTGTGACCGGTTTGCTGAGGTCACCCTGAGGGAATGATGTTGTTTGGGTTATCATCGATAAGCATAAAAAGGTTGCTCACTTCTTGACAATCATGGTGACCTTCAGTGTTAATGAACCGGGACAGTTTTTCATCCGAGAGATTGTACATCTGCATAGAGTTCCACACTCCGTTGTTTTAGATAGGGATGCACGTTTTACTTCTTGGGTCTGGCAGGGGCATCAGAAGGCTTTGGGTACATAGGTACTATTGAGTATAGATTACCATCCCCAGACAGATGGCAAGTCTAACCGTATGATTAAGGTGCTTAAAGATATGCTCAGAGCGTGCATTCTAGATTTTGGAGGTTCTTGGGAGAAGAATATACCTCTTGTGGAGTTTTCCTACAATAATATTTTTCAAGAAACTATTTAGATGAAACCATATGAGGATTTGTACGGTAGGCCATGTCGATCACCCTTATGTTGGCTGGAGGGAGGAGAGGTAGTTTTTTTGGGACCTCATCTTTTCTAGGAGACCTCAGAGCAGATAGAGTTGATTCGGAAGAGGATGGATACAGCACAGTCTCGATAGAAGTTTTATGCTGATCAGCGGAGACGAACTCTGGAGTTCGAGGTGAGGGATTAGGTTTTCCTACATGTCACACCAAGGATGGGGCACAAGATAATTTAGAGATAGGGTAAGCTTTCACCGAGGTATGTCGGGCCATTTGAGGTGTTGAAGAGAGTTTTCCCGGTTGCCTATCGGTTGCAGTTACCTCAGAGGTACCAGGCTATGGATGAAATCTTCCACATTTCTCACCTTTGACATTACTTTTTAGACCCACCTCATGTCTTTCAACCTGAGGAGTTTGAGTTCGAAGGGGATGCTTCGTTTGAGGGGAATCCTATCCATATTGTCGATCGCAGTACGAAGGTTCCATGTAGCTAGTCTGTTCATCTGGTACGAGTGCTATGGAAACACGGGTGATTACAGGATGAGACTTGAGAGATAGTGGCCGATGTATGATCGTAGTGGCCGAAGTTATTCAGGGTTTCTTTTTCCACACCTTGCTAGGGAAATTTGATGATGAATTTATTTAAGGAGGGCGTTGTAAGAACCCATACATTCTTTTTAGGTATGATTTTCCTTTTTCTAGAGTTTTTGAGAAAAGAAGAGTTTCTAGAAAAATTTTAAGTACACGCAGTGTACTTCATTGTTGTCCGAGGCCGTGTGATGGCCATGTAAGGGCCACACACATGGTCGTGTGGGGTGAAATGGAGGCCACCTAAAGCGGAGTACGGAAATAGTAAGTACAATCCGTGTATTTTGTTTTTTTTAAATGCACTAGGGTTGCATCTAATGGACAGAACACCCTCCTTTTAGCTTTGGTTCATCCGAGGTCGATGGTACGGCTGCATATCTTATCTGGGCCCTCGAGCCTCTATCTGTTCTCCGAATTGATCATTATTGATTACGTTGGAATCGCAGCGGTAAGATCTCACTTCTTATAAAGAATTGTTTTCCAATTCCTCCTCTTTTACAAGTTATCATGCGTTGAACGTTTTTTGTGTTTTCATAGATCTATGACGTTATAAGAAGATTAAAGCTTCGTGGTTCACGTATATTGATCTCCTAGAACCAAGGTAGGTGGTTTGTACCTTTCCGTTGAAATTCCTTTAATATTATGTGCAATGTTCCACCAATACCCTTGAACGAGGTATTGTGTGTTTACCATTTTACCAATGTTGTATGCCTGCCATGCTTGAATGCCTGCGTAGAGGTAAATTGGACATGTTTTGGGTTGATTATTATACCTTGGTAACTCTGCTCATGTATCGTTCTATTTATGACCGTTTGGTCCTATTTTTCCTTGGCTGCTTTGTCTGTTTACATGCCTATTGTAGTAGGATGGAGAAATATTTTCTGACATGACTAATATGATGTAGAATCGGTTATCCAAATAGTTCTGTAAGTATACTTGGGTCATGTTGTATTACTATTTCATTATCCTACACAGGGTCGTGAGAACCTAGTGTAGTTGACTATAAGGGGATAGACCGAGTGAGCTTCCTCAGAAAATCCTTGAGTTTTAGGATATATGGGGATTGACTGAGTGAGAATCCTCAGAGAGCCTAGGATTTATTTGGGCTATAAGGGGATAGAATGTGAGAGCTTCCTCAGAGAGTCCTTGACTATTTTAGACTATAGGAGGATAGACCGTGTGATCTTCCTCTGAGAGTCTCTGTTTTGTTTGTTTGAATCACCTGATTACCATAGGCTATATGAGGGATTGACTATGTGAGCTTCCTCAGAGAGTCTATGAATGACCTAGGCTATAAGGGGAATTTAACCGAGTGTGCTTCCCCAGAGAGTCCTTGACCTAGGATTTATAAGGGGAATTGAATGTGTGAGCTTCCTCAAGGAGTTCTTGACTACCCTAGACTATAAGGGGAATTGACTGCATGGGCTTCCTCAGAGAGTCTTTATAATTTGGTATGACCAAACGAGAGGGGTTAGGCTGAGTGCACTTCCCAGTGGGTTGTTGTTTTTTCTAAGTACGACTAGAGGATTACCTGTTATGCTTGGCTTCTTGTTAGCTGTTTCTTTACTTTGGAACTTTGGATTATTTATTGTTAAGCATGTTCCTATTTACTGTTTTTTGTACTTTTACCTACCATATATTCACTGACTATTAAGCACAGATCTTTAGGTGGTTTCCTACTGGGATTTAGTCTCAGAGCATATTTGGTTCATGCTTCTGGGCCCAAACATACTATATTATTGCAGGTATAGACAAGGGAAAGCACCCTTCGACTTCAGGTACTTGACTACTGTGGAACTAGAGTGCATGGGACCAAGCTTATGCTTGCAATGATGAGGAGTTGTTTATCTTTATTTTGTACTTGTTTTTAGTACTGTTGTATTTCCAGAATTGTGACATATTTGGCTATTTTCTAGAAATATGTATCATGAATCATATATATATGTTCTCCTGCTGTTTATCATATTTATTCTTCCGGTGTTCACTTGTGTATGGATTGTTTACTACTTTCGCTATTGATTATTGTTTTTCTCTTCCATTTTGTACTCTACCAATGAGGGCATAATTTCCCCACTATCACACCCAAGGCCCTCACTGCTAGTCAACATCCATTGGTGTTCGACAAAATGTGCTTGAGGCCATGTGACCAACTAGGTACGGGGCACCTTTGGGCGGCTTCTGGAACTAGGGCATTACATAAGAAATTTTTTATTTTATTCTTATCTACAAATCGTAAAGTGTTTTATTAAGAAACGATCTAATTAAAATTCAATTTATAGTATACCAAGAAGTACTAACTCCTTATGAACAAAAATGATTAGCAACTGAATATTCAATCTGCATCATTATAGTTATTTCTTGAAAAATTCCATTTTTTATTTCAATTACATCATTTTATTGGGGGTTCTAGGTGATAAAAAGTTATGTTAAATACCTTTCTTGCAACAAGAAGTTTTAAAATCATAATTTTCAAATTCATCACCATGATCACTTTCAATAGTTATCAAGTAGAGTTTTTTATGATTTTTAACTCTAGAAAGATACTTTTTAATATCACTAGTGGATTCATATTTCTTTGTGATAAAATAAACCCATGCGTATCTAGTGTAATCATCATCTAAGACATATAAAGAGTATTTTCCACCAATAATTATAGTTTTTATAGGACCAAATAATTCAATTTGAATTAAATATAAATCATTAGATGTCGATACCTCGTTAATTGATTTAAAACATAACTTATGTTTCATACTGTATTGAAAATGGTTATAGACTTTTGAATTATCATACCTATGTTTTGGTAGATCCTGAACAAGCCATTTACTTTTCATCTTAGATAAGTTTATAAGGTTATAGTTTCCTAATTTTCTCTGAAATAACCAATATTGATCTACTATTTCATTATGTCATCGTATGCCTTGTATCCTACCGCCTTCTTAGTTATGTATGTAAACATAATCATACTGATTGGTACAAATAATAAATTCTTCCTTGGAACTATGTGCTAAAAATTTATCACTCCTAAATCTCACAATATAACCTTTATCACACAATTGATTTATTCTAATAATTGTTTTCATATGAAACCCAAAAAAATTAAATAATGGATTTTCCAAGAAAAACAATACTAAATATTTAAATAATTTCTCATTAAAAATATTCTTCGAATTTTTTCCCACCATTCTTATTGATTATCTTCTTGAATAAATATTTTTTTCCAGTCATGTGCCTGGAAAAGCCACTATTAATTTAATTTTTTTTGTTTTTGGAACACTATTTTTTATCCTAAAAATAAAAATATTAGCTTTTTTAGAACCCCAAACTTTTGGATCCAGTACTTTTTGAAAATATGATTTTTTTGTAACATAATTTGTCCAAATTTGTTTTGATAAAATGTATATTTATTAGAGAAATAATCTTTATGAAACCTTAATGTTTTGATCTATTCATGGAAATATTATTCAAGTCCCCACCAATTTTAACTTAGTGCAGAAAGATAACTTTTATAAAGATAATAATTTTTAATGAATTTTTTTACATGTAAACCCCATTCCAGAACTATTACCATGAAGTATAATTTTTTTATACTCAAATCCATTTTTTATTATTTTTAAAATACACTTTTTGGTTTATTTGGAACCTAAAAACCATCAACTTCCATTCATATAACCACAGAAACCAAATTGAAAATTAAAATTTCAAAATTTAAAATTCAAAATTCATACTACAACAAACATCACCACCTATAGCCACAAAACAAAAATGTCTTCGCACAAGATCACCGATGAGTAATGAGTGCCGAAATCTATCATCATCATCATAAATCCCCACCATCATCATATAAAAACATAAAAACAAAAAAACAACAATTTTATAGCCTCTCCATAATCCATCACAAGGATAAATCCCACTACTAGCCCAGGGATAGATATGAAGCCACCTCAAATAAGAGCCCCCTGAAGTGCCATAAAATGCTTGAAAATCACTTCCCAAAACTCCTTTAGAACCATCGTAAATATATGACTGGGAGAATATTGGTGGAAAATAGGAGAAAAAGTAGAGTATGAAGAAAAAAGGGAATTAATAATGATATTTTACCACCACCATGACCACCAAGCCCTATCTTCAGAGCCACCTCTAGGAGAAGAACTCTTAGAAACCAACTTCGATTTCATGGATGAACATCAAATAGAACCATAAAAAACCCAGAATAAATAAAAAATATCATTATCATCAACAATTATACCATAGAGTAGAACCATTCACCAGAATGAAATCTACTCATCTAAAAAATAAAATAGTCATTTCCAATAAAATAATCTGGAAAACAGTTTATTTAATTAGAACTATTGAAACCATAACCAAAAAAAACACCCAAATAGGTGGAAAATACTAGATCATGAAGTGGATATTAGGGGAGAATAAGAAACTTAGTTATCCAAAGCCTTAGACCAATGCTCCATCTTCACTATCCCAATCCACCCTCGGAACCATCACAATGGACTGTGATTGTGTCTATCACGGCAGGGAAGATGAAAAGGGTATAGGAGGAGGGAGTCCAAAACATTCTATATATATCACTATATAAATAAATGAAATAGTTGATAAAACCCTTAAGATGAGGAGACGAACATAGAAGTGGGAACCTGAGAGGCTAAAAAACAAGAAGGAAGCATGATATAAAATGGTTTCAAAAGAAACCATAACAATCAATAAGAGAGAAGGGAATGCTTCTCTTGGGTGAGGGAGGGGCCACCTCCAAATTTCATATAATTCAATTTTAAATTTATTAAAAAATATCCTTTCTAGAGGTAAAATATGATAATATTCTCATCAGAGAGGAAATTTCAGACATTATTTTTACAACTAAATTCTTTTCCTCATTAGTATTAGTTTTAGAATTATGTTTTGTTTCAATAACATTTTTCTCAGAGACTATTTTTTCAAAAATAATTTAAATAGTGTATTTTTAAAAATAGTTTGATCAAGATCTTTTAAAATATAATATATTTTCGTTTCTTAATATTTTTATTCTTTAATCAGCATTAGGAAATTTAGTCTTATAAATATCTAGTTTTTCACAAATATTTCAATTCACATTTTCAAGTAATTTTGGAGATAATGAAACCTCTTCATAAGTTGGTAAAGTATCATCTTCTACATTTCATGATTATTCATTAGAGGAAATAGAATTTTTCTCAACATGATGATTAGAATTTAAATACATGTTTGTAAGATATTAAACTATGTGTACCTTATCCATGAAATATTCATTAACCTTGGGTATATTATAAATAATACCTATGTTCCTATATCTAAAACATTAATTATCTAAAGAAATTTCAAAAGAATCACCACCACGAGCACTCATCATGTCAACAGATTTCAACACCTTCATTCCTTTATATTTGTAATACTTTTTATAATTCATTTAGGAAATATTTTCCTTTATGAAGTTACTCTTAATACTTGGACAATCAGTTCAAATATTTCCATCTTTCTTACACTCATATCAAGTGACTTCCTCTTTCTTATCACTTTTATCCTTATGACCTTTCTTATATCGGTACTCAAAATATTTCTTCCCAGCTTTCTTTTCATTATTTTTTCGAAAATAGATAACTCATTCTCAAAATGTTTAGGAGTACTAGAATCAAGTTGAAAAACTTCTTTCATATTTCATTCTTATTTCAGAATTTTCTTAGTTGATAGAACATTATAAGTTAAGGTAGAAGTTATAGAAAAAGGAAACACCACCATTTTTATTTTTATCTTTCTGAGAATCTATTTTTTGTATACCCTCATACTACATAAGGGTTCCAATTAAATCTCAGAAAGTAAGATTATAAAGATTTATTGTCTCATCCACATCCGTTCTTTTTTATTCCCACTCATTGTGAATAATATCAATAATCTTTTCAACAATAATATCTTCATAATGATATTTTTCACTAAAAGATTTTAAACTATTTGTTATTTTTATAAAAAATTAGTACATCTTTGCAACTGATTCTCCGGAAAAGAAATAAATGGTCTGATATTCTACTCTATAAATAGATCTTGTGGTTCCTACAACATTATAAGTACCAATATATGTAACTTCATGATTTTTTAAAATAATATTTTAATATCCACTTGAATATACACGAATGTATATGTTTCTTATCGTGGAACACAATAAAATATTCATTAATCTATAATTTATCTAGTACTCCTATTTTTTCTTGATGTGTAAAAGAAGTACCTTCCTTATCCCAAATTTTTTGGTCTCCTATTAGAATAACACAATTATAAACTCCAGTGTTGATAACAAAAGTTTTAATCCTATCTATCCAACACTCATATTCATCACCATCAAATATAGCTGGTCTCTTTAGGTTTAGGTTGTTTATAGATCTAACATTAATACACACCATTTTAAAACAATAGAATATATTTTACACAAATTCATGTTATTTTTTAACAAGGTTTATAAACAAATATTTCATGTCAAAAACATAACAAAATTGTAGTAAGTAAAGAATGTAAAAACGTAACAAGTATATGAGTAGAAGAAACAATCTCTGATGCCAATTGTAGGATCACAAGAATCATCATTGATGGTTATATTTACAAAATACAGGGATTGAATTGTAGTTTAAAAACTTAGTTTAAAATATTTAAACTAAAATAAAAAAATCATCTTTAAGTAACATTATTGGAATTGAACTTTGCCCGATTATCAGAGTCACAAAATCAGAACTAGATATTGTTTGATTATATTAGTGTAAATGATCGGAATCATAATGGATCCAATTTCTATTAGATTCTATTGTTATCGTAATTATAGTAAAACCAATAAAACAATAAATATTGATATTTGAATATTCTTACTCATGTTCTATTAAATTCCACAAAATATAAAATTTGTAAAAAAAAAGTAATAAATATCTTTGTAAAAGTAAGAATGACTTACGTTATATATTAAAATATTTAACAATGTTAACCTTAAGAGTAAGATAGTAAAAAAAACTTGACTAATGTTATCCACTATTTAATAAATATAGTAATGTATATCTTTCCTTACTTGGAAGTCCCTTGATTTGAAGATCAGATTTGATCTATCATCCTATCCCTAGAATCCATCGATAAGATGATCATATTTTCTATCTATTCCTATATGTGGAATCCCTCAATACAATGGATTAGATTTACCATCTTTATATACCTGGAAGAACCTGGTCATAACAATTATTGGATGTGAATACAATTTTAAAATTTCTTAATGAAACAACCTTGATAAGGATTCCTTAATAATACAACTCTCTAAATAATTACAAAAGTCAAGGAATGACTTGTTCACACAAAGTAGTCTTCAGAGGACTTGAGAGAAAAAAGTATCAACTCTAAAACAATTCAATTGAATTCGTATTTATATGAAATATCCCAATTATCATATTTCCATGTTTGTTGGAACAACCTCATAAATTTGGTGTTTCATAGCTCATAAAAATCTGTTGTAACTAAATTTATGAAGCTGTATTGATTAACACCATCACAGTGTTAAAAGTATTCCTTACATTAGAAAAAATTCTAACTATTATAATTATAATATTTATTCAGTATGATGTAATTAAATATTGATTTTCAATATGATATTACTCATGAGGGTTAGTCCAATTGTATTGGAAGTAGTATCAGTTTGATATTCAAGAATTTTGTGAGTATGATATACATAACTGAAGTTAACTTCCAGTTTGATAAGGTTGTGTACAATTTATTAGACACATACTAATACTGATTAACATAATAAAGAATGTAATGTTTATATTTCTAATACATTAAAATTTATTCTACGTATGGTAAAATATAAGGTTTTCTAAAAAACATTCTAATACACTAGGGACATAAAAATTTAGTAAACTTGTTTTAAGAAAGTGTTTGTGATTTACAAAATTAATGGATTTGAAAAGTAAGAAGTATAACTTATGACTAAACAATCTTTTCCTTAATCTAGGTCTTTAGTACAATTCTAAATTTAACATCATGTTTATACTTGATATTTTTATAGATAATAATATAAAATATAAATAGTACCAAAAATAGATCAAGGAAGTCTGGAAAATACTATATTCATTAAATCAATAAAGATAACAGGGGAATTATTAAGACTAAATTACATCACTATATTCTTACAGTGAATATACCTTATATTTATTAGTATATTGTGTATATATTCCTTCACGGGCCTCAATTGATGATATATAGAATGAAGTTCAATCTTAGAATGTATTTAGGTCTTTGATGTTGGTAAATAAAGTCATCAATAAAGGGTAAATGATACCAGTTCTTGATTGTGATCTTAATCAAATCCTGATAATCAATGAAAATTCACATCATTCCATCATTATTTTTAAAAAAAGTGAATGGGTGAACCTCATTATGACAAACATTTCTGAATGAATCCATTTTCAATATTCTTCTTTAGTTTTTTCGCCAATTAATATAACTCAATTGGGGCCGTTTTATAGGGATTCATTAAAATAGTTGTGCCACCAGTCATGAGGTATATTGAAAACTCAAATTCATGATTTGGTGGATGATTTTAAATCTCTTTTGTGTAGACATAAAGAAACTCCTACACAAGAGGCATGCTATCAATGTTATGTTTCCCCCCAAACATATGAGAAGAAAACCATTTTTAATCAGAATCAAAACCCATACAATTGATGTGATATCCATGAGAAGTTTATATTTATCATCATACTAATATACACTCATAGGTTAGTTTAGAATATCAAAAGTGGATTATATTCCTAGAAAATGGATTTGGGATTTATGTATTGAAATATAATCATGACTAAGATAACATAAAATTCCACCATATGAATAATGAAAAGGATTGAAGGAAGCACATTCCCATAAACATGAACCTGAGAGGAATCATATACATGATATGTGATCATCATACCATTAAGGATTTTCACTACTAATTAAATATCTAATCATGTGGGAGGAATTTTTATAACCTAATAAAATTTTCTCGATATAAATTAATCGGTGGATTCAGAGTTAAATCAAACTTTAGCAATTTTAGAGTGGATGGTATGTATACCTTTCACCATATCATTATTGTACCCCTCATGAAAAACAATGATCGGATGAGATTTCACCTTTTCCCTTCAATTAAGAGGCTATTAATCATCATCATTAACCTTTTAACTTGGTAACTAATTAGAATAGCTCCCATAATCCTTTCATTTGAAACGTTTGAGTATAGGTGGTGCATTATGTGGACCCTTCTATATATTCTCATAATTAGTTAACTTCTTCACATCACTATGGAATTAAATTTCCCAATGACATTCCATTTCACACATAAAACATTTAACAATTAAATTAATATATTTTCTTCCATGTTTCCTATCAAAATTCGATCATTAAAGGAAATATCATCTTCTAATCTCTCTGGATCTTAGTGTTTCCCTTGAACTCTGTAATTGTTTTCTTGTCTAAAATATTTGATTTATGGGAAACTTGAATCTATATTTCAATGTTAGTAAAACATATAATGTTTTATTTATAGATATTGAAGTCCTATGTGGATAACTCTTATTTAATAAATGGTTTTATTCTATTGAATATTTGGTCAATATTAATTTCAATTTGGATGATAATTCAAGAAGCATACCTCACAAGTCTTGTAAACATTTCCTCATAGTTACCAAAAGATTCAACATCCTTTTAAACTAGATAAAGGAATTCCTTATTTATTTTTACATAAATAATGTAATAGAAATACATCTTGAATACTAAAATCTTAAACTCATTCAACTCTATAGAGTCAATTTCATCTTGTTGCTTCATAATCTTAATGGGAGTACACCGTTGATATGATTTTCCTTTCAAATGAGAGACATCCATAATTACCTTTTCATTTTCCAAAAAAATGGATAATGGAAAATATCATTTTAGTGGTACTGGTCCATATATTAGAAACTAGTTGATTATTTGAACTAAAAAAATATGGTTGGTGTTTCCTCATTAAGGACTCAATAAAATGGTGTTCCCTACTCCACTCATTTAGATGTTCAACATGATTTATAGCTTGAGACCATTTTTGAATCATAGAAATGATATTTTTCATTCCATATTCCATTAAATTTGGCTTATTAGTACGAAAATAATTTAATTTTCAATTTAATGAAGCATTAAAATAGCTCCATTGGGTTACACCCATAAACCAAAACCAACAAGTGTAGTGTGAGCAACAAAAATCATAATGGGAAATCACATTCATGAAACTCTTTTATAGTATTTATAAACCAAGATATATTATTTTAAATCCATGAAACCTAAGGTTTAACCTAGGTTATTCATGGTCATCATCTATTAAATTCCTTTATGATGGTTCATAAATAAAATATAAATTAATTAAATCATATCCCCAAGGAATGTCAAACCAGGTTCAGAGTAAGGACCTTTTTCATGTACCAGGTAATGCCTAAGTCAAGCATGGTATTTTTTAGAGTTTTTACCACTATGTACATATATTCCATAACTATTCCCAATTTAAGTATCCAGAAAGAGATATATTTCATGTTAAACCACATAAATTATTTATTTAAAAAAATTAGGATGTTACCCTATACTTAGGATTATCCTAAGGGATGTCACTGGAGATTCGTCATCCTAGTTTCCAAATGATAACTATTGATATCCCTTAATACTAACTTCAATAAACTAGGATTATCATAAATAATTATTAAAAAAAATTATGAACAATCATTAAATTACACAAAAACATGCCTGAGGATTGTAAACGTATAAGGCCTTTGAAAACATGGAAACATAAAAAAATATGTCCATATATTAATTAAATCATATCCCACTAAGTTATTCTAAACTATTATCACTTTTAGAAAAATAATAGTTAATAAATTTCTTAATAACCTTTAGAAAATAAACATATAATAGGATGATATTAGATGCTCCATAAGGGTAAACAAGGGATATATTTAAATATAACATTACCATAACTGTATGATAACATGGTAATAACATTTGAAAACCACACCCTACTTATCAAATATCATAATATTAGGTAATAGAAAAATTATTGGATGTTCATAAGACATTAATCATAAGGGAATCAAATAACCTGATCCATGATAGAATAATAATGTCATAATACAAGAAATCGTGGCATAATCATAAGCATAGAAAATTATTCCCATAGTAGTTGAGGATCAATTCTAATTATATCATATTTTAATAGGTTCACTCCCTAAATCATCATAGTATTAAATGTTAACTTCAAATAGTATCATAGTGGACAAAGTCCCTCACTAAATTGGGTTCACGCACTATTCTATTCCTTTTTATCTCATGATATTTTAATCTTTCCCGAATGGATTAGATAGAGATATATATCCCACCCATAACATAATGAAAATAAAAAATATCATGCCAAAATATCATAAAACCTTTATCAAATCAGAATACATTAAAAGAAGTGGGTTTCATAATCATTATATAATAACATGACCCAAAGAAAAGAAATAAGTTAATTATACATTACATTATAATGTAACCCATGGAAAATAAGTTGTGTCATAAACATCTCTTCATCATAATAAATAAAAATTATAAGAAAGAATAAATATGGTATAATATTATCTTATCATTAGAAAAACATAGGCAACACCAATGTTTGTTATCATTGATGAACATAAATTGCATACAAAATCATTAAGACATTATTAAGGAAAATATACTTTCTATTTTGAAACACTTATATAAAATCCAAACATATCCCAAATATTAAAGAAAAAAATATCTTTTAAAATAATAATGGAAAATTATAATATAATCTTTAAAACATTGAGTGGTACTGGTAGTAGAAAATTCCATTCATATTATTCACTTAAGAACAAAGATTCCATTCACATTTTCCATAAAAGTCAGAAACACCTCATTTAGAAAATGAAATGGAGATTGGTTATAATTTTTTTACAAAAAAAAAATTAGAAACCAATTTAAAAAATCTAATGGTATTTAAAAAACATATTGGTAAAATTTTATTAAAACATGGATATTAAAGAAAAGTAATTTTTGAATGAAGAGAGAAATAAAGATGACTTAAAAATTTTCTTTCGAACTATTGACTACATAGATATAAGAAAATGAAGGGAAACCATGTATTAATAAAAAATAACAAAAAAATTTCAAAATTGATGATTTTTTGAGATATTTTCCTAATATTAAATAATCAGAAACATAATCATAAATAATATTGATAAACACTATGATTGTAAAAAAATAATTACCACTTTGGTATATTTTGAATCGTAAGATCAATTAAATATTAACATCAAATGAAACTTATATATTATAAATATAAATATATTCCTGATATAACATGTCAAGGGACAATATATATGTCTCATAAAATAATATTGGTGTATAACATATCTTATGTCCCAATGAAGGTAATTTGAAACAAAGACCCCTTACCTTAAGTATCAAATTCATTCGTACATGTTCAAATATCATGTATGAAAAATATAATTTTATTATAAACCTATTACAAAACCATAATAATATCAATCATACAATATAAGATTTACTTATGACTAGTCATTACCATTTTACCAATAATTATATGTTAAACTCACATTTCAGGTAATAACTGCTTCATTTTTCTTATATATTTTCATTTTGTATTTTCATTCATTTTACATTGATCATGGTTCCATAATCAAAATAAATTTTTACATGATATAAATTTCATATATATTCTATATATAGGTATTTATATGAATCCATAAAAATTAGAGGTATAAAATCAAATACATTGTTCACAGAGACAGTAGGCCGTATGTATGCATAAATTCTGTTTCCATCCTTTTACAGATGAAAATAAAAAAATGTAAAAATTATATTACCTTTATATAAAAACATTATTTCATATATATCACATATTTTTGTTAATATTATACCTATTACCTTTCATGAAATGTGTTAGTGATAAATCAATCACATCACCTCTTAAGGTGGCAATCCACGGTATATAAGGAAAAGGTTATCATATTATCTATGGAATGAAAAGTAAGAAGGTATATATGATATTATAATTATAAAATTATTATTATATCTTAAATATCATATATAAACATTTGATTCGTCATTATATCTATCTGTAAAAAGTGGTGATGGAAAATAAATTTCATTGGTTCGAGAGGCGGTGTCGTACACTAGATCAGGAGGAAGATATTGTTGTAGGTAATTACCTTAATGTAAAAAATATTATTATATTTAATATAATGAGGTTATTATATCATTTTGTTTTTTAATATTTTATGGAGGTGTAAGAAGAAATAAAATAAAATTCCTGCTTTCAGATGTTACGTCTTCTTCGGATAAATTCTTTTTATTGCACCAAAAGCCTTCCTATATAAGCTTTATAATTAATAAAAGATTCTAGGATGAGGAAATATAATTAAGGAAGTTATTTTAGAAGGTAATATCTGAATAATTGGGTATTTTATGTGTGGAACATATAATAGGTGGGTGTTTTTTATATATGGGGGAGAGGAAACATATAGGATTTTTAGAAAGAAAGAATTCCAACAACATTTTTTTATATCAAAAAAATTTTAAATAGACCATTTTATAACATTAAATTTTTTGGGTCTATATATGCCCATTAAATATTAATTATAAAACTTTTAGGTCATTTTAAACCATTATATTATTAGTATAACACCTGATAAAACTGTTTTTACCTTAACCATGGTAATTAATTATCACTGTTTTCACTATTTATTATGGTAAAAAAATAAGTTGAAATTATTATATAATTTTAATTATGATTATTAAAATTATAGAAATCATTTTTCCAAATTCCATTCATAGAAGTGGAAAAAAAAATTAAAAAATTGAACCTGTAGACACTATGAAAATGCGGTTTTCCAAAGATAAAAGTTTCCAATGATTAAAAAGTTTTTATATCAAAATTCAACATAAAATTGATTCTAATAACCTATACTAGATTAATTATTATATAATTGAATTAATTTATTTTTTCAAATCAATTTTAAAATAATATTAAACATCATAAATATTCCAAACAAAATAGTTAATTTTAATAAAAACCAAAATTTCCCAATATTTATCAAAAAATTAATCATTTCTGAAAAAACCGACACATTCACCCTAAGATAGCCCTTACATGTTGATTCAAAAAATTATGTTCATTTTTTCAAATAAAATCTCTAAATGATTCAAAAATTACCTTTATTATATTTTCACAAAAAGTAAAAAAAATATGCTTGATAAAATTGAATTTTGAATACAAACAAAGACTTTATCAAAAATAATATAAACTTGTTTTGAAATGTTTTATTTATATAAAACAACTGTACATAATATATAAAAAATATTTATTCCAATTCATACTACCATGTTTAACAACTAGGTCATAATGACCTTATTAAATAATAATGTAAATAGTATATTATAGTTCGTTAGAAATCAGTGTTGCATGTAATAAATTTATCGAAGAAATTAAATTTAATTGAAAAAAAAGTATTTCATATAATCTAAAGGTGTTTAAGTCACATAAATTGAATTATTATCCATGATCATAACATCATCAAAACTGGTCTCACACACCTAATTAATTTACTATGCTATTGTCATGTCATTCGCACATAACCTAGAGTACTATTTGTACTCCTCAAGATAGGGAACTTTACTTATGTCATAACGTGTTAGACACTAACCCACCAGCATGACATCATTTAAAAGTTCAAGTGAAATTTTAAATTCTCCCAGTGCAACCAGTAGCACATTTTCTATTCAATGGTGTTATTTATCTCAATGATCCTTTCCTCAAAACTAGCCTTTATAAAAATTGTGCCATCACTCAAGGTTCAACCTAAAGAAAAACAAAAGTGTTCATAAATGTCTATTTGAAACCCCTCTAGGGGTATTCCTATCCTTTTGGTAGCTGATTATTTACCCAATAACATCTCCTTGAAACACTAAACCTTTTTCTGCATTATTTTTGCATCTCTACTTATTATCCACATACTCGGTAACACCTCATGTGCATTGATATTACATAAAAATCACTTACCTTTTCTTCTCATGCCTAATGAGAACACGACATGGGATAACCCTTACTTATATTATCCGCATATATTACACCTCATCCCATAGAAACACATGACTCTAAAACAACTAATGATGTATTTCAAACACTAGGCTCTTTGTAGTAAACCATAATCCATATCTCATGTAGGTCACAACTCTTGAGCAACACCTCTCTGTTCTACGCTCAAAAACCACCCATCAACTAACATGATAAAAATACACTCAAATGTCCTACTAAGAATCATATTCCATTCTCTCACAATGTTATTGATACTCAAACTAATATAGCACTAATATCCAAAAATAATCCACATATAAAACTACCCCTCTAGAATCACAATATCATTTAGGCATATTGTAATTACCCAAGATTTTATACATTGTAAAATGAGAGAAAAATTGAATTCTTCCTCTTAGAATCTTATGAGTGGTAAAATGAAATTCTAATCTAGTACATGATTTGAGATAATTTTTTCTATACACTTAATTGGTCTCAAAATCATTTTTTTACTCTAGGATAGAAGTTTGGTGGAATTCCGATCCATTTTAATTTTCATAGAATAACTTGTAATTTATATTTATTTAATTAAATATTATTTTATAACAATAATTTTAATGGTGAAAACTTTTTAATATAGAATTTAATTAAGATTATAAATCTTTAGTTGAATCTTTATAATGAGTTTTCTTAAGTGATGCATAAACTTACATTGGGCATCTGGGCTGGAACCAGGCCCCTCTTTCTTTTTCTTTTCTTTTTTCATCTCTTAAAATTCACTTTTTTCCATTAATTGATCTTTTATTTACCTTGAATTACCACATAAAACCCATTTGGATCATGTGTCATTAAAAAAAGATAGGCTTAGTGATATAAGAGGTAAATATAAGAGGTATCACTATCAGGAAGGTTATCTTGACCTAGGGCAGAGCTTGGTGGGTAAATGGAATATATCAAATGTGAATATTTAGTAGATTCCACACAAAGGTAGTGTTGTTTTATTTTTTAATACATAAATACAAATAAAATAGGTGTATTAATGTTTTAAATACCATTTATGAATTTTGGGGACATTATGGGGTTAGATCAGTGGCTATTTTAATGAAAACATAGCTTTAGGAGGTTGGCGTGGGGTTTCCCGATTAGAAATCCAAATCACACAGTGTGTTGTTTCAAGAACACATGCCATGTTGTCTCCCTATTTGAGAAATATAAATTTTTTAATACTATGAAATGTATAATTAGAATATAGACTATGTATTGATACTTGTACATGTAGCAGAGTAAATGGGAAGAAGGAGTTTTTGGGACTACACACCATATACTTAGAGTACATTCCATGTAGTGGTAGATGTCCATGTGGATGGATACATGGATTGACACCCTTTATAAGGGGGACATGATCATGTATAATTAAACTGAAAAACCCCATCTTTTCCCTAGTCACATATTATTACATGTCTAGACCATGGGTAATTCATGATATATAGAATTACAAGGCCATGGTGGAGATTTTGGTGTGTAAATCATGTCCTCAGGGTATACACAGTGTACTGCACCCTTGTTTCCTGTTTGATGTGTATTAGTTTTTTTATATCCCTATAACATAAATAGCCCTAATAGTAGTCTATTTTTATTGGTTTCCATATAAAATGTGATGGAGGAGACATTATGTAATGCCCCGACCCTAGATACCCAGAGTCTGTGCATTATTATATAACATTGGCATGATCACAAGAAAGATCAAGTCTCAAAAGACCTATTAGTTTAGTAGCCTTGGAAACACTTGATATATTCATAAAGTTTACATTAAATCAATAAGTGAAAAACTACAAGAACATATTGTCTTAATATCCCCTCATACTATCCCTGCAGGTCATTCATAAAATACTTCTTCACATCCTGGGAAAAATATAACATTGAAAGGGGTGAGCTCAGATGCTCAGTAAGGGTAACAATATAGCGGAAACATTCATAAATAAACATAAAAATTTAAGGCAATGTATAACTAAAACAAAATCCTTTTAAATTTGAACTTAAGCATAATATGTTAAGGATAAAATGAAATAATTCCATTTACAGATTCACATGGATATTATACTAGTAGAATAATCACATGAAAATATTAATAACCACTTTTATAATGACGGAATGCATAATTCCAGACTATCATAACAACGTAGCCAAGGCCTCGTGCCAAGACTACAAATAAGATTTTGTCAAGACCTCGTACCAAGACACTAGTTTGTCTCATGATACCTACCAATGCATCGAGGAGATATAGTGGGCCCCACCCGTCACTTACTAATTCCAATGGATTCCTTATATGAAAAGTTTTAAACATAACATAAACATTCGTATTAAAACTAGCATATGAAATGCCAATACATTCTCAACAAACCATGAATGGTATAAAAATAGCACATACACAGTCAAATATAACTCATTCGATACAATATGGAAGATTTTATTGTATCATATTAACCTCAATCGAGAATGATGAAGGATATTGACATAGATGAAAATAATCATCAAAACAATTAGAATGAAATATCCCCCTTTTTCTTGAAATCATTTAAAAGTCACAATATTGGTCAAGAATCCATTTAAAATAGATTTTAGAATCAAAGTGTCCCATACCACTTTGAAAATTTTAAAAGGAATTTTGATTTGAAAACTTTAATGTCCATATAAATAAATCCTTAAAACCATTTTTAAAACATGGACATTGATGAGAAAGATTTATAATAATCAATATTATAAACATTTTAAAATGTCATTTTAGTCAGAGTTCCAAAACAAAAGAGAGACACTTGAATAAAAATAATTGAGGATATAAAAACGTTGTAATATCATGAGAATAAAGGGAGTCATGATATATTATTTCAAAGTACATTATATACACCATATAAAAGTGATTTGGTGTATAAAAATAAAAAAGTCTCAATGGAATGTAAATTGAGATGAAATCACTCATAAAGGTCGTATCCTTAGGTTAAGGATAAATCAACAACATAATTATGAGTGTCAAATATAAATACACTCAATATGATTGGATATTCAGTGTAAAACAATCAAAGTACATTCACACATATTCTTGTAAAAACAACACCAATGAATTGGATGTTTAACTCGACAAATTGAGATTGAGTAAAAATTACTTTTATCAAGTTCATACCGATGACCTGATAATTTATCAAGGGAGTGATTATGTGTATCAAAAGTATATCCACAAAAAGGGGAGTGGAATTTATGAAATAATCAAATAAATAGTGATTCTACACATAATCTTGGAGTAAAATAATCAATGAAGTATGCATAAAGCTGAATGAGTGGAAATTGAAATTTCAAATTCCCTTATTGATTTGGTAACATACAAAACATACACCCATGAAAGAAGGATCATACAATTATGAGGTAAATATAAATTAATTAAATTATATTACACAATGAATACAAACATGGGCAGTACACACACCACATGTAGTAAATAAGTGGTGAACAATGGAATTCTCACGGAATTAAATGTGAGATAAGAAACTCCTTACTTTGTACTTTTTCCTTGGTTGAAGGTAGGTTAACCTCCTGTATAATGGTGAAATAATTGTTATTGAATTATAAAAGAATCATTTACATTAATATGATATTATATATGATCTTTTAACATTGATTTGTTAATAATATCTTAGTATTATCGTCATTTCGGGTGTTAACTTACTCGTTTTCCTTTATATTCATTGTTACATAAGCCATGTTTTTTATGGATAGGTTGTATCTTATTCATATCCAGAATTACATCAAGTCCTTAAAAATTATTTTTAATCATAAAATGATAATTATACATGAATGGATACGATGGAGAATGAATCTCATCGCGTTCGTGGAGACGCTAGTCCGTACGTACGCACGAGCAACAATATCATTATTTTGATGTTAAAATAATATATAATTGGATTTTATATCATATATACAGAATAATTATAATTTTATATTTATTATTTACATGAAATACAAATCATTATTATACCCATACAAATAATAATTTATTTAATGACAATTACACCACGACGTGGAGACGGTAAGTTTTACGTACGCACGTATGGTGACATGCCATTCAAAGGATTGATAGAATACTGAATATGGTTGTCCCATATTTATAATAACATCACAGTATATATAATATACTGGAGTTATTATTTTAGAATAGAAATAACAAAGAAAGAAGAAGTTGAAGAAGAAAGGAACTTGAAAGTGGGTGGTGAAAACATTACCTCTTCTTTGAGTTCTTCTTTTTGATTTTATCAAAATGGATTGTTAGGTTGGATTTATGATCAAAATAAGGCCTCTAGATTGTATTTACGGAAGTTGAGAGAGTATTTGGGCTGGTTTTGGCCGAGACAAAATGCTTTGAATGTGTTAATTGGTGAGAAGGGGGAGTGCCCTTTTATAAGAGGGGTGAGGGGCACCTTTGGAAAAGCTAAAAATATTATTTTATAATAAATTCATAGTCAGTTTCTAATTGCTTCAAAGTGGATTATTTAAAGTTTAAGGTGGGGATTGGTCTAAAACCACTCAACCAATAGAATTTAGACAGGTTTGGGTCATTATATTAACCTTATCTTTAAGTATTAATCTTAGTTAATTAGTTTCACTTTTACAATGTCTCTTTGTATTTTTATATTATATGGTTAATAAACTTACTATATACATCCAATATACCCCCAATTGGTCCTTTAATGACACACATATCATGATATAAGTCTCTTGGACAAACCTTAAATTTTTAGGAATTGAGCATAAATTAATAATATAATATTTGTTTTAAAAACTCTTTTATGTCAATTTTAAAACTATTGGGTATTTTGTTTTTGATAAATTCATAATAGCATTATTACATCAAAACCAATTTATATAATCAGTCCTAATATATCATATTAACCTATAAAATTAGTGGAATTCATAAATAGTCTCAAATTATATTTATTTTGATATTTATAATATCAATTATTTTAATATTTCATTAATTAGGTAATTACTGCATCACCATTGTGTCATAAATAAATTAAATTATTTAATGTCTAAAAATTATAAATAAACTACCATTATGTAGGAAATCTTTTTATCTTTATAATTATTATTTAAAATCGAATTTATCTTATGTATAACCCTATATTAAAAATGTTTTAGTAAATAAACTTTGATTTTAACTCTTTTAAGTCTTCTTTGAATTAAATAATAATAAAGGTCCAAATCTATTACAATTGGACCTAAATGATAATTATTTACTCCTATGGTTGTTTTTTGTCTAGATACACTTGTCCAATAGAATTAGGACATGTTTTAGGGTAATATTAATATCATTTTTACCCTTAATTACCCTATTTACTTTTAACCGTGGTAAATAAAAGTAAAAAGTTACTATTCACCAAAAATTATTTTCATCACATTGAACCACATTTTACATCTTGATATTAACCTTGTCTCTTTTATTTTCGAAATTCCACTCATAGAAGCAGTAAAATTACGTTTTATGAAAAATTCATCTTTTTAACTACCGATTAGTGGTTTCACTATTCATCAAAAAATGAAAGTTTCCAGAAAAATACCAAAAATTATGCTTAAGAAATATTTGATATTATGAATTCAAAAATTATGTCTATTTTACCAAATTAAAAACATATCAGTTGCATTAATGAATTTAATTATTAATTCCCGTCGTCAAAACAATTAGCGTGTTTTTAAGAGATAATAACTATCAAAAGATTGACACTTGTTTATGTCTGGTTTAAATGTGAAATTACATCCAATGACCAAAATTGTATTAAATGTTAAAAATATATTCTAAATATACTTTAAAACCACTCAAATTAATAATTTATCACTATTAATTATTTCGATTTAAAAAGTTGTTTTTAATTAAAATTTAGTAATTTTCACTATTCATCAAAATATGAATGTTATCCGAAAAGTACCCAAATTTCACCTTAAGCTAATTTCGATATTAAGAATCCAAAAATAAAGTTCATTTCGAAAGATAAAATATATCAAATTTGAAAAAGTAGGTATTACTATTCATAATGGCTAGTTTGATTGGTTGTGGTGTGTTAGAATCTCGAAGTTGCGTACAATGCATGCCATTGCATTATTCAAAGGCAAACGTACCGTGGAAGCTTGGGGTGTTACATTCTCCCCTCCTTCAATAAATCAAATCCTCGCAATTTTTTTTAAAATTGGTCTTGAGAATATAATGGAAAGTCCCACATCAGAAAAAGAGTCAATAAAACTATTACTTTATAAGAAATAAAGAGTGGTATAAAGGTCAAACAAGATAACCCATACTAGGATTCCATATAGGAAAACATGGATATGGACGATAAACTAAGTGTTAACTTCTGATAGAGAGGGATAGAAAACATGATCAGGAGAAAGTTAACAATAACAAAATCACAAACTTGTGTTGGGACAAATGGTCATTAGTCTCCTAGTAGGAAAAGTAAACAGACAACATTTTTTGTTTTAAGTTACATTACATAAGGTCGAGGAATTCATTTATGATATTTACTAAGAACATAAAGAGATATACTTAATTTTTAAGTAGAGTTTCATTATTTAATAAATTTTTACCACTAACTCATTTTTTTGAACAATGAGTATTCAAGAAGACTTGGTCACAATGGAAGAGCTAGAATAAACTTCTATAGAAATACATGATCCACGTATGATAAACTATATATTTACCTAGTCTTTAGAGATTAATCAAAACCAAAATGGTTAGTATAATATCTGATGATCCGCAAAATGGATATTCCATTAGAGAAAAAAACACTAATCTTAATTTCTAAAATTACACCATCAATACCCCAAAGTTAAATAAATATCATTCAATAATCAATTTTCCTTAAAATCCTTCAATATAATCCAAACTAATATTAAAACCCAAAACATATAAGAATGTAGTCTTCCACGTTAAATTGTCTCTCCAAATGACATTAATTACTCTTAAGGTCATATACTTAAAAGTAATTAACCTAATCATTTCCATAAATAACCCAAATCACTATAAATCCCCAATAAAAACATACATAAAAATCCACCATTACTCCTCCAATGAAATCCCATACTATTCTATTTTCCTTGGGCATATAGTGTTCACAACAAAGTGAAAAACTTCGAAAATAACATTTATCACTTAATCACCAAATCATTTTCCTATACTAAGACATAAGATCCCAAATCAAATTATTATTGATAAATAAAATCATTTAACTAAAAATAATAGTCACACTAACAAGGGACTTCACATAGTCCAGTGGTAGGTGATAAATCCTAATCGCACTTTGGTTGTGGGTTCGATTCCCACAGGTTTGTCCAACGTGACGGGTTGTCACACGGTCTGCATGATGTCCTTTTTCAAAAACTATATTTTATAACATTACCAAAATGAGATAAATTCTTCAAAATAACCATAACACAATTTAATCACAAATCTTATCTCATACCTTATATTTTCATCCCAAATTATAATAACTTATAATTTCCTCAAACCCAACGATCATATAAAACCAAATGGTTATTTATAACTATATCCACAAGAGAAAAGATAATTCTTTCTCAAATATCATTCTCACATGGAAAACTGCATGGTTAAAAATACAAGAGAAAATTATTCGAATGTAAACCCATCAACAAGGAGCACTAATATTTTTAAAAATTTCTCCAACCATTTATTTCCACATAGCTCCTTATTTGACCAAGAAAATATCCTATTGAATAGGGAATTGACTCAGGTAATGGCCAGGTCCCCTACATTTACAGCAAATGACTGTAAATGGATTCTTGGGACCATTTTTATCTTCTTCCATAGTACTATTCATTTTTCTTCATCAATTCTTCACTTTATGTCCTTCCTTCCTGCACGTAATGCATTTCTTTGTCCCATTGAAACAATTTCCTAGGTGTCTCCTTCCACATTTCCTGCATTATGGAAAATGAGGATTCATTTCTCCATGGTCTCCACTACTAGAGCTCTTATCATTCATCATCTTTCTCTTCTTTGTTGAGTCCAGGAATTGGTTAATATATATATTGTTGATCATATTTTTGGAAAATTGATTTGGAATAAAGACGATATCTTTTACGCCTATCAACATTCCATTTTGTTTCTCATTTCCACCACTGTTCCCACCTTGTACATCATTCTCAAATTCACTATGACTTCCATGGAATCCATCCATTGACTAAAACCAGAAAGCATTGTTTGAGTAACAGTATTCATTAAATCATATAGAGATTAACATGTCACCATATTCTCAATTTGAAACACATTAGGATTAACCAAGGTCATTTACTCTCATCTTATATATATAATACTTCAAATCGGTTTGTAAAGAAAATTTAAATTATCCTAAGCATATCCCATGGGAGTGTCGTAAACAAGAGTGCAGCAAGGCCCGTTGTCGTGCACCAGTTCCCATTCGAGTCTAGCTCAAAGTGGTGTTTTTGGGTTTTACCCCTAGGTACATCTGTGCCAGAGCCGCCTCTACCTGCTCATATCTAGACAGGGATGTATTGCTCGAAAAACTCACAAAATCTCTAAAATACCAAAATTCTAGGAAGTTCTTCTATACCAATCCTCAAAGTTTCATCTTAGGTCTACATGCTCTAATCAGAGTTTATCTAAATCTAGCTTCCACGGTTTGTACTAAACTTCCTCTGATACCATCTGTAATGCCCCGACCGTAGATACCTAGAGTCGGTACATTATTATATAACATTTTCATGATCACAATAAAGATCAAGTCTCGAAAGACCAATAAGTTTAGTAGCCTTGTAAACACTAGATATATTAATAATGTTTACATTATATCAATAAGTGAAAAACTACAACAACATGTTGTCTTAATATACCCTCATACTATCCCTACAGGTCATTCATAAAATACTTCTTCACATCCTGGGAAAAATAAAATATTGAAAGGGGTGAGCTCAGATGATCAGTAAGGATAATAATATAGCGGAAACTTTCATAAATAAACATAAAAAATTTAAGGCAATGTATAACTAAAACAAAAGCCTTTTAAACTTTAACTTCAGCATAATATGGCAAGGATAAAATGAAATAATGCCATTTACATATTCACATGGATATTATACTAATCAAATAATCACATGAAAATATTAATAACCACTTTCATAATGACAGAATGCATAATGCCAGACTATCTTAACCACGTAGCCAAGGCCTCGTGCCAAGACTACAAATAAGATTTTGTCAAGGCCTCGTTCCAAGACACTAGTTTGTCTCATGAGACCTACCAATGCATCGAGGAGCTATAGCGAGCTCCACCCATCACTTACTAAGTCCAATTCATTCCTCATATGAAAATTTTTAAACATAACATAAACATTCGTATTAAAACTAGCATACGAAATGTCAATACTTTATCCACAAACCATGAATGGTATAAAAATAGCACATCCACAGTCAAACATAACTCATTCGATACAATATGGAAGATTTTATTGTATCATATTAACCTCAATCAAGAATGATGAAGGATATTGACATAGATGAAAATAATCATCAAAACAATTAGAATGAAATATCCCCCTTTTTCTTGAAATCATTTAAAAGTCACACTATTTGTCAAGAATCCATTTAAAATAGATTTTAGAATCAAAGTGTCCCATAAAACTTTGAAACTTTTAAAAGGAATTTTGATTTGAAAACATTAATGTCCATATAAATAAATCCTTAAAAAATTTAAAACATGGACATTAATGAGAATTATTTAGAATAATCAATCTTTAAAACATTTTAAAATGTCTTTTTAGTTAGAGTTCCTAACCAAAATAGAGACACTTGAATAAAAATAATTGAGGAAATAAAAACTTGTTAATATCATGAGAATAAAGGTATTTATGATATATTATGTCAAAGTACATTATATACACCATATAAAAGTGATTTGGTGTATAACAATAAAGGTGTCTCAATGGAATGTAAATTGAGATTAAATCTCTCATAATGGCCATATCATTAGGTTAAGGATAAATCAACAACATAATTATGTGTGAAAAATATAAATACACTCAATATGATTGTATATTCAGTGTAAAACAATCAAAGGACATTCACACATATTCTTGTAAAAACAACACCAATAAATTGGATGTTTAACTCGACAAATCGAGATTGAGTAAAAATTTCTCTTATCAAGTTCAAAACAATGACCTGATAATTTATAAATGGATTTATTATGTGAATAAAAATTATATCCACAGAAATGGGAGTGGAATTTATGACATAATCAAATTAATAGTGATTCTACACATAATCTTGGAGTAAAATAATCAATGAAGTATGCGTAAAGCCGAATGAGTGGAAATTGAAATTTCAAATTCCCTTATTGATTTGGTAACATACAAAACATACACCAATGAAAGAAGGATCATACAATGATGATGTAAATATACATTAATTAAATTATATTACACAATGAATACAAACATGGGCAGCACACACCCCACATGTAATAAATAAGTGGTGAACAATGGAATTCTCACGGAATTAAAAGTGAGATAAGAAACTCCTTACTTTGTACTTTTTCTTTAGTCAACAGTAGGTTAACCTCTTTCATAATGGTGAAATAATTGTTATTTAATTATACAAGAATCATTTACATTAATATGATATCATATATGATCTTTTAACATTGATTTGTTAATAATATCTTAGTGTTATCGTCATTTTGGGTGTTAACTTACTCGTTTTCCTTTATATTCTTTGTTACGTAAGCCGTGTTTGTTATGGATAGGTTGTATCTTATTTATATCCCGAATTATATCAAGTCCTTAAACATTATTTTTAATCATCAAATGATAATTATACTTGAATGGATACGATGGAGAATGAATCTCATCGCGTTCGTGGAGACGGTAGTCCGTACGTACGCACGAGCAACAATATCATTTTTTTGATGTTAAAATAATATATAATTGGATGGAATATCATATAGAAAGAATAATTATCATGTTATATTTATTATTTACATGAATTACACATCATTATTACACCCATCCAAATAATAATTTATCCAATGACAATTACACCACGACGTGGAGACGGTAAGTTGTACGTACGCACGTATGGTGACATGCCATTCAAAGGATGGATAGAATACTGAATATGGTGTACCATATTTATAATAATATAACAGTGTATATAATATACTGGAGTTATTATTTTATAATATAAATAACAATGAAAGAAGAAGTTGAATAAGAAAGGAACTTGAAAGAGGGTGGTGAAAACATTACCTCTTCTTCGGGTTCTTCCTTTTGATTTGATCAAAATGGCTCGTTAGGTTGGCTTTATGATCGAAATAAGGCCTCTATGTTGTAGTGAGGGAAGTTGAGAGAGTATTTGCGTAGGGTTTACCCGATCCAAAAGGCTTTGAATGTGTGAATTAGTGAGAAGGGGGAGTTCCCTTTTATAAGAGGGATGAGGGGCACCTTTGGAAAAGCTAAAAATATTATTTCATAAAAAATTAATATTCGGTTTCTAATGGCTCAAAAGTGGATTATTTATAGGTTTAGTTGGGAATTTGTCGAAAAACACTCAACCAATATAATTTAGACAGGTTTGGGTCATTATATTAACCTTATATTTAAGTATTAACTCTTAGATAATTAGTTTCACTTTTATAATGCCTCTTTGTATTTCTATATTATATGGTTAATAAACATACTATATACATCCCAGATACCCCCAAGTGGTCCATTAATAATACAACTATCATGATATAAGACTCTTGGATGAACAATATATTTTTAGGAATTGAATATAAATTAATAATATATTATTTGTTTTAAAGACTCTTTTTTGTCAATTTTGACACTATTGGGTATTTTTTTATTGATAAATTCTTAACGGCATTATTTATTTGAAAAAAATTTATATAATCAATCCTAATATGTCATATTAACCTATAAAATTAGTGTAATTCATTAATAGTCTCAAATTACATTTATTGTGATATTTATAATATCAATTATTTTAATATTTCATTAATTAGGTAATTACTTCATCACCATTATGTCATAAATAAATTAAATTATTTAATGTCTAAAAATTATAAATAAAATACCATTATGTAGGAAATATTTTTATCTTTACAAAGAATATTTACAATCGAATTTATCTTATGTATAACCCTATATTAAAAATGTTTTAGTAAATAAACTTTGATTTTAACTCTTTTAACTCTTCTTTTAATTAAATAATAATAAATGCCCTAATCTAATACAATTGGACCTAAATGATGCTATTTTACTCCTAAGGATGTTTTTGGTCTATATACACTTGTCTAATAGAATTAGGACATGTGTTAGGGTAATATTAATATCATTTTTACCCTTAATTACCCTATTTACTTTTAACTGTGGTAAATAAAAGTAAAAAGTTACTATTCACCAAAAATTATTTTCATCACATTGAACCAAATTTTACACCTTGATATTATCCATGTCTCTTAGAGTTTCGATATTCTACTCACAGAAGCAGTAAAATTAAATTTTATGAAAAATTCAGTTTTTTAACTACCGCTTAGTGGTTTCACTATTCATCAAAAAATGAAAGTTTCCATAAAAATAAAAAAAAATTAGGCCTAAGATATATTTGATATTATGAATTCAAAAATGATGTCTATTTTACCAAATTTAAAACATATCAGTTGCATTAATTAATTTAAAAATTAATTCCCGTCATCAAAACAAATAGCGTGTTTTTAAGAGATAATAACTATCAAAAGATTGACACTTGTTTATGTCTGGTTTAAATGTGAAATTACATCCAATGAACAACATTTTATTAAATTATAAAAATATATTCTAAATATACTTTAAAACCACTCAAATTAATAATTTATCACTATTAATTATTTCGATTAAGAAAGTTGTTGTTAATTAAAATTTAGTAATTTTCACTATTCATCAAAATATGAAAGTTATCCAAAAAGTACCAAAATTTCACCCTAATCTAATTTCGATATTAAGAATCCAAAAATGAAGTCCATTTCAATGATAAAATAAATAAAATTTGAAAAAGTATCTATTACTATTCATAACGGCTAGTTTGATTGGTTGTGGTGTGTTAGAATCTCGAAGTTCCGTACAATGCATGCCATTTCATTATTCCAAGGGAAACGTACCGTGGAAGCTTGGGGTGTTACACAATAGGGTGTTTTGAGGACTTCTAGGATTCTTTTTAAGATGGGTGGTCTTTGATGGAGAGTTTCTTCAGCTAGTAATTGATTTTAGAGGTCTATGGAGAGTGAGACACTATGTTAGACCTGGGAAAGGGTTAATGGAATTGTTGGTGGACATGTAATGGGATTTCTTTTCCCCTAGACTAGTGTACCTTAGGACATTCACTATTTATTCAGACTGGGATGTGATTTGATGAGGTGAATAGGTTGGGTTTTCAGGCCATCCTAGAGTAGAAACAAGGAATTGAGATGGGTCATGATCCATCTCTCTAGATCTATTCTTACATGGATATTCACTCAAGTCTAAGGGGACAATTTGGATTCTGACACCACAAAAAGGAAAGTGTTCCCCAAGATACAAGCATTGGTATGAGAGCCTAGTTTGATGTAAAGGATCCCAAGAGGGATTCTTCTGCTCGTTTGCTGACCCAGAAGATCCCATATGGGATACTTCCACTTTTCTACTATTTTTAAGGATTATAAAAGGGAATCCGCTACTTAAATAATAATATATGGGTCCCAAGAGGGATACATCCTCTTAAATATGGACCTTGAAAATCTTGAATGTGATGCATCTCATTTGTTTTCCCTAGGGCACCCTAGATGATTCCCCAGTGGATGACTGAACAAGAGAGACTGAGTTATGGGAATGGGGTTGTGGAAGTGGTGATGGGTTTAGATATGCAAACAACCCTTATATTTTATATATAATTTCACACAGCTACAACTAATATAGCTATGAATTTTTTTTTGTGTTTCCTAGAACTCAACCTTTGGTCCTGATGTGATGAAATTTTATGGTGGGGATACCTTGTGGTACTTTTTGGGAACTGAATTATGGGCCTTTTATTTAATGTTACCTTAAAAAATATTCGGGTGTGTCTATGATTCCTCGATATATTTTTTTGGATTCTTGGTTAGCCTAGAATCCAATACTAGATACTATCAGTAACATAATGTAAAGGGTTTCTAGAAATCAACTCTATACCAAGAAAATAGATGTAGATATGGAGTACATCTCATAATCCCATTTAGATAGTGTATTTACTAGGATGTGTCACCCACTATGATCTAGGTGATGATAGAGGTTCCCATGAGGATGTATTTCTCCCAAGAACTGGATTAATGTGGCATCCTCGAGAGATGGTGATGATATCCTTGATTGATTGCTAGGATACTCCCTAGGCTTGGTTAAATAAACCATGACTGCATTATTCGGAGTTGTCTAGGTATAGTCTGTTGAGATAGTGATTTAAGGATGTTGAGTTATCATTTTCTCTTGAGATATTATTATATATATATTTTTTATTGGTTATTTACTTAAAGAATTCATTATAGTCTCCAATGTCTCGATTCCCAATGGACAAGGACCTAGGAATCCGAAAATGTGTTGGAATACGGTACTCTAATATGTTTTCTAGGTTTCACTAGTTACACATGGCCTGAGTAGTGTTAGTTGGATTCATAGGATACAAATATATTACTTTCTTATATAATTTCTAGTTGATACCTAGAGTTACAATTTATATTTAGTATAGATGAGTATAGTTGTTCCTTGGGCTTGGACAAATATCCCCATGTGGTGACATAAGTCACTCAGAGACATTTCTGACATTGGCCAAAATATGTCTAATCTATTGAGATTAAAAAACTAGGGGTTTAAATTGGTTTTATTTTATTTATTCTTATTCTATTTGTGTATCATCTACAACTGGAATATTTCATGAGCCTACACTTACGAAAACTGGTTATTGGTTCACAATTGGGAGTGGCCAAATGAAATTTATTTCTCAACAACTCTTAGTTCACCTTAGTGAAATTTTATACCTTATTTATTATTTTATGTTGAGAAAAATTTATGATAGATATGTCAGAGGCCTAGGTTTGAAGGAATGATAAGATCCACACATATGGAGTATCACGGTCAGTCTTAAGTAGCTCAACATATTTTAAGAGAATGGGTATGTGCTATGGATAAAAGTTTTTAGTGGAGCCTTGTGTATTTATTATTATTTTCTTATATTGTATAGATGATAATAATAATTGGAAATTATTTTTTGTATGCATGACATGGCTGTTTGTGATACTATTATATTTAATTTATTATTTAGTCTTGTTTAAAATTTTCTGTTTACAATTCCATTTATTTTTTATCTGTATGATGCTTGGTTTTTTATTAATGTTTGTAAACTTTAATATGGGTGTAAATTCACCTAAAAATACCACCTTATACCCAAGTTGTTAGTCACCAAACTCTGAAAAATGAGGAGGCACCCCTGAGGTATTTTCTTGAATTGGTTAGTCGACTATTTGTAGAGCGATCCAGGGTGGGACATGAAAATTGGTATCATATAGAGTACTTTTCTAATGTTTTAGTATTTTTCACATGGTATAAATATTTATTAGGAATGTGTTGGAGCCTACGATGGGTATCCGAATAGTTCATTGAGAACACTTATTCCAGAAAGAATTCCAGGTTACTGGGGATATGAGATTGATCTTATTAGGTTGTGATGTTATCATTGTATACAATTTTTACCTTGATATACACACATGGATTGCAGAGGTTGATGATTTATTTTGGATTTATAGATCATGGAACATTGTAAAGAGGCCAATAACTTGATTTTTTATCTTGAACTATAGAGGTATAAGGTGTCTCATGCATCATAATATTCATGTAGTGTCTACATATTATAATTCTTTTAGTGTTTTATTTTACTAATGATGATCGTATTAACTTTTTAAAGTGTCATAATAACATAGATGGTGTTTTCCCATATAGTTTCATGGTATAATTATACTAATTTATAATACCTTATTTACATTAATTAGGATAGGATATAATAGTTATAAGCTTATTTTTAGTAACTCTAATAGGTTTCTAGGGGCATGCGATTCCTTAGAGAGGGACCATTAGGAGAACCGTGATGATTTTCACAAATAATTCCTTCACAGTAAACCCCTTAGGGTGTATCATTTAAGTGAAGATAACTAAAAATTCATAACAACTTACATGTTGTTTTCCAACCTAGATTGAAATCATATTTTACCTAACCAACCTTCGTATATTATTATATAGTTAGATTATCAAATGAAATTATGATTAGAATAAAAATATTTATTAGTGAATTAGAAACTCAAGGGGGTATCATTGTATATAGATACCCATTAAGGGTATGTTCACTATCATTTTACATTGACACTGAGTTTCTCTAGGGAGTAGTCCCTTATGAGGATCCTTGGATATGATCATATAATACTAATCCAATTCTTGAATGGTGATTATTTAAATGATTAAATAATTATAGTACTTCCTTTTCGTTAATATTATATCAATATATTTCACTTCAATGGGTTTCCAATTAAAACGTCTCGAGTGTTTTCCTCTATGACATGGAATTTAAAACCTATATAATAAAACCCATAAAGTAATGTTTTGACCCTCGTGGGTTTATTTTATTCTTTACCAACCATTATTTGTACCTCCTTAGATTTGTTTCCAGGAATATTAGATGATGTGTAATAGTCAAGGTGGGAACCATGATATTTTACATACGTTATGAGTAAATTATGTTATGGATAATGTTTGAGATATATGGGAGAGGTGGTTAGACCTAGGGACCCTTTTACGGACCTGATTGGAAGGGAGAGATGAGCGATCTGGATAGCCTTAGCTATGACACTGACATTGGTGAGTAAGTTATTGGTGTTATAGGGTAACCCTTTAGATGAATTATCCCTAGTTCAGTAGATTAAGTGAGAAAAGTAGTGAGTTTATATTATTGGTTTTATATTTATCCCTGAGAGGTGCTAGAATAATTTTATCTAGATATGGGTTTTTATATTTTTTATAATTTAAAGAACCTTGATCTCCTAGATGGTAGGACCACTAGGATTCCTTTCCTTAATGTTTCTATATATTACTTAGGAGTATGATGAAAGAATATTGAAAACTTAATTTCAAAAAATAATCTAGTGGTTGTTAGTCATATAATTAAATATGGAATGATTGTGGTGATCATTTTTTGTGAGGAGTTCATAGGGAGCACCTGGTGTAATGTGACTAACATGTTGTCGAACATGGTCAACTTGGACATTGTGACATGTGGATTATGGAAGTGTGTGATAGGTGATGTGATTGGGTAGTACAACATTGTGCACCCATTATGTTTGTATATATAGGAATAATATGTTCTATTTATGAGTGGTACCATTTTAATCATTAATCGGTGAGTGTCCATTTGTGAGCCGAGGACCGATACATTCAACTAAATGGCGTGGTAAAGTATTCTCAAAAGGTGTGATGAAATGAGAAATTAATCTCTATGGTAGAGGAGATATTATGAATTTATTGAGTGTAGTGGAATATTTGATATAGTTATTTCTTGGCTATATATTGATAGGATAAATATCTTGGCTCGAGATAACTGACACATGTGAAGTGGTGGAACAAGATAATTTTGTGCTTGAGGAGTATTATAAGGTAATCCATATGGTAGTGAGAACACCATGGAATATTTGAGGGTGTTGATCAATATTATGAGTTGAAATATATAGGATTCTGTAAAAATATTTATCAATAAGTGATAAAGGGTGATGTTATGATTTTGCGCTTGTGAATTTTTTGTTTCAGCCAAGCCAGTCATTAAATTGGGTGATGCAAAGAGAGTGGGACATGAATTTGGGGTTTTATTGTGATTTGATGATGTCAATTATTATATATTTGGGAGTATTATATTATTCATGGTGTAATGACCATTTTGAAATCTCATGATAGATGGGTGTAGTTTGGTACTATCATTTTAGTTTAATGATGGTGGTAAGTGGTGAATTATCCTTTGAATAAATGCACTCTTTATCATTGGTGTCAGTGAGAAAAACTAGGTTTCATTCTAGAGTATAATGACACATGATTATGATGAAATGGTTTCCAAGTATGTTTAGGAGGTTGTGGTTGGGTAACAAATGACACTTCTTAATAGAGATAAGTGTTATGGTGAGGAGGTTGTAAATAATTTTGTTTTTTAATACATTGAAATTGGTAAACATTTAATTTTCATTTTCCTTTGGATGCTTTTAAGGGGTAAAATGGTATTTTTTACACAATAATATGATCTTAGATAATTAAAATGGACACTTTTTTATTCTTTTTATAGGGTGTTTATCCTAGAATATTATTTTGTGGGAATTAAGACTCATTTTAATTTTCAGGGAACAATTAGTAATTATTATTTATTTAATTGAATATTATTTTGCACAGACATTTGAAGGGTCATATAATTTGAATGGAGTGTCATATTGAGATTATGACTGCATTTTTGAGCCCAAAATAGTTGTGGGGGGGAGGTGGTTCTTAGTGAAGGAATAAACTCACGTTGGACACTTGGGATGGGCACGTGAACCATTTTCTTTTTTCTTTTTTCTTATTTTCAATTTCCCTATTCTCATTTTCTTTCTCGTAACATACCATTTTTTTCTCATATATCCCCCCTTGGTCTCCTACATCACATGCCTAATAAAGTGAGAGGGAAAGAAGGGGGATAGTGATTTGGGATCACCATATGGGATGTTGTCTCGACTATGAGTGGATATCGGTGGAAGCGTGGCATGGATCCGATGCCAAATTTTAGTGGATTCCACCATAAGGTAGGCCTTTTTTATGTTTTCAGATATAGATCCCTATTTCATAATGATTGAAATCCCTTTTGTTTTGTTAGTGACTCCATGGGTGTCTATAGTTTGCAATTTTTGAAAAGATGGGGTTTTGGTAGTTTCGCATGGGGTTTCCCAACCATAAATCCCAATCACACTACATATGGATTCAAGAACACATACAGTGTGTTCTTCTTTATTTGAGAAATATGATGTTTTTGAAATGACATTCCTTTTATAGGGAGTACACAACGTGTAGTGGTACTAGTATGTATAGAAAATTAATTATGGAAAATATCTTTTTGGGACTATAATCCATGTACTTATATTACATGTTGTGTATTGGTACATGGACATATGGATAGGTACATGGGGAGACACCCCATATAAAGGGGAAATGGATACAATGTAGTACATGAAGAGACCCCCTGTATACCCTAGCCATCTAGTATTACATGACTGGACCTTAGGTTACCCAAACTGTGTAAATGTACATGGACATGGTGGATATTATGGAGGACATGTTGTGTACTAAGGGTACATTCCATGTACTACACCATTGATTCCCATTTGAGGGGTTTTTATTGTATTTGTGATCTAAAGTTATAATTGGACTTAATAAGAGTCCATTTTGGAATTTGTTTGAACAAAACATGATTATGGAGGCCTTATGGTGTTTTCATGACTTTTTTGGGGAATAAGACCCATCCGATGTGGAATAAGACCCATACGATGACTATGAGAATAGTTGAAGGACACAGAATTGGATCACTAATATCCTTGTCTGGTGTAAATTGGGATAGTCCATTTTTGGTGGGACATGGATGTGACAAGAAGAGGTGGATAGGTTGGGTGTTTGGGTCATCCTAGAGTGGGATATTAGAAATGAGATTGGATATGATTCATATCCATAGACCATTTCCTAATTATATTTTACCCTAAGACAAATATGCCTCTTTATGTTTTTAAATGAACTAGAATCCATGTCCCACTTGAAATATGGGTGTTGGTCTAAGAGACTAGTTTGACCCAAGGGATCCCAAGGGGATACTTCTTCTTGTTTTCTAACCCAGAGGATCCCAAGTGGGATGATTTACTATTCATATTATTCAAAATAATTTTTAAAAGGACACATATACTTATGTTTTTTCTTAGGGGATCCTAATAGGGTTTCCTCTTCTTACATGTGGACCTCAAGGATCTCGAATGTTATACTTATTCATTATTTACCATAGAGGATCTCAGAGGGCTCCCTAGTGGCTGAATGACCCTAAGAGAGTGTATAATGGTATTGGGTAGAGATTTTATCAGTTGTCACCATAGAACCCATGAAAAACATGTGACCCCAAGGTGTTGTGGTAGTGGTGATGGGTTTTGGCATTCAACCAACCCATCAATTTTATTTACACTTTCACATAGTTACTATTTATGAATCTAGGAATTCAATATTCTCTTCTTGGAACATATCTTATGGTCCAGATGCAATGAAATATTATAGAGGCTATACCTAGAGGTATATCCTATGAACCATTTTAGGATCCTTTTGATTTAATGATATGTTACTAGAAATCCTAGTATTTATAGGATTTCTCCCTAAAATTTCTTCGATTCCTATTAAGATAAGGATCCAATACATAATACCATCATTACTAAATTTATTAGGGTTTCTGGGATTCCTCTATTTATTATAATGATAGAGGAGGCTCAATAGTGACTCTCGAAGACCCTTATTAGATAATGTATCACCCATGATTCTTATCCCTTTTGGAATTAGGAAATTACGGAGTTTTTGGGTGGTGGTACATCCCACAAGAATTGGATTCATGTGAAATCCCCGAGAATTGATGATGATCTCATTGATTTATTCCTACGACAATCCATAGTATTAGGTGGATGCACAATGATTACATTCCAAAGAGTTATCTATGAATAGGATGATGAGTAAGTTACTGAAGGATACTGAGTTATCATCTTGTATCGGGAGAGTATTCCTTATATATTTTTTTAGCTTCAACCCCATAAAAATTCCTTCTAGTTTCTAGATTCTCAATTTCCTATGGATCAATACCTAATAATCTGACATTTTTTCGTAATTTTGAATTCTGAGATTTTTTTAAAGATCGACATGTTACATGTAGCTTGAGTAGTATACCTATGATGCCTAGGATATTGCTAGATTCATTACTTATAGAATCTATTTCTGATACAAGTAATTATACATTATATTTTGTGGTAGATAGTACTAGTGGTCCTAGGTATTAGAAATATATCCACCTTTGGTAACGTAGCATCCCTAGTAACATTTATGACACTAGAAAAATAATGTATAGTTGATGGAATCATAAAACCAAGGATATATTGTGGTTTTATTTTATATATTTTTAATCATGTTTTGTCTTCGATTGACTAGGTATATTTCAAGAACATTCCCTTATGACATCAGGTTATAGGTTTCCAGTTGTGGGTGGCCTACTGAGATATATTTCCCACCCTCTATACATTCACCTCGGTGAGCATGCAGACCTTATGTCTTCTATGAGGTCTATCATAGATTAATGATATATAGGGATGATTCCCATGGACACATTAGTAAGTGGATGAACTCATACAATGTATCATAATTATTCAAGATAAGATCGATAGTGTTTTGGAGACCAGGTATGTGGTATGGATTGGAGTTAGTAGTAGAGTCATGTGTATTTATTTTCTGCTACATATATTGTACATATAGTGCCTTGAACCCAAAATTCCATATGCCAGTGTCTACATCTATTACATTTGAATGATTATATGGAATCAAATCATAAAGAATTGATAATTAATTTTTCATTGTAAAACAGATACATAAATGAGTATTTTATTACAAAACAATACACTAATGACAACATTATTTATATTATTATTTATAAATAAATATTTCAAGGATAAATCTAATCCATCTAGTAAATTCATGAATATATTTTACAGTATGCTTCTTTTATTCCTAGATAAAGAAACATAATAAGGGTAATATCAAATGCTCAATAAGTGAAAAATATAGTAAAAGCAATATTGAATCTACAAGAATAGTCAATATGGAATGGTAAATAACTAAACACGCATGCCATGTTATCAATAAAATAAATAAAACCATGTAATCTATTAGTTAATGTAATAACTATAAACACATTCCATTAAAATAATAAGATAAATAAAAATAAATATTGCAAGGTATGAAAATGAAAAACACATGAAATTTAATCAATGAAAAGAAAATGAAATGTATAAATAGATACGTTGACACAAAATCTCATTGATGAATATTATTTGAAACTACATGAAGGAATTTTTTTATTAGATGACATTTATAAGGCACATGAAAACCAATACCTTCAAGACCTTTCATAATGTGGTTTAAACTATTCTGATTTTGCAACTAATTTGTCTCATGAAAACCTAATGATGCATCTAGGAGCTATATAATGATCATGATCCACCCATAATTTCCAGTAAAAAACATTCATCATATATAATAATAAAAATATACATAATACTTATCAAATATACATATTTAATAATGAATAGATAATTATCAATATTCCCACAAAATAATCAAATAATTTTCAAAGTAGACAATGTATGAAAAATGTTATATGGTTTTGGAAATACTAATATCCATTGTATTATAATATAGATATTCCTGTAAATTTAAATTAAAAATGATTACAATATAGTCATTGTTTAATGAGAATTTCACCAATCACAATAGTAAGTGAGATTGCAAATATAATATTTAAGAAAAATTTTTAGGAGAATAATCTTTGCAGATTCCAAAGTGTCCCATACCAATTTGAAACAATTGAATAATAATCTCTAGAATGGTATGACATTAAATGAATATATTAGATAATTATAATAATCTAATTCATGATATATCGTTAAAAATGAAGTATATACACTGAATAAAAGTGAATTTGTGCATAATAATAAATAAGTCCCAATAAAATGTAAACTAAGAAGAAATTATTTTACCACTATGGTAACATATGAATTAGATGACCCAAAAGTAATAATAATAAAATAAAACATTTAAATACCATGGAGACAAAATAATTCCAGATATATTATTTGTATATATAAATTAGTTTCACCACACAAAATAAGAAAGTTGTGAAAATGGTGTATGCCTCTGGGAATGGAAAGTGAGACAAGAATCCTATACCTTGAGTTTCCTTTTGGGTGAACTTCCTTTAAATAATTATAGAATGAACCTATGTCATTTTTATATTTTTTTGGGAATTTTTTTTATCTTTTTCATTTAATTTATTTTCCTTTTCAATATGTTTTATAAAACTATTTATTAAGTTATGTTTATGTCTGTTGTTTTGATAAAATTCAGTTTATGTGTCACAAATAACTTTAGTAGGTCCACTATGGTTAAAGGGTTCATTAAATGAAATATAATGAATAATTATCATGAAATAATTATCATATTTATATATCAATTATAATTTTATGTTTAGTAATTAATTATGGTTATGAAAAATGAACCAACGTTACAATCAAGGAAATGGTAGGCCAAACATACGAATGAGTAACGTTCTTATTTTTCAATGATCGTTATCGAAAGAAGTTAAGTAACATAATATATTTCTAGAATGATAAGTATATAATAAATAACATATTAATTAATAATAAATAATTATATATATAATTCTTTGTATGTGACGGAATAGTATCATGTCGAGGAGGTGGTAGTCCACATGTCAATCAATACCGTTATCACTTTTTAAGTGTGTGAAAGGGTAATAAAGAAAATGATATATATATACTTATTTATTTAAATAAATGTAATTATATCATAAATACCTTATATATGTTTATATTTCACATAGTTTTAATTTAAACTATCCTTTATATGGTCCATGTATCATGTGAAAGAATCACATCTCTTTAAGGGGCGGTAGTCCGGACTTCCTCAAACGATTTTATCGTTTTGGTGGAAAATTGAAAGTATTAAAGTAATGTTATATTAAAGGATTAGAGAAGTATAAATACATAATAAATATCATATATATCATTTAAAAATATATTTACATCATAATATACCATGATAGGTGGTAAGTGAAAAATGAACAATCACCGTTTTTGAGACAGTAGTTCTCCGTACACAAAAACCAAATGTTCATTAACTATTAGATAAATGTGTGTGTAAATTTAGGTATAAAAAATTACATAAAAAATAATAGTGTATTTAAGATACTGTTTTTGTTAAAAAATAATTTAATAAATATATTTTAGGGTGTTTATAATGGAAATTAAATTAAAAAACATGGGAGAACACATTACCTCTTATTCTGGTAGCTACTTTTGGTTTAACCAAAAATGGGTCCTTGGAAGTATTTAGGCCCAAATTTAGGATTCAAGGTCAAGGGGAATGATTTTGGGAAACTATATTAGCATATCTTGGTCAGTCCTAAGTGGTGTTAGAGTCGTGAGGAATTCAGAGAGGTGGTGGCCTTTTATATTGGAGGAAAAGAACTCACATGGAAGTTATGGAAACAAGTTAGGTGTACACATTTTCTTACCTAAAAAAATTCATAACAAAAAAACAAAAATATATAATTTAAGTTTTATGGCTGATATATGTCGCTAAAATGGAGTTTAGACAACATTCTAGGTCATTTGGGCCCCTAAGTTAAAGGTTTAGTCCTTTATTAAGCCTAATTTTACCTTAAAAATTGTAATTAATTTTAATCACTTTCACAAATATTTTTTTGTCCAAAAATGAAGTTATTATTAGACATTATAAATTATAATGATTCAAAAAATGGAATGAATTTTTTCAATTTCGATTAAAACAATTGGAAATAATTAATTTAAATTTAATCCCACATACGGGACGACAATGCGCGGCTTTAAAGTAAAAACATCCAAAAGATTTCCAGGCATTTATAATCAATTTCAAAGTTCCAATGATTACTAGGAAATAAATTGTATTAAATGATGAAAATATTATCTAATTAAACTTAAAGAAATTATAATTATAATTAATCCTTATAAAAAAAGTTGATGCAAAGTAGTTTTGAGATAAAATTCAGTACATTTAACAATTAATTTAAAAATGAACTATTTTAGAAAAATATAAAAAATTCACCAGAAGATAATTATTAGGTTTAAATCTCAAATATGAAGATTATTTTTACATATTAAATTAATTAATTTTGCATAATTAATATTTAAAATGGGTTCCCCATTAAAAGGAAAAAAATTACCTATATAAAAATGTAGGTTTTTTTGTGTAAAATTGGGTTTTTTATTTTCTTATGTGTATAAAACCTAATGAATGAATATTAAAATATTTTATTGAATATATAAAATATATATTTAATTTACAATCTTTCACTAATTTTAATTATCTATATTTATTAAGACAACATTCTTTTGGAAGAAGATAAATAATAATATTTCTTTCTATATACAATTGGCTCTTATTTTAGTTTCTCATTGGTTAGTAACCAATGAATTAATTTTATATTTATATAAATAATAATTTTCTTAGGTTATTTAATACTATTCATAACCTCTAACATAACATATAGGTTATATCATATTATATAAAATAATAATATATTTATAATACATTATTATTTTTTGAAACTAATTCTTGCGTGTAATTCAAGCTATCAAGAAAGGTTTCTCTTCCATGTAACATAAGATATAAAGGAAGGTCACTCTTGAATGTTATGAATGCTAACTTGGTGTTTTTTTCATTATAATCTATCTCATGTGTTGAATTTATTTAAAATAGTAAATATACAGTAGAGTCTTAGGATATTAAATTCTCTTATGTTCTTGGGGATGCATGTCATACATGCTATTGAATACAAATTTACACTTTATAATTTTGGGGTATTAAATTCTACCATCATTAATAATATTTAATCCTCAAAATTTAAAATCAGTCATGGTGATATTTTTTTTATGTTTTTAATGTTGAAGTCCCACATCATAAAAAGCATTCATAAAACTTCTTCTAGAAATGATATAATAACGTACAAAGGTCACATAGAATACCATATAAATAGGTTTCTATGTAGGATAACATTAGTGTAAAGTAGTGATAAATACATGGAGGAAAAGAATAAATATTTATATAGAGTTAATGAGGTAATCAATCACAAAAAATTGAATTATCAATGAAAATTTGATGGCCTCAAATATATAAAAATGAGATAATTTAGTAGACCATAGGTTTGATAGAAATTTAGGTATTAGGACAACATTTTATTTCAAAATCATTTTCTTAATATTGGGTAATTCTTTTACTAACCATGACTATATGGAAATATTCATACAACAAAGGTTTTAATTTCCTATGAATAATACTAAATTTTTGTTTGTGCTGGTATCAAATTCTAATTAATCCCTTTACTCCAAAAAAATAATTACCAATAATGATTTTTTTTAATCTTTAATCACTAAAATAAAAATTTAAAGGATCATATGGCCTATAAAAGGGTGACATGTTTAACTACATTACATTAACTATCTTCCAAATCCAATATGGTTAGTATATTTATATCTAATTATAAAAAGTTGTTCAATGGATTCATTAGTAAAATTTATTCATAAAATTGTTTAACTAAAAAAAGGAAAAAATTAAACAAGACATTACATAATTTAGAGGATGGTGTGAAACCCTTTTCATCATTCAATCATGTGTTCAAGACCTACGACCTTGCTAGATTTGATTGGGTGTCACCTGACTTATAGGTTGTCCTTTTATAAAATTATATTAATATAATTTCTAAAATAAATATGATGGACATCATTGAAATAAGGTTAATAACTAAATATCATTTTAACTAATGTTTTTCTATTTAACACAAATATATAAATACTTTATATATTTATTTTTACATAGGTCTTTGCATGGTTTAGGGATTATCCACACAATAATTTCTAGGATTTCTAAACCATGAAACATTATCTTCAATCTAAAACATATAATTTTAAATATAGATTATTCACTATCAAAATCCTTCATAAGTATTTGTAAGGAAAATATGAATTATCTTAAAAATATCCCCTGGGGGTGTCAAACTAGGTGCATATTAAGGCATGTTGTTGTGTACTAGGTTACCACGAGTTAGGCCTTGAACACCTTGTTGGAGTTGGTACTCCTAGTTACATCTATAACAGAACCACATCCAGTTATAGAATATAGATATTGATGTATTTCTAGGAAGACCAAAAAATCTCCACCTTAACAAGATTTCTAGGATGTTTTTCTATACTTATCCCAAAATTGTACCTTCGGGTTTTGTTGTATAATCTATATTTTATTAAATCTAGTTCTCAAGGTTGATACTAAAATTCCTATGATACCAATTATAGTTCCCTTATGCCAGATGGACCAGAGTTGGTGACTAATACTATTAAATTTTCATGATTATAAGGAATCAAATCCTGAAGGACTGAGAGTTTAGTGTTCTTTGTAAACCAGATACATAAATGAGTATTTTATTATAAAATAATACACTAATAACAAAATAATATTTTATAATATTTTATAATTTCTAAAAAAATAACATATAGGATAAAAAAAATCTATATAGTAAATATCTACATATCATTCACTGTATTCTTCATGGATTCCATGATAAATAAACATAATAAGGGTGAGCTGAAATGCTCAATAAGGAAAAAATATAGCAAAATAAATAATGAATCTATGACAATAGTCAATATGACATGGTTAATGAATGAAAAAAAAATCCACATAATCAATAAACTGAATGAAAGTTTGTAAGTATTATGTCAAGATAATAAATAAAAACACATTCCATTCAAATAACTAGACATGGAAAAAAATATGACAAGGTAAGAAACTGAAAACACATACCATTTAATAAATGAATTGAAAATGAAATGCACCAATAGATATTTTGATGCAAAATATAATGGATGAATAATAACTAAAACTAAATGAGGAAAATTATTTGTTAATATAAATTATGTCTGAGGTACATGAAACCCTATACCATCAAGACCTTTCACTAGATGGTTTAAACTATTCTAATTTTTGTAACTAATTTGTCTCATGAGAACCTGTCTATGCATCGAGGATCTATATAATTTCTAGGCTCCACCTATCATTTCCAGTCCAAAAAATTTCTCATATAAAATAATCATAATAAATAATATGCCTTATCAAAAATCTATATTTAACAAAGAATATAGAATTATCAATATTTCCCCAAAATAATCGAATAATTTTCAAATAAGACACTGTATGTGAAATGGTATATGGTTTAGGCAATAATAATACACAATGTATAAGAATATGGATATTGAAGTATGTTTATAATTAAAAATGATTACAATATAGTTATTTTATCAATGGAAGGTTAAAAATAAAAAAAGTAAGTGAGATTACAAATATAATCATTAAGAAAAATCTTGATGAGAATAATCTTTAAATATTCCAAAATGTACCATGCCACTTTGAAACATTTGAATCATATTATCCAGAAATGTATGAAGTTAAGTAAAACGTATAATATAATGAGAATAATTTAATTCATTATATAACATGATAATAGAAGTATATACACTGAATAAATGTGAATTGGTCCATGATATTGAATAAGTCTCAAGGAAATGTAAATTGAGACGAAATTCCCTTACCACTATGGTAACATAAGAATTGGTAGACCCAAAAGTAATAATCATAAATTGAAACATTTTAATACCTTAAAGATACAATAATTCATGATATATTATATCAAAATAATAATTAGGTACACCAGATAAAATAATTAAGTTGTAAAAATGGCGTATGCCTCACGGAAAGAAAAGTTAGAGAAGAATACCTTACATTGAGTTTCCTTTTAGGTGAAATTCTTTTAAATTCCTCTATAATAATCATATGTTAATTTTATAATTTCTTGAAATACATTTTCATTTTTATAATTTCTTTTATTTCCATTTTTACAGTGTTATATACTACTACATAAATGATTAATTTTACGTCTGCTGTTTTGACCAAATTCGGTTTATGTGTTAAAAATAACTTTTGTATGTCAACTATTATCGAAGGGTTAAATAAATGAAAAAAAAATAATGATATAATTATAATATTTATACCTCAATTATAATTTTAGGATCTATCATTAAATATGGTTATGAAAAATAATCCATCATTATAATAATGGAGACGGTATGACGTATACACGCATGAGTAACGTTCTTATTTTTCAATGAACATTATGGGAAGAAGGTAAGTAACAACATAACATTACAGAATGATAATAATATCATAAATACCATATTATTTAATCATATATACTTATATATAGTATTCTTTTGATGATAAAGGAATCACATCATGTCGAGGAGGCGGTATTCCACACGTCCATAAATAACGTTATCACAATTTATGTGTGTGAAAGGGTAATAAATAATATGATATATATATATATATATATATTAAAAAAAGTAATTATGTCATGAATATAATACTGAGGTTATTTATGTCACATTTTTTTAATTTAAACCATCCTTTATATGTTCCATGTACAGTGTGAATGAATCACATCTCTTTGAGGGGGAGGTAGTCCACACTTTCTCAAACAATGTTATCGTATTAACGAAAAATAAAGATTATTAACCTTATGTTTTATAAATTGATTAATGAACTATAAATACATAATAAATATCATATATATCATATATAAATATTTTTTCCATCATAATGGCCACCATGAGAGGTGGTAAGGTAAAAATGAACAATCATCATTTTGTGATACAGTAGTTCGCCGTACATATAAATGATATGTTTCTTATCCATTATATGGAAGTTTGTGTAAGTTTAGGTAAAACCATTTAAATTTAAACATACTAGTATATTTAGGATACTGTTTTTGTTAGATCATAATTGAATAATGATATTTTAGGGGGTGGATAATTGTAGTAAAATTAAAAAACTTAAGAAAAGAAGTTACCTCTTAATCAGGTAACTACTTTTGGTTTGAACCAAAATGATTCCTTGGAATTTTTTATTACAAAAATTAGGATTCAAATTTGAGGGAAGGGATTTTTGGAACCTATATGAGAAAATATTGGCTGAACCAAAGTGGTTTTAGAGGTGTGAGGAATGGGAATAGGTGGTGGCCTTTTATATGGGAGGAAAGGACTCACTTGAAAATTTTTGAAACATGTTAAGTGGACACATGATATTACCAAAAAAAAGTCATAACAACCCAAAATTAATAATAGAAGTTATTGTTCTATGATATGTCCACTGAATGGTTTTTGGACAAGTTTCTTGGTCAGTTGGGACCTTATTTTAAATGTTGTGTCCTTTATTAAGCTTAATGTAACCTTAATAAATATAATTTATTTTAATCACTTTCACTAATATTCATGGTAAAAAAAATTGGTATTATTATAAATTATAAATTATTATAATAAAAAATATGGAATCCATTTTTTTGATTTTAAATCACATAAGTGGAAATAATTATTTTAAATTTAATCCCACAAATGGGATGACAATACGAGGTTTAAAGTAAAAACACCCAAAGGATTGCTAAGTATTTATCATTAATATCAAAGTGAGATTGATTAAAATGAAATAAATTGTATTAATTTATAAAAATATTATATAATGAATCTTTAAAACCAATTGAATTTATAATATAACCTTATAAAAAAATTAGATGAAAAGTTGTTTCGAGATAAAATTCAATATTTTTAAATATTCATTAAAAATTGATATGTTTACGAAAAAATAAAAAATTTACCCTAACCTAATTATTATTATTTTATTTAAATTATGATTTTTATTTAGACATATTAAATCTATTAAAGTGTGAAAATTGATATTTAAAATGGATTCTCCATTAAAAGGAAGTAAAAGTGCCTTCAATTTTTTTTTGGTTTTTATGTGTAAAATAGGGTTTGTTCTTATCTTATCCCTATAAAAAAGCATGTATGAATATTAAAAATATTTTACTGAATATATAACATATATATTTCCTTTAAAATCATTAAATAATTTTAATTAACTATGTTTATTAAAAAAACTGTTTTGGAAGCATATAAATAATAATATTTCTTTTTATATCCAATTGGTTCTTATTTCCGTCTATCATTAGTTGGTAATCAAGGGATTCATTTTATATTTTTATAAACCACAAATTTTTAAATGTTTGATAATACTTTTCATAACCATAAACATAATTGCTTGGTTATATGAAATTATATTAAATAATAATATTTTAATAATACATTTTTATTTGGTGAAACTCATTGTTGTGTGTAACTCATGCTATCAATGAAGGATTCCCTTGTGTGTAACACAAGCTATCAAGGAAGGTATATCTTGATTTTAACCCTAGATAAATTAGTGTTCTGTTCATAACAAGCTATATCATGTGTTTAATTTATTTAAAAATGTGAATATATAGTAGAGTCTGTGGATATTATATTATCTTATGTGCTTCGTGATGCATGTTGTACATGTTATAAAATACAAATTTGTACTTTAGAATATCGAGGTGTTACGTATTTTTGATAATTCTAGTGGGAAATTTTTTTTAGTTTATATGTCATGGCCTTTTGGGTCTCTACCCTAGTTCATTTATTTTTTATTCTTATTTATATTTATATTCTTCCACTTCAGTTTATTTTTGATGTGTATGGTGTTTGGTTTTTTATTTAATGTTTCACACTAAAATAGGGGTTATAGTCTCATCACAATTATATCTTAGACCCATAATACTAGTCTTTATCTTCTAGAGTATGAGGAGGCATGCCAGAGGTATTATAGAATACTAGTATGGATACTATTCATATTGTGATCCAATAAAGGATGTGATATATATACATATATAATGACACCATCCTATAGTGATCCATTTATAGAACAAAATAGTCAATTATTTTGGTAATGTGGAATGTCATTCAAAGATATATGGGAAAGCAGAATATATTTTGTTACATAACATTAAATTACTGAACCTATAGAATAACAACCCATAAAGGGTTTATCATAAGGGAATCCAATTACCACATTCAAAAACTAGGGTCATTACACCTCCCATGATCTAGAATACAACACCATTATCCATATCATTATGTGTCTCACCGTAGACCCACATGACATTCCTTAAGAAATAAAAATAAGAAAGTAAGACTAGATGTGTAGAATTACACCAAGAACATATATAGGAATACCTATTTAAGCTATTTTTTACACTATAAATAGATGAACCTCTACCATCAGTGAGAATAATCATAGTAGTAGTGTTATATTCAATGTCAATATGATATCCTGAATATGATGCATGAGACACCTCTTGCCTCTATATTAAAGATCCAAAATTATTAACTATCCTCTTTCCAATTGTCAAATGTCAGGAATAAAAGCTCATAAATGAAAACATCATGTGTGTAAGGTAAGGTTAAAATCACTAATAATCGTAACAATACAAGAAAATAACATCAATACCATAACCACTGTAAACATGAATACCACCAAAAAAGGTGTTCATGACGCACCTGTATGGGTTTAATAACAAAATCCAATAGATTCCTTTTTATCTGATATTCCTTCTACAAAAATAGTTAGATAATTAAAAAATCACTCATACAACATTTTAACATCTCATATTTAATCACTCTGAACAATAATTTTATTGGTGCCTCCACGTGACCTCAGGTGCACTTCCTTGTTTTCCAATGGTAGCTGACTAGCAGTGGGGGTCCATCGTAGTACCCTGTAGAGATATACAACTATATCAGAGTGTGTAATAAAAAAAACTAAAATAAAGAATAATAATAATATGTCATAGTATACAAGAAAAAATAAACATCCATCCAACAACAATAATGATGTAGGGAATACATTCACAAAAAAAATCTCATAATAGGGTGATCACATATACAGAAGAAAAATATATATATAAAATATAGAATGCACCACAAATACTCCAAGACATACAACATCCAGATCTCTGACCAAAACTAAGATACCCAGTTCCCAATTAATATCATCAACCCTTTTCCCATCTTGTTCCTACAACCAAGTGAAAATCTACTCTAATACCCAAGTATAAGAAATTCTAAGATTAGGGTGGGTAAAAAAATAAATAGGGAACCAAAAACATGAACCCATACATAGACAATAAATTTAGTGATATGTGCATGTGATATGATGTTAATAAATAAATAAACTATTGGAAATAAAAAAAATCACCATTGGTCCTCAGGTCCCCAAACCTGATTGACGATACCTACTTTGGAAAGTGTTGGAGTTTCTCTGAGCACTACATGTTGAACATGCCAACCATATAATTACTCAAGGTTATTTCACCTTGGTATAAATAAATAATGAATCGTGGATCTCATCCACTATATTATACAATATATTGACTTGGGGAATGAACCAAAATAGAATAAAACCATAATAAATGAACTATCCCTGTATATAATGATCCCTAGAAACTAATCCCTGTTTATAAGGATGTCTCAACCATTACCTCAAAAGACCCCAAAGAACCCGGTAGATAGCACATGGCAGGAAAAACATATCCTACAAAGAAAAAATAATCGCAAATCCAAACCCTTTCCATCCCCACTAGAAGTGTCAACAACATACTGGTAGGGAGTGTTCACTACCACCACATATAGAGTATTTAGGAACTCCCTGATGAGAGTATTCAAGACCACCCATAAGGTTTTCTTTATTCCATTTGATATATATACTACATCAAAAGAATTTTCAATTTCAACATAACAAAAAAGATTAATAAAAACTGGGAATTATTACGAAGGAAATTCCACCCTCAGTCTATAATGAATTAACTAGTACCCAAGGGCATCCATGACACACGTAACCATCACTACATATGATTTCACCCTCCCACACATGGGCCATTATTTACCATGTACCCCCTAGGGTCCTAAAATAGTAATGACCATGAAAACCCCATGTAAGACACACTTCCACCATCACTTGGTCACTTATATAATATTCATCAATGATGACTTGGTATAAAGGCTCAAATCCATCACAAACCCTTATATGGTTGTGTTTGATGGATTCTATAAAACAAAAGGCATAGTTAACGCATTTTAATTCACTTAATTCACACCCCTCAAGGAGATTAAATGAAACTAGGCGCATATAAAAGATAATTTGTTGAAAATTGATGGCCAAGACATTAGATCCAATGCATTTGGCACTTAGTGGCCTTAACTATTAGTTTATTTCCTTTGTAAGAGTTTTTATTTAATAAAATAAGTAATATTAATTAATGTGTCCCACCTAATTTTAACATGGTCTACCACTTTAGTGGTATGACTACATGCTAAAAGAAATATTAATAAACCATAATACCATTGGTTTTCGTACAAAAGACTACCTTCCTTTTTTTAATCCATTTCCATTTAATTATTATCTCGACAATAATTTCCTAGGACCAACTACCACCTATCAACTGTCTCCCATACTCATGTGGACCAAACACCAATGTCGCACCTGAACTGTGGCTAATTACTTATGAGAGTTCCAAAATAGACTAATGGAACTAAATTGGTCCAATATCTATCACAATACTATAATAAAATTATTAATTTAATTTAAATTTGAATAAAAACATTATTTAAATTTGTAGAGTATCATACCTTCAATGAATCATTGAGAAGTGATGTGCAGATATCATCCAATGATTCAATCATACAAATAGAGAAAAAAAAGTAACATTGCATCGGTATGATTCCGCTATTCGAAACTGTAATCAACCCTGAACCATAGTTAAAAGAAATATAAATAAAAAAAAGAAATAAAAAAGGGAAAAGGCTACCATAGTCGAAGAATCACCTCAAAATGCATAAAAAAGAAACAAAACTTTCACTAAAAAGAATATGGACCGATGAGGATGAGATGGAGTTCTAGTTGGGGTCATATTGAAATACTAAAATGTGTCGGAGGAGGATTACCCCTTACAAATTTAGGGTGCAACATTATGAATTTCCCAAATTAAAATACCCATTGGTTAGACAGTTTAGGTTCATCAACCTGCTAGTGTTGGGTCAAATGAAGATCGATAACAAAAGTAGTGATTCTAGGATATTCTCCAACCACCAGCTATATGGGGGCTATAGGCTACTAAAAATAGAAAATCAGACACCTTAACCATCCTATGATTCTCACCCATGTCTCTTTAACACATTATACATCCATTATTAGTCCAAAAAATTGTTTTTGGTGTTAAATATCTCATAAATTTAATTTGAATCTCAGTTTTAAAATTATCTAGTCCACTAACAAAAAATTAATGTTCTTTAAGGAAAATGGAACCAGTATAGAAATAGGTTCTTATATATATCTTTATAAACACTATTTTTTATGGATCCCTTCTATCACTTGCTAATGTTTTTTTGAGTGTATTGTTTTCAAAAATCCATTTAATTTTTCTTGGTTATTTTCCCTCCTATATTCCTTTTAGTTTTTTCAGAAAGGGGAATAATACAAAAAGATATTTTCTTGAAAAGGTTAAGATAGTATAGTTTTGTTTTAGGTGATCAACAAGGGGAAAGGAGTTGATATTTCTTCCAAATGAGAGGGACACTGAGGTGTTTGATGATGATGTTTGGATAAGATACCATTTAATGATTTCTATGTTTCCAAAAATTAAAAAGTGGTATATTGAAGTGACTTTGAGAGGATGAATTAACCTTATAAAGGGAATTAATAATGGTGGAACTCAGTTTATATCAATTGAGGGATGGAACAAATAGAGTTGATCTAACACCATGATATAATGTTCTCCCACAAACATTATTCTATGCCATTGTGAGGAGTCCTAATAATATTTTTGTTAGAGGCATGCTATGACATGATTTTGAGTGAATTCTATTCATTATTTTTGAATGTTTTCATATTTTATTCATTATAATAATTCTCATGGATGATTTTTAAGATCTTTTTAGTGGAATGGGGATGTAGAAGATTGAAGGTAATGAAGTTTTAATGTTTTTAAAAAACAATAGTGTGAATGATAGTGACCACACCGTAACATGGATGAGTTAATATCATATGAGAAGTGAATGTGTCATATATTAGACAATAGTGGAAAAGGTTATTATTTTATAAAAATGAATTAATCTAATGTCAGATAAAGTCATTACATAGTGGTTCTATTTGTTTTGTGGTAATAATGATGGATAAATGAGAAAATCTTACATGATAAGCTTATTCAATAGATTTAATAAGACATGATTATTGAATTAATTTGATACAAGAAGGAACACAATGTAACATGATTGGTTGTGTACTAAGGGTTAATTAAATGAATTTTGAGGGGATAACTATTCCACTGTGGTCATCATGGTAGATACTATTTAGCACTATTTTTTGGAACCATGTATTCATCAGTTGTGAACAAATGGTTCATGTCACATGGTGAGGTGAACTAAAGGAGACCACAGTAATGTAGGAGGAACCAATAAACTAAAAATTTGGTGAAACATTCTTGAGGAATTTCTAGTTCAATATATTTGAGTCATTACATTTCATGATACTCGTTCTATGATGTAATGAGTTTGACTTGGCATGATCTATGTGTTGTTAGCTATATAGAAATTGAATATTACACAACACAGTCAATGAGTTCCATATAAAATACAGTCAAAGATATTATGAGATAATACAAGATCATTGGGATTAATTTTTCTATATCATTTGGATCTCAGGATCATTCCCTAGTAGATAGAATTACATCATAATATTTTTTAAATGTATAAATATATAGTGACCTAGCCGAAAATATTTATATGTACTGAAAATAAGAGACATTGAGATATCTCGATGGCATTATAAGAGGGATTTGGAAGGATATTTAGGATAAGAACAAGGATGAACACAAATTCCAAATTTCAAAGGAACATGGGGTAATAGATGTGAAGATTATTCATATAATTAATGATCATTTTTCATCTTCTAATTAGAGTTAAATAAAATCATATCGATCATTTTCTTTTTCATTTGATAAAAAATTTAATTGTAGGTAGAGGGATCACAAATAATATCCTCAAAATAGTATCCACATGACATTAAATGTGATTTAAAAATATTAAACCATTGTGTCCCTGATTGTTATTTTTTCCTCAAACTATGTTCATCAAATAATAACCATCAAGAGTTATTTTTACAAACTGATGATTGGAATCATATATTTTGGTACTAGGTGTTTTAAATAACCCTTGATTCATCCCCCCTGTTAGTGGTGGTATGCTATCTCTTGGTCCTCACAAAAATTAATGGTAAGCTCACTACCTTCAACATAGAATGGAAAAATAAATAAGAAAACTACTACAAAAAAAATATATTATATCAATTACATGTATAATTGAGTGGGGAGAAAAAAATTTAACAACCCATGATGTAAATATTTTATCAAAGATTACAACATATATCAATACCATATCAATAATAAATTTTACTCTATATTAAGTAGATCTATAAAGAAAATAAAAATTATATTGAATATATTCTGACTCATGAAAAAAGCTTCTCCTTTGCACATTAATCAATAACCAATGATGGTTTTATCACAATATCTAGAAGCCTATATTAATGGGAATCAAGTAAATTCAAAATAATATTAGTTAACACAAAAAGAAAAACTATACCAATAAAAATTATTGGCTCATTTTAAATAGATTTTCCTTTATTTTAAAAATGGATTTACTGTAATACATTCTTTATTTTATGTAAAGTATGATCCTTCCCTCAAATACTTTTGTGAATATTGTAATTTAATTAAAATTAACTTCTCATATATTGGATGACACCTGACATATTGGATTCTTCATTATATAAATTAGTTATGTAGTAATGTCTGAAAATCCATCTTTCCTCTCTTATCCTTCTTATGTTTTAGAAGGAATATATATGATATTTATAGCTAAAATTTATATTTTTTAACAATTATTCAATGCACAGTTACCTTGATCATATTCTAAAGTCTTTCTTATTATATAGGTTTGGTCAAGATAAGTATCTTTTTTATTTATTTTGAACATTAATTTGTTTCTATATGATTTCCTATTTACTTTTATAAAAATATATATTACTTTCACATAACTCTTAATTTTTCTCTAGTTAATATTCAATGGGTTGTCCCATCTCCAATTTTCTATATCCAAGTCAAAAACCGTATGTGTCCTAGCTTTTTTCTTACATGACTATATATTACACTTATATAAATTTTGAAAATACTAGTTTGATTATATTACACTTCTAGTTATTCTTATTTAACCCAACTCAACACATCTTTATTCACACATAACAGGGTTCTAGATAAGTTATTCTTACATAGTTGTTGGTTACAGTTACAAATCCTTTTAAATTTTGTATTTAATCTAATTATTCAGGTTAAATATCAATTTTACTCATATTCAACCCCATAAAATCATTCTTCAATATTTTTTCATCATTCATAAACTTATAAATAAATCAAATAATGATAAACAAAATTATATTTTATTCCATAATTTGATGATTTAATTATGTCCGTAATTTGGGAAAATTAATTCATATATACTAAATCTAGTGAATTGAACCTTAAAGTTAAAAACATCACAAAACACAATTTATTAACAATTAAAAGGGAAAAATATTAAATATCAACAAAAAATTATATTTCCCATATTTAATTATATCACACTTATTTCATTATACTCTTAGATATGTGAACATGAATATGGTACCCATGTAAAATTCCAAACAAAATTCAAAATGAGTGCACATTTTCAAATCTATGCCACCAAAATCTCTTGATGCATCCTTTATATTGTCTAGTTACATGTGTCCATATGATAAATTCAATAAATTTTCACTTACATAACACTCTCATGATATTTTATACCTACCTTCCCATAAATATTTGACCCTCACATTTCAAATTATGAATTTATATCAATTTTTTCTCATCTAAAATATTCTTTTTATTTCTATAGGCTTGTTGTATTTTTAGAGTCTATACCTAATGATTTATGAAGTTTTATTCATCTTGAGGGCATTTAGGGTTGTTCTATAGTGTATGGTTATTATGTGATGATATTAAAAATTGAGAGGTATGATGAGGTGGTTTTTTATCTTTATAAGGTGAAATTACTGATTTAAAATATACAATCAATATAGGTACCCTTAATTTGACTCACCCATAAAATATTATTTGATTTTATGGAATATTAACACATACAATATTTCTATAGAGTTAAATGTTTCTTTTACCATAATTATTCATTTTTCCTAAAATTTTAATCAATTTGAAATAGATTTATTTACTTAAATATTGATAGGATTATTTGAATTTCTAAAATTTATGTGATATCCATTTCCCAATTAGAGGATATTTACATTCTATAATTACTAAAATTATTATTATCTCATCTACACACTTGAGATAAACTATGATAATGTATTTTCCTCTAGATCTAGATATTTAATAATTTTTTATTGTGTAATGTGGATACCTAAAAAGGTTATTATATTTCTCTAGAGATTATATAAAAGGGTATATGTCAAGGTGGTTTCAAAGAGAAGTTTATTAAAAAAATTCACTTTCCATAAATAATTACTCAACCCTTTCTAACATATGTTTCTCAATATTAAATTTTATGACTGAGAGTTCACAAAATATTATTGTCATTCATGTATGGATCAAGTCCCTTGTGAAATGGGGGTACTGGAAAGAAGATGGCAAATAATTTTAAAGCTATAATTAGTATGAAATGTAAACATTAGATAGTATTTTATGCAACATGATTAACAAATACATGAGATGTTTGTGAATGTATCAAATATTTAATTAGGAATTAATTTTATTTCAGAATTCATTTATGTTGAGATTCAAGAATCAAATCAGCAAATCACTAATGAAATTGGTCTAAAAATAATAGGTTAATTTAATTAATATAAAAAAGTTTAAAAGAAAGGAAAATAATAAAACTAAAACACTGAAAAATAGAAAATTAATAACACAAAAACATAAAAATATAAAAATGGATTCCCTTACCCTACAATTGAATCCTATAGTGTCTGCAATTTATTCTAAAAAGTATACAAATTATTGATGGATAAAAATTTATAAATAAAATAAAAATGGTTTTATATAGGTAAAACATGTACAATAATTTATATATTTGTAGGATGGTTGTAATCTACACATATGGTTCCTCTAAAAGATGTGCATTGTAATTATTTAATCTTTTTTCATTTGATAATCAATGGTTTTTATATTTTACTATAGTTAACTCCATCACACCATAAGGTAAATTATTATAATATATAAATAGACATTACCATATATAATTATGTTTAACTATAATTTATTTCAATCTATAATTGAAAAGAAGAACTTTCTATCCAGAGTGAAATGATCTCTATGGAATCAGTTTGTGAATTTATATTCTTATTCATTATTTTTAAATCCATGTATTCTTAAATGCTTCTTATCAAATTTATCCATATATTATATCTAAAATATCTTTTATTATCCATCTTTATTTAAATATAAATTCACTTTATTGTCTCTCCCTTCTATTCTATTCACAAATTTCATAATAATGAGGTAGTTATTCCATAGAAACGTTTTCATGGGCTCCTTAAAATGGGAGTCTTGTAAAATATTTTTATGATCAAAACATATCTTCAAATCTTTTTATAATGCCCCAACCCTAATTCCATGTATCCAACGCTCTTAGTCCGGACACCACAAGGACTCAAGTACACATCCCCATACGCTAGTGGTAACCAACTATTAGTGAGGGAATAAGCTTAAATAGAGGAGATATTATACCCTAATATTAGAGTAAGAAAATAACAGAAATAACTAAGTGTCAAATACATCAGTAAATAAATTGAGTGTGGAAGTATAAAATGAATAGAAATAGAACATTCTATAATAATAAATGAAAATTCTATAAAATCCAGAACACCTATTCCATACATAAAACATTGGTCACCCATTGGTCCACCTATACAATAACACGTGTACAGATAAATAAAACGAAACAAAAATACAAGTCTCTATTAATAACTATGTTCCTGACAAAATAATTGGTCTCCAAACAATCTCAAACTACACTGACCTGATTATAAGAACACACACGAGTAGCTCTGCTCAATCATGGCACTCAAGGCCTCAACCCTATCAAACAAGAAACTGGGATAAACCTGAAAATTAGATTTAAGTACTACACACACACTGAGGTGCACATGCAAGGGTAAGAAATAATATTAGTAGGACACCCAATTATGAAACCATACATATACTTCCGTAAGTGCATGAAAACACAATATGCTCAGGCTAACTGAGACACAAGAGAAAAGATAAGTGAAGCATGTAAACATAAAACCATTGTCAATCCCTGGATCTATAATCCTGAATAATAGGGAACTCACCCCCAATAATGTATATTTTTATATGAATATAAATTTATAGTCACATATGTATACATATATACATAAATATAAATATTCATGAGTAAATTTAAGGAAATACGAAAAAACCAATTAGTATTGAATCCCTAGGTCTGTAATCATGATCGCATGGACATCATGTGTAATGGAATTGGGCTAGATTTTGTACCACTCAAACCATGAACCATTAAGATGATCTTTGTGTCCATAAGACCAATAGATATATCCCTTCTTCACACATATCCAAAATATCTCTAAGCAATCTACTTCACCACATAAGGATGCTCGTACAAACCCAGGGTTCACTCGTACAAGCCTTCAATCATTGTAAAGAATAATTCTAGGGAAGTACATTTAGATATCCTATAAATGGAAACTAAGAAATATTCTATGCTTATAATTCCATGTAAATCAAGTCCAATGTATTATCCCTAGATCTCGGTCTATAAAAGGTCATGAAATTTGGATCTCGTATAAACATTAATAGTCCGACCCTTTGGTGATATGTAAGGAGATCTCACTAGTGACATGCCATGCCCATGCCAACAGGTCTAAAATAAGGGAGATTGGAATCATACCTATAATTTGGGATATCATAATCAAACACGGTTATCAAACTATGTAAAATTCCATGTCCAACATAGCAATCATGTAACTAATTTAGGATAGCATAATCACCCCTATCCCTCAGGAGAGCGTAATCATCCTTGAGAATAAATATCTGAGATGCCATGCCTGAATCCAGTATAGTGTAATCATCCTCATCAAAATCAAATATAGGAGATCATAATCATCCTCATAAACTAAGAGAGAGTAATCATCCACAAGTATAATTTCTAGGGATTCCATGCATGTACATCATAATCTCAGGCTCAATAGATGGATACTAGGAAGAAACTCTAGAAATCCCAATAATATAATAATCAAAATATATATACAAGATCAATATTTATGTCCCAGATAATACCTCTAGGAATAAAAATAAAAATCAGAAATACCATGGCTCAAAAGTTGTATCCTAGGAAATCCAGTCTAGGTATCCCCGAGAGAAAGAAAGATGCCTCGCGATAGGATCAAAAGCCACCAACTATGAAGCACCTATGACTATCATCATCGCATCAATATTAAAAAAGTGAAATTATAAACAAAGAGTGTAGGTGGAAAAATGTATAAACTCCACACTACATCTATATTTCCATGGGATTTGATGTTTAGAATGGGTTCTAAGTTGACACCTACTACCATCTATACCCAAAATCAGCATACTAACTCAATGTTGGTAAAACATCGAGCACCCACCGAGTACCTCAAGTCAAACAAAGAGAGAAATTATACTAGGGATTCTTAGTGGAAAATATAACAGAGGAATCCCTACATGGGATCCTGATGGTCCATGTATAAGTGAAGGCTTCTAAATATGGATCCTCAAATGTAAGGTAAAGGAGTAATCCTACACCTGATCGTCGAATGGTAATAAACAAAAGAATCCAACAAGGGATCCGTATAAAGGTACACAAGTAAAGAGATCCTTCTATGGATTCCCTACATCAACATACAGGCAAAATAATCTCGTAGGGGATAGTTGGTATAGAATGAAGATATTGGAATCCAACATGGGATACTCTAGGTTCAAACATAAGAAGAAGAATCATACAAGGGATCCTAAGAAACAACTAAACTCACAGACTCTTAGGCCAGAAGGAAACATATCATAAGGGATACATCCTCAAGGGAAAACATACAAAGGCATTAGTTAGGAGATATAGCTAATGGTGTATCTCATATCATAGTCTCGAAATAGGTTGGTCCAAACATCAAACCTATCATTCACATTCACGTCTCACTTAGGAGACAAATTAATTTGATTATTGGAGGAAGAACCTATCCATTTAGATAAAAGAATGAAATGACACATAGGAGTCCTTCAAACACCACAAGGGTTTCACCATCATGATTTATTTGAAAAGATACTTCGAATAGAATAATCATGGGTCCAATTCTAAATCCTAGGTGAAAAAAAACAAAAAAATCCTCAAAAGGGTTGAATGGGAGGAGTACACGATGTATGTACCCTAGTACACATTGGGTTCCCTCAAGGAACCACCTGAGGTTATACTCCTACTATACATAGCCTGTAAATGCCCAGGATAATAGCATGCTAGCCCCGTACATGGAATTTACCCTAAAAAGGGTACCTACTCATGTACATCACATGGCATGACCATGTATATAGTCTGACCATGTGCTACTACATGGCGCACAACCCACATGGGGTTTGGACGTGTACTTTACACATCATGTGACCCCTTACATGAGCAACCTAGAAAGGTACTCGACTACATAAAAGAGTCCCAGTACATAGTGGGTATATCTCATACATGGACTGTACTTCAAAAAGGTATTCTACCTAGAATGGAAAGAGTGCACGACTTGTGTTCCATGATCCACATGTTGTGTAGACTGGTTTTCCCAACTGAAAACCCTCTAAAACATCTAAAACTGCCATTTTCTTCCCAAAGAAAATAGATCTGACCATCAGGATTCATAAAAAAGTATAAAAGGGAATTAAAAATATAAAATGATAAATCATTCTAGTTTTATAGAAAAACATTAAAACCACCTACCTTTTGTGGGATCCATAGAAGCTTCGCCCATTTCTAGGATCCAAGTTTATTGCATGATGATCTGGTGTGTCTTGAGCTTTGTGACGATACCCTTATTCTCCGCAGTATCTTTTTCTCTCTCCCCCTCTCCCTCTCTCTTTGTCACATAGTGGAAATCCCACAAGGGTGTGTATATGAGAATAGAGGATGAAATAAAGGAAACAAATGAAAAAGAATATAAATAAAAGAAATTAAAATAAAAGAAAAAAGGGGGCCCGAGGCCCAACATGAGTTTATGCCCTAGATAGGAAAAAATTCCCCATTTTGAACTCAAAAACAAAGACATGATCTCAATACAACACTCCATTCAAAAGATATTGTTGAATTAACCTATTTAAATGTATTAATATTTATATAATTTAGTAATTATTAGTTATTAATTATTCCGCGAAAATTTGAATCATTCATATTACCATCAAACTCATATCCTAAGAAAAGCACTGTATTCTAGGACGAATAGAGTGGTAATATTTTTTAGATCATATACTAGGGGAAAATTCAATTTTAACCTTAATTTTAATTTGATAGAAAAAAAAATTTATTCTTAAAATTAAGGTCTATAAAAACAGAGGACATTATAATCTCCCCACCATAAACCATCTCATTCCCAATAATCCCGGTGGTAAGATAAGCATCCTTGCTCTCAACTCGACCATATGCACGTAAAATATATCTAGACTATCAAATAATCATCTTTATTTCTTCAATAACTTTATCCTACATAGGATATGTTTAACTATGACCGATTCGGTACTCCCCACCATAGGAATACACTTATCGTCATCTCAAAACCAAAATCTGAGCACAAAGGATCATAAAAAAAGTTGAATTTTCAACTAAAATAGGGATCAACACCTTCAAAAATCCAATGGTCCACTCCAAACCATATGAATTATCTTATACCACTCCTTGGTCATAAACTCAATAGGTTTCAACAACCAACAATGAAAAAAATTTAAAAATAAAAGGAACTTTCAGTAGAACTGACACACTCCCAGCGTACTCAAGACAACTTCAATATAGATATTGATCATATCTACCCATGTGTACAGTAAAATTATATACAAAGGTTTGTTCAAGGACCCCTAATACACACAAGAAAAAACAGGCTAAACCATAATAACCAACACCTGACATCGCATCTCTTGGAAATGCATGTCTAGGTCCAAACATGAGCCAATCACCTCCTGGTACCTAATTCCTTATTGATGTCTTTTCTACAACATAGGGATACTTGTCACTTAACCACAAATCTTGGGAAAAATTTCCCATTAAAATTCTTGAAACATTGGTACTCTGGTTACACTCATCCACTCACCGATATATGATTTAAAGGACACCACACGAAACCAGTATGTACCTTTATCGCTCTACTCATACTCCAGCGAGTCATCCATTACAAGGATAAGATGACCATGCTACATGACACATCAATTTTAACTAGCCCGAAGCACCCTAGGAACTCTTATTCAAAATTGGGCACAACACCTGTTCCATAATGTAATCCATGACTTCCTGTTACCCTACATCATTCTAGTCACGATCGTCTAACTACACTCTGGCTTTATTAAAAACAACAAAAATTATGTTTGGCTAGGCCAGGAACCGGAATAGTCTTGGTTATCAAATCCAATGTTCATACCAAAGCACCCTAGGTTATTTTCAAAATTTGAAGGCATCAACATACCTATACCACACAAAAACCCAGGCACTACCACGCATTAGTCTCACATGAGTGTATATCTCATCTCACTACCTAAGAAATGCATTCTTAAACATGGTACTAACTCTCACACATGATTCCCTCAAACAAAATGAATGTCAGCCTAAGAGGGTTTGAATCAAAGATCAGGGTCTCTAGGTCTCCCACCAAGCCCTACATATCAATTCTCACAATTGGGTCATAAGATCTAACAACCTAGCCCAAAAGATCAAACCCCTCAAAAGTAGGTAAAGATCACAACGAACTATGTGGGTCAACACTAAAAACACATCCTATAAGGTCTTAAAACTCTCCAATCATCCACATTAGAACTACTCTCCAGAGGTCATGATACAACAAAATAAAATAGATACTAAACTAACAATCATCGACAATCTGTATACAGTAATACCCCATGGAGGTTCAGTTCATAAGAAAGTTCATAGTATCCTTCAACATCACACTTACTGATCTGACTAGATAACCACGACCAGTGAAAAAACACCCAAAATGGGTACAATATAAGGTAATCACGTTCCATATCAATCTATAAGTTTTGTTCCACCACCCATGGATAAGGACTGATTCATATGCCTCACAATAAAACACCTTAACATAAATCCACATAACCTTCCATTCGAATGAAATATATATATATATACACCTATATGAGTAGGCCCAATTGAATAGGACTAATTATCTAGTAAAATCACATGCTAGTAGGCCTATATGATATGCCTCAATAGTCAGTAAAATCACACACTAGTAGACCTATATGATGTAAATCACACACGCTAAATATGATGGATGATACACCTCTTACATTTTCCAACCAAGAATAAAAATCTATTACTAGCCACTTAAAAATGGTCAAGATTCATAAATATATATTAAATCATAGCATCAACACAACATGTTCATCACTCAAGGATAAAATCATATACAACTATAACATCAGAGATCATAACAATAATTCCATACTCCTAGAAACTAGGGATTCATACCGGATCATGTTTTCTTGATGCACCTATCTGATATCCATCTTAGGATATCACACCTTACTAATAATCTTATCTACCATATCCCAAATAGTAAATCCATCAAAATGAATAACTCTAATACCATAGTGTATTGTCAGGAACCATATTCCACTAATCTGGTGCTTTGAGCCAGTATTCCATGAGGTATCAAGTGTGCCTCCCCACACGCCATAGGTTTCCGATAAGAAGCGAGGGGCTAAAGTGGCATAGTGGGAGACTATATATAATATTAGAGTATGAAAATAGCATAAATATCTAATTATCATACACAATAGTAAATAAATAGAGTGTGTAAGTGGTAAATTAAGTGAAATAGAATATGATGTAATAAAAATGAATGTGATGTAAAAACCCAAATATCTATGCCAGACATAAAAAAATGGTCATCCAATGGGCCAAACATACAGATACTATAAAATGAAATAACAATAAAAAGATCTACTACAAACCTCAATCTAGACCATATACCTAGTCTCCAGACACTCTTGAATTGCACCAGCCCAATTAGAAGAACCAACATTAGTATCTCTGCTCGATCATGAATCATTGAACCTTATCCATGTCCACTAAGAAAATGGGATCAACCTGAAAAGCATACATATGACCTACTCATGCACTAAGGTTAATGTGCATGGGTGAGAAATAATATCAATATGTCACCCCAATGATCAACCAATAAATATTCTATGAAAAGTGCATGACAATTCAATATGCTCAGCCCAACTGAGACATAACTAAAAAGATAAGTAAAGCCAATAAACATGAAACAGTAGTCAAACCCTGGGTCCATAATCCTAATCAGATGGGAAACTACCACCATCGATGTCCATATTTATATAAATATACATTTATTGTACCGTACCTATAAAAATATACATATATATGAATATTGATGATTAAAGTGAATGAAATAACATAAAAACAAGCATCAGTCGACCCTTGGGTCCCTAATCCAAATCTCCATGACATACCACTCATGATATGTATCATTAAGTCGATCTAAGGGACAATAATCCCAATAAACATAGACCTACTTCGGCCATCACTAGAAATTTATCTGAGTATGCTATGTCACCACTTGGGGATACTCATCATAACCCTAGGTTCACACATACTCGCCTCAAATCACTATAAAGAAGGATTCTGTGGAATTATATATGGAAATCTCTTGAATTTACATTGGTATAGATGAAATGATTCTAATTCCATATAAATACATTCTAAAGAATATGATTTAGGTCATATTCTATAGGTGGTTATGAAATTTAGAACATGGATGAACCCTCAGTGTTTGACCCTTTAGCAATATGTAAGGAGATATTACTGGTGAGATTCCATACCCACCGCTACAGGTCTAACAAAAGGGAAAGTGGATCATACCTATCATCCGAGAGAGAGTAATCATCTATTGGTATCCAATGATGTGAAACTCCATGTCAAACATCGTGGTCATCTAACTGATCAGGGAGAGCGTAATCACCCCTATCACTCAGGAGAGAATAATCATCCATGAGTATAAATATGTAGGATGCTATACATGAATAGGGGAGAGAATAATCATCCACATGACATGGAAAATAGAGGAGATAGAAATCATAATCATCACATGGGAGGGAATAATCATCAATGCATATCTTTACTAGGGAAACCATGCATGTACATCATAATCGTAGGCTCAAAAAACCAGATACTAGGAAGAACATATTGAAATCCCAATAATATAATAATCATAATATATATATTGTCTCAACAACCAAGTCCATGGTAGTAACTATATGTATAGCCATAAATATCTTAAATAACATGGCTCAGAAGCCGAATTCCAGGAAATCACATCAAGGCATCTCAAAGAGAATGAAATATGTCTTATTCTATGCTCAATAGACACCACCCAGGAAGCACCTATCACTATCATCATTGAATCAATAATAAAAAATTGAATGTATAAAGATATATTTAGAGTGTACTAATGCCTAAACCCACAACTAATTCCATATCCCCATGGGATTACACATTTTTCATTGGTTTTAAAGTTACACCTGCTACCATCTCTACCCCAACCTGATATACTAACTCAGGGTTGGTCAAACATTGGGCACCCACAGTATCCTTCATGTTAAACAATTAGAGAGATCCTACTACACGGGATCATAAAGGTCAATGTATAATTTAATTCATCCTATTAGAGATCCTCAGTTGTAATGTTAAAGTGGAATCCTAATGGGACCCTATAACAGTAAGAAACAGAGGCATCCAACAAGGGACCCTCAGAACAGTACATAGGTAAAGGGATCCTACTATGAATTCCATATGTCCGCATTTAGTTGAATGAATAACACAAGAGATACTTGAAATAGAAATAAGATACAGACATCATACATGGAATCCTCCAGGTTTAAACACAATAATAATAATCCAATAAGGGGTCTTTTGAAATAACTAAACACATGACCTCTTAGACCAGAAGGGGGCATCTCACAAGGGAGATGTCCTCAGGGGAAAATCTACAAAGGAATCAGTCATGAGAGATATCTCTTGGCTCATCTCAGATCAAGGTATCAAACAAGGTTCATCTGAACACCCAACCCATCATTTTCATTCATTCATCTCCCAGGAGATGACTTGATTCAATTCATGGAGAAAGAACCTATATATTTAGATACAAGCTTGAAATGACACATAGGAGTCCTTAAAACACCACAAGGGTTTAACCATCATGATCTTTGTGATAATATACATATAATGGTAACCTCATGGATTCTAATTATGAATTTTAGGTGAAAATAAATGAAATACCCTAAAAAGGGTGGAAAGGGAGGAGTACATGACATGTGGACCCTACTACACATTTTTTACCCTCAAGGTCCAACATGGGCATCTACACCAGCCAGAGTTAAAATATAAACTCCAAAGTATACAATATGTTGAACTCATATACAATATTTACCCTACACAGGGTACTTTCCCATGTACCTCACATGGCTTGGACATGTATATGGTCTCATCTTGTACTTATTCATGGCATGAAACCTATATGGGGGTTGGTTGTGTACTTTACATGGCTTGTTCCCCTTACACGGGTAGCCTGTTTGGGTACTCGGCTATATTGTTGAGTCCTAGTACATGGAATGTATAGTTACGACATGATGTGAATAATGAAAAGGCGATATTACCTGAATGGGAAAAACACATGGATTCTGTTCCCTAAACCACATGCCATATGGATGGGTTTTCCTAAATGGAAACCCTCCAAAACGCCCGAAACCTAATTTTTCTCCCCACAGACAATAAATCAAACCACTATGGGTCATAATTAATCCTAAAATAGTATTAAGTCTCAAAATAGAGAAATATACAGGTTTCTACAATAAAAATATAAAAAATGGCCTACCTTTGGGCAGATCCACTAATGCTTCACCCATTTTTGTGCTCCACGGCTACCACAAGACGATCTGGTGCATCTTGAGCTCCGTGGAGATACCCTTATTATCTCCCAATCCTATTTTATATTTCACTATATACCTATCTATCTATCATGTGGTAGAGGAACCCACATGGGATAATCCATTAAAATCTAGGAGGATGAAAAAAATTAAAGAAAAGAAAACTAAGAAAAAGAAATGAAGAAGAAAACAAAAAGAAGAAAGGGGCCCCAGCTAGCCCCAACACCCAACCTGCATTTATAGCCCTTATAGTTAAAACTCCACATTCTAGACTCAACAACATATATGGAATCTCAATTTGAAACTTAATTAAAAAGATAATGTTCGATGAACCTGTATGATGATATGAATATTTATTAAATATTAATTATTTATTATTATACAAAAATTTGAACGGTTTAGATTTCCACCAAAATCTTATCTTAGGGAAAACACCCTATTTTGGGACCAACAGAGTGGTTAGAAAAATTATACGAGATCATATTCTAGGGTAAAAAAACTATTTTACCCCTTATAAGCATCTGATATGGATTTTGGTGTATCCCACACATCTTGGTTAATGAATTCTCAATCATATTTTATAAATAAGGTCCAGTATCAAATACTATTTCAATTGGTATTCCAATTATATATAATATGTTAGTCTAGAGAAATTTACACATATCAACTAAATCATTAGTTTTGGTTTTTTTTCCACTATACACTTTGAATCATAATTAACAAGCAGAAAGATATATAAATATGAAAAATAAATTGGGATGTTTACATTAAAAATTATTCCTCATAAATAAAATATTTTTTAAAAGTTCAATGGTATTTGAGGATTCTCTTTCTTTTTTAAAAAAAATTCTACTGTATTATTCTGGTTGGTATTTTTTATAGACACGTTTTAATCTTTTAAAAGTATTGACCATTACAACCCAAATTCTAGTAAATTCCTTGTAGTTATATGAGGTTAATGGTGTCTCATATATGATAATGTATGATAAATATTCATTATATAGGGTATTTTATATCTATCCATTCATCTTATAGTCATTTTAACACTATAGATTTTCCATATATATGGATCATTCCAAAAACAAATATTTTGATGCATATTTTAGTCTAATTTTATTTTGTTCATTAATATGAGAAGAAAAATAAGATTAAATGATATAAAATATAATTTTTTATTTGTAGGTAACCTCACATTCAATTAGGTAGAGTCATTCACTTTGTATTGAGCCATTCTGGGACACTTTATATGAAATTCCTAACCAGGAAATGTGAGGTAACCAACTCATGTGTTTTATAACTAGATTACCCTTCTTCTTTAATATTTATAGATTAATCTCTTACAGTTTTGAAATTAATCATATAAATCATAGTTTTATCTTTTTTCATGAAATATAAAATTTATTAGATGATCTGAGAAAATGTGGAATTTAGTTCAATGAAAATAATATTTTAACTTGTACAAGGAAAAAATAATCACTTGGAACTGTTTCTCATTATTGGTATAATTTCTCTGTGCTGAGTCTAGGGTTCTGGAAGGCTAATAAATCACATGATTATTCTTATTGATTATTTATAAATTTAAAACTCTTACCATGACATTTGAGACATCACATAACAACCTAAATATGTTGTTATAGTTCATTAGTTAAATCACAGGAGGTGTGGTCATATTTATTTTCAGTCTATTATTTGACTTCATCGAAGAGTCATAGAAATGAATTGAACATATTTTTGAATAACTATAGAAATTGTTAATAAAATATTATTAATTTTCTTGATGAATATCCTATAAAAATCATTATATCCTTAAAATAGTCTTAAATGTTAAAAAATGTGGGATAAGGATAATGTGGTGATGATTTCATTTTTTTGATTTACCAACCTCAATCCAATTCTATGAAATCACATGACCAAGTGAAATTATTTTTTTAGCCATGAAGATCTGATTTTCAAAATTTATAATGAGAACCTTTTAAAAGATATTTTTAATAATTTATCTAAATCTGTTTGGTAATAATCAAAAGGAAATAAAAACTATGAATTCAATAAGAAATACTTCAAACAATCATTGCACAAAATAATAGTAAATACCCACTCGGGATATTTGAAACATTCCTTAACCACTCAGGGGATTAAAGTTACTATATAAAAGGTAAATTTTTATATTCATAATCACTTTTAAATAAATAAACAAATTTTCCAAAGAATTTATTTCTTACCACCTCCTTCAATTTTTTTCTCATTTTTTGAGTAGTTTATGTTTTCATATTAAATTTAAATTTCTCAATTTATTACCCAAAATCCATATTTATTTCAAAATATATGTTTTTCTATTTGAGTTATGATCATTATAATGTTGAATAGTGAAAACATAGTCACCATCCCATGGGTATTTCATTGAATAATAAATTATAATTTGTAATGTATACACCTTAAATTCCATTGTAAAAGTATATGTATACAAAATCATTTTTTTCAAATTTTTCTAAATGGTATGCCTAGAAGGATTAGTGATTTGGTAGATTTTATTTATTCCACTATGTTAATGACTTATATGTCAACTAGAAATATCATATCCTACAATCATAACAAAAGCCCTCCATCTTGAAATGTAGTGGATCTATTTTGTTGTTGAAATAAAATTGTTGTTATATTATTTTATCCAATATGAAAATTTGGAAACATAAAGTATTTTATAAAATTAATAAAGGATATAAGACCACATAAATAATCCATAAATTCAATTTTTCTTATAATACTGAGAATTGTAGACTCCTCTCTTTTATGTATAATCCCTTATGGAATTTGGAAAACTTTGGAATTTGTTTTAGATACTCAAAAATACTTTTTTTATTTAAAACATTTAAAATGTGTTTTGGGGTAAATTTTTAATTTTATAATCATGTATTTTCATTGAAAATACAATTTTTTTGTAAATTGGAAATATATTATTTTAAATTTATATTGAAAATTTTATGCTATTTTTTGGTTCTCTTTATCTTCATTTTCATAATTTTTTTTAAATGATTTGTTGGTTGGATTGAGCTATTTCAATTACATTTTTGGGGATAGTTAAATTCAATTTCTATTCTTTTTTGTTCCCATTTTGAAATTTATTTTAGGATTTGGAAGACATTGAGATGGAAAATTTATTATGTTATTATTTACCTCCTTTATGGATTACAGAATAATATGTATATATTTTTTCAATTCATTCATTTCATTTTTTAGATAATAATTTTTTCATACTTGTTGGATCTATTTTTTTCAGAACTAGTAAAATGTTATTCATAGGTTTTTTTAAATGATGGTTGTTGGTATCCCTCTTTGAGACTATATTGTAATGGTCAATGTAGTTGGAACTATTGTTAAAATGGTTGTCATGGTTGACTTTATTAGTTCCCAAATCCATATTTGGCTAGAAAAATATCCCCTTATCCTGTAGTACATATGGTATGTTAGAATGATCTATTTTTGTATTTAACAACATAGATCTCACTATTCTTCACCTAAAAAAATTAGTCTGTAAAATTTTATACTAAGGAATATAGGATATATACCTTTACATGGGTTGATAAGATATTTGAATTTTTAAGGGTCATTTTTATAACTAAATTTTATAGTTTTTCTTATTTTTATTCATGTAATAGAGATTTAGTTGATCTTACATATTAGATTACCCTTTTGGTAGTACATATTATTCCAAATTGTTGTGAGTTTTGAGTTACCTTCTCAATCATCACCGTAGATTCAAAAAGTTATTTTTCAATCAAGGATCCACTAGGTGAATGTAACACCCCATGATTTCATAATATGTTATTTTCTTTAAATTCAATAGCTTGCGCTACACGCAACACTGAGTTTGAGCGCACCACAACTTACCAAAATAGTCGTTCAAAAGTGGTTATGAATTGTATTAACTGTATTTTGAATTTTATATACTCCATATAATTTTAACTTATGTATTATGTGTTTCATAGACTTATTATAAGAAAAAATACAATTTTTTTGATAAAAATGTATTTTTCAACAAAAAATCATTTTTACAAACTTTTAGTGGAGAACCCTCTTTAAATCCAATATTTGACCCTTTTTCATATTAATTTTTTCAAAATAAAATTCTTCTTTAGAATCGGGATATCAAAATTTAATTTGGATGAAATTTTGGTATTTTTCTAAAAATATTAATTTTTTTATGAATAGTGATAAATACGGTATTTTAATTCAAAACTGCCTTTTAATAAAATTTATTTATATGGTTAGAATATATTTTAAATTGTTTTTGAATTGTAATTAGATTATATTTTTACCCTTTAATCCAATTTTGGTCATTGTAATTAATTTCAATTTGAAATTATACATAAACAAGTGTCAATCTTTTGATAGTTACTGTTTCTTAAAAACAAGCTTTTTGTTTTGACATTGAGAATTAATATAAAATTAATTAATAGAACTTCTATTATTTTAATTTGGTAAAATAGAAATCATTTTTTAATTATAAATATTAAATATATCTTAGGCTGAATTTTTGGTATTTTTCTAAAAAACATTAATTTTTGATGAATAGCGAAACCACTAAGTAGTTGTTAAAAATCAGACTTTTTCATTTAAATAAAAAATTTCCTCTTCTGTGAATTTAATTTTGAAAATAAATGATACATGTGTGTTATTATTATGTAATATTTGGTTCAATAAGATGAAAATAATTTTTGGTGAATAGTAACTTTTGACTTTTATTTACCCAGTTAAAGGAAATAGGGTAATTTAAGCTGAAAAGAATATTATAATAATACAAAATCACCTTAACACATTTCCAAACCTTATTAAATTAATAATGGCCTACCATGGTCATCCTTGGGTCGATTTTGGGACCCCATGGAGCCACTTAAGAATGATAATGACACTTTATTTTAATTAACTTAAAGTAATGACAAAAATGACATTAACAAATATCTTTTAGTATATCAATTTTTATATGGGGTTATGTAAGTAATATTTTTTACTATAAATAATCATTGGAAAGTTAAAAATATTTCCTACATTATGGTAATTTTTTTATAATTTTTAAACATCATATAAATTAAATTATTTATGATACCATAGTGATGTAGTATTTAATAAATGATTTCAATAAATAAGATTATTAATATTAAAAAAATATATAAAACCTGTAAAATTATTGTTGGATGATTTTACTTTGATCATGAGTCTTCTTATATTCGACTTTAATTAGTTTTGGACCTTTAAAAATCTAATATTACTATATAATAAAATAATATTTTCACACTTTCCTAAATAACCCGTCCTCCCCCTAATAAAAGGACACCACTTCTAACCCATTCCACACACCTCTCAAGCTACTTGGCTCATCCAAACCCTTCCCAAGTAATCTCTCAAGATTACCCTCTTCCTCTTAGAATCCTTAACTTAGTCAAGAGGAACTTCAAGAAGGCCTTTCAATTCAAACTAAATGAAGTTACCCAAATTAAGGGTAACAGTTTCTCTTAAATTCTTTTGTTTTATTTTGTTTTATTTTACTTCTCCAACCAATTAAACTCTTTTTACTCTTTTGTTTTATAAAAACACCAGTATCCTCAATATTCTAGTATTTTTTTATCAGAAGGATTCGAACTACACTTACACACACATCCATCTAATGGGTGAAGAACATACTGTTTCTATGGATGGAAAACTAATGCCTCACGAAACGATGATTGTTCGATTATCTCCTACTGCCTCTCATGGTGACCATTAAGATGGAAATTTATTTATATATGATATATATATTATGTTTATGTTTTCTTTATGTTTCTTTATTTTCCATTACTATCATTATTTTATGATTTTCATTATGGGTAAAACATGATAATTTCATTCGAGGAAGTGAGGACTACCGCCCCCTCAAAATGATATGAATCGTTAATGCCTTATGTGGGACATATAAAGGACGTATTTAATGATAATATATATGATAGTTTATTGTAATTATAATATTCCTATGTATAATTATGTTTTAATTCCATTAAAATACAAAATTAGACATTAAAGTAGTGTTTATGCGTACGTACGGCTTACCATCTCCATGAACGGTACATTTCATTTATTATCTACAAATGATATGTACTATTATAAGTACATATATATACTGGATATATAATATATACATGATATCTAAATCATGTATATCATTCTATGGATAATGAAATTTTGACCACATGGAAAATTGTCTTTATAACAAGTTCATTTTTGACTCATGTTCCGAACATCGATAAAATATCCAATATGAACGCAAATAATTACCTAATTGTTATAGAAAGGTAATAGGAGATATAAAAGTAATAATAAACATGAAAAATGTTCTTAATCAATTATAAATTAACTTATGTTTATTATTTAGGATGAACAAGGAACATACATGACAAGTCAGACTTGAGGTAAGGGGTTTCTTATCTCACTTTTAATTCCGTGAGATTTCTATTTGTCACCACTTATTTACTGCATGTGGTGTGTGTGTACTACCCATGATTGTATTAATTGTGTAATATAATTTAATTTATGGGTATTTAAATTATCATTCTATGATCCTTCTTTAATGGGGGTATGTTTCATAAGTTACAAAATTCGTAAGGGGATCTCAAATTTCGATTTCCACTCATTGGGTTTTATGAAAACTTCATTGATTATTTTACTCCATGATTATGCGTAAAATAGCTATTTATTTACATATGTAGTGATTTACACTACCCTTTTTGTGGATATACATTTTATACAAATAATCACTCCATTTATAAATTCTAAAGTCATCGATATGAACATGATAAGAGTAATTTTAACTCAATTTCTATTCATGGAGTTAAACATCCAAGCTATTGGTGTTGATGTTACTAGAATATGCGTGAAAAACATATGATTGATTTATAATTAATATACAATCATATTTAGTTTATTTATATTTTCTACACATAATTATGTCATTCATTTATCCTTTACTTGTGGATAGGGTCTTTATACGGGATTTCATCTCAATTTACATTCCATGGAGACTACATTGTTGTTATGCACCAATTAACTTTTATAAGGTGTATATATTGTCCTTTGACATAGTATATCATGAAATAATTTATTCTCTTGCTATTATGAAGTTTTTATTACCTTAGTTATTTGTATTCAAGCATCTCTCATTTGGTTAGAAACTCTAAATAAAATATCATTTTTAAATGTTATAAATATTTATTCTTATAAATATTTCTCATTATTGTCCATGTTTTAAAATTGATTTTAAAGATTTATTTAATTGGAAATCAATGTTTTAAAATTAAAAATTCCTTTAAAAAGATTCAAAGTTATATAGGACACATTGATTCAAAAATCTATTTTAAATGACTTCTTGATAAATAGTGATACTTTTAAATGTTTTCATGAAAAAGGGGGGATATTTCTCTCAAATAGTTTTTAAGATTATTTTCATCTATGTCAAAATCCTTCATTATTCTCGATTGAGGATAATTTATAATACAATCTTCCATATTTTATTTAATGAGTTATGTTTGACAGTGGATGTTTTATTTTTATACCAATCATGGTTTATGGATTATGTATTGACATTTCATATGCTAATTTTAATACAAATGTTTATGTTATGTTTCAAAATTTTAATATAAGGAACGAATTGGACATAGTAAGTGACGGGTGGAGCCCGCTATAGCTCATCGATGCATTGGTGGGTCTCATTAGACAAACTAGTGTCTTGGAACAAGGCCTTGACACAATATTATTTGTAGTCTTGGCACGAGGCCTTTACTATGTGATTATGATGTCATGCATTATGCATTTCATCATTATGTGATTAAGTATTGATATTTCATGTGGTTATTAGACTAATAGAATACCCATGACTATGTTTTATTATGACATTATTTACTCAGCTCATATTCCTTCCAGAAAGTGTTCATGTTTATTATTTGTAAAGGCATGTGTTTTAAATTATTCACCATGCCAAATGTTTATGTTATCTTACGATGTATTGCTTACTCTTACTGAGAGTTTGAGCTCACCCCTTTCTCATGTTTTATTTTCCCATGATATGAAAAAGTTAGTTATGAGTGACTTGCAAGAATAATCTTGGAATCTTGGTTGTTTTTAATGTAATAAATTTGTGTTGTTTTTATTTTCAAGTTGTAATGTTGAACTTATGTATGTATCTTGTTTCCAAGACTACTAAACTGATCAGCCCTTCGGGACTTGATTACTTGTAAACATGAAAGTGTATTAAAATAAAGCACCGGCTCCTAGATTCTGTGGTTTGGGTGTTATATTGAATCTTTCAATATATTTCTATCACTATAAAATATGTCATGGAAGAATAAAACTACAATGTGATGTTCTTCAATTTCATAATGGGGATAACTTATGAAAAACGTCTAGAATATATTACAATACTCATACAATTTCTATTCTTATACTATAAAAATTACAAAGACATCCTACATTAAATAAGATCTTCTTAATGTTGGGAAAAAAAATTGAGAATTTTCTTTTAAATTTCATCACATACGAGAAACCAACTATTTATAGATTTTATAGAAAATTTGTGGCTACTCCTTCCATGAAGAATAAAAATTCTCCCCACTTGATTTTTTCCTCACCCACACCTATTGGATTTTAAGTTACACACACCATCATTAATTTATTGATTTGTTGGATAGTATTTTAACTTGTAAGTACATGAAACATTAGAAATAATTTAATAATTCTAGTTTTGAGTTCAATTTAAAATGTAAACCAATGATATATAATCTGATTCTTATTAATAATAAATTAAGTTAATTATATTCCTCTGAAGGATTGATTATGATTCTCAGCGATGGTTTAAAATTTTGGCTCAGAGTGAAAATATGTGTTTCACCTGAATTAGTTAAAGAAATTTTCTCATATCCTGATGTTAGATTCCTAATATTTCTTAAACATTTTACATAAGATGTAAATTCTCTCCTAAATTCATGATCAAAAGTTAACTAGTTTCCACTATGATATTTTTTCATACACCCCGTCAATTGTTACATTATGAATATAACATGACCTACCCAACAATGGGACCAAGTTTTTAATATACATTATCATGATGTGTGCTAAAAGAATTATTAATCTATAATAAAAATATACTATTATGGGACTAAAAACATTCTCTATATATGTTATCCTATTCATGAGTGTCACCATGATAATATATTATCTATATATAAGTGTTAATTAGTGTTCGTTGGTGATTCTTGATTTATTTGACTGAAAACATCGATCCAATAACATATCAATTTATAAAATAACTATTTGATTGAATAGTGATTGATTGGATGGGGGGATGGGGTTGGATCAACAAATATTATTCTATGAGAGACAAAAAATTATCTATTTCCTAAATGGATATTAATTAATGAAACAATCCACAATTGTTAAACTCTCACTTAAAGAATGTTATAAAAAGTGTGTATGAACTTATAATAATCACTATAATCTATTTCTCCTTTTTATATCCATGTAAAGATATTTGAATATATCCATAATATCTAATTATAATAATCACCTCTATTCACTTAAGTAACACCTATTTTGGTGAAGATAATTTATAGTAATTAAAGGTAATATCACTACATTCCACACACATGTCATAATTTTCCAAACACTTCACCACCCAACAAAACCTATTACATCAACTACATAAATTATTTAGTGCTGGTAGAAATTAATTTTACTACCTAAATTGTAAAATGTTTGTCAAATATTAAATTTTATTACAATATTATATTAATAATGAATTAAAATTGTTATAATCTAAGGCCATTAAATAGAATAAAATACATATACAATATATTAATAACTGATAATAATAATGATTCCCCTTCCCATTTTAATCAACCCCTAATGAGAGTTTTAGAACTCCATGTAAAGTCTTACAATCATGAGAATAATGTACATATTAAATAGTATAAGTAAAAATGAAAAAAAAACACTATGAATGAAAATTATCATATCTTTTTAAAAAGATTATTTCTATATTTTTAAAAGGGATATTTTCATATCCTTGATTTAAACTATGTATAGTTTGTTCCATCACAAAAATCCCCCAATAAATGATGCACATTCATTTAAATTCTCAATCTTATATTGAGAGACACCTTGAACATAAGCTTTATCATTAATTTATTTGGATAATTATCATTGTATGAAGATCATTTATATTTCCCTAGATCATTAATGGGATTAAGATGGAATGGGTATGATCTTCGTTACTAGAACTCTATATTTTTAAACATTCATCAGTGCTTAGCTACCTCAATCTTATTCTAAAATCCTAATTCTAATATAGACGTGTCTATGATATATATATATATATATATATCGTTGTGAGTAGTTTAATGAGTAATTTACTATTATATGATCTCCCTATAAATCTTATGAAATCTCATATTACTTTAACATAACCCTTGATATTGTAACACCCCAAGCTTCCATGGTACGCTTCTCTTTGAATAATACAGTAGCGTGTGGTGTACGCAACTTCGAGTTCTAACACACACCACAACCAATCAAACTAGCCGTTATGAATAGTTATACCCACTTTTTAAAATTTTATAAATTTTATCTCTCAAAATGGACATCATTTTTGGATTCTTAATATCAAAATTATCCTAGGGTGATATTTTGGTACTTTTCAGATAACTTTTATATTTTGATGAATAGTGAAAATTACTAAACATTATTTAAAAACAAATTTTTTAATCAAAATAATTAATAGTGAAAAAATTTGAATTTTAGTGGTTTTAAAGTATATTTAGAATATATTTTTACCATTTAATACAATTTTGGTCATTGGACATAATTTCACAATTAAACCGGACATAAACAAGTGTCAATCTTTTGATAGTTATTATTTTTTTAAAACACGCTTTTTGTTTTGACAGCGGAAATTAATTTTAAATTAATTTTTGCCACTTCTGTGTTTTGAATTTATAAAATGGATTCCATTTTTGGAATCAAAAGGTTTTAAATAGGAAACTTTTATTTTTAGACATTTTGAATAATTACTTTGGTAAATATTTTATTTACTATGGTTAAAAGATAAATCCGGTAAATAAGGGTAAAAAATAATATTATAATAATATTAATTTACATTAAAACATGTCCTAACACTATTGGTTGACACATGTCCGACCATGGGCATATTTGGGTCGATTTTGGGACCCCATGGAGCCACTTGTAGGTGATAAAGACACTTTATATTAATTAAGTTAAAGTAAATACAAAAATGACATAAGCATATATCTTTTAGAAAAACAATTTTTACATAGGGTTATATATATTATCTTTTCAACTATAAATATTCCATAGAAATCTAAAACGATTTCCTACATAATGATATTTTATCTATAATTTTTAGAAATTTAAAAATTAAATTTATTTATGACACAATAACGATGCAGTATTTTCCTTATTAATGAAAGAATCAAACAATTGGTATTATAAATATTAAAATAAATATACTTTGAATGTTTTGATGATATCCAAGAATTTTATTGGTTAATATGACATGATAGGATTTATTAAATGACTTTGTTTCGAATTAATAAATTTGTTATGACTTTAAAAAAAATCAATTATTGAATAGCATCAAAATTGACATAAATGAGTTTTTTTAAAAAAAAATATATTATTAATTGATATTATATTCTTAAAAATATAATATTCGGCCAAAGGACTTATATGATGATAATTGTATCATTAATGGATCACATGGGGGTCTCTTGGATTTGTATAGTATGTTTATTAAATATATAATATAAAAATACAAAGTGACATGGTAAATGTCAAACTAATTAACTAAGAGTTTAAACTAAATGACAAGGTAAATATAATTACCCAAACCGGTCTAAAATCTTTATATTGAAATTATTTCTTCCTATACCCGAATTAGGATTTAAAAATCCACTTTTGAGTCTTTAGAAACAAAATATGAATTTATTATAAAATAATACTTTATGTTTTTTCTAAAGAGACCCTCCTCCCCCTTATAAAAGGACACAACTTATATCCAATTATTCACACCTTCAATGCCTTTTGGTTAGGCCAAAACCTACCCAAATACTCTCTAAAATTCCCTCAATTCAATCTAGAGGCCTTATTTTGATCAGAAATCCAACCTAAGGAGCCCTTTTGATCAAATCAAAACAAGGAACCCGAAGAATAGGTAATGTTTTCACCACCCTCTTTCAAGTTCCTTTCTTCTTCAACTTCTTCTTTAATTGTTATTTCCATTATAAAATAATATCTCTAGAATATTCTATATAATATGATGTTATTATAAATATGGTACAACAATATTCAGTATTCTATCCATCCTTTGAATGACATGTCACCATACGTGTGTACGTATGGCTTACCGTCTCCACATCATGGTGTAATTGTTATTCAATAAATTATTATTTGGATGAGTATAATAATGATGTGTAATTCATGTAGATAATAAATATAACATGATAATGATTCTGTATATATGATACACCATCCAATTATATATTATTTTTATATCAAAAGAATGATATTGTCACTCGTGCGTACGTACGGAATACCATCTCCACGAACGTGATGAGATTCATTCCCCATCGTATCCATGCAATACTAATTCTCAATTAAAATAATGTTTAAGGACTTGATATCATTCAGTATATGAATAAGATACAACCTATCGATAACAAACAAAACTTATGTAACAAAATATATAAAATAAAATGAGTAAGTTAACACCCGAAACGACGTAATACTAAGACATTATTGACAAAACAATGTTAAAAGATAATATATGATATCATATTAATGTATATGATTATTGTATAATTTAATAACAATTATTTCACCATTATACAGGAGGTTAACCTACCCTTAACCAAGTAAATGTACAAGGTAAGGGGTTTTCATCTCACTCCTTACTGTCGTGAGATTCATGCCATATTTCCACTATTACCTATTGTGTGGTGTATGTCCTACCCATAATTGTATTATTTGTTCTATATACATTAATTTATGTTTATTTACATATTAATTGTATGAAACATCTTTCATGGGGTGTATGTTTCGTTAGTTACCAAATTGGTAATAGTTTATTTCACAATCTCTTCATTATCCGAGGTTGTTTATACATAATTATCTACTAGGACATCTTTATCATCCACATCTATGTTTCTTAAAAATGTTTTACAAAAAATTATTTATATTTTAATGAATATGGGTTAAATTCATTTATTCCCATGTTTGACTTTTTATAAGAAGTTTATAAAGTAATCTTTCTGTCGTTTTCCAAACAAGGTCCTTTTTAACCTTTTCGACATAATTAAGGTAAGAATGACTTTTTTTTAACTTATATGGTGGGTGCAGCTATTTTCTACCATTATAAAATATTTGAAGCTTCCCTTAAAAGCTTATAAGAATATTTTCAAAGTAAATGTTTTCTTTTATAATTATGTGTCTTTTAAATTATTTAAAAAAAAGATATTTCTCTCAAATAGTTTTGATTTCATCTATGTCAACATCCTTTGATAAATTTTACACTTGTTTGATGTTGATTTATTATGATACAAATCATATATATTGTATTTAAGGTTTTTTGATATGTTTGACTATGGATGAGTAATTTTTATTCCAGTAATGGTTTATGATTAATGTTTTGGCATTTCATATGCTAGTTTTAATACGAATGTTTATGTTTTATTTCATCCTCTTCTTAAGATAAATGTGTTGGACTAGTATGTTCCCGGTTGGGGACCGGTAAAAGTAAGCCCTCCAGGTTGGGGTCTAGTTACATCAAACCCTCCGGGTTGGTTTCTAGTTATTAGAGGCACTCCGAGTTGGTGTCCGATTATTAGAGGCACTCCGGGTTGGAGTCCGGTTACAGAGGCTCTCCGGGTTGGGTTCCGGTTACAGTTATCCCTTAGGTCTTGTCACGAGGCCTTGACACATAAATTAAATTTCAGCATTATGCATTCCATCGTTATGAAAGTGGTTATTGAAATTGCATGTGATTATGTGACTAGTAGAATATCTATGTCAATAAGTAAATGGAATTATTTCATTTTATTTCTGCCCTTTTATATTGATGTTCATGTTTAAAAGGATTTTGTTTCAGTTTTATACATTACCTTAAATGTTTATGCTTATTTTTGAAAGTTTCCACTGTATTTATTACCCTTACTGAGCGTTTGAGCTCACCCGTTTCTATGTTTTATTTTCCAAATATTCCAAGAAGTGTATTGTGATTGATATTCAGGGTTATGCCAAGGGAATAATGGCGTTCATAAAGGATTATTTATGTTGTTTTGTATGTTATAAAGTGTAATGTAACATTCATGTATGCAATCTATTTTCCAAGACTGGTAAACTGATCAGTCCTTCAGTACATGATTCCTTGTAATCATGCCAACGTATTAAAATAATGCACCGACTTTGGGTAACTGGGATCGGGGTGTTACAGTTGGTATCAGAGGATGTTTAGCAATAACCTTGGAAACTAGATTTAGATAAATTATGATTAGAGCACATTAACCTAAGATAGACTTTGAGGATTAGTATAAAAGAACATCCTATAATTTTGGTAATGTAGAGATTTTGTGAGTTTTCCGAGAAATTACATCCCTGTCTGGATACGAGCAGGTAGAGGCAGCTCTGGAACAGATGTACCTAGGGGTAAAACCTGAAAACACTACTTTGAGCTAGACTCGAACTGGAACTGGTGCATGACAACGGGCCTTGCTGCACTCTTGGTTACGACACTCCTGGGGGATATGCTTAGGATAGTATTCATTTTCTTTACAAACCATTATGAAGGGATTAAGAGTATATACTTACTCAAAGAAAACATCTTTAGGATTATGGATTATATCCATAAACTGTTTAATTTATGTTAAGTGTTTTACAAGTTTGGGATTAGGTATTTCTATTCATAAACTAATCTAGTGTATGCCATTGTTTAGAAATGGCACCCAGTAGAAGGAATAAGAACTCCAGCAATACACATGATCCAAAGAGTAAGAAGGATCATATCTTTCATGGTCCTAAGCTATAATTTAGAAGGGAAATAGTCTCCCACGTATTATCATCATATGAAGAAATGGTATCATTTTTTTATAAGATAAGTAAAGAATTATCGGAGTCCTATGACATTAAAGGGAAGCCAGAGAAGAAAAGGATGTTTGAGAGAAGGATAGATAAACGGAAGAAGGTAAAGAAGGATTTTCCCATATGTGATAACTGTGGAAAGAATCACCTTGTAAAATTCTTGAAGGGAATGGGAGTATGTTATAAGTGTGGAGAAAAGGGACACCAAGTACGTGACTGCAAGTGTAAGAAAAGGGTTTTAAATGTTCAATTCTTCATCTGCAAGGAGTTGGGACACTACGCAAACCAATTTAAAAATCATCAGAGTATGCCCCAAATGATGTTATTGGATAATAATAAAGTTATGATACTACCTTAGATAAAGAAGAATAACTAGGGTTCTTATATTGTTATTATAGGATTATTTCATTTGAGTGTTGTATCAACAATGTACTGGTTATAATAATTATTGAGTATATAAGGATTGTACTTTAGTACTATATTATTAAGGACCTAAGATTGTGTGGATCCAAGAAAAATGACTCAATAGCAGGTTAAAATTTTGGAAAATATATAGTTGAGAGAAAGATAAACAATAATCTGGTTCTGATACCAAGGTGGTGATTTTGGAATAATACAAGATTTATTTGGATAAATTATATTAGATATTCTTGACTACCTTGAAACTTATTAATGATTTTTCATCATTGGAGATTACAAAATTTTTGGATAGAAGGAATATATCTAGTATTCTATAAATAATAAGGGAGAATGAATGTAATCAATAAGGTTTTATGGTAATTCAGGATGTTATCAGGTTTCAAAATAATACATGGTGAAGGTGTTCACATGTTATTACATGGAAAAAAGGATCTTAATTTTGTTTAACTTCCTTATAAATTTTGGATTGTGTGTTTGGATAGTATTATCTTGGATAAGTCTAAAGGTTGGAATGGATTAAGTTTGAATGGGTATTTTTGGATTTTTATAGAAGGACAACACGCAGACCGTGAGACAACCCATCGTGTCAGACAAAGATGCCGTGATCGAACCCACAACCATAGGGAGATTGGGATTTATCTCCTACCACTGGACTACATGATGTTCTTGGATGGTATAATGTAGTGTTTTTTTAAAAGGGTCTGATATGTGAATTATAAATTCATTATATTTGGAACCCTATACGATTAGGATAAATAGATTATTTTTGAGTTGTTTTATGTTTTGGGATGAAAGATGAGTTTGTGTTAGAAATTTATTAATGGATAAAACTCTATTTATAAATTAAGTATATCTCCTTATGATCTTATCAAATATCATAAATAAATTCCTCAACAATAATAAAAGGAACTTATAACAAAAATGGTGTCCTAGATTGTACCTTAGATCATCACAAATTTATGGCTTTGTGATTGTTGTCCTTTTCATATCTATGTTCTCCACAAATATCCATCAGATATTGATAGTTAAATTTCTCTTCCATATCCATATTTTCCAACATGGAACCCTAGTATGTGTTATTTTCGGTAACCTTTATACTTACCACTCTTTATTTTAAATAGAGGCCCCATTAATCCAATTTTTGATGTGGGATTTCGACTAAGATATTTTGAAATGTCAACCCCAAGTTTCCAATACCGAGAATAAATTTCAAGGACGCAATTTATTGTTGGAGGGGAGAATATAACACCCCTAGCTTCTACGGTACGCTTCTTTTTGAATAATACAGTAGTGTGTGTTGTACGCAACTTCGAGTTCTAACACACACCACAACCAATCAAACTAGCCGTTATGAATAGTAATACCAACTTTTTGAAATTTTATAAATTTTATCTCTCAAAATGGACTTCATTTTTGTATTGGTAATATCAAAATTAGCATAGGGTGAAATTTTGATACTTTTCAAATAACTTTTATATTTTGATGAATTGTGAAAATTACAAAATTTTAATTAAAAACACCTTTTTTAATCAAAATAATTATTAGTGATAAATTATGAGTTTGAGTGGTTTTAAAGTATATTTAGAATATATTTTTACCATTTAATACAATTTTGGTCATTGGACATAAATTCGAAGTTAAACCGGACATAAACAAGTGTCAATATTTTGATAGTGATTATTTTTTTAAAACATGCTTTTTGTTTTGACAACGGGAATTAATTTTAAATTAATTTCATCCACTTCTGTGTTTTGAATTTAGAAAAATGGATTATATATTTGGAATCAAGAGGTACAAATTTTTTAAATAGGTAACTTTTATTTTTAGACATTTTGAATAATTACTTTGGAAAATATTTTATTTACTATGGTTAAAGGATAAATCCGGTAAATAAGGGTAAAAAAATAAAATTATAATAATATTAATTTACCATAAAACATGTCCCAACCCTATTGGTTGATACATTTCCGACCATGGGAAACTTTGGGTCGATTTTGGGACCCCATGGAGCCACTTGTAGGTGATAAAGACACTTTATATTAATTAAGTTAAAGTAAATACCAAAATGACATAAGCAAATATCTTTTAACAAAATAATTTTTACATAAAGTTATATATGTTATAATTTCAAATATAATTATTAATTAGAAATATAAAAATATTTCCTACATAATTGTGTTTTATTTATAACTTTTATAACTTGAATAATTAAATTTATTTATGAAATAATAATGATGCAGAATTTTCCTTATTAATGAATGAATCAAACAATTGGTATTATAAATGTTAAAATAAATTTAATTTGAAAGTTATGATGAATTAAAATAATTTTATTGGTTAATATGACATGTTAGGATTGATTAAATTATTTTTTTTAGAATTAATAAAGTTTTTATGACTTTAACAAAAATCAATTATTGAATAGTGTCAAAATTGACATAAATGAGTTTTTAAAACATATATTATATTATTAATTGATATTATATTCATAAAAATCTAATATTCGGCCAAAGGACTTATATCATGATATTTGTATCAATAATGTACCACTTGGAGGTCTCTTGTATGTATATAGTAAGTTTATTAACTATATAATATAAAAATACAAAGTGACATGGTAAATGTCAAACTAATTAACTAAGAGTTGAAACTAAAAGATGAGGTTAATATAATAACCCAAAACAATCTAAAATATATTGGTTGAATGGATTTCGACCCATACCCACCTTATACGTTTAATAATCCACTTTTTATCCATTATAAACTGAATATTAATTTATTATAAAATAATACATTAAGTTTTTTCTAAAGAGCCCCTCCTCCCCCTTATAAAAGGAAAAACTTTATAACCAATTCTTCACACCGTAAAAGCCTTTTGGTTTGGCCAACCCCTTCTTAAATACTCTCTCAACTTCCCTCAATTAATCCAAGAGGCATTAGTTTGATCTGAAAGCCAACCTAAGGAGCCATTTTGATCAAATAAAAATGAAGAACCCGAAGAAGAGGTAATGTTTTCACCACCCTCTTTCAAGTTCCTTTCTTCTTGAACTTCTTATTTCTTTGTTATTTCCATTATAAAATAATAAATCCACTATATTCTATATATTGTGATGTGAGAGCTTGTGTTATGCGCCCGTAAGGGGCTCTGAGCGGCGAGGTCTTCTCCTCCCGTCGTCGCCTTCCTCTCCCCGTGGAGAGACGGCTTCGCTTCCCCTTTTTGGCTCCTCTGTGGCTAGGTCAGGCTTGGGCTCCTCCTCTAGGTCTCGTGACTCTGCGACGCTGTCGGATCTAGACCCATGAGCTTAAGACCGGGTTGCGACGAGGTTGCTAGAATTTCCGGCATACGCCATGAGCGGGTTGTTGGGTTCGTGGTCCTCGCATTGCAGAGCCGGTCCTAGGTCGAGATTTCGGGTTTGCAGCTTCGATATGGGGTGGATGTGTGTGATTTGGGGGTTTTCGGGGTCTTCTCCAGTGGGGTTGAAGGTGGCGACGGGCTCTGTTACTGTTTTCTTTTTTATTTTTCTGTTTTACGTTTTGGTGGTTAGGTCTGCTGTTTCTTTGCCGAGGGTTTCTACCTCGCTGGTTCATTGACGAGAGTTTCTGACTCGTTGTTTTCGGTGATGAGTTTCACCGGTGGTGACGCGTTGCTTCTCGTCGCCGACGCGGATGAGTGTGTGATGATGGACGTCGGTGAAGTTCACCAGCGTCCTGGTGTTGGGAAGATTGGTGTAAAGTGTTGTTCTGTTGTTTTCTGACGACGCCGATGGTTGTTGATGGCCGTGTTCTCTCGCCGGTGACATTCACATTGGTCGCCAGTGATGATGTAGCTACCCGAATGGTGTTGATCTATCATTTTCGACGACGTCGATGGAGGCTGATGGTCGGAATCTTCGCCGGCGACATGTATGGAGACGGATGGATTTTCGTCGACGGGTTTCTCGAGGTGGCGTGCGGCTTGAGGTGGCGTGCGGCTCGAGGAGGCGTGTGGTTTGTTTTGTGTTTGTTTTTGAATTTGTTTATCTGGTTGTGTTTTCCGCTAGTTTGAATCTGGAATGTTGTGAGGTTTCCGGTTTTCCTCAAACCGGGCTGCAAGGGAACCGGCTACCCTCAAACCGGCCATTTGTAAATCAAAAAAATGATTTGCAGTGCTATATATTGTGATGTGATTATAAATATGGAATAACCATATTCAGTATTCTATCCATCCCTTGAATGACATGTCACCATACATGTGTACGTACAGCTTACCGTCTCCACGTCGTGGTGTAATTGTTATTCAATAAATTATTATTTGGATGGGTATAAAAATGATGTGTAATTCATTTAAATAATAAATATAACATGATAATTATTCTTTATATATGATACACCATCCAATTATATTTTATTTTAATATCAAAAGAATGATATTTTCACTCGTGCGTACGTACGGACTACTGTCTCCACGAACGTGATGAGATTAATTTCCCATTGTATCCATGCAAGTATAATTCTCATTTGATGATTAAAAATAATTTTTAAGGACATGATATCATTCTGTATATAAATAAGATACAACATATCCATAAAAAACATGACTTATGTTATAAAACAAATAAAAGAAAACCAGTAAGTTAACACCCAAAATGATGATAATACTAATACATTATTGACAATGAAATGTTAAAAGAACATATATGATATCATATTAATGTATATGATTCTGGTATAATTTAATAACAGTTATTTCACCATTATATATGTGGTAAACCTACCCTCATCCAAGGAAATTTACAATGTAAGGGGTTTTCATCTCACTCCTTATTCTCATGAGATTCTTTCCATATTGCCACTATTACTTATTGTGTGGTGTCTGTGCAGCCCATAATTGTATTATTTGTGCAATACAATTTAATTTATGTTTATTTACATATAAATTGTATGATACCTCTTTCATGGGGTGTATTTTTTGTAAGTTACCAAATTGGTAAAGGTTTATTTCATAATCTCTTCATTATCTGAGGTTGCTTATATATAATTATCTACTGGGACCTCTTTATCATCCACATCCATGTTTCATAAAAATGTATTTCAAAACATTCTTACTATTTTACAGAATATGGTTTAAATTCATTTATACACTTTTTTGACTTTTTATAAGAAGTTTATAAAGGAATCATTTCGTCGTTTTCCAAACAAGGTCCTTTTTAACCTTTTCGATAGAATTATGGTAAGAATGTCCTTTTTTAACTTATACGGTGGGTGTAGCTATTTTCCATAGTTATAAAATCTTTGAAGCTTCCTTTACAATCTTATAAGAATATTTTCAAAGTAAATGTTTTATTTTATAATTATGTTTCTTTTATATTATTTAAAAAAAGATATTTCTCCCAAATAGTTTTGATTTCATCTATGTCAACATGATTTGATAAATTTTACACTTGTTTGAAGTTGATTTATTATGATACAAATCATCCATATTGTATTTAAGGTTTTGTGATATGTTTGACTATGGATGAGTAATTTTTATGCCACTAATGGTTTATGATTAATGTTTTGGAATTTCATATGCCAGTTTTAATATGAATGTTTATGTTATATTTCATCCTCTTCTTAAGATGAATGTGTTGGACTAGTATGTTCCGGGTTGAGGACCGGTAAAAGTAATCCCTCAGGGTTGGGGTCCAGTTACAGCAAACCCTCAGGGTTGGTGTTCGGTTATTAGAGGCACTCCGGGTTGGTGTCCAGTTATTAGAGGCACTCCGGGTTGGAGTCCGGTTATAGAGGCTCTCTAGGTTGGGTTCTGGTTACAGTTATCCCTTAGGTCTTGGCTCAAGGGCTTGACAAAAAAATTAAAGTTCGGCATTATGCATTCCATCGTTATGAAAGTGTTTATTTATATTGAATGTGATTATTCGATTAGTAGAATATCCATGTGAATAATTAAATGCCATTATTTAATTTTATTTGTTCCATATTATGATAAAGTTCGAGTTTAAAAGGATTTTGTTTTTGTTTTATACATTTCCTTAAATGTTTATGCTTATTTTTGAAATTTTCCACTATATTTATTACCCTTATTGAGCGTTTGAGCTCACCCCTTTCTATGTTTTATTTTCTCAGGATTCTAAGAAGTGTATTTTGATTGATATATAGGGTTAATCCAAGGGAATAAGGGCATTCATAAAGGATTATTTTTATTGTTTTGTATGTTATAAAGTGTAACGTAACATTCATGTATGTAATCTATTTTCCAAGACAACTAAACCGATCAGTCCTCTGAGACTTTATTCCTTATAATCATGCCAATGTATTAAAATAATGCACCGACTCTGGGTAACTGGGGTTGTGGTGTTAGAGATATTCTATAGGTATTCTTTAATGGGATAACACAACATCAGTTACCACAACCAAGATAAAAACGATACATGGGGACCTTGATTTATTCCTATAAAGGATGAGATTACAGTTACATACCTTTAGAAAGAATTGTTTAATCATACAGGACTTTCAGTTATTCTTACATAACCTAACATGGTGAATTGTTTTCCTCACAAATGAAAGTTCTTATTAAATTAGTATTATATATGTTATAGTTACAGTTATATATCTTGTTGGAATTCCCATTTAATCTAAATAATATATTAAAGCCCATATTTTTCTCATTTGTAGCCCTATAAATCATTTTTCAATATTTTTAATCTTTAGTTCACCTATAAAAAATCAAAGAATTATGAAAACATTTCCATTCATTTTATTTAAAAATTTAAAGATTTATTTAATATCATAATTTTTTAAAAATAATCCATTTTTCCTAAATCTAGTTAATTGATGACTATATTCCAAAACGTCACTAAAAATTGATAATCAATTACATAGGAATAAAATGAATTAAATAAAAAATATTATATAATGATTAAATTTATTTAGTTATGATTATAGAAAAAAATTTAAGTAATAGTATATATGTTGATTCATTAAAGAATATTTTATGTTATGTCATATGGAAAAGGTTGAAAATAGGATGAAAAAATATGTTTAAATTCAAATTAGAGGGTTTTTATTGAATATACCAGATAGAAGATGAGTTGTAATGGTGACATGTATAATGAAAAAATTAATAAAGATAGTATGGAATATGTGAATGTCTTCCACTTTATATTTCTTACGATGAATGTGAATTTAATGAAATCAAATTCTTGTTTTCATAGTTTAACCCATGAAACCTAACATACACTATAAATGATGTATGTATAGACAAACTATTAAATTTCAGTGTAGATCAAGATAACACACACAATGATATATATATATATATATATCTGTGTGTGTGTGGGGGGGGGACACATGAATTCTCATTGTTTAGAAAATAAATATTTGTATCATTTATTAATTATCTATCAATAACTATAAATACTTGGACTTATATGTTTATATACATGATAATTCTTGATAAAATGTTTTGATATTATCATGCCAAAATGTGTTTCTTATGATATCCTAATATTATATAGAAACTTGGTTCCATAAATCATCCACCAATTAGGTGGTTAAGTTACATGCATTACACCATGTATAGAAATTTCTATACAGATAAAAAATTCAAAAATGTGGAGTTATTTTATATTGAAATATGAAAACACTATCTAGATAGGTTTATTCACTATTTTTTATACATGAAATTTCATTTAAACATTTCTAGAGAAGAATTCACTAAAAACGTGTGTGAAATTTAATACAAAAAAGGAAATAAGAAGATGATAACGTATCGAATTCAAAAATTATGTTTATTTTTTGGGTGTGGGATTTATATAGAGAGGATATAGATTTTATTCAATATTTCTTGATTATTAATCACATGAAAATATCATATCTTATATTTTTTATAAATAAAAATGGGTTTAGGTAAATTATAGAAAACTTCCCAATGAAATTATCTTAGATTTTATCATGAATTTTGACTTATCTGACGTTATTTAAAGGTATTATATAAGATATATTGGGAACACTCTTATATTGATGTTCATTTTGAATAGTGATTTATCTTAATACGAAAGATTTTAAAATGGGAAATTGAAATTAATTATAATGTAACTCTAAAGTGGGAAACCACCATTTTACCTAAATTATTGAAACCCATTAAGGGATAAATAATGAGACTTCCCTAAACTAGAGGAAATTTTAATCAATCATATATGTTAACACCAAGTACTTTCAAAGGGTAATATAAGATAAATCATGATATAATTGCGAAGTGAGTAGCAATCAAACCCAACTAGTTTCATATCTTGTTAACAGAATTTGTATTTTTCATGGATTGAGATAAATAATTTATCTTGATAAATGAAAATTAAGTCTTAAATATAGGGTAAATATACTGTAAACATCCATATATGACTTAAATAATTATTTTTTTTCTATATTATGTGATTATAAGATAGTAGATGTCTTATTGTTGAATTTTTTTTATATAGATTTTGAAATAGGTTTTTTTATTCTAGGGATCTAACCATTATGTTTGACAAAGATAATTTTATTTGATTTATTGTGTGATAAATTCATTGGGGGGGATATGAAATTTTCTATTGACACATAAATACAAAAAAAATATTTAGAGTTTATAAAGTTGTTTAGAGGATATCAAAATGATGACTAAAACTAAAAATAAGGATGTCAATAATTTTCATGATGTAATTATGTATGCAAGAATTTATTTGGTCATTGGAATGAAAATGTAAAATTTAATGATTTTTCTTTTTAGATGATATAATATGTTGAAATTAAAAGAGATCTAAATAAAAAAATTTAATCAAATCATTCATATAGACAGTGAGAACATAATATAATAAATATATCATAAAAATTTAGTGACTAAAAGTATAAAAATATTGTTTATGTCATGATTCCAAAACAACATGAAATTTTTTGTAATAAAAATATGTTATAATGGTGTTGACAAGTACATAACACTGTGAGGTGAGTCTAAATATTAGATGAAAGATATAAAAAAAGAAAAAAATTGAAAAAAAAGTCATGGTTGATGAACATTATGGACTAATAATAATTCAATTTTGACCATTAATGGATAACATATGTATAGAAATTTCCATGATAGAATTCATATGAAAAGGATAAAACATACCACATATCCTATGCCATGTACTTATATAACCATCTGGAAATTTCATGGAATTATCAAAGACTTTATGGAATATTGTTTTTTAGTTATTACACAAAAGATAATCTAATAAAGTGATATAATTCTTATAGAGAAATATAACATGCCTATATTAAATTCTTTTATAATAACCGATTATAATAATCAAGCCATCTTTATCCCTCCATATAACATTAAAATTTATTGAAGAACAATATTTTTTGGAATAGATTCTTAGTTTATGTACAAAAAGTTTCCATTTCTCAAAATATCATGATATTAAACATTCCCCATAGAGATTTATAAATTTTAATCCCTCTTGATGTGAGTATTTTCCATTATTTTGTTTTTATGTTATATTTTTTGAAAAAAAATTAATTTTAATATTATTTCTGAAGTACATATTTTTAAATGATGTTTCTATCGCATTTATCTAATGGGTTTGAAATAAATTTAAATTAAACACAATGAAACATCAAATTTAGGCTTAAATAAAAATATATATCACTGTAAATGATGTTATCAAAAATTATAAATATAGTTTATTTTATATGTAAATAAAAATTGACACATTAATAAATTTTCATTGGCATTTTTAATTAATTTATATGAGAGGTTATAAATGAATTTGGATTTATGAAGTGAAAAATAAAAATTATAATAACAAAAATTTCATTTATTATAAATGTAAATGATGTTAGATTTACATAATATAAATTTTTTAATTAATAACATAAATTTATTCTATGAATTTTGTTATTTATAAATTTAAATATAGTATCATGTATTTGTAAAAAACGTTTCACAAAAATGAATATCTAGTGGCATTAAAATTATTCTTATTCAAGTAGTTTTAAATTAATTTGGATTTAAACAATAAAAAATAACTTTCTTACATGAATAAAATTGATACATTTTTGTGAATGTTAATAAAGTTAAATTTACACACTATAGATTTATAAATAAATATATATTGCAATTTCGATTAATGTAGTTATCTCCAATTATAAATATAATTTTTGTTACCAGTAAAAAAAAGTGTCTCAAATTCATAAAAATTCAAGGGAATTTAGATCACATTTATTATATGAATAAAATAATTATGTAATTATTTAGGGATTATGTTTATATAAAATTTCATTTAAATTATGTTTTGAATGTAATGAAGAAACCTGAATAAGGATAGATGTATCTAAGGAGAAATCTATATAGATGAAAAAAGGAAAGAAACAACAACTGGTGCTTCACTGTAGAATGTGTTGGGTGATGTTCTGTCTCTAAAATTTTTATGGTGCACATGACCTAGTACATTTTTTAGTTAAATAAAGTTCTAATCAATTAATTTTTATGGATACTTTATAAGGTTCATTCCTTTACCCTTCATATCATAGTGCAATGGGTCACATAGTCGAAGGAGTTCGAGTGGAAGAAAAAATTATCTAGCAAGATGCAAGGTCAATTTGAGCATCTAGACAACCAAGATCAAAGACCTATCTGGCCAAGGTACCTGAGAGGTTTAGTAAAGGAAGTGGAAAGACAATGACATAAGGTGTCACCGTGGTGCAAGGCACCATACAGTGTGACATGGGGACCTTCAAGGTTGGTTTACCCAACAGATATTTGAACAGATAGTCACAGTGAATCCGTTTATGAAAAGGAGAGATCTCTTATATAAACACATGATGATATTTTTTATCAGTGTATTTTTTAGGGTTCTTGAATTGTGGAGAGTATGTTTCACCATTGAGGTTTTTTCTCATCAAAAGTATAATTTTATTTATTAGAGAAATAGAAAAGATAAAAATTAACATAGTCAAGGAGGAAGAAAATAATCTAAACTGAGGTAATCATTCTTAATGATGATATCATATTTAGGAGGAAGGGTTCCCAGGCTAGTGAAAGAAATAAAATAACCATCCTGAAAACCTTAAGAAGAAAGTAAATCGAAAAATTGGTTACCTTCTCACTATGTGTGCAACAACTACAATAGGTTATGCATAAAGATATTACCTTTTTTATGTGGTAAATGGACAATGGTATCAAAAAATGATAATGGGGTGAGTTTTTAATGATCTTGAAATCTATTTCAACCAAATCCAGATGTAGGTTTCTCTCAAATAAAAATAGAATCCAATTGAGGAGAGCACAAGCCTCCTCCAGGAGGGAGACCCCATGACCATAACTCGCCGAGAAATCCTCCACCATAGTTCATGAAGAATCAAGAACCATTCCACCACCCATCATGATTCCTTGAAAGCATGATACATCCATGTTAAGCTTTAAAACATATCTAGGGGTGATTGTTTCACCCATATCCCTATGTGACTAAACAATGGATGTAAGGGAGTGAGCATATTCTAGCAGAACATAATCTCATAGAAGGGGTATTGTCCTTATTCTTGAGGATAATCCCCATCTCAACCGCCAAGATATAAGATCCAATCACTATATCTAGATGTGAACTCATATAATCATCATTTTTTTACTTATTCATTTCACTCCAAATCACTACAAAATATTTCTTATACTAGAATTAATTTATTGATAGATAATGTATATGTTGGTAAAAATTAGAATTTCCAACAGATATTAAGTTTAATTAGAATTAATTTTTATTACTAACACTTCTTTTTACCAAAAAATATATCTATTGGTAGTTTTTTTAATGAAAAAATATCGTTTACTAATAGTTGAATCAATTTCTTTATTTTTCTAATAAAAACATTTTTTACAAACACATGAATTTTTTATTAATAATCATTATTACTAAAAAATATTTTTCTGACAATAAAAAATGTTACAAAAACCCATATAAAAAATTATTTTATCAATAAAAAATTAAGAGAAACATAATATATATATATATATATATATTACTTTTATGACCAAAGTAAATTTTTATTTCTCAAGGTTTTATTTAAAACATATCATTATTGATTTTAATTTTCTACTTTCTCAAAATATTATATGTTTTTATATTTTTCAATATTATTTATTCAATTTTATCTAAATATTAACGGTTTTTATATTTTCAATATTTTTTATTTAATAAAAAATTAAATACATTTTGTAAGACAAATCACTTCCCTAATTGGTGACTCTTCCTCAATGTTATTACTGCCCATGCACCGGTCGTGTGTTTGAAGTCACCTCCAGCCGCCCCACCTCACATCCCACTCTTCCATACTCCGCCCTCACCTCCCATTGTAGCACCTCACATATCATCACCCCCATCTCATCTTACATCGCACTAACTCCTTGGTTCTCTCTTCACATGCATTTAGTGTCATTCTTATTCTTCTTGTGGCACAGAATGGGTTCATTATCATATAGTTATTTTGGGGTTTTTTAGTTTTTTTGGTGTTTTATATTTAGGGTTTATTCATTATAATTTGGATTAACCCCCAACTGTATTTGATTTTCCATATCTCTATTTTCATATAGTGTATGTCGATTTTAGCTTAATCTGATTTTGATTTCCTTATGTTGTATGATGTTTTAGTGGAAAGATCTCAATGAAAATATTCATTAAGGGCAGCTTCAATTATCATCTTTGGTGGCCCTATAAGGTCTTGAAGGCAGTCCTCCTAGCCCTGACCTGTGTCGGTCTATCCATATTTATATTATTTGAACTAAAATGATTTAATATGATGTCAATTGTTTTTCTTTTGTAGGTATTTCAATGATAAAAATTATTTTGAGTGAAATTTAAAAATATAGAGATGGATAGTTCATCATTTTCTAGAGGATAACACTCTCTCATTCTAGGGATGTACATACTTTATTTGATTTTATTTTTAATCAAACTTCTCATTCATTTATTTACATAATGAAACCTCCTTTTTTATGATGGCAGTGTGTTAGTGCCTAATATTTTCATTCTAATAATCACTGTACTAAGTCATTACAACTTGATTATAAAAAAAATATTTTGTTTCTTGTAAATAATGTTGGTTGTTGAGTCTAAAGACATGATGGGATTGTTTTGACATATATTTTCCATGGGTTGTTTGTAGAAAAATAGATTGAATATTAATTGCTTAAAATTAGGTACACTGAAATACCAACTTGCATACTTCTAGGGAACTATTACAAGAAAAATTAATATGATCTGTATAGTAAGGAAATTTTCATGAATGATGAATCCATTCTTGTTGGATGTAATCCGTCACAGAATTTTTATTTTACATTATTAGGCAGAGATCCTGGCTAAAAAAATTCCAGGAGTAGAAAAAATAATATAACACCAAAAAAGGCACTAAAAATACCTAGTAAATCCCAATACTAGTGGGGTTGTGCACTTGAATAGGAAGAAAGATGTTGAAATGAACTGAAATATGACATCTTCCTTGGGAAACCATCATTCTTCCATAAAAAACGATCTTCTTCTTTTACCATAAAGAGTGAGCGTAAAGTAGGAAGAGGAGAGACCCATGCAAAGAAGTCAGTAGGATTCCCAGTACAACATAAGAATGACTTGAGTAGTAAGGAAACTAGAAATATGCCATTATTCTTCAAGGATTAGATTCCCTCATATTCTCTCCAAATACCCACACCATTAAATTTGTGTCCTAGATTCTTATACACAAGGCACATCCATAAGTAGACAACCATAAACTACTTATGTTTCTTCGATGGGTGTTTTAGAGAAATATCAAGTTGAAGATCATAATTTTGAGTGAAACATCCCAGAGATAACATTCACCATACGAGTATCCCAAAAAAATCATCTTTGATATTCAGAATGCAATGGAGGTGACATGGGGGAAACCAGTATTTCCACATTATTGATTCTATTCTGGAAGTAGGTGCCCAATACTTTTTTCAAATAGCTTGGATGTTCCATCATTTGAGATGGTTCCAAATATATCCCCATAATGAAATAAATTTCTAGAATTCACATCTCCTAGTAGTTCATCGTCCACACAAACAGTATGTTATCTAACAATTAGATAAAGGTGTGTGCAAGTGTAGTTTAAATACTTATCATGAAAAAAACCTAGTATATTGACGATACTAGTTTTGTTATAAAATAAAGGAATAAAAAAGAGTTTAGGGGGCTGGAGAAGTAAAATAAAAGAAAATAACTTAAGAGAAGGTGTTACCTTTAAATCAGGTAACTCCCTTTGGTTAGAACCAAAAGAATTTTTGAAGAGATTTATGCCTAACGTAAGGTTTCTAGGTGGAAGAGTTGGATCTTGAGAGATTATTTGGGTAGAGTTTGGATGAGCCAAGGGGCTTGAGAGGTGTGAGTAATGGGTTAGAGGTAAGGGCTTTTTATAAGGGGTGGAGGGGCTCTTTAAGAAAGTTTGAATATATTATTTTATAATATAATTATTTGAGGTTTCTAAATTTTAAAAATCATTAAATTCCAATATAAGATAACCTTTTTTCAAAATAAAATCATTTAATAAGAATTTGAAATGTTTTCAATATTGTTTTAATTTTAATAATCTTATTTATTTAAATCATTCATTAATGAGGTAAACACTACATCATTATTGTGTCATAAATATTTTTATTTATTTGATGTCTAAAAATTATAAAAAAAATACCATGATGTATGAAATATTTATATATTTAAAATGAATATTTATAGTCAAATTGATAACTTATATAACCCCATGTAAAATTTTATTTACTAAAATATATAAGTTTAAGTCATTTTTGTCATTACTTTAAACTAATTAATATAAAGTGACATTATCACTCTTAAGTGGCTCCAAGGGATCCCAAAAATCAACCCAAGGATTCCCATGGTCGGAAATATATCAAAAAATAGGTTTAGGACACATTTTAGGGTAATTTTATATTTTTAAAATATTATTTTCACCTTGAATTACACTATTTACCTTTAACCGTGATAAATAAAAGTCAAAAGTTACTATTCAAAAAAATTATTTTCATCTAATTAAACCAACTTTTACTTTATAATGACTACCATGTATGTTAGATTTTTGAAAATCAATTCACAAAAGTGGTAAAATTTTATTTAAATGAAAATTTTGGGTTTTAACTACTACAAATTGTTTTCACTATCCATCAAAAATGGAAGGTTTTCAGAAAAGTACCAAAAATTCGTCAAAATATATATTTGATATTTTGAATTCAAAAATGATGTCTATTTTACCAAATTCAAAACATATAATTTTCATTAATTAATTTAAAATTAATTCCCGTTGTCAAAACAAAAAATCTTGTTCTTATGAAATAATAATTATCAATAAATTGACACTTGTTTATGTGTAATTTCAATGTGAAATGACTTCCAATGACCAAAATTGGATTAATTGGTAAAAATATAATATAATTACAATTTAAAACCAATTAAAAATATAATCTAACCATTAAAATAAATTATATTAAAATATAGTTTTGAATTAGAATACAGTATTTTTCACTATTCATTAAAAAATTGAACATTATCAGAAAAATACCAAAATTTCATCCAAATTAAATTTCGATGTTCCAATTTTCAAGAAGAATATTAATTTGTCAAATATAACATATAAAAGTGAAAATACTATATTTAAAAAATCGTTATCCATCAAAAGGCAGTAAATTAACCTTTTAATGAATATTAGAGTATTTATGCTTAAAATTAGATTCATTTCACATTTTAAGCCTCTAACATTTATTGGATAAGTGTAAAAACTTTTAACAAGCATGTATAATCATATTGTAGTTAGTTCTTTTCTTTCTATCCAATACACACATCTAGACGTTAACTACCATTTAAAATTATATTATTATTTTTCATTATGACTCAGCATTGTGTGAAACATTAAACATTAGAGAAAACCATTGTTTCGTGTCAGGCACACCATCAAACATAGCATCCCCTTTAGAGTAAAATTAATATTTAATTCACAAATTTTAATAAATATGAAAATTTCATATTCTTTATTTACCTAGGATGTTACATCCTTCTACGCATTTGGAAATTAAATCCTCACAATTTTTATTCACTTATCAAATAAATGGGGGTATTTATCCCTCATAGCACTTTCAGATTCCCTTGTTGCCTCTTCAACCATATGGTTTTCCCACAAAACCTTTACCTGATAAATTACCTTATTCCGTAAAACTTTCTCTCTTCAATCTAGAATCTGGACTGGTTTTTCCTCATAAGAGAGATTATTTTCCAACTGAACTACCACTAGTCTTAAAACATGAGATGGGTCCGACATATAATTTCTCTACATTGAAACATCCAAAAAATTGTGTATATGGGATAAACATGGAGGTAAATCCACTCTATAGGAAACTGATCCAACTTTCTTTGTTATTTAATAAGGTCTAATAAACCTCATACTCGACTTTCCCTTCTTACCAAAACACATCACACTTTTCCATGGAGAAACATTGTGAAAGATATGATCACCTACAGAAAAATAAATATCCTTCCTCCGGTTATCAGTATAACTTTTCTACCTACTCTAAGATGCTCTCATGTTTGTTCAAAATCAATTGAAATTTTTCGGCCATCTCCTCTACCAATTCTGGTCCCATCAACTTCCTTTCACCTACTTCATCCGAAAAAGCTGTATTTTGACACCGCTTCCCATGTAATGCCTCAAATGGAGCCATCTGTATACTGGAATGAAAAATTTTATTATAAGAAAACTCAACCAAAGAAATATGTTGGTCCCAACTTTCCTTGAAATCCAGTGAACAAGCACGTAGGATATCTTTTAATGTCTGATTTTTTTGTTTTGACTACCCATTTGATTGAGGATGAAAAGCTCTACTAAAATTTCATTTAGTACCCAATGACTTCTTGATGGCCTTTCCCAAATTTAGAAGTAAACTTGGGATCACGATAAAATACAATCGAGAGGGTAACTCCATGCAAACTGACTATCTCTTTAATATACAACTGAGAAATTTGAAGTAGAGTCAAAGTATCTCGAATATGAAGTAAATGATTAGATTTAGTCAATCGATCGATAACAACCCAGATTGCATTGTTACCTCGAGATGTTTTTGGTAATCCCACAAAGAAGTCTATGGATATATTTTCTCATTACCACTATGTCACTGGTAAAAGATGAATCATCCCTTTCGATAACTGCTGCTTTTCTTTAACCTATTGATAATTCAAACACTTTACAGTTAAGTCAGCAATATCTCTTTTCATTCCATCCCACAGTTAATACTTCTGATGATCTATGTTCATCTTAGTACTTCCAGGATGAACTGAAAATGGAGAACTTTGATCTTCACATAACAACTCTTTATTCAACTGTAAATCACAAGGAACACATACTCTCTTCCCAAACCTCAAAACACAATCATTATCAATGTTCAAATCAAGAAAATTACCATTCTGAACTATGTCTACCTTCTTCTGCAACTCACTGTCTTCCTTCTGCACATGCTTGATTCTGTCTGATAGAGATGATTTCATGGACACTTGAAACAAAATAGAGAAATTTCATACACCAACAACATCTATAACAATGTTAATCAAATAAAAAACCAGAGTATCTCATTCCAAACTTATCATGGTTAATGAATCACTAATTTTTTGACTCAAAGCATCATCCACATTATTTGATTTTCCTAGCGGTTTATGGTTAGTGCAATCATAATCACTGATTAACTCTATCCACCTCCTCTATCTAATGTTCAATTAGTTATGAGTGAATATATACTTCAAACTTTTGTGATCAGTATATATTTCACACTTTACTCTATACAAATGATGCCTCAAAATTTTTAAAGCAAAAACAACATCAGCTACTTCCAAATCATGTGTAGGGTAATTTAACACATGAGGTTTCAACTGACGTGAATCATAAGCAATTATGTGATCATTCTTCATTAATACCCAACCAAGTCCTTTCCATGATACATCACTATAGATAACAAATTCACCATTTCTGGAAGGTAGTGGAAAAACTAGAGCATTCACCAATATTTTTTTCAATTCCAGAGTTGACAGAGCCATTACGGTAACAAATTGTTCAACTCTGATTTTTGACCATCTCTGGATGTTGATTGGAAGGTTATTCTCTTCTTTATGCCTTCCCAGAAAAGCTTCTTTGTTTCCTCTATGAAAAATCATTCCTAACACAAACATATCATAGACAAAGACACATGGTAATATTTAAATGCTATATTAGTTCAATCTTACCATAAATTAAAAATAATTTATGGATATTAATTTAATAATATCCAAACTTCTGATGTTGTCTAAAACAACCTCTGATAACAACTATATGGACCCATCCTTAAAAAATTACATAATCTACAATTAAATGAATAATTCACACTGAGGATCTTTTCAGGTATAATGTTTCCTAGAATTAGGCTATAACTATTACATTACATCTCAAAAATTACAATGTTGACACTTCTACTCAGTTTCAATTTTTTCATAAAATAAAAACTCTTAAAAAAAGTGTCATTTCTAGTTCCATGTTTTAGATAACATGAATTTTCCTTGATCCCATCATTGACCCTATTCATCTTTATGTCATGTGAAAAACATTTCAAAAACATGGGATGAGCATAAAAAGCTCGGTAAGGGTTATAAAATAAAAAAAGAACACATTAGTCCGTCTAAACATAATATTTTTAACTTACCTCATGAAATAATAAGATTATGAATAGCACATAGAAATCATAAATCATAAAGGTAACTTGTGGTTTCCATAACATACTTACATTAAATCTTTCATAGCTACATAGGGAGTTACATTTGGAATACCCATCACAGTATATTCCCTAAATATATTAGGAGAAACATTAATGTTTACCTCCATCACATTACCCAATGCATTGGAGAGCTATCCCGAGATCACCCACGCTTGGTTTATCACGAAACCACCTGTATATGTAAACAATGCACAAGAACCATAACGTATTCATAACACATAAAACAAACATAAATGAAAGATATCATTTTCACATCATTTAAATATATTGACATAACAAATCCATTATCAATACCATTTTCAATACAAAAATATGTAAAATAGTATATGGTAATTATTTTCCATTTAAAAACATTACGTCTTGTTAAGGAATCCATAGATCAAATAATACTCATGGTGGCGGAACAGGTCGTTGTCACCACTTACGTTAAAAGAAACATTCTTTTTCTTCATTTAGTAAACTGCCTCGTAGAAAAAGATTCCCTTTGAATGAAATGAAATGTCAAAGGTTATTATACATGATATAAAATAAAGTCATGTATAAAACAAAATATGCCTCAATGAAAGGAGATTAAGACAAAGTCCCTTACCTCATGTTTGACTTGACTCCTTCATTCTTCAATCTCCGGAATAAAAAACTAAAGTTAATTTCTACTTGTTTAAGAACCATGTTCAATTTTATTATTCCTTTAATATCACATACTACCATGTTAGAAACATTGTTCAATCATTTATGTTAATAATGGTCATTTTGTTGATATTTGGTACTTGAGTCAAAAATGAACTTCCTATAATTACAAGTTGTTCATGTGGTGAAAAGTCTATTATCTAAAGAATTATATTCATGATTTAGATATCATATATATCATATATATCTAGAACATATATGTATTTATAATAGTACATAACATTTGGAGGTATGAAATGAAATGCTCCGTTCATGGAGACGGTAAGTAGTACGTACACATGAACGCTACTTTCCTTTCTATTTCATATTTAATAAAATGAAAACTTAATGATACATAGGTATATTATAATTCCAGTATAATATCATATATAATTTCATTAACTCCATATTTTATATGTTCCATGTATGGAATAAACTACTATGGGAAAATCCGTTCTTTGCGATGGGAATAAATCTCATCGCAAATAGTCCGTCGAAGAGGTTATTTGCGACAGGTTGGTCAACCAGACACAAATAAACTATTATTTGCGACAAGAATAGGCACCCCATCGCAAAAACTTATGCGAGGTTTGGCACAGTTTGCACGCCAAACCGCGTGAAAGGGTAATTGCGACAGGCTGGCATCGCCCGTCGCAAATGGCGGGAAGTAGTAAGACACAGTTGCATTGGGGGGATCCCCCGTCACAACTAGTTTGACCCCCAGATGGTATTTGTGATGCGAAGCATTGCAAATAACGGGTGGTGGAAAAAACTTATTTGCAACGAGATGTTGTCTCGTCGCAAAAAGTGTGTCGGCATGTCACTTTTTGCGATGGGACCCGTTGTAAATAACCTTTTTACTGCCGACAGTAATTATTGCGGCTGAAAGTATTTGTGATGGGTCCCATCGCGAAAAATAATATCAGCGATGTGAATCACATCACTAATAGTCTCGTCGCAACTAATCTAACCTATATATACCCCCTCCGTTTTTTCTTCTCTCCACCTGACTTTCTTGTTCCTCTCTTACTCTGAACCCCAATTTTAGAGTGAAAATTTTTTAGAGTTAGGTTTTTTTATGAAGATGTTGTGAAGTCGGCTACAATTATAAGAGATCAAGTTTAAATGTATTTATGTTTTATTTAATTTCCTATTTATTTCCTTTTTTATATTAATTTTAATTATTGTTGATTGGTAGAAATTATGTTAGATTTAAATTCTTTTGTCATCAGTATTTATTTGTAATAATAAAATTAAATTATTAGTACTAATTCTAAGTAATTAGTAATAATTAATAATTATTAACGATAATTAGTAATGTATATAAATAATTAATGGTAATTAGTAATTATTTTTTTCCGTAATTAGTAGTAATTAACACTAATTAGTGACAACTATAAATATAGAGTAATAATAAGAAAAACAAATAGTAATAAATATTAACAATTCGTAATAAATAGTATTAGTTAGTTATAATTAGTAATAAATACTAATAAATACTAATAAATAAGAATCAATGCTAATAACTACTAAAAAATAGTAATAAATAGTTATAAATATTAATCAATATTATTAATTAGTAATAAATATTAATAATTAGTAATAAATACTAATAATTAGAAATAAATAGTAATTAACAGTAATAAATACTAATAAATAGTAATAAATACTAATAAATAGTAATAAATACTAATAAATAGTAATAAATACTCATAAATACTAATAAATACTATTAAATTGTACTAATTAGTAATAAATAGTAATAATTTGTAATAATTACTAATAAATATTAATAAATAGTAATAAATATTAATAAATACAAATAAATACTAACAAATAGTTATAAATAGTAATAAATACTAATAAATAAAACTAAATATTAATAAATAGTAATAAATAGAAATAAATAGTAATAAATAGAAATAAATAATAACAAATAGAAATAAATAGTAATAAATAGTAATAAATACAAACAACTAGTAATAAACAATAATAAATAGTAATAAATAGTAATAAATACTAATAAATACTAATATTTAGTAATAAATACTAATAAATAGAGATAAATACTAATAAACAGAAATAAATACAATTAAATAGTAATAAATACTAATAACTACTAATAACTACTAAAAAATAGTAATAAATTGTAATAAATACTAACAAATACTAATAAATACTAATAAATACTTAAAAATATTAATAAATACCAATAAATAGAAATAGATACTAATAAACACTAATGAATAGTAATGAATAGTAATAAATAGTAATCAATAGTAATAATTAGTAATAAATAGCAATAAATAGAAATAAATAGTAATTAATTATAATAAATAGTAATAATAAGTAATAATTAGTATAATTTAGTAATAAATAGTAATTACTAGTAATAAATAGTAATAATTAGTAATAATTAGTAATAATTAGTAATAAATACTAATAATTATTAATAAATACTAATAATTACTAATAAATAGTAATAAATTGTAATAATTAGTAATAATTATTAATAATTAGTAATAATTAGTAATAATTAGTAATAAATAGAAATAAATAGTGATAAATAGTAATAAATAGTAATAAATTGTAATAAATTGGAATAAATAGTAACAAATAGAAATAAATTGGAATAAATAGTAATAAATTGTAATAAATAGCAATAATTAGCCATAATTAGAAATAATAACAATAATTAGCAATAATTAGCAATAAGAGAGTTTGAAAAATTTGTAGGAAGTGATGCGTCAATAGTAGTAGTAGCACAAGCAGGACATGCGTTGATGGTAGCAGCAGCTGCAGCAATAGAACGAGGAGGATATGCGTTAATGGCAGCAGTATAAGCATGATCATATGGAGTACATGCGTCATCTAACTCATAGTTTAGGGATGGATTTTCCTCCACCATCTCCTTCATCTCCTCCAGCTCCACCAGAAGACTATCCCTCGTAGTGATTTTTTTGTTCTGTTAAACGCATTTGAATTGATCATTTTTTTATAATATGAACTATTTACAATTTTTGTCTTTTATATTGGTGTGAATATTGTATAGTATTTTTAATATTTTATTATTTTATTATTTTATTATTTATTTTTAGTATTATATTTTTCATTGTTTTTTATTTTACTAATAATAATAATAAAATTTTATGAGTTTTTTAAATTTTTTCTAAATATTGAGAATATTAATATTTTTTATTTTTTTATAATTTTATAATAATAATATAATTTTTTTCCTTAATCTTAATTTTTTTATTAAGTATTTAAAAATATTGATAATTTTAATATTTTTAATTTTTTATTATTTTAATTATATTTATATGATTATTTTCTATTTTATTAAGTATTTGCGACGTGGCCTTTTGCGACAGGCCCCCATCACAAATAGATTATAAATATATATTTTAAAAGTTTTTGCAAGAGGTTGATTTATTGGGACGGGCTCGTTGCAACAGGTTTATAGCATATAAGCTATTTTTGATGGGTCTATGTCCCGTCGTGAATTTATTTTTGAAAAGCCCACCACGAAAGGTTCTTGTATATATAAAGTATTTAATGAGACATCTATTTGAGATGGGCCCATCGCAAAAAATTCTTTTTGTGACATAGTTTTATTCAATGAGCTATTTACAACGGGACCGCATCGCAAAAGAGTTTTTTGCGATGGGATCCCATAAAAAATATCTGAAATTCCAATAATAAACGATTCATATCACTATTAGTGGGTGGTAGTCCGCACTTCCTTGTATAAAATTATTATATTTACCCACTATGGAAACCATAATGGTATTCTATAGATGAAAAATAAAGAATCATAGAAACAATATAAATATAATTTATATAACATATGGTTAGAACCCAGATCTTCTTTTCAAGTATGTTTTTCTTTTTTCTGGTGTTTTTAAGAAAAAGAGGAGTTTTTGGAAATTTTTGAAGTGCACGCTGTGTACTCATATGTACACGTCATGTACCCTTTTTCTGCTCGTAGCTGTGTGCTGGCCATATAACGGCCAAGCACACAGCCTAGTGTGGTGACCTAGAGACCGTCTAATGCAGGGGCCGGTAAGGGAAGGTACACGCCATGTACTTCTAAAGTACATGCCGTGTACTTTCTTTTTTTCATTAAATGGACCGAGGTCGCGTCTAATTGGCATAAATATATTCTACATTGCATTCTTCGACCGAGAGCATCCGTATGACACCGATCCTTCCCCGAGCCCCTGATTCAGCATCTGTTCTCCGATTCGACCACCGTAGATTACGTTGGGACCTCCACAGTAAGCTCTTCCTTCTTCTAGAGCTTTATTTCATGTTTCAACCTCTTTTAAAAGTTATCTTCATTTAAATTTTTTATATTTTTTTGTATATCTACTGCGTTCTAAGGTGAATAAAGGCTTGAGATTCATGTATAGTGATCTTAAAATGCCGAGGTAGGTGGTTTGTTCCATATCATAGATAGTCTTTTAGTTATATGTGAAAAACTTCCCAATACACTTATTCAAGGTTTTGATTTCTTACGGTTTTAGCCTTGTTAATTTTCGGTTATGCCTGTATTCTTGAGTAGAGATCAATTGAATGTGAATAGGGTTAATTACTATGCATGGGAAGTGTTTTCCCATGCATGTTTTTTATGATCATTTGTTCTTGATTAGCCTGTTAGGCTGCTATGATTTCTATTACTATTACTGATAGGATGGAGATATCTTTTATTCTGACATGATGTTATGTTGTAGACTGTTTAGCCAAATAGTTCTCGAGGTATACTTTGGCCATTATTTATCCTTTGTGCATGGTTTCTTTACACGGGGTACAAGAACCTATTGTAGTGAGACCATAGGGGAAATTGACATTGATGTCTTTACTATAGTGTCTGTTATAATTATCATGCTGTGAGACTGTATGGGGGATTGACATGGAGTGCTCCCATAGTGGGTCTATAATTACATTCTGAGGCCATAGGAGGAATTGACGTTGAGTGCTTCCTCAGTGTGCTTGTAGATTACAATTAAAAGACTATTGGGGGAATTGATGGTGCCTTCTTCCTCAGGGAGTCATTGTTATATCTTCCCTTGGGTGGTGAACCATAGGGGTTAGGCTTTGAGAACCACCTAGAGGGTTGCTTGTTTTTTTTGGTTGATTAAATACTTAAAAGTAATTGTTTCTAAATGAAACGATAGGACTGCTTACTTTAGAATACTTCATGTTTACTACCTATTTTTCTTACTGTCTGCCATATATAATCATTGATTGTTAGTCATAGATATTTGGATGGTTGCCTACTGGGATTAGTCTCACACCCGGTTTGGGTCATTTTTTGAAGCCCAAACAGATTATATTTTTGCAGGTATAGATAAGGGCAAGCGCTCTTCTACTTCGGGTACTTGATTTCTACGGAGCAGGGGATCATGAGACCAAGATGAGGCATGCGATGCAGTGGATAATTTTGTGTAGTTTCTATTGTATTTTGGTTTAGTATTGTATTCTAGCAATTTGACCTGTTTGGCTACTTCCCTAGACATATGTATCATGCATCATAAATATATGTGTGCTCCAGTTGTTTCTTACATTCACAATTTACCTATTGTATGTTTTACTATTTTTTCTATTGCAACATGTTTTACATCTGTTGTGTTACACTACAAATGAGGTAATTGTTTCCCCACTATCACAGCCAAGGCCCTCGCTACTAGTCCACAGCCTCTAGCATTCAAGGAAATGCGTTTGAGGCCATGTGACCAACTGGGTATGTGGAACCTCTAGGCGGCTCCCGAAACTGGGAAATTACAAAGTGGTATCATTGGGCGTTTCTTTCTTCTTAACTTACTATTTGGATCCTAGAGCTAGGAATAGGAAGGAATATGTATTTGGTAATAAGTTGTGCCCGAGAGTAGCTGACCCGTGTTTAGGGAAAATCTAAATTTCCTCGTTATTTCAATTTTTCCAGTTTTGTAGTTTTATAGTCGATTTGATTTCATCATTGGGTGATTCACATGTTTTGTGATGTTATGGTTGATGTTATTGATGTTCTATTTCTGTTTCAACCCGATGAGATGAGGGTATGCCATCTCATGCATCATATAGTCACTTGAAATATATCACATTCCATGCATTATTTCCATTCCATTTAGGGTGGATGAGTGATTTCATGTTGTTTTGATAGGTGTTGTTCAAGATATTCATGTTGTTGTGATAGATGCTTTGATAAAAATATCATATGTTTGATTGGGTATTAAATTGTGAATGGTTTTGTTTGAATTAACGTCAAACTTCAGTTTTTGAGGTGTTATGGGACCTCATAGATCGGAATTTGGTGGATCATTTTCTTTTTTTCCTTGCATATGACATGTATAAGATGCCAAACTTTCATTCACGGGGAGTATTGGCCCTCAAGGATCGGAATTTGGCACTTTAATGTTCCTTTCAGTGTTTTTTGGGGTTTCGAAGTAGTTTATGAGGCTTACTATCTGGAGAAACCAAGAATACATGGTGTTTATTGTTGGACACACACACTGTGTGTTCTTATGTTTGGGAAGAAACTATTTTTCTTATGTACATGCTATGTACTGTATGTACATGCCGTGTAGTCCCTAACTGTGTTACTGACTGTGTGGGTAGAAACCTGGGGGTGGGAAATCATGGTAGAACATGTTGTGTGCTAGAAGTACATTCCATGTTGTATATACCATGTGTCCACCCGTGTGAATAATGACATAGATAGATAAATCCTAGCTTATACACACCGTGTCAAGTTTGAACATGCCGTATAGTGTAATCAGAGTATCTGGCCATGTATCAAACAACACAGGTCAGTGAAATACTTCAAGTACACGTCGTGTTCATCTAGAACATGCCGTGTAGAGTGAGCCATGTAACTAGTCGTGTGACTGACAACACGGGCCGGTGAAGATTGTCTAGTACATGTCGTGTCTGGAATTAACATGTTGTGTAGTCTTGTTCTAGGAGAACCGTGTGGCTTAGTCATGTTAGAAAACATGGGCAGGGGAAGAGGATTCAACTACACCTTGTGTGTTAGGTCAACACGTTCTGTGTATGGGGTGTTACACAACCAGTTTTGGCAGAAGTACACAACCATGTGAATGCATAAGGGAACATTCCATGTAGGCATCATACACGCCGTGTATCCATGTTCTGAAAAACATGAATGCTTTCTTTCTCCTGTTCACTAGTTGGACTTCTAGTTTTTAGTCCTTGATAATCTTGATCTGATGTGTGCACTGGACCTTGCAGATTCATGCCACTGAGACATCCTCCGGTTTTCCACCAGTTACATGTAAGTGATCAGACATCGGACATGACTAATCAGGGACTACCAGCAGATCCATTAGTTATCCCAGTCTTGGCACCAGCCGTCATTCCAAACACAGGTGTTGACGCATAGTTCTAAGAGGACTTTATGAGGTTCATGCAGACCTTCTAGGGAGCACCACCTCCTACCCCGTGGATGGCAGAATTGAAGAGGGTTTTCTAGTAGCAGAACCCTCCCACCTTTACAGGGGAAAGAGGACCTCAGGCTACAAAGTCATGGTTAGAATCCATGCTGACGATCATTGATCATTTGGAGACTCCTCCAAAGACAAGGGTGAAGCTTGATACATAGATGCTTCGATATTCCACCAAGAGATGGTGGGATGTGATCACACATGTGGGAATCCAACAAGTTATGTCATGGGATGAGTTCCAGTTTGCCTTTTATGAATTTTTCTACCTGGAGACTTTGAGGGACAATCGAGCCTGAGAGTTCATGAGTTTGGAGAATGGTACTCTTTCTGTCATGGAGTATTATTCTCCCCTCACAGAGCAACAACTCTTGACACCCTTTCGAGGAGGTGATGAGTTTTTCCTTGCATGGAAGTATAAGGATGGTTTTAAGAGGGATATTTAGGCTCAGGTAAACAACCTCAGGTTAATTTTGATATCCTCTATAGTCAACCATGAACTGATCATGAAGTGCAACCTGGGGGATTCAGGAGCTGTGAGACAGGACGGTTTTTCATCCAGAGGTTGTGCTTCTCTTACTGACAGTAGGAAGCATCATTGGGATTCTTCGCATGGAGATTCGAGGAGGTGGGACACTTCTTCTAGTATCCAGGTGGTGTGCTACAAGTGCGGGAAGAGCAGACATACAAGGCCCCATTACCTGAGAGACCCATCAGAGTACCAATCATGTGGAAATATGGGCCATCTTCAGTGCTTCTGACAGTTCTTTTCACCAGCACTTAGTGACAGGGGTTCTTCTATGACTCCGTATTCAAGAGCAGCACCACTAGTTTCTCATCAATCAGGGAACTGGAGTTCTTTAGGCTATACAGGCTGAGGTGGAGGTCATGGACATGGTATTTAATTTCTAGGATTACAACAACAACATGGTGGATCAACTGAGAGTGGTGAGGCAAGGTTCTAAGGCCGCAGTGCAGGTCAGAATTTTGTAGTGGAGCAGAGCCAGTAGGAGCAGGATCCCAGAAACTTTACAGTTCGAGGTACGATCCTAATTGCCTCAGCTTTAGCTTCTGTTATTTTTTATATAGGGGCTTCCCATATCTTTATATCTATTTCTATTGTGGAGATCCTTAGGCTCTATATCTTTTCTTATACTGATATCCTGACTCTAGACACACCATCGGGGAAAAACAGCTAGTGTACGACAGTGAAAAGAGTGCCCTCTAGTGTTTGGTGGGTGTCACTTTTTATGGGACCTTTATGTCCTAGAGATGACATGTTGTGATGTCATTCTCAGAATGGACTAGTTAGTTCCCTTCTAGATAGTTGTAAAATGCTATCACCATAGGGTGAGTTTCACATCACAAGAGGGAGGATAAATTCTTTATAAGGGCTAATGAGATGTCTATAAGAGAAGAGAGGGACCCAAGCATCAAGGGTTGGGAGGAGTTACAACCAAGATTGATAGTCATTATCAAGATGACTAGGGGACTTCATAGATGGACTTTCCTTCAGTAGTGGATTATTTCAGGGATGTCTTTTAGGAGGACTTTTTAGGTTTTCATCTAGAGCGAGAGGTGTAAGTTTATATTTATCTTGTGATAGGAGTGGCACCGGTGTCTTTTACTCCTTATAGGATGGCTACAATAGAGTTTTAGGAGCTTAGGAAGCAGCTGGAGGAGTTACAGGTAAAGGGTTCCATCAGACCCAGTGCTTCTCCTTGGTGTTCGCATGTCCTCTTTGCAAAGAAGGAATATGGTACCCTCAGACTTTGTGTGGATTATCGAAAGTTGAACCACTTGATGGTCAAGAACCGATATCCCTTTATGAGGATTGATGATCTCTTAGATCAGCTTCGAGGAGCCCGAGTGTTATTGAAGATTTACATGAGGTCCAGTTACCATCAGTTGCACGTTAGACCATTAGATGTACCTCTTATAGCCTTCCAGAGTAGGTATGGTCTATACGAGTATATGGTTATGCAATTCGGTCTCATGACCACGCATGCAGTTTTCATGGCGCTGATGAACCAAGTGTTCCATCCATACTCGGATTCTTTCTTGGAAGTCTTCATGGATGATATCTTGGTGTACTCTCACACTCGACACAATCATGCCACACATCTTGAGATCGTTTTGAGTACACTAAGAGAGAATCGGTTATATGTTAAGCTATCAAAATGACACTTTTGGATGGACCAAATTCACTTCTTCGGTCATGTCATCTCAAATACAGGAGTATAAATAGACCTGGAGAAAGTGAGAGTAGTAGTTTCCAGGGAGCAGTTGAAGAAAGTCATTGAGGTATAGATTTTTCTAGGGCTGGATGGTTACTAAAAACATTTCATACAACACTTTTCAAGCTTACTAGCACCACTAACAGGCATGACTAAGAAGGGTGTGAAGTACTTGTGGTCATATTCTTGCAAGTCATCATTTCTAGAGCTGAAGGGGAGGTTGACTTCAACACTGATACTAGTTTTTGAAGATCCAGGAAAGATCTATACTGCTTACTATGATGAATCAGGTATCGGGCTGGGAGCAGTGCTTCTGTAGGGATAAGGGGTTGTTGTGTACGGGTCTCAGTAGTTGAGGCCACATGAGAGGAACTACCCATCACATGATCTCAAGCTGGCTGTAGTTGTTCAAGATTTACACTTTTTGAGACACTACTGGTTGGGTGAGCATTTTTTGGTTTTCACTGACCACAAAATCTCAAGTATATCTTCACTCAGCATGACCTGAATTTGAGATAATGAAGGTGGGTTGAGTACCTTCAGTATTTTGACTTTGAGCTTGCCTGAAGGTCTAAGAAGGGAAACCCAGTGGCTGATGCGCTGAGCAGGAGGACTCACGTACAAGTAGTTCATGAGTCCAATAGTGAGTGGCAGATTATGGCTCTATTTTCTGAGATGCATTTCGAGGTGCATGATAGACCGTGGCAGACATTTCTTTCTTCAGTATCTATTACCTATAATCTACTTGATCATGTGCGAATGAGACATCTAGTAGATTCTGAAGGCCTAGTCCAATGGGAGAGTGTTTCAAGAGAGGCTCCTATTACTGGATGGACGGTAGGAGAGGATGAGATCTTGCATATGCATGTGTGTGTATAGGATCCAACAGTCATATGAGAGGATTTATGCAGGACTTTCATTCCTCAGCTTGGGAATTTCATCATGGTGTCACAAAGATGTATCGTGATCTACAACGTTAGTATTGGTTTCCAGGTAGAATATTGATGTCTCTGGGTTTTTCATGAGATGTTCCACCTATCAGCAGGTGCAAGCGGTGCATCAATGACTAGTAGGTCTTTTACAGTAGTTACCCATTCCTAAGTGGAAATGGAAAAATGTCACGATGGACTTCGTGACGGGTTTACTGAGGTCACCTCGAGGGAATGACGTAGTTTGGGTTGTCATTGACAGAATCATGAAGGTTTCTCACTTCTTTTCGATTAAGGAGACCTTCAGTGTTTATGAGTTGGGAAGGTTGTACATCAGAGAGATTATGCATTTAAATGGAGTTCCACACTTCATTTTTTTAAACAGGGATGCCCGTTTTACTTCTCGAGTCCGGTAGGGACTTCATAAGGATTTGGGTACATAGGTCTTCTGAGTACAACTTACCATCCCTAGACAGATGGCCAGTCCGATCGTATGATTTAGGTACTTGAGGACATGCTTCGAGCATGCATCCTAGATTTTGGAGTTTCTTGGGAGAATAACATACCTCTTGTGGAGTTTGCCTACAATAATATTTTTTAAGAAACTATTCTGATGGAACCTTATGAGGATTTGTAAGGGAGGGCATGCCGATCACCCTTATGTTGGCTGGAGGCAGGAGATGTAGCTATGCTGGGACCTCCTCTTGTCCAGGAGACCACAGAGCAGATAGAGTTGATTTGGAAGAGGATGAATACTACACAATATCGATAGAAGTCTTATGCTGATCGACATAGATGACCTCTATAGTTTAAGGTTGGAGATCAGGTTTTCTTGCATGTCACACTGAGGTTGGGATACAAGAGGATTAGGAGGAAGGGTAAGATTTAAACGAGGTATGCCAGACCATTTGAGGTGTTTTAGAGAGTCGGTCGGTAGCCTATCATCTGCAGTTACCTCAAAGGTACCGAGATATGCATGATGTAATCCACGTTTCTCAGCTTTAATGTTACTTCTTAAACCCGTCTCATGTTTTTCAACCCGAGGAGGTTGAGTTAAAGGTGGATGACTCATTTGAAGAGCATCCTATATGGATTGTTGATCGAAGTATAAAAGTTCTTCGTGGCCAGTTTGTTCCTCTAGTACCAGTGCTATGGTTGCACAGGCGAGTACAGATCGTGACCTGGGAGATGGAGGCTGATGTACGATCATAGTGACTTGAGATTTTTTAGGATACTTCTTCTATTACGCCTTTCTAGGGAAATTTGGGAATTAATTTCTTTAAGGGGGGATGTTTTTAAGAACCCGGATCTTCTTTTCAGGAATGTTTTTCTCTTTTCTGGTGTTTTTGATAAAAAGAGGTGTTTTTTGGATGTTTTGGAATTAAACGTTATGTACTCATATGTACATATCTTGTACACTTTTTTCACTCGTAGCCATGTGCTGGCCACGTAACAGTCAAGAACACAGCCGTGTGTGGTGACCTGGAGACCGCCTAATGCAGGGGCTGGTAAGGGAAAGTTCACATTGTGTAATTATAAAGTACGCATTGTGTACTTTGTTTTTCATTAAATTTACTGGGGTCACGTAATATTTTTAGAAGTATATTCTTCTTCACCTTCTTTGTCCAAGAGAATCTATATGACACCGATCATTCCTAGAGCCCCCGATCGAGCATCCGTTCTCCGATTCAACCACTGTCAATTGTGTTGGGACCACCACGGTAATCTCTTTCTTCTTCTAAATCATTGTTTTTTGTTTCCTCATCTTTCAAAAGTTTTATTCGATAAAACATTTTAGACTTTTTTTAGATCTACGACGTTCTAAGGAGAATCAAGGCTTGATATTCACATATACAGATCTTACATCACCGAGGTAGGTGGTTTGTGCATTTAGGTAGATAGTCTTGAGTTATATGTAAAAAAGTTCATAATACCCTTGTTTGGGGTATTGCGTGATTACAGTTTTAGCCTTGTTAATTGCCTTCTATGCCAATATGCTTGAGTAGAGGACCATTGAAAGTGAATAGTGTAAATTACTATGCTTTGGAAGTGTTTTACCATGTATGTTTCTTTATGATCGTTTGGTCTTGGTTAGCCTGTTAGGCTTCTATGCTTTCAATTCCTAGTGATTATAGGATGGAGTGATATTTTATTCTGACATGATATTATGTTCTAGACTATTTATCCATGTAGTTCTTGAGGTATACTTATGGATGTTATTTTTTTCACGATTGCTTCACACAGAGCTGCGGGAACCTAGTGTATTGTGAACATAGGGGAAATTGACGTTGAGGGCTTTGCCAGAGTGTCTGTTATAATTATCACACTACAAGACCATAGGGGGGATTGATGTTCAGTACTCCCTCAGAGGGTCTATAGCTATGTTCCGAGGCCACAAGAGTAATTGACATGGAGTGCTTCATTAGACTGCCTGTAGATTACCGTAAAAAGACTACAGGGGGAATTGATGATGAGTGCTTCCTCAGAGAGTCTTCGTTATATCATCTCTTTTGTGGAGAACCATAGGGGTTTGGTTGTGAGAACTACCCATAGGGTTGCTTGTGTTTGTTTTTGGTTGATTAAAAACATAGAAGTAAATGTTTGTAAATGAAGCTATAGGATTGTTTAGTATTGATTACTTCCTTGTTTACTGCCTCATTTTCGTATTGCCTGCCATTTATTTTCACAGACTGTTAGGCCCAAAATCTTTGGGTGGTTTCCTACTGGTATTAGTCTCACACCCTATTTGGGTTAGGTTTTTGGGCCCAAATAGATTATATTACTGCATGTATAGATAAGGGAAAGCACTCTTCTACTTCAGGTACTTTATTTCTACAGATATGGGGAGGATGGGTCCAAGTTGAGGCTTGTGATGCTATGGATAATTTTATCTGGTTTATACTGTACTTTGGTTTAGTATTTTATTCCATCATTGTGACTTGTTTCGCTGCTTTCCTAGAAATAGGTATAATGAATCATAAATATATTTTTGCTCCAGTTTTTTATTACATAAATTGTATAACTATTGTATGTTTCACTGCTTCCACTATTTATACCTGTTTTACATCTGTTGTGTTACTCTGCCAATGAGGGCATAGTTTCCCCACAATCACACCCAAGGCCCTCACTGCTAGTCAGCAGCCTCTAGCGTTCGTGAAAATGCGCTTAAGGCCATGTGACCAACCAGGTATGGGGAAACTCTGGGCAGCTCCCAAAACTGAGAAGTTACACATATAAATATATTGTCATCTTAATGGAGACCAAAAGAGTTTGTAAGAGAATATTAAATAATCATACTTTCGTGGGGTAGTAGTTCATCGTCCACAGAAATTGTATGTTCTTTACCCATTAGATGGATTTTTGTGTAAGTATTGAATGAATCCATATCATAAAAACAGCCTGGTATATTGAGGATACTGGTGTTTTTATAAAATAAAGGAATAAAAAAGAGTTTAGGGGGTTGGATAAGTAAAATAAAATAAAAGAACATAATAGGTGGCATTACCTTTAAATCGGGTAACTCCCTTTGGTTTGAACTAAAATAATTTCTTGAAGTGCCTTTTTCCTACGTTAAGGCTTCTAGGTGGAAGAGAGAGATCTTGGAAGATAATTTAGGTAGAGTTTGGATGATCCAGGGGGCTTGAGAGGTGTGAGTAATGGGTTAGAGGTGAGGGCTTTTTATAAGTGGGTGGAGGGGCTCTTTATGAATGTTTCAAAATATTATTTTGTTATATAATTATTTGAGGTTTATAAAGGTCAAAATATCTTTAAATTTTAATATAAGATGACTCTTGTTCGAAATAAAATCATCAAATAATAATTGGACAATTTTTGGATATTGTTTTGATTTTTATAATCTTATTTATTCAAAGCATTCATTAATGAGGTAAACATTGTATCATTATTGTGTCATAAATAATTTTATTTATTTTATGTCTAAAAATTATAAACAAACAACATGATGTAGGAAGTATTTTTATCTTTCAGGTGAATATTTATAGTCTAAGAGATAACTTATATTACCCCAATTAAAAATTGACTTACTAAAAGATATATGTTTAAGTCATTTTTGTCATCACTTTAAATTAATTAATATAAAGTGTCATTATCAATCTTAAGTGGCTCCATGGGGTCCCAAAATAGACACAAGGATTCCCATGGTTGGAATTTTATCAAACAATAGGATTAGGAAACATGTTAGGGTAAATAAATATTATTATAATATTATTTTTAACTTGAATTACCCTATTTATCTTTAAACACGATAAATAAAAGTCAAAAGTTTATATTCATAAAAAATTATTTTCATCTTATTAAACAAGATGTTACTTAATTATAACAAAAATGTATGTCGGATTTTAGAAATTCAATTCACAAAATTGGTAAAATTTCATTTAAATGAAGTAGTCAGCTTTTTAACTACTACTCAGTGTTTTCACTATTCATCAAAAATTGATGGTTTTTAGAAAAATACCAAATATTCAACCAATGATATATTTGATATTCCGAATTAAAAATGATGCATATTTTTCCAAATTAAAAACATAGAATTTTCATTAATTAATTTAAAATTTATTCTCTTTGTCAAAACTAAAAGCGTGTTTTTAAGAAATATTAACTATCAAAAGATTGACGATTGTTTATATCCAATTACAAAGTTAATTTACATAAAATGACCAAAATTGGATTAATTGGTAAAAATATAATCTAATTAAACTTCAAAAATAATTAAAAATATAATATAACCATATAAATTAGTTATATTAAAAGATAGTTTCAAATTAAAAATACATTATTTTTCACAATTCATTAAAAATGAACATTATCAGAAAAATTCCCAAATTTAATCCAAAGTAATTTTCGATGTTAAGATTCTAAATATGAATATTATTTTGTCAAATGGAACATATAAAAGTGAGAAAAATAGATTTAAAAATGTTTTCCCATCAAAAGGAGGTAAATTGACCTTTTAATGAATTTTAGAGTATTTATGCATAAAATTAGATTCATTTACATTTTAAGCCTCTAAATTTTATTAGATAAATGTAAAAACATTTAACAAACATGTATACTCATATTTTAGTTAGTTCTGTTCATTCCCACCAATACAACGGATAGACATTAAGTACTATTTAAAATTATATTATTATTTTTCGGTAAGACTCAACATTGTGTGAAACATTAAACTTTGGATAAACCCATTATTTCGTGTGAGGTTCACCATAAATCATAGAATCCCCGTAAAATTAATATTTAATTCAAAAAATTTAATAAATATTAAAATTTCTTATTCTTTATTTACCTGGGATGTTACACATCATTAGGAACATATTGGAAGCACGAAACATACCCCTTAAGCCCACTAAGAATTTTATATATTGATAAATTTCAATCAATTTCACTAGGAGAATTAACATTAAAGATAGATAATAAACTATCATGTCCACCACAAGAAACTAACTGACCAGTAGGAGAGAAATAACACTTAATGATCCATGCATAAGGTAGCTTTATGGCATGAGTTTTCTAGCTCATTAGAGAATTCCAAATTATTAATAATCCATCTATAGAAGCACTAAAAATTATCTTTTTTATGGTGTAAAGTATAATGAATAATACTTCTCTATATGCCCATTTTGGGTTCTAAAACAAACAAGATTAGTCGGTCCAAAGGTAACCAATGTTTGTCCCTACGACCATGTGTATGTAGAGACATCAATGCCAAGATGTTAAAGACGATTCAACTACAACATATCACTGAGATTTCTTAATGTCTTTATTGCATCCAAATGACTCTCCAAGAGCTCTACTAATGACATATATGAAAAATAACCAATAAACTGACAATAAAATCATTGGCACCATAAATCCTGGCTCAATTTCAAGGCATGATCTCTAGATTATCAAATAGTTCTCTTATCCAAATTTACAGTTGTTCTGTGATCGAAAATAGAATCTTTACTTGTTAGATATACTCATGATCTGTAATTATAACATGTAATACTATAATTATATTCTATTCTCAATTGATTATGGTTTTGAACATTATATATTCCTCTATGACAAATTTTATGACGAACTTAATGAAAAAGAAGTTAAAATTTGTCTCAAGAATGATGCTTATGGTTTTTTGAATCAGGGGGAACTTCAAAGATCATTGTTTCTTAGCCTATAACATTATTATAATGGTTTTATTAATCTCTATGATGAAATTAATTCTTTCAATAATCCTTTACTTTTAGTTTTTGAACAGACCAACTGGGTTTAACTTTAGGAAATGTAAAAGGGGATAATACTCCTGGCTTTAATTCAATAGAAGTACAACAACCCAGTGCTTTGATGAAAGATGGAATTTTTAATAGATTAATCAATTATTATTTTTTCATGAACATTAAAGAGAATATATAGTTAAAATTAATGTTGTGTTTATCACTTTTTATATTCATGCTAGTTAACTTAGTGAAGGGTCTATTAGAAATTTTCTAGTTGGTTCAGCCTTGATTTTTATTCTGGTTTTATTGTATTATTTTCATGTTGGTTTGGTCTTTATGTGTGTTGAGATAGTAGTTGGAATGCTTCGATTTTTTGTCTAAGTTTTTATGTAGGTTATGATAAAATATGATTATTTACTTCTTTTATTAATCTATTGGTTTTCTGATTGTGTTCTATCTTAAGGGATACTTCACATATTTGTTATTATATTTTAATATTATTTTGAGATTAAACTGACTCCAGATGGATTTTTCTCTGAATAAGCCTTTACAAGCACTTAATGTATAAAATATATCATTAAAATAATGGTTTTTTAATCCTTCAACCTCTAGAATTGTAGATGTTCCTGGAGACACAACATTAAGTATAATTTCTATTAGTTCACATTTCTCTCCAAGAATGGATGCAAGAGATAATCGTGTAATCAAACCTCCTCCTTATGGGAAATTTTTGGATTATACTAATTTTACTCAGGGTCTACACTATTTTGAATTCTATTTATTTGATTTCAAATATTGATGGAAGGTTCTGAATTTTAGAATTCAATTTCCTATAACAAAACCCATTATTGTTATAAGTCTCCATCATCAACTTCGAAAACTAATGAGATCATTCCCTAGCTACTACTGTAATATTTTGGGTTTCTCTTTCCCCTTTAATTTCCACTATAGTTTCATTCCTTTATTAGAATACTATTTCTACAATTTTTATTTTATTAATACTCCCTGGTGTAGGTGATTTTAAGTAATTAAACATGTTGTTTCTTTCAAGATAAAGGTGGATGTTTTTTTGACTCAATGAGGAGGAAAAATCTACGCTTTTTAGGGAAGTTATTGTTTTTTATATACCTTTTTTCCTACTCAATTACATAAATATGTGATTTATTTTTTTTATATTTTATTATTTTTTGGTTTCAATTCATGCATATAGAGTTCTCCAATTTTTGGGTATATATCTTGATTGTATGTTATTTGGATTGTGGAGGTGAAGAGTGTGGCCTAAAATCTACATGAGGATCCTAAAAGGTAATGGAGTTTGCTTGAGTTGTTTCTTATATTGGATTTTAAGGGTGGGGTTGAATGATCATTGGCATAAGTAACTATTATTTTACCATAATGGGTGATGGAGTATTGTAGTCAAGAGATGACCGTGATATAAGATTTTATTCAAAAGACGACATGTGTGTTGGGGGTGCGGCGGCAGAAACTGCATAGATGGATCTTGGTTTTTGGTTTTTTATGGTATTATCAATCAACATAAACTATGTATTGTTTAATTTTGTATTAAATAACATTTTTAATATAATTAATCTTTTACTATGTTTAAACAGGTTTGAAAATTGTCTTCAACTTTAAAATTAATATAGGTTTATTATATATGATGAATTAATAAATATAATATGAAATTTTAATAGAAATGAAAATTTATAATTTTAAGATAAATGTAATTTATAAATATATAATATATTTTGTTAATATTATTACCAATAGATATATTTTTCATATGAATCTGTTGCTAAACACTTTGTACAACATATATATTATATGTTGGTATTATTTTAAGAGTAATAGAACTATATTATCGTTCGTAATAACATTTAGTGACAGAGTTTTTACCAACATTTTAGTGATAGGGAATTATTGTTGGAAAAATATTTTACCATTATAAAATTCACTTTTTCCAATAGATATACCCATGTTAGAAAAATATAATTATTTTGTAGTGAATTCACCAACATCCCGCCACTAATAACACAACCCTCATAATATCCTCCTATTTATTATTTCTTACTCCATAGAACCTATTCTAAAGAAATTAATTAATGGATCCAACCTATATTCGGAAACAAAATAACTCTCTAAGGTTCTTCCACACAGTTCTCATCCACTCCGCTTGAAAAATAAGGGCACTGATCTTTCTTCCTTGGGATTCCTATTGTACAAAAATTTCAAGGCTAGAGAGATTCCTTTAAAGAGGAACACATTTTTTGTGGATATAGAATGAGTTATAATGATCCATACCAGGAAACAAATTGTGGATATTGAAACCCTAGATGATACCCCCTCACTTTTCTGAGACTGAGGTATCATGTCTCAAAGAACTATATGTCTTGGATGATAATAGATCCAAATATGAAATTGTAAGCACAAATTTATCCTTCTCATTATTCATGTTAATTTTCCAAAAAAAGTACAGTTTCTAACAATTTATTATGGGATTGGTGATTTTTGGATGGATTATCACTTTCAAAAAAGATAAATTTTTCGTTAAGAACCTCGAATAATCCCACGTCATATCCTCATAGTTTTGACTAAAAAAATTTAGGTCATCATTGGTGATGATCTAGTGTGAATGAGGAAGGAGAGTCTGAACATGTCCATACAAAATTTTACACATCCCAAATGTCCATCCATATTCATACCATATCTTATAGTAATGAATTTATCCCACAATTACCATCCTTCTAGAGAATCTCAAGCCAGATTCCCCTACATGTAGTGCACCACTTCTTCCAAACTTATCATGTTAATAACTCCCATATCTAGTTTTTTTCATCCTCTACCACGAATCCCAGTGATAGCATCCATCATGATTTCTCTTCCATATAAAAATTACCATAATATTCTCTACTGCCCTTAAAAATAGCATTGGAAAGATGAAGCTCTAAAAAAGCTGGCATGGGAGTAGTGGTTAAAAATAGTTAAACCAAGTAATGCAGCCCCTAAAAGGAAAAAACTAATTTTCTAATTATTAATGTGATTATATATTTTCTAGATCAACCTTTAAAAAGGATTAATACAAAATCCTTCTAGGACTTTCAAGGATTATATATAATCAAATGTTAAATTTTTTCAATTAATTACAAAGAAAGATGACCACTCTATTGAATTAGAGACCATTCCATGTTTAATAAGCTTCTAGACAACCTGAAAGATCGACTAAAAATTGAAAGGGTAGTTATAGATTTGGTTTTAAGAGGATTATCACAACAGTAAATTGAGGATGACACCTAAAATGATCTTCAAAGCAGAGAGGATGATGATATTATCCATATCCTTGGATCAAAGAAGATGGCTATAAGAATTCTATAAAATTGCATGAAATAGTTATTTCTAAAAGAATAATCTATAGGAATTTATAAATATACCAATATCATAGAGAAAAGTTAGTGAATAAGGTAATTCAATGATTTATAGAAAAGATTAAGGAAACTGATAGATAGAAAATTCTAGGAGTTCTACCGCACTATAAATTCTTTATAATTATGAATAACTGACACATATTTTAGTTTTATTTACTCATTTACCTTTCATGGAGAAGAAGAAAACCATAGGTTCCATGAAAACATATATTTGGAGAATATAATTTAGATTTTTAATGGTCTTTGTAGAGGATGAATCCAGAGGTTCAGTGTGACCACTCTATTGTTTAATCACATATCAGGTAATTATCATAGCATCTCAGGTGGATGAGACCATTTCTAGGAATGAATATTAATTTTCCTATTTTGGTGAACCAAGTAAAAATCCTTCTATTCAATTGTTAATGTTATCCTAACTCAAGATTGTTTGTGTGGGATAAAAGAGAACTCCTCATAAAAGAGTGAACAATATAAAAATCAAGGAGTAATTTTTAATAACAGAAATACCCTAATCCACCCCTTCTTAAGGTATATTAATTTTTTGGGTCCAACAAGTTATATGAAAGTAAATATTTTGGTTTGAATTCTTATCTCTATATCTCTTTCTTATAATCAAGATCATTACTGTCAATCACAACGATGTATATATTTTTTAATGAATGAGTTTCAAATTATAAAAGAATAAGATTCATATTAACTTCATATAATTAGAAATAGATGTTTAAACTAAATCTATTAATTGTATATCAGCATGAATAGATAGTGTATCCTTAGCAGAAAGATACACTGAGGAGTTCGATACTGATTCCATGAAAATAAATTCCCCCCGAGAGATATGGATAACCAAATATATACAAATGTAATGTCATGAAGGACTTATTATGATATGTGGAAGAAGCGCTTAAAATAAATGAAGGATATTACAAATTATAAGAATAAAATTTATAGGTTTTCATGAATAAATATCAATATTTGAGGATAATCTAAAATTAAATAGGTGATGAATTCTTTAATCAAATCAATATCTTGGTGGATGAAATGTATAAGTTTAGAGAAAACATTGATGTTTTCAATATAATTAAAAATAATTTAAGAAGACTACCTCAACATTTTAATGTTATAAAATGGTTCTGGAAGGAAATTATATGAATGAAGTGTCTACAGAGATCCTATATAGTATTCTTGTCAGATATAGAATGATGAATGAAGAAAATGAATCCAGATCATTGGGGAAGTCAAAATATGTTTCCTTCAAGAACATGAAGTAAATTTTTTGTACAATGAAATCCAAAAGATAATTAAATAAATGAGGCGATACCCTTCATTATCACTAATATAAAAATAGGTATGGAAATATTTAAAGAAAACTGTCCACTTACTTATGTTATGCGTGGAAATTTTTTTGACCTAATAACTATTTTCCTAATAAATACCTAGATATTGATTAAGATGATTCTCCTCTTATAAAACCCTCAAAAGAAATTGAAAGGAAATAAAATATTATATAGGTGGTTCTTAAAGATAAATAATATTCTTTATCAAAAAGGCTATTTTTTAGAAGAAACAAAATTGGAGGATTATAAGGGCATCAGAGATCACGGTGAAGATAATTTGGTTCCTTTTATAAAAAAATAACATTTAAAAGACCATAGTGACAGAGATGATGAAATAAAGAGATTAATTTATCTAAAATTTGATCTCAAATCGTCCCTTTGATAATTTCACATATAAAGATCGAAATATAATAAATAAAATAGAGTTTGTTTGTATTATATACTCTATATAAAATATTAGGAGGTGTATAAGTTTGAACTAAAAGTAGAGATTTATAAACATAAATCTAGAATTTCAAGAAATATTGAAAAAAAATTGTTTAAGCTCAAAGGTAAAGAACCTGCCTAGATTATTGATGAACTGAATAAATATATAAAATTAAGAGTTAAAAGAATTGAGGAACATGTAGGAGAATTCATGATGTGTAAACATAATAGTGTGGATCAAAATATATGTCTTACACCTAGTATGGTATCAAGTATTTCAAATACACTAGATGTATTCTAATCCAAAGATTTTTTTATGGAGTATAATGACGAAATTAATTTTATCCCCAAAGTGAGATGATTCAAAAACTAAGGAAAATGTATTCAGGAGTATGATCACAAGAAGAAGATATCTATGATTGATTTAAAATTACAACCATCAATAAACCAATGGAATTTTAATATGTAATTTTATCATGAGAATATTAGTGAAATATTAATTATATAAAATCAGATACAAAAAATTAGGTTTCCTTGAGGTGGAAATATAGAATACACATAATATGTGTGACATATTTCAAAGAGGTTACATATATAGAATTAAGAAATATAGGAAAAAAAATTTAAATCTTATTATTATGAATTAAATGTCTACAAATTTTGGTGTGAAAGATTTGGTAAAAATGAATATAACTATGCATCAATAGTTTAATTGAAAGTGAAAAAAATATATCTAGAAAGGTGGAAAAAACAACTACACACATTATCAATCACGAAAAAAAAATAAAATCATATTTTTTGTTTTACAAGATGAAGAGGAATTCATTGAAGCAGTAGAGTATCATGATTATCCAATATCAGTTAAAGTGTACAATAGTTTATGGGTAAGGATAAGGAATACTGATAAAGTCGTGTTGGATAAAATTTTATTTATGGAAACATCAATTTCTAGAACATAGATTCTAAATAGTGGGGTTACATCTCATATGAATGATAATGAAGGCCTCATAATCAGAATAAAATATGATAAATATGGATTTTCTTCCTTTTACTAAGGATGAGGGACCCAAAAAAACATCCCTAGGAATTTAAAATTTAGAGGAAAATAATTCTTAAAGACGAATATTATTTTGTTTAATGAATTAATAATAATTTACATAGTGGTTAGAAATTATTCCTTTCATGAAATGTGATAGAATTCCAAAATGAGACATGAAACATCAATCATAGATATGGTTTGATTATTTTTTAAGGTATAGGAACCAAATATAATCTTTAACGTATGGGTGATGAAAGCTATTTCATTCATTCCATGGAAGAATATAATAAGGTATGACATAAATGGCTGGGAAATTTGAGAAAAAGGCCATTAAAAAACACGTTGATGAATGATGGTTCTTGAGACTTATCCAAGAAAACATGTGATCATATTCACACATGTGATGATTATAAAATGGGGAAGATTTTTTGGAAGATAGTCGATAGTTTTGGATTTTAAAATAACACTTTTAAATGGTAACTGTGAGCCTTAACAATTTCAAACAATTAAAATCTTACATAAATTTATCCCAAATCAAGACTACTAGGAATGTCCCCTCCCCAGCGACTACATCGTTATGTCAATCCTCAAACTTTACATGACTGCTCAGCAAAATTTCCCTTGTAGGGTGTCATGGGCCTAGTACTAATGGAAAATCCATACCCTCTCTTCTTCCAAATCCAAATGTCATGCTCTGGTGAATACTTCATACCCTATATCATTGTCTGGAGTTAATCCTTGTATTGTGTTGGATGCTTCCACAGTCAAAATGTAGAATAAACCCAAAATCAAATTACTTTTCCCCAATTCAGTTTTCAAAAAACACCCATTTCACATTTCAAATTCCACACTTGAAGAATATCCAAATTTCAAATCCAAAAAACCACAAACCGAATCGATTCACGTGTCGGGCTCTATCTAAGACACCATTCATCAAGGAATAGTCACTTCACCACCATCATCACATCACCAACTAATCAACATCACCATATTCATCTCAATGCATCATCAAATACTTCTTCTCCCATGCCTCGACACCACCGAAGACTTCTCTGATGACCACCACCTACTACAAATGCAGATGTTGACTAAACCAAACAACTTAGAAACTGAAACATGCCATCATTACTGTCAATAACCTCGAACTGGCCGCTCAAAATCACATCCAAATGGATCATGAATTCCACTGTGTTGTGCCAATTCAGAGAGAATGGAGTAATCCTGGAACTAGGGGAGAGAACCAAGAAAAGATAGGAAGGACGAATCACCAAATATTCCATGTATCGACACCATCGTGTCACCTTCAACATCATCGCATTATCTTGAGCATCACTTTATTGTAGTTCATGTGGATTTGTGTGGTCCATTGCCACCCAAATACTTAGTTGAGAATATATAATTTTATTTTTTATTTATTAATAATATATGTTGACTTATTTTTTGTAAATCACATATAACATTTAATTATTTTAGTGAATAATAATAGTCATGATGGAATGATACTTAGTGTAAAAGTTAAGAAAATTTAAACCGATAAAAGAATATAATTTTCCAAAAACTAAGTGGAAGAATTTTTGGAAATGTTTGGGATTCCATATCAGGTCTCATAAGTAAAGACACATAAAAAAATTATTTCATTGAAAGGAGAAACTAGATTACAAAAACATGACTCAGAATATACTTATAGGAAATAACCTACCGGATATGTATGAAAAGGAGAAAATGATCACAAAGGTTACATAAAAAATGGGACCTTGATATATTTAAATGAGAATAACAACCCTTATGGAATTTAGGGTGGTAATAAGATGACACTCGTATTATTTTGACGGTTTGAAAGTAAGGGTTTCATTATGAATATAGAGAAGAAAATAAATTATAAAGAATACAGAGAATAATGTATTTTTCCTGGATATTAATCATAGAATAAGGCTTAAAAGTGATACATTAAACAAATAAAAAAATTGAAATACAAGATGTAATAGTAGTGGAAAACACACAAATTTTTAAAACATAAAAGTAGATTTCGAATTTTGGAGAGAAAATTTAAAATTGAAAAACCTTTTTTAATGAAGAAAGTGATGAGGAAGTGTCTATCTGAGGTGGAGTTCATGGAAGTATAGAAGACTTTGATAAAATCTCTAATTATTATTAAGACACAATAGGAACAAAAAATATACATATTAATTCTATTAGGGATGAAATCATTGAGATTAATATAGTTGATAACCAAAGAAATGAGTTAAACCTTGAATAATGAAGAATCAAAAAAATACTATTTATCACATAAATAACCAAAATCACTTCAAGTGGATACTAAGGATGATTATTTGTCCATTGATATAAAGTAAGAGCTTCTTCAAATAGAGAAAAAGTATACAGGGTAAGTTGTTTTGAGTTAGGTAAATAAAAAATTTATAAGAACCTAATGGATTTTTTTGAAACAAACTCAATGAATATGGGTATGTGAAAAGGAAAAAGACACAAATACGGTGAAAAGGATATTCTCAAATTAAATACATTGAAGTTTTTGAAACATTTTCACCAGTGGATTTTCGTCAAACTATATAATTATTTTTAGATATGTCAATGAAAATATGTTTTAAAGTACATGAAATATATATTAAATAATCATTATTAAAGGATTTATTGAGATGGTGTTATATATTTATTAACATTATGATATTATTATTTATGAATATACAGAAGAATTTCTCCTACTAAAAAAGACTTTATATGAACTAAAATAATCACCATTGGTTTGGTAATCATGACTAGATCAATACTTAGGGAGGATTAGATTTCAATTAAGAGGGGTAGACCACTACCTATATATTAAGGAGAAAGAGTAGTTGATGTTGATGGTTATATATATATGATATCATATTTTAAGGCATGGATATCACATAATGAAATATGCTTTTAAAACCCATGAAGTGTGAATTCATGATGACTTTAATTGGTGAATTGCAATTATTATTGGTATGTAGGTCAACGAAAGAGTGTATGATACATTTATTTTCTAAAAATAAATATTCCAAGTAGGTGATAAAACTTTTCCAAAAAGATTTATCACCGATAATGAAATCTTTGGAGACCATCCAAATGAAGTTTTCATGGAAGGAGGAAGGTAACTAGGTTGATATGACACTTTATATAAATCATTAGTAGTTTAATATACTTGAAACCACTTTAACTAACAATATATTATCAACATATCAAGAAAAGTATTCTAAAATAAGTACAAAATAAATCCTTACACATTTTGTGATATTAATTATCCAATATAACTAACATACACAATACTTTAGGCTATCTTATTATAGAAAATCCTAGAAGTGACTTGTGGGATTTACTAAAGATTATTTGGCATGTTCAGGAGTTTACAAAAAATCTATTTCATGTGGTGCTTTGAATATTTGTGTATCCTATATTTATTGGTTAATAATGAATAAATGTTATATTTCTTTGAGAAAATAGATATTGAATATATATCAGCCACTAAATCTTGTACATAATTGACATGGCTGAAACAAAAAATTATGATATTGGAGTTGAAGTGGAATCTATTATTCTAATAAATAATGACAACTCAAGAGCTATAAATATTTTAATAAATTCCAAATATCATTTAAGATCTAAACACACAAAAATTAAATATCATTGCATAAAGGATAAGGTTAATTAATATCTTATGATATTTGAGTATGTGTCTACTCAAGATCACATTGATAACATCATGACCAAGACACTGCCTAAGGTATATTTTGAATGGAATTAGTTGGATCTTGGAGTTCAATTGAATTTATCTCTCTGTAAAATATGGTGACAAAAACTCCCCACTTCCCTATGGGAATTTCCTTTAAGATAATGGTATAGTTTCCCTTCATAATTCAATTAATGAATTTATAACTCTATTTTTTTAACTATCAAGAATGTGCTCATTTGGTTAATTGAAAAATGGTGAGAATTTATTTATGTTTAAATGGGTGAATTTGATGATAGAAAATTTTTCCTCATACAATAGAGAATAAGATCCAAATAAAAGATAAAATTTTAAGACAAAAAGATTGATTGACCCCACCTCTCAAAGTATATTCTTTTTCTGGGACAAAATTTATCGTTATGATGAGTTATAAATTGTAACACCATAATATTTTGTGAAATATATATTTTTCAAAATAAATTTAATATTTTAGATATCGTACATTGTGCACAACACTGAGATTATCTTTTGTTGCATGCAACACCAAATTTTAATGAAACATTACATAGTTTGGAAATATTATAATTTAAAATGATAGTTATAAACTAGTAATTGGAATGGAGGGTATAAATAGGATTAACTAAATTATAAAAATACATTGTTTAAAAATTTATATAAAATTAATTATTTTGGGAATAAGAAATTAAAAATTAAAATAAAAACCATTTCAAAATAAAGGATGTCTTTTGTTTGGAAACAAATTTTTATGAGTGCAAACACATTTTCCCTCAATAAATTTAAACAAATATGGTGAGTGATTTTAAATAAATGTATATATAATATATTGAATCAAAATTTTCACAATCATATTAAGTGTTTATGAGGTAAGATAGAAAAATAAATCCAATTTTACCCTTCAAATAGTTTTTTACTAAAAAGATGTTTTTGTCCCTTTCTCACACTGATTTTTAAACATTTTTTTAATTTTTCATAGAAATTTTTTTTTAAAAAATAAAGATAATTTTTTAAATAATAATTTCAACATAATATTAGGGTAAATATTTTATAATTTTTTGAAAAGGATAATTTTTTATAAATAGTGAAAAAATTTGATTTTTAATTCAGCACTAAATTTTAGTTAAAATTATATTATAAAGTTAAATTATATTTTAAATTGGTTTTAGGGTAATTTTCATTTACTTGTATATATATATATATATATATATATATATATATATTAATCCAATTTAGGATATTTTAATCATTTTCATGTTTAATCATCATAAAAAAACCTTGTAATCTTTTGAAATTGTTTTCTTTAAATAAAATTTTCTCATTGCATATGTGGGATTAAATTTAAAATAAAATTTTCCAATTAATTTAATTGAATTTGGAAAAAATGATTCAATAATTAAATTCTATATAATTTATATTATATAATAAGTTCAAATTAATTTTTACCAAAATTAATAGTATAAATATTAAATATTAATTGTTACGGTTAAGGTAAAAATTAGATTACATGGGGGTTAGACTAAGAAAATAAGTGTAAAAATGAGCTAAAAACTTATATAAAATATATTTTATGGACATATTTAGACTCTATAATTTATTTTTATCTATAATAATATATTTTTTACACTTTTTTCATGAAAAAAATTGGATACACATTTTACTTTATAAATAATTACAAGTGTGCAACTCACATCAATTATAAAAGCACACCCCTCTCCTCTCAACTAAAAACATTAAAAAACTTTTGTTCCATAAAAAGCATCGAAAAAACCTAAAAACCTCCCTCATAACATTTTAGAGGCCTTATTTTGTGTACAAATCCAACATAATGCGGATTTTGGTGCAACACTAGGGAGGTTATCGGAGGAAGAGGAAACATTCTTCTTCAAGCATTTTTATTTTATTTCTTCATCCATATACATAAATTGTTATTAAAACATGATGATATAAAAATATATGTATCATAGATATCCTGTGGTGTTATAATATTATGTTCATGACCTATAACCATCTCGACTTCCATAAAATGGGTTATGAAATCACTATTCATGTGTATGGAAGACTACCGTTTCATGAATCGATGTCATTCATTTTTCAATCACCGTCTCTCATAGTTGTGTATGAAAATGAATATAAAGAATATATATGATATTTATAACATAATTATACCTATATTATCATTATATCATCTATAATTTTTTTAATTTCCATTTTGTAGGGGATATGATGGCATCGCTCATGTGTACCACTAGAACATTACATGGAAGATAATAAGAATAATGTTAATGAATATTTGTGATATAAATGAAATAATTATGATATTAATGAATTATTTATCCTTATAAAATGTTAATATATAATTTTCTTTCTTACAGTTTCACTCACAAAAAGATGATAACATCGTTCGTGTACATGTGGATTGCCGCCATCATGAAGTGATGTTACTCTCTTATTTTATCACCACACCACATGGAAGATATTTATATAGAGATTAAAATATATAATATTTTATTTATGATGTTATTATAATTATATAAATATAAAATATTACTTACCATTTTTTCATAATGATCGTTGAAAAATGGAAATCTTACTCATCTGTACGTGCGACCTATGATATGCATGATAAAAACATAAAGAATTTCTTGAAACCATCCTTACAAAATTTTATTAAAAGTATAATTAGTTTATAAACATGATAATTATTTCATGATTATTTTTCTGTAGAAGATGGAACCATGATCAATGTAAGAGGAAAATATCTAAATCAAAACATATACGAAAAACAAAGAGGTTATTAACCAAAAAGTGATTTTAACAAGGAATTGGTCATAAAAGAGAAATTAATGGTAATAATTAAATAATATATGTTATAATATATATATTTATATTCCTATAATATATTTATAACAAAATTGTATTAATTATACAGGTGTTTTGAACACATATATACGAAGTTGATACTTATGGTAAGATATTTCTAGTCTCTCTTATATTTATGGGAGACATATGAAAATTCACCACTCATTTTTTTTGTGGTTTATATAATAAGACGTTTAATTTTCATATTATTAATATACTAATATTCAAGATATGTATATTTTCATTTTGTTTTACTCTTTTTTTGGGCTTACAATTCAAAATATTACTAAAGAGTTAAGGGGTTTCTTGTACCTCTAGGAGAGACATTAAAATTAAACACTAATATATTTTGGATGGTGTAAATAAGACCCCTTTAACATGTTATATCCAAAATATACTCCTTTTCATTATATTTAATGTATTATATAATATTATTATTAATTGGGGCATATGATACAATATATTACTAAAGTCGTAATAGATTTCTGAATAACTTTGTTACTTCTATAAGACACATGACATATTAAACACCTATGTTTATTATTTGGTGTGTACAATACCGATTAATGTATTATATTATTATTCTATGGAAATGTATTTTTATTCACATAACCATTTTTTTACCAACCGTTCATGATTATTATAGTTTAAATGTTACCAAAGTGGTCATGGACTTTTGTCTCAATTTTCCTCCTTGAGGCATTTGTTATATTATACACCTATATTCTTTAATGATGTATAATATGATTCAATGTAATCGAAGTTGTAATGGTTTTATAATAAAATATCATCCTTTATTAGGAAATTATATGATTATGATATTGACGGTGAAATATTATGATATATATCTCAATATACTCATTAATTTTATTATATTACGGTTATTTAATTATAAATCTATTTTCCCTTCCTTTTCCTCTCATTATGTACCCAACTGTTCAAAATAATTTTATTAAGAAAAAATTTCTTTAATTATCTTTTCGGTTGAAAATCCTTCTTCTTCAAAATCATGTTTTCTAAAAATTATTTCCTAAATGTATTTAACATTATTAAAATGATTTATTCTGGATTTTTTTACCATTTTTTAACTCTTTATAAAATATTCTTAAGGGAATGATCATGTTGTTTTCCAAACAATGCTTGTTTTTTTACTGAAAACATGAAACGAATTTTGTATTAACAAGTACATCATGAAATGAATTTCCAAAATTCATTAACATTATATTCATTTATGATTACCTTATAGGTTTCAAATTTCATTTTCAATGAAAAGAATTTTAAAATTTGTTTTATTTTTAAAAAAGTTTTTTTTCAAAGAGGAAAAGTTATTTTCTTTGATAAATGTTCCATGTGTTATTTTGAAATCGTTCTCTATCTAAGATTTCATCATTTTATGTTACTTAAGATTTTATGGGGATATGAATCAAATATTCTATTCTTATTCTTTCTCTGAATGTTTTATGATGATAATATATTTATGAAACCCATTTCTCTTCCACATGATATACTGCGATGAAATTCTTATCAAACATTTCACTTATCCACTGGTAATGATATGATGAAATGTTTTTGAAACCCATTTCTTTTAATGGTTTATGATATGATTATTTTTTTTATGTTCTTGAGGAAAACATAAAAAAATTATCTATGTTATGGGTGAGAAATATATCTTTCTCCAATGCATTGGGTAATGATTTATATCTCATGAGATAGACATGGCTATAATACGGTGTAAACATGGTTTTGTAATGAAATTTTACACTATGGTGGTTTTGGGAGTGAACATTGAACATTATAATGGTTCTAGGAGTGAACACATCCCACTAGGATAGCCTTAGATGTGAGCCTTGACTACAATGAAAATTATTTTCAATGCTTATGTGTGTGATAATACTTTATTTCTTACGCTAATATTATGATCTCATGGATCATTTTCATTGATTACCATATGATTTATGTCTTATGAAATTAAAATATTTATTCCAAGACTCAATAATATAATCTATGATATACAAGGTATGGTTTTCAAATGGTATTATCATGTTATTATATATTAATGTCCATTTTATGTTTATGTATCTTCCTTGTTTAACCATACTGAGCATATGGGATTACCCTTTCTTAGGTTTCCTTTATCTAGATTAAGAAGAAAGGTGTTATGTAGTTATGTTTATAGAATATTCTTAATGGTGATGAAATTTATGGGATATGATTATGATCTTTATCCAAATTATAATATTCTGTACCTAGTCTCCAAAGACACTAAAATATTATTATCCTTAGGTATGTGTTTGTGTAAAATATTGAATATTCATCTAAAAAGATGTAATATATAGGTTTGAAAATACAAGGTCACTATATTCAGTATCAAAGGGAAGGTTTATTTATCCTTTTTAAATAAGTAATATTAAATATTAGTGATATCCATAAGAATATTTCTAAGGATATTCCTAGGGATGCATCTAAGGATAATTATCTTGAAAGGTCAAATTATAGAAAAATGTATTGGAATTATGGTAATGGATATAGTGAGTGATTTATATGAAATTAAATCCCTATATAGGTAATACAGGTCGATATATCTCTAGAATAGAGAATCTTAGGGTTAATAATTTTGAAAAGGGTGAATTTAGTCAGACTTGATTATCACTTAGTGCACAACAATTGTAATTGTTGCACACCTGGTTTGAAAATCCTAGGGGATATGATTTAGAAATTCACAAAATATTTCCAAACCATCATGAAGGATTTTATTAATGACCATTAATGACCTAGTTTAAGACTAACGATTCATATATCTTAAATAATTTTTTATGATTAAGAAATCCTATAAGTGATTTTCCACAATTATATTATTTCCTACTTACCTTATTATTTCTCATACTATATTTTCTAGTTAGTATCAATGGATGGAACTATAAGGAGTCATGTGAACACTAAATTTTATAGATAATTAGGTTACTATGTGAAAAGAAATTATATTATGATTTTAGAGAAAGATTTTATGATTACTCCTAATTAGCTATCACAATATATGATTAACAATGTCAACTTCAGTGAGATTGTGAAACCATCAAATAAGAGTAATATAAAAAATTTTAAAAGTTCATGTCATAATTAAATCATAAGATATAATATTAAGATTACTAAATCATAATAATGTGTGATAAATAAACTTTAAGAATATCTCAAATAAAGGGGAAGATGTTAGCTATGTAGAAAATAAGGGCATAGAATGACAACTTTTTGAGGATTTCAATGTCTTATATGTGGGGAATTGGAAATTATATGAGTAAATTCTCTAAAATATGGTTATCCACTAGAATATAGACGTAAATATACTATTCCAATATATAAATAGAAAGTATTGAAGTGTGTATGTATTTTGATTCATGAATTATTTTATTGAAGTATTCCAATAATGGTATTTCAGTTATATGAATTAAAAAAATCTAAGGGTTATGTTAATTTTTTTAGAATATATTTCATCATGTAATATTAAACTATGATTTATGGATACCATCATGGGTTTATGATTTTGTGTTTCATCATAAGTTCAAATTCATTGAAAACCATTTCTAGGTTTTATGTGATGATATTTTATCAGGTTTAAGGATGTTTTAAGAGTCATTGAGGGAAGTAAAACCCTTTTGTTTTGTGTATTATTTAGTGACTAAGTTATTTAATGAGGAATAACTTTATACTTTATGTACATAATATTAAAGGTATTAATAACCTTTAGGGTCTATCATGTATTTTTTGTTTAGGTAATAATGGGTTTTAGTTGATCACATTATGAAGTAAGCAAGTTTAATTCTATCCGACAAGATTTATATCTTGATCCTCTTGCTAAAATATACATTATGAAAATTTTAATGTTTCATTGGGTAACACATTAAAATTAAATGATTAGGATATTATGTTTACCTTGATGTTTTTATGAAGTATTTAGAAATCTCTTGATACATAGTTGTGTTTCAGCACTGCATATCATCCGTAGATAGATGGTCTGTCTGAAAGAAAAATTCAAACCCTATAAGATATTTTCTGACCCTGTTTTACATATTTCAAAGGTGGTTGAGATAAACACCTTGCTCCAGTTTAGTTTTCTCTCAATAATACCATGGACTAAGAATAAATATGTATACTTATGAATCCCTTTATAGAAATAAATATTCAAATCCAATGTACTAGAATAATGATTTAGAAAGAAATCTATTGGGACCTGAGCAAGTTTATGAGATGACAGCTAAGTGTATTTCCGTTCTGAAAAATGTAAGTTCATTAAAAATTTGAAAAAAAATGTAATAATGATAATCATCGATGTGATATAGAAATTAATTTTTGTGATAAGGTCTTTCGAGGAATTTATACATGGAAAAAATAATGGAAAACTAACCCCTTGGTATATCGGTCTATTTGATATACATGACTGTATTAGGATAATAGGTTATCATTTGGAACTTCAAAAAAACATATATTACGTTCAATATGTGTTCCATGTATCTCTCATGAGGAAGTAAATAATTGATCCATCACAAGTACAAAACTCAGAGGTCGTGCCTCTAAAGCATGATACTACTTATAGGAAAGAAATGACTTTGATTTTGGATTGAATGGATAAGGTTATATGAAACAAGAGCTCATAGTTGTTCAATGTTTTATGTAGAAACTGCCATATTGAGGAAGCTAAGTGGTAACCTAAGTATTTAATAAAGTAGAATTTACCCTTTACAAAGTAGGTTTATACTGTAAAATTAATGTTGGAAGGGATTTATTCACCCCATACCACCTCCGTATGCTGATGACATTCTTCTCTTTGGGAAAGCTGATAAAGGTACCATCTCATGTATTCAGAAAATCTTTGCTCATTGTGAAGATGTTTATGGATATGTAATAATCCTGAATAAGTATTTTATTTTTTTTGATATGGTGACGACTATCTCCTGGAAGAATAGGATATATAGTAATCTTTGTGTGAAGAAACTAACACTTCAATTTATTCATCTTTGAGTGCCCCTTTTTTTAGAAAGGATTAAGCGATGCTATTTGGAAAACATTTTTTTCCAGATCATATCCAAAATGGATACCATGAAAGGTAAAACCATCTCTAAAGCTGGAAGAATTTGTCTAGTGAAATTTCAAATCACTCCGATTTTTGTCAATGACTTTTATATTTATAGATAACCCCACACTCAAATTAAGGAACTTCAGGTGTTGACCAGAAAATTCATTTGGACTGGATCTATTTATTAAAAGAAACACATTAATATTTCATGGAAATAATAAATTAAGACCACTGATTTATTGGGCATGGGAATCAAGGATCTAACGCCTTTCAATGATTCCCATATCGGTAATTGCACATGGAATTTACTGACTGGAGAAGATGTTTCATTGGATTTTCTGTCCCATAGATTCTTGTATAAATTTCACACTAGGAACTCTATGTATGTCTCCTCTTCCATTCATCCATCCAACAAACATACATACCATGATATTATGTAATGTTCAACTTGGCTTGTCTTTCAAAGCTATAATATCAACCTGTGGAACACTATATGGATAGACATATCATTAAATGAGCGAATGGATATTTCAACTCTTGTTGATAACCTCTCCATTACTGAACATTATCAAAATTTGGTTATGTAGGACTGCTTTCCCACTCTAATTGGGTTAGAGGTCCTGTTCTACAACATCACGGATTATGATATCCTGGTTTGGATTCCAAAATCCATTGGTAAGTTCCCATCCAAGGAGTTTTATAGGCACAAGTGTGATAGATCCAACCCTACTCTTTTGTGGATTCAAGCCTTCGACATGCCTTTTATCCCTCCCTTACATTAACTATTGTAGTGGTAATCCTGAAAGTGACGCCTACCTATATAGAACATGCTGCAAAGGACTAGGTTACACCTTCTATTAGTCAACTATATTTGTATACAGGATTCTAAAACCACGCAACACCTGTTTTTTTCTTGTACCTATTCTTGTCACATATGGAATCATTTGAAGTATGTTTTCAATGTTTCTTTTAAATATGTAAATCATTGGATGGAATTATTGTTTTGTTCGTCAATGATATCTATTGTGAGAGGATTTTGGAACTTTTAGTTTCTTCCATGGATTCTACTATAGAATTCATTTGGAAGGCTTGAAATATTGTTTCATTTGAAAACCAAAATCCATCGTTGGAGGCCAGTCTAAATGTGATATATATGGAGGTGTTAGAAGCATCTAAAATAAAAATAGTTTTCATGCAAAACACTCTTTCTAACCTGGTGATTATGATGAATCTTCATATTCTTAGAAGGGTTAATTACCCTTTGGTGTTGAAATAAATTAGATGTATCCCAGCCATCTACTCAAGGATGAAAATGAATTTGGATGGGGCCACCTCATGTGCAAGAGGACCCTCATTCCATGGTGGCATCTTCCACACCCATTGGGGCCTCATTAAAGGATGCTTTTATCACTATATTATAATTGGATCTACAATCGATGTTGAGCTTTGGGTGATGATCATATACATCCAGTATGTTATCCAATATGGATGGACACATTTCTAGGTGGAATATTAAACTACCAAGATGGTGCATATTTTGAAGAATATATTTGAAAATTTTACATGGAAACTACTCCCATCATTGATTTCATGTCTCCAAGTTCTTTATCGTATTTAGTTGGATGCCACTCATGTTTATAAGGAGGAATCCTAGGTAGCCAACACTCACTCTAAGAATAAAATTATTGAGATATCATTGGGATGGCCCTTTATTACTCCAAACTTCTTCTCTCGTCTTGCTGAAATGGATTCTAATGGTGTGTTTCATTCTCTCCTTTTTAATCCCCCTTGTTCATCAAAATTTTCTAATTTGTATTAATTTGATAGGGATAGGATTTTCCTGGACCCTAAACCTATTTAATATAAAAACTAGTAAATGGAATGGAAGTCATAAATAGGAAAAACTAAATTATAAAATTTAATGGTTTACACATGTATATAAAATTTCTTTTTTGGGTGACCAAATAATTAGAAATTAAAATAAAAACCATTTCAAAATAAAAACATCTCTTCTTTTGAAAACCTTTTTTTATGTGAACCAACAAGTTTTACATAAATAAATTAAAAAATATATTTTAGTTAATAATTCTAATTAAATTTATAAATAATATATTTAATAACCTTTTTAACATTTATCTTATGTGTTTTCAATACATGAGATAAGAATAAATCCAATTTTATTCTTAAACACTGTATTTTTCTAAAAAAACTTTTGTCATCTTTTTTACACTTATTGAAAAAATATTTCATGAAAATTGTATAAAATATATTTGAAAATATATATTTAATTCTTGAAAATATAATTTCAAAATTATTTTATGGTAATGTTTTGAGAATTTTGTAAAAATGTTAATTTTTTCATTAATAGTGAAAATACTGGATTTTAATTGAAAGCTACCTTTTCATTTAAAATATTAATACAGATAAATTATATTTTACATTTTTTTAAATTAAAATTAATAAAACTATTTATATATATATTAATCCAAATTAGGTTATTGGAATCATTTTCATATTTTATTTTTATATAAAAAAATTGTAAACTTTTGAAATTTTTCTTTGAAAACTACTTTATCATCGCGTCTATAGTATTAATTTTAAATTAAAAATTTCCAAGTGTGTAAATTGAATTTGAAAAAATGGGTTCAATATTCTGAAAAATAATTATTTATGTTATCTAATAATTTCAACTTAATTTTCTACCAAAATTAATGGTGAAAATTATAAAAATTAATTGCCAGAGTTAAGTTAAAAATGAAATTGCCAAGGGTTTAAACTAAAAAGATAAGGGTTAAAATGACCAAAAAACATGTCTTAAATATATTCAATAGAAATATTTTGACCCAATAATTTATAATTCTTGATAATACTCTATTTTTACCCGTTTATTAAGAGAAAAACATAACTATACCATTTTTTTTCAAATAAGTACAGGTGTGTCACACACATCAATTATAAAAGGACACCCAGTTTCCTCTCTTATTCACATCTTAAAACCCTTTTGGTTTGGCCAATAAGTAAAACAATAAATTCAAAACTTCCACTGTATCATATTATATGCCATATTTTTGGAATAAATCTAACCTAATAAGTATTTTTGTAAAAACCTAAGGAGGTTACCTGAGTCAGAGTCACCGTTCTTCATCAAGCATATTTATTTCATTTCTTCCTCCACTTCCTTAAATTTTTATAAAATAACAATTATATAATTAAATAATTATCTTAAATAAAATTATTTATTTACGTTAGGTTCATGAACTAAAACCATATCTACATCTATAAAATGGGCTACAAAATCATCATTTGTGTGTACGGAGGACTACTTCTTTATGAACCGATGTCATCTGTTTTTCAATTATTGTGTCTCAGAGTTGGGTATAATGATTGATATAATATATATATATATATGATATTTATTATTTAATTAAAAAAATTTATTCATTATATCATTTTTAAATTTTTAACATTATATTATGTAGGTGATATGATAACATTGCTCCTATGTACGGCGGACTACCACATCGTGAAGCGATGAAATTCGTTTTTCCACAAATGCTTTACGTGGAAGATAATAAGGTTAAATTTAATGAATAAATGTGTTATAAGTTAAATAATTTAGATATTAATGAAATATTTAACATTTTTAGAATATAATATATCAATTTTATTAAAATTTTCACTCGGTAAAATATATCAATGTTGTACTTGTTTGTGTGGACTTATGCCATCACGAAGTGATGCAAACCTATCTTTTCATCACCACACCACATGGATGACATGTATAAGTATATTTTATAAAATAATATTTTTTTTATTATATTTTTATCATTATGGAAATATAAAATATTACTTACCACATTTCCATAATTATCGTTGAAAAATTAAAACGTTACTCATGCATACGTACAACCTACCATCACCATGATCATAACTTACTATTATCAAAACCAAATTTCATTATTATATTTTAAATGATAATTGATTTATAAATATAATAATTAATTTATTATTATTATTCTGACGATTATGGAACCATGATTAATGTTAGAGGACTGAAAATAACATATCAAAATAGAAAAAAAAACTAATAAAGTTATTACCCGAAACCTGATTTTAACATGGAATTGATAATAATTAGGTAATACATTTTCCTAAGTAAAACATATATGGTATAATATATATAATAATGTCTCTATAATTTATTTAAAATAAACTTATATTTATTTAATATAAGGTTCAAACGTGTGTCATGGAATTCAAGACATCGGGTAATATATTTATAGTATCTTTTAATTCATAGAGACATAAACATTCACCACTTGTTTCTTTTGTGTGGTCCATATACTTCTCATTTGACATGTTATATAATTATTATCCTCATATTCATCATATTTAATGTTTCACGTTATTTTATTCTTTATTTATGATTATGATTCAAATATTACTAAAGTGGTTTCATATTTCCAATCTATCTTTTATTTCTTAGAGGCATTTGAAAATTCACCACTTTTTTCATTTGTGTGGTCTTTATACTACCCATTTGACATGTTATATCATGAATCTCATAATTTTAAATACATTAAATGTTTCATTTGATGTTATTTTTAATTGGGACATATGATTCAAGATATTATAAGAGGTAATTGATTTTCATCTCACTTTTTACTTCTATGCGACACATAAAATATTCATCGCCTATTTACATTTTGTAGTGTGTATACTTGCCATAAATCTATTTTATTTTCATTATCCTAAAAATTATTTTTATTTACATATCTCTATTACTACATCTATTTCAATAGGATTACGGTTCAAAATTTACCAATATGGTAAGGGATTTTGAACAAAATATTAAATCTTTGAGACATATGTTATGTTATGAACCCGTCTTCTTTAATGAGGTGTCTATATAACCCCTTTGACATGTAATATCATGAATTTATTTATAATAATTATATTATATTTTTCATTCAATTTTATTATTCCATAGAGATCAAAATTCAGTTTTACCAAATTGGCAATTGTTTTCTAATACAACCACATCATTTATTGGGACTGTTTATGATTATGATTCCAATGATGAAATATTATTATATATCTCTCAAAAAAAACAGGAATTTTATTTTTCTCTAGTTATTTCATGATGATACATGTTTTCCCTTCATTTTCCCTTATTTATATACTCATTATTTCAAAAGAAATTTTTTATGAAAAAATATATTTACTTCTTTATTTGATCAAAAACCATTTTTCATAAAAACCCTTGTTTTCTAAAAAATATTTCAAATATTTTTTAAAAATTATTGAAAAGTTTTATTAAATAAATTTTTACCCTTTTTGTATATTTACAAATTTTTTTAAAAGGAATCATTGTCTCATTTTCCAAATAATTCCTATTAAGATTTTACTAAAAAATTGAAAGGAATCATTATTTCAAGATGTAAATAATTAATGGAATTTACCACATTATTGAACATTATTTTCATTGAATATTAATTTTTATGTTTTCAGGTTTTTTTAAATGAAATGATTTTCAAAATTCTTTATTTTTTAAAAAGTTTGTTTCAAGGTGGAAAGGTTTTTTTCTTCAAGAAATTATCCATGTGATGTTTCAAAACCATTCATTATCTGATATGATATTTTTTTATGTAACATATTATTTTATAGGTATATTAACAAAGGATATCATTATAATCCTTTAAATAAATGGTTTATTTTGAAAATAGGTTTATAAAAACCATTACTCTTCTATAAGTTATATTGTGATAAAAATCTTATGAATCCTCTCTCTTTTCCACATGTTACGATGTGATGAAATTCTTGTGAAACCTATTTAATTTCATGGATTATGATATTATGAATATGTTATGATATTGTGGAAAACATACTTATGATTTTAAATAATGATGGGTGGGACCTATAAATCTTTCCAATTTTTTTAGTAAATATTTATATCTCATGAGATAGACTGGACTGGAATGAAGAGTGAACCCAATTCAGTTTGGGAATTTGTTTTCATTGTTAGTCTTTAAAGTGAACCTTGACTACAATGATAGTTTGGAGAGTTAACCCGTTACACTATGATATCCTTTATAGTGAGCCTTGAATACAATGTAAATTACTTTATATGATAATTTTTATTCCACAATTTTATGTTGAATGCCAATATTATGATCTCAATGATAATTTTTGTTGATTCTCTTATGATTAATCTCTTATGAATTCTAATGCTTATTCCATAACTCAAGATTGTGTTCTTTTATAAAAAGGGTATAGTCTTCAAAATTTTATTCTCTTATTCTCATGTCCTTATGTTCTTGTTATGCTTACATATCTCCCTTGTTTACCCTTATTGGACATATGAGCTCACCCTTTGTTATATTTCCTTACCCTAGGGTATGAAGAATGGTTTTAAGTAGGATCTATTTATTTAGATTCCTTAATGGGAAGATCATTCTGGGGGATACTAAATATATTTTTTCCTAAATAGAAGATCATGTACCAAGCTCCAAACAAAATAAACTATTATGATCCTCAATAATGTGTTTGTGTAATATAATTAATATTAATCAAAAGAGGTCTAATATATATGTATAGAAATCATGGTTTATTAAATAAACTGAGTTTATTTTTTGTACCAAAATAATTAAGCATTATTTTTTAATAATATCCCTGGTTTTTTAATGTAAATAGAGTTTTATTTATATAGTAAAAAATAATACATTTATTCATTAATAGAAAATAATATTGTTTTGAATATAGTTATCACTAGTTATAAGTATAAAAAACTGAATTAATAAGAATACATTTTCTTGAATGAGGTTACCCAAAATTCTGACTACAAATTTTAGTAAATTAAATCATAAAAATTATTATCATTGAAGCATTTTATATGGTGAGAATAAATTAATATGATTTAATCTATGTCACAATAACAAATATGATAACAATAGAAATTTATAAGTTTCTAAATATTTAAAGACTTGACATTGCAGTTTAAGTTCTACATAAATCATAAACCCATCTATAAAAAATAATATATTAGATATTTTTACAGCATCCTTTCCATGAATACCATTTTATATTCCCTACTCTACCTCAATAAACATTTTGTTAAATATATTTCGAAAAATATCATTAACCTATTCTCCCATGACCCCACAAAGGTTAGATTAGAAACCAAGTTTGACCCCTCAAAAAATAAAACTGTCAATAGGCCTCATGTTGTAGTCGAGAATCATGAGTATAAATAATATAGGTGGGGGGAAATACCCCTTCAGTAATATAATTTAAGATCACATATTCAAATAAAAATCACTAAATCATTAAAAATAAGGAATAAAATATCATATATTTACATGAACATTTATAATTCATTGTTTTCATTTAATATTTCCAAATAAAAGAAAAATAAAACTATGGAAAAAATTGTTACTCCCCAACCTGTAGGTAAACCCAGAAAAATCATATACCTCAGAGGTATATGAGTAATCCCCTCTATCAACCCTTATCTCTGACCTAACATTATCTATAAAGTCTACTAAAAATTGGGAAAATATTTATATAATATGTGTTTGAGAATTTTCATATATAAAGTTGGATATTCCCTAAGGTTGAATAACCAACTTAATTTTATGCATGTATATTATGAAAAGTAGTAAAATCATAATATGTATTTTTATACTCACAAAACAATGTTACCCAGGGTAAACCAAGTCAAATATAAAATTTTTAGTTATCTTATATTTAATTATCATTTTATACTATACATAACACATTTTCGTTGAATAATTTTATACATCATTATCAATGAATTTTATTTATTAGATATTATATTCCTACGATCACCAAAAATATCGCCCAAAAAATAAAAATAAAAATTTACTATATCAAATTATTTAAAAGTATATCATTCCATCTAGTATCCACATATCGAATGGATAATATATTTTTTCCCACCTACTTCATTAATCACACTATATCTTGGTCTATCCAAGAGACAGAATACAACATAAAATATCTATATATAATATATATCCATTATATACCACATATAGGGGTGAGTGAAGACATACTAGTTAAGATATTTTGTTAGTTCACTTAAAAATTTGAATATTGGGTCATACATAGGAAAAATTCTATTGAGTGGTGGTTGTGTATAAAATTGTTCTCCCATAACTAAAATAACTTCATAAATATAATAGAAAACCCCTAATAATCCCATATCCATAATAGATCTAATAATATAAGCCATCCTTGAAACATACATGTAACAATATCCATTAACCACAATATCCATACCATCAATTTTAGCATCATAATATCCATTTTATCAACTATCACTTAAAAATATCACAGGAAGGTACTCAAGCCGGTGATCCTGGCTCCACCATCTACTATGGTTTAAAACTATAGGTAGAATCATATGCACCAAATCCTCATATGTATTCCACATCATCTTCACAATGTATGTCTAATTTATTAAAAATATCCAGGCCAAACCCAAAATCAAACAATCAAGTCCATAACACATCAATTTAGAGTAATTCACCTGTTGATTATTCCTTCTTGATGACACAATGAATATATGAGTAATACCCTACCTATAATGGATCCAAAATCCCAGAACACAACTATTTTAACACAAAATTATAAAAATATTGAATATAAAAATGTAACTGATTTTATTTTATTATAATAATTGAGATCATGGTATATGCTAAATTACATCACATCACAATTATAATAAATTAATATGATAGAGTTAAACACATCCTGATATTAATAATACTCCATGTTCATGAGGTACCTATATCATTATTATGAAGATATGTATGTCACAATAAATTATAATGTCAAATATGTTTTATTATATAAACATCTATATAATAATATTTCATCCCACAATTCTCACTAATGATTCATTTTTACTCACTTTTCTGAATGAAATCATCAAATAATCATGTAATATTGAATCAATATTTAATATGATATATAATAATTAAACTCAAAACTATGGTTACCATAAAAATATCATTATAAATCATACTGATCAAGAAAATATATTCATTTTTATTAGGAATTCTGGACTAAAAAAAGAGTCCCAAGGCACCTTGGGGGAGTAAATTGGGGTACTGGTTGAATAAAAAATTTCATTCAATTAATACTTACTAAATAAAAATTTTAATAAATATTTGAACAAAATTATTTTACTTTGCTCACCCACCCTAGGATAAATCCTTGAAGAAAAAAAATAGAGATACTTTAGTGTACTCTAATCCAATATCAAAAATATTTTGGTGGAAAAAAATTTGGCCAAGGTCACTCAATTCTATGTCACTCTACCTTTACAAGTATTTAGGGATTTCTCACCATTCGCCCAAGGTTCACCCCATTTGATTTATTCTATTTGAAATAAATTAAAGAAAGATATAATTTTATAGACTTCTTAATGGCTTTAATATATCTATATTAAACTATGTTTACATTCATTAGAAAACATCATATTTTATGAGCTATTAATAACATTTTTCACTTCTTATAGAAGGTAAAATGTGATCAAAATCTACATTAAATATTTTATTATTTCTCATCCAAAATATCTTCATTAAAACAATCATTTTCTCTAGATACAAAGAATTATTGGAATGGAATTGTAGTTATTTTAGTCACTTTTATTCAAAAATCATTTGATTGAATCAATAAGAATCATTCTCCATGTGCTCATTTTCTCAATGAAACTAGTTTTATCAATAAACTTATCACAATTTGTTTCTAATTATATATAAATTTTGTTATATAAATAATGTTATTAAAAAACCATTAATTCCACTAAACATTTATAATAATTTTTATGAGCTCATCAAATATAAATATTTATCAATCAATAGTTTGTATCAATTAATGCTATCTATATGATCCTAAATCATACTATAGATACCACATTGTTTAGTGTAGTTAATTTTATTAAACATATTGAGTCAAAACTCTAATAATCATGTGACATTAACTAAATAAAAAATCCAACATGAATCATTAATATTACCATATCCACAAACACTGTATCATGGGCACACCTTTACCATGGAATGGTCTAGTCTAGATTAACTATTGAATCTATGCTATAATATTTATTTATACCCACTTCCTAATAAATTTGGTTGTTTTTTAATTTTGAATCTATTTATTTTTTAAAACACCATGATATAAATGTCCCTAGAATATAAAATAATCCATTTATATGTGAATTTTTTTCACTAGGATAACCATTATGACAGTCCTTCCCGTTTCAATCTTATATAATAAAAAAATTTATTAACCACTATATCCACCATGATGTGTTCAAATCATAGATCCTAATTTTTTTGTATAACATTTAACATATAAATGGCTACAAATTTAATATTTTTTGTCCACCTATGGCCTATTGAGATTTTAAAATACACCATAACATATTGAACAATGCGGTAAAATCCAACATCTTATTTTTCATTTTATATTAGAGGTCTATGATAAAAAATCCTAAAAAATGGGATACTCCTAATTTTATATTTGATCTGATGGATTTCTATAACCCTCACTATTACTATAGTATAAATCAATATCCTATAAACAGAAATGATTTCCCCAAATTCATCTTCAAACTATGACCAATTAAATGGGCCAAACCATAATTACCTTGAAAATTTCCATTGTACCATAATTTAGTTTTCCCATATCAATGATGTGGTTTATCATTTCATTACCAAAAATATTCTAAACATCCCTAAATGGTTCATTGAAGGATCATATTACTGCTAATTGATTTCTATGTTAGAATAAATAGTTTATACATCATATAAAACTTTTCCAATCCTCTTTAATAAATAATTTCATAACCCTCTTAATATTAATTCATTTATTCTCATACTTTAGTACCATGTGTACCAACTGCAACATTCTCTTATTGTCAAAAATTATATCACTAAGATTCACAACTAATTGTCAAGAAATATAAAAAACACAACTATTTTTAATTTCATATTTTTTTAGAATACATCCATAAATCCATATTTAGTATTCAACATATTATTTTATATGAATAATGAATAAAATTATTGGGAATTCATTTATGCCCCTCTTTGGAAATAAAATAAAATAGGATTCTTTTTTAATTTACCATCTTTAGTATCCCCCTTTTTCATTGAATCATGAATGTGTATCTTCACCAAATCTTATCCCCGATTTTAAATTCCAAAATTGCTACTGATTTTAAATAAAAAACATCTTATAATACTATTATAAAGAAAATATAGACCTTTAACTGTGATATTTAACATCAGAAACCATATTTATAGCATTTCAACTTATATTTTGATTTATAACTCCATCACAACATCTAGGTATTTCAAAAACATGATTTCAATTTTAAAACATTAGTCTATTTTAATCATATATACACCATTTTAATCTAAAATTTCCACCTTTTCATCATTTATCCTGTAATAATCCGGATCTTCTTTTCAGATTTCATCCGCCCAGAAGGGACCGTACGGCCGAATCTTCTCCGAGCTCCCGCCACGCCGTGCGTTCTCCGATTTGTGCACGGTCGATTTTGGTGTAATCGTAGTGATCTATGTTTTTCTAAGACTAATCTATCATCTTGGTTCACATATATCGATCTCCTAGGATCGAGGTAGGTGGTTTGTTCCTTTCCGTAGAAAGTTGATGAATATTATGTGCAAATTCCACCAAAACCCTTGAATGGGGTATTGCGTGTTTTCTATTTTACCCCTGTTGTTTTCGTGCTTTTCTTGATTTCTAGAGTAGATGTTTTGCTTGTGATTATAGTATCTTTACTGTACCTTGGAGGTTTTCTATGCTTGTTTTTCCTTTTTGGTGTTTTTTGAGTTTCCATGCCTAGTTATAGGATAGTGGAACTATTGTTTTATTATTGCTGTTGAGCCGTAAAATGATAGCCAAGTAGTTCTTGAGGTTTACTTGGACGATACACGCGCTGAGCATTTTTAGTTATACTTAGGACTTTGAGAACCTAGAGTAGTAGACCAAAGGGAGAATTGACTGAAGGGATTCTCCCGAGTGTCTTTTAATTATTATGTGAGACTATAGGGGGAATTGACGTTGAGACCTTCCCCAGTGAGTCTGTAGATCCTCGACGCGGGCCATATGGGGAATTGACATTGAGAGCTTCCCCAGAGAGCCTAAAGCACGATATGAGACTATAGGGGGAATTGACGGTGAGTGCTTCCCCAGAGAGTCTGCTTAATTACGTAGCTGAACCAGAGGGGTGAGACTGTGTGTGCCTCCTAGAGGGTTGATAGTACTATAGGTTTAACCATAGGGGTTAGGCTATGAGAGCTGCCCAGAGGGTTACCTATTTTCTTCTTGTTGCTGAATGCTTACTTGTGTACCTTACTTGTTAGAATTGGGGATTGTAGCTTCTTGTGCTTTTCTGTTTACTGCTTCTTGTTTTATTACTGTCATGTATTCATTGACTGTTAGGCACAAATATTTTGGTGATTACCTACTGGGATTGTATTTCACACCCTGTTTGGGCCATGCTTTTGGGCCCAAGCAGACTATGTTGCTACAGGTATAGACAAGGGAAAGTGCCCTTCTACTTTAGAATCTTGATTGCACTAGGAGATGGGGAGCATGGGACCGATCCGTGGCTCATGATGTTGAGGAGCATACTTTGTGATCTTTTTAACTTAGTTTCAGTTGTATTTCAGCACGTTGTTGTGTTTGTTATTTTCCTTAGATACTTGTACCTGCTGCATCATTGTCATCATATTTATATATCTACATTGCTTTCACTGTTTGGTTTCTGTTGTTATGCATGTTGTTTACCGCTTCCGCTGTTTATTTTTGTTTTATTACCTTGTATACCTTACCGAATGAGGGAATTGTTTCCCCACCGACTCACCAAGGCCTTCGCTGATAGTCAGCAGCCTCTGGCGTTCGAGGAAACGCGCTTGAGGTCATGTGGCGAACCAGGTACGGGGCACCACTAGAGGGGCTCCGAACTCAGGTCGTTACAAAGTGGTATCAGAGGGGTTCTTTTCTCTTGCCTTACTGTTTGGAGACTTTATCCAGGGATAGGACGGATTCAGTACATGGTATTAAGCTGTGTCTGGGAGTATCTAACCCGTGTACATGGAAAATCCATACTACCTCGTTAATTGCAGTTTTCTGGTTTTGAGATTTTATGGTTGGTATGTTTTCACCTAAAGTGATTCGTATGACTTGTACAGTTATTGTTTTGAAATTTTAGTCCTATTTCTGCCGCAACCCGATGAGATGAGGGTATTCCATCTCATGAATCATATAGGCACTTGTAGAAATCACATTTCATGCATTCTTACCATGCCATCTTGGGTGCATTAGCGATTGCATGCTGCTGTGATAAGATCTGTGTAGATTATGCATGCTGTTGTGATATATGCTTGATAGATTCTCTGTTTTTGTGTTAGAAAACTGTTTGTTTTGTTATTTGTTTAAAGTGAACGCCAAATTTTGGTTCTTGAGGTGTTATGGGCCCTCACGGATCGGAATTTGGCACTTTTTTTCCTTGTTTTTAGTGTTTCTGGAATTCTGTGCAGTTTCTGAGCTACTTCCCAGAAAAATCCAGAATACATGGCGTATACTTTTTGGGAACACGCCGTGTAGATTTCAAGCCGTGTCACACACTGTGTGAGCAGAACACGGTGTCTTGAAACTAAATTTGGGAACACGCCGTGTATGGTAGCTACACGTCGTGTATGTTCAGAGCCGTGTACCCGGCTGTGTCACCAACAACACGGATTGGGGAAGCTCGGGTAGAACATGCCATGTCTATAGGGAACATGTCGTGTAATCATGTCCAGGTACCCTACCATGTTAGGAACAACACAGTCCGTCATTACATTTGTTTCCACACACCGTGTTTGTTCAGAACACGCCGTGTAGTCTTGTTCAGTTACCCGGCCATGTCACGAACAACACGGGCTGACGTTACCTTCCTTTCCACACGCCGTGTTTGTTCGGAACACACTGTGTAGTCTTTCCCAGGTACTCGGCCGTGTCACAAACAACACGGGATGGTGTCTCCTTCGCCTATAAACCCCGTATTTTCTCAGAGCATGTCGTGTATGGTCCAGCCATGTAGATGGCCGTGTACTCAACAAAACAGACGGCCAAAGCCATTTCTAGTGCACGCCATGTTTGTTTCGAACACGCCGTGTAGTCTCGGGTTAATTCAAACCGTGTGGGTTAGCCGTGCAAAGAGACTCGGGAAGGGGATAGTTTTCTTGTACACGCCATTTGTTCAGGTCAACACGCCGTGTAGTTTGAAGTATACATGACTTGTAGGGAAGGGGTACACGCCCATGTCAGTGGCTTAAAAAGACACGTCGTGTATTTTTTATACACGCTGTGTAGTCATGTTTTGCAATCTTGTGTGTTTTCTTCCCCTATTCCTATTTTGTACCCTTGTGTTCTCTGTCCCTGTTTTCCAGATCTAAGGTGTGCTTTTGATCTTTCAGAGCTATGCCTATGAGATGCCCTCTGGTCGTACGTCTGTTCTCAGGCAGTGAGAAGATGCCAGATATGGCTAATCAGGGACTTCCTATTGATCCCCAGCCGAGCCAGCCTTGGCACTAGTTGTTGTACCAGTTGTAGGCGCTGATTCACAGTTCAGGGAAGGTTTCATGAGGATGATGCAGGCCTTCTAGGGAGCACCGCCTCCTACCTCGTCTATAAAATACATGACGCGGGTGTTCCAGCAGCAGCATCCTCCCACATTCTCCGGGGAGGGAGGACCTCAAGCTGCAGAGTCATGGCTAGAAACCATGCTGACTATCTTCGAGCATCTGTAGATGCCTCTAGAGAGGCGGGATAAGCTCTCCACCTACATGCTCCAAGACTCTGCCAAGAGGTGGTGGGGCGTGGTATCACAGGCGGTTCAACAGCAGGCTATGACTTGGGAGGAGTTTCAGCGCGTGTTCTACGACTACTTCTACCCAAATACCCTGAGGGCCGATCGATCCCAGGAGTTCATGAGCTTAGAGCAAGGGACTCTATCTGTCATGGAGTATTCATCTCGTTTCACTAATCTGTAACTTTTTACAGCCCTTCGGGATGGGAGTGGGGTGTTCTTGGAGAGGAATTTTGAGGATGGACTCAGACGGGAGATCCGCTCGCAGGTGAACATCATCCAATTGACTTCCATCACTTCCATCATCAACCATGCATTGATTGAAGAGCACAATCTGAGAGACTCTGGAGATACGATCCAGGGCGGTTCTGCTTCCAGATTTAGCCATCCTCCAGATGACAGCAATAAGCGTCGTAGGGAGCCTACGCGCGGTTATTCGAGAAAGCATGACGCATCATCAGGTGACCAGGTGACATGCTACCCGTGTGGCCGGAAAGGGCACATGAGGCCGCAGTGCTAGAGAAACCCCATGGAGTGTCGATCTTGTGGAAAAATTGGTCACCTTCAGCATTTCTGTCCGGTTTTCTCACCAGTAGTTGGTGACCGGGGTTCTTCCATGACTCCTTGTTCAGGAGCAGCCCCACCAGTCTCTCACCAGTCGGGAAACAGGAGTTCTTTCTGCTGTTCGGGCCGAGGTGGAGGTCGAGGCCGTGGCGGTCATCCACCAGTTCCTCAGCACCATCAGGGAGGTTCAACTCAGAGTTTTCAGCCAGGGGTGCAGGGCCGCGGTACAGGTCAGTCCTTCGACGTAGAGAAGACTTATCAGGAGCAGGATCCCAACCCTTCTACTGTTAGAGGTACGATTTTATTAGCCTCAGTTTTATCTTCAGCCCTTTTCGATACTGGTGCTACGCATAACTTTATCTTTGTTGCTGTTGTGGAGATCCTTGGAATCTACATCTTTTCCTTTGCCGACACGTTGACACTAGAAACTCCTTTGGGAATGAGGACATCTAGTGTGTGCCAGTGTAGAGAGTGCCCTCTCTAGGTAGCAGGGTATCACTTCATATTGGATCTCTATGTCCTAGAGATGACAGGCTATGATGTCATTCTCAGCATGGACTGGTTGATTCCCTTCTAGGAAATCTTTGACTATTATCACCGTAGAGTCAGTTTCATCTCACCATAGGGTGAATATTTTCTTCATAGAGGCGAATGGGATGTTCGGGTGAGTTGGGCGGGACTCGAGTATCTCGGGCTAGGAGGAGTGACAGCCCAGATTGCTAGCATTTACTTGGATGATCATTGGACTCCACAGTTGGACTTTTCTCTAGTGGTGGATCGCTTCTGAGATGTCCTTCCAGATGACATTTTGGGTTTTCTTCCGGAGTGTGATGTAAACTTCTCTATTGAGCTTGTGCCAGGAGCGGAACCGGTGTCCATTCCTCCCTATAGGATGGCCACACCTGAGTTGTAGGAGCTCAAGAAGTAGTTGGAGGAGCTACAGGCTAAGGGTTTCATCCGACCCAGTACTTCTCCTTGGGGTTCGCCTGTTCTATTTGCGAAGAAGGCAGATGGTACCCTTCGGCTTTGTGTGTATTATCAGAAGCTAAACAAGTTGATGGTCAAGAACTGATATCCCTTACTTTGGATTGATGAACTTTTCGATCAACTTCGAGGAGCCTGGGTGTTCTCTAAGATCGACTTGAGGTCCGGTTATCATCATTTGCGCGTTAGACCATCAGATATTCCTCTGACAGACTTCAAGAGAAGTTATGGTCTTTACGAGTATACAGTCATGCCTTTCGGACTCATGAACACACCTACAGTTTTCATGGCACTGATGAACCAAGTGTTCCATCCTTACTTGGATTCCTTTGTCGTGGTCTTCATGGACGATATATTAGTGTACTCTCACACTCAATACGACCATGCCACCAATATTGAGATCATTCTGAGTACACCGAGAGTGCATCGGCTTTATGATAAACTCTTGAAGTGCCACTTCTGGATGGATCAGATTCACTTCATGGGTCACGTCATCTCAGAGGCAGGAGTTTCAGTGGACCTAGAGAAAGTGAGAGCTATTGTTTCCTGGGAGCAGCCGAAGAACATCTTTGAGGTACGGAGCTTCCTAAGGCTGGATGGATACTACAGACACTTAATTTGGGACTTTTCTCGTCTAGTAGCACCCTTGACAGGTCTGACCAAGAAGGGGGTAAAGTTCTTATGGTCAGATTCTTTTGAGTCAGCTTTTCAAGAGCTGAAAGGGAGGTTGACGTCAGCACTGATACTAGTCTTGCTAGAGGCAGGTAAGATCTACACTGTTTATTGTGATGCATTAGGTGTCGGGCTAGGAGCTGTGCTTATGCAGGGAGATGGAGACGTTTCATATTGGTCTCGGCAGTTAAGGCCACATGAGAGGAACTACCCTACGCACGATCTGGAGTTGGAAGCTATTGTTCATGCCTTGCGCTATTGGAGACACTATCTTCTGGGAGAGCACTTTGTGATCTTCACTGACCTCAAGAGTCTCAAATATATCTTCACTCAGCATGATCTGAATTTGAGGCAGCGCAGGTGGGTTGAGTATCTTCAGTCTCTTGACTTCGAGCTTGCCTATACGTTGGGAAAGGGAAACGTCGTGGCAGATGCGTTGAGCAGGAGAACTTAGATTCATGTAGTTTAGGAGTCCATTAGTGAGTGGCAGCTGATGTCTCTGTTCTCTGAGATGCATCTGGAGGTGCACGATAGATGGGGATAGACTTTTCTATCTTCTGTAGCTGTTACCTCCATGCTACTTTATCGGGTACGGATGAGGCAACTATCAGACTCATAAGGCTTAGTCCTGTGGGAGAGTGTGTTATGAGAGGACCATCTTCTTGGATGGACAGTGGGCGAGGATGTGATCTTGCGTTTCCAGGAACGTGTATGGGTTCCAGAAGACATACGCGAGGAGCTGATACAGGATTTCCATTCCTCTGTTTGGGCAGTTCATCCTGGCATTACCAAGATGTATCAGGATCTTTATCGCCAGTACTGGTGGCCAGGTATGAAGAAGGATGTTGCTGGTTTCATTATGTGATGTTCTACTTGTCAGCAGGTGAAAGAAGAGAATCAATGACCAGCAGGGCTTTTACAGCAGTTACCCATTCCAGAGTGGAAGTGGAATGATGTTGCGATGGAATTCGTGACAGGGTTTCCAATATCGCCTCGGGGAAACGATGTTGTTTGGGTTGTCGTCGACAGGCTTATGAAGGTTTCTCACTTCTTTCTGATCAATGAGACCTTCAATGTCAATGATCTGGGACGACTTTACATCAGAGAGATCATTCATCTACATGGCGTTCTACGCTCTATTGTTTCAGACAGAGATGTGTTCTTTACCTCTCGGTTCTGGCAGGGACTTCAGAAGGCCTTGGGTACACAGGTACTTCTGAGTACAGCATACCATCCCCAGACTGATGGCCAGTCCAAGCGCAGGATCCAAGTACTTGAGGATATGCTCCGAGCTTGCATTCTAGACTTTGACAGTTCTTGGGAGAAGCATATTCCCCCGGTGGAGTTCTCCTACAACAATAGCTTCCAGGAAACCATTCAAATGGCACCGTATGAGGCTTTGTACAGTAGGCCATGCCGATCACCCTTATGCTGGCTGGAGGAAGGAGAGGCAGCTTTGCTGGGACCTCGTCTTGTTCAGGAGAATTCAAAGAAGATCGAGCTGATTTGGAAGAGGATTTCTACAACGCAGTCTCGACAGAAGTCTTATGCTGATCAGCGGAGATGATCTCTGGAGTTCGAGGTCGGTGATTAGGTTTTCCTACGTGTCACACCGAGGTTGGGACACAAAAGGATTCAGAGACAGGGTAAGCTTTCACCGCGGTACGTTGGGCCTTTTGAGGACTTGAAGAGTGTGGGGTCGGTCGCCTAATGGTTGCAGCTACCTCAGAGGTATCAGGTCATGCACGACGTCTTCTACATCTCTCAACTCTGATGTTACTTTTCAGACCCATCTCACGTATTTTAGGATGAGGAAGTCAAGCTTGAAGTGGATGCGTCATTCGAGGATCATCCTATCTGGATTGTCGATCGCAGTACGAAGGTTCTCTGCGGACGGTCTATTCCTCTGATACGAGTGCTATGGAAACACGGGTGATAACAGGACGAGACCTGGGAGAGGGAGACCGATGTACGATGGTAGTGGTCGGAGCTGTTCGGTCTTTCTCCTTCTCCTCTTAGTTAGGGAAATTCAGGGATGAATTTCATTAATGGGGGAAGTTTTTAAGAACCCGGATCTTCTTTTCAGATTTCATCCACTCGGAAGCGACCATACCGCGGAATCTTCTCTGAGCTCCCACCTCGCCGTCCATTCTCTGATTTGAGCACGGTCGATTGCATTGGAATCGCAGCGATCTACGTTGTTCTAAGAGGAATCTATCATCGTGGTTCACATATATCGATCTCCTAGGATCGAGGTAGGTGTTTTGTGCCTTTCCATAGAAAGTTGATGAATATTATGTGCAAATTCCACCAATACCCTTGAACGGGGTATTGCGTGTTTCCTGTTTTTTTCCTGCTGTTTTCCTGCTTTGCTTGATTTCTAGAGTAGATTTTTTGCCTATGATTTTGGTAGCTTTACTGTACCGTGGATGTTTTCTATGCTTGTTTTTCCTGTTTGGCGTTTTTCCAGTTGCCATGCCTAGTTGTAGGATAGTGGAACTGTTGTTTTATTATTGTTGTTGAGACGTAGAATGATAGCCAAGTAGTTTTTGAGGTTTACTTGGATGATACACGCGCTGATCATTTTTATTTATACTCAAGACTGTGAGAACCTAGAGTAGTAGACCAAAGGGAGGATTGACGGAAGGGATTCTCCATAGTTTCTTTTAATTACGATGCGAGACTATAGGGGAAATTGACATTGAATTCTTCCCCAGAGAGTCCATAGATCCTCGACGTGGGCCACAGGGGGAATTGACATTAAGTCTTCCCCAGAGAGCCTTTAGCATGATACGAGACTATAGGGGGAATTAACGGTGAGTGATTCCCCTGAGAGTCTACTTAATTACGTAGCTGAACCAGAGGGGTGAGACTGTGTGTATCTCCCAGATGGTTTCTAGTACTATTGGTTGAACCATAGGGGTTAGGATGTGAGAGCTTCCCAGAGGGTTACCTATTTTTTTTGTTGCTGACTGCTTACTTGTGTACCTTAATTGTTAGAACTTTGGATTGTAGCTTCTTGTGCTTTTCTATTTACTACTTCTTGTTTTATTACTTCCATGTATTCATTGACTGTTAGGAACAAATCTTTAGGTGATTTCCTGCTGGGATTGTATCTCACACCCTGTTTGGCCCATGCTTTTGGGCCCAAGCAGACTATGTTGTTGCAGGTATAGAAAAGGGAAAGCGCCCTTCTACTTCATGATCTTGATTGCACCAGGAGCTGGGGAGCATGGGACCGAGCCGTGGCTTGCGATGCTGAGGAGCTTACTTTGTTTTCTTTTTCACTTAGTTTCAGTTGTATTTCAGCATGTTGTTGTGTTTTCTGTTTTCCTTAGATACTTGTACCTGCTACATCATTGTCATCATAGTTATATATCTACATTGCTTCCGTTGTTTGTTTTATTTTTTTGTGAATGTTGTTTACCGCTTCCGCTGTTTATTGTTGTTTTCTTACCTTTTATACCTTACCTAATGAGGGCATAGATTCCCAATGACTCACCAAGGCCATCGCTGCTAGTCAGCAGCCTCTGGCGTTTGGGGAACCGTGCTTGAGGTCATGTGGCGAACCGGGTACAGGGCACCAGTGTAGGGGCTCCAGACTCGGGTCGTTACATATCCGATACTAAAAAATATCGATTCACTATTGAATATTTTCAATGACTGAACTTAATAATTCAAAAAGAGTTATCGATAAATATATTAATATTATGTCAGTCAAATTTATGTATAAAACCCCATATTATTATTCCAAATCATTAATATTTATATTAAACTAACTTAATTCCATAAATTTTGGCAACCTAATCATTAAATTAATTGATTTATTTCTCCTTTATCTCAGTAAACATACAAAATATCATCAGAAAATAATCCTTAAATCTCAATATTATGTGTCACGACACACCCCCACTAGAAGATTTAATGAGTCTGCAATGGTGATGATAATGACCCCAAAAGGCAATCTCTAATGGCCCATAGGTTAGATATTATCACGATGGGTATCTATCACATATATTTGAGGTATCATCCTCAAAATTCCTTGAAGATAAATATACTTCACCAACCAAATCAATATTCAAACTAAAATGATAATAATTTCAACACCCAAAGTTTCTCTATATTTCCACATATATAGTACAATTAGGTATAATAAAAGAACATCCTCATGGAAATCTTCTCTAGATAACTTATCAACACCATCCCTAATCTCCCTCAAGCCATCCTGAAAAACAACTCATGAAAAAATGAATGGGTAATTACTTAGTATTACTCTGTAGAATCATACATCTAAATAATTATTCATACATGTAAAATAAATGGAACCTGATAGAAATGTGTGAAATAAAATAGACAATGAAAAATATGGAATCATGGTTCAGTCTCAATAAAACATTCATAACCAAGAAAAATGTATGAAATCTTACAGTATCACAATCTCCACCACTGAATAATTTCCCTTTTAACAAACCATTATTTCATAAAATCATATCCATAAATAATAAAGTAATATATCATTAATAATATAATAAAAAAAATTCAAAAAACATACACCACTAATAATTATTACTACATTAGATATTAAAACTCAAACTATTAGTGGGATAATAGGAAAACCACTCACTAACTAACCTGAGAGCAGAGAATAAAATAATAATCATATCATCTCAGCATCCCCCACATCTATCAAACTATCATATCAAAATTACGAAACCCCATCTCCATAGATAATTCCATATCACCATATCCACATCATTGAAGTACTTATGATACATAATATTATTCCTTTACTACCCATTTCCACATAAATCCAAATCATATGATCCAAAAACACATCATATAAAATATCAAGTCAGACATGATATTGTGATCCCAACCATGAATAAAAAATATTTAAATAATAACATGATGGTAAAAAAAAGAAAACCATTAGATAAAATATCAAAATCAATGTAGCATTCCTTATCACCGTGAATATTATAATCTTACCCATCAATTCATTTACTCATTACAATACATATTCATATAAACTAATTCATCCATGTGTCATTTATGAATATCACAAAGATTATTTTAAAAAAAATCAATAAAAATTGAAACAATCTAATGGAATCAATATTTATACCATTTATAATTTATCATTAATATTTGAATACAATTTCATTATTTAATTAAGTATCTTTCAGTATAAAACTATCATTCTTTCAAATTATTTCATTTTTTATAATATTTCAAATATATTAACCCGCATTATAATTACCACTTCATTTATTTACCTAAACTGAATAATTTATTAAGTAGTCGATACATTTAATTATCCAATGTCAATAATCATCTAGTTAATGTCATACATCAAACCAAATCCTCAGATAACAAAAACAAACACCTCATAGCTCATCGTACTATTTTTAAGAAAACATAAAACTAGACCGAAAACTAACTATGTAATACTATATAACCTATTAAATTCCATGAAGCAGCCCTACCTTCCAAACCCCCACACCTAAAATAACCATGTATCTTAAAAAAACTCCTATACCTCTTTCTCTCTCTCAATTATATCCACTTACAAAACCTATTTTTAATAACAAATATAACCACCACACTAGTAAGAAAACAATAATCCACCTCCTATAAAGGACCGCTACAATTGACATCATTCACCCCAAACTAAGAACACAACTCTGTGGAAATGAAAGACTTAAAATTCAATGAACACGCCAAAATAGATCAATAAGAACACATTGTATCCTAGACAATGATTATAGAAAATCCTAAATAACATATCATAATTAAAATAATGGAACAGGGATTATAATCATTAATTAACCATAAACTCTACCATAAGGAAAAACATACGATGTGATAATATAGTAATTGAATTTAGTGATAAAAACACATATAAGGGTTTAAATTACATTACATTATAAATTATTTTTATTAGTCAAAATTCATTCTTTATTTCCATCCCATTCAAATTCCCAACCTCATGGTATCATATATCATAGTAATTTGATTTCCTAATTTAAATGTTTATGATTTGTATCTTCTATACATATTCTAGAATATTTTTTTAACATCAATGGGGTAGTATATATAAACATAAAAAATCAATATATCAATATAAAATAAGATGAAGACAGTAATCATGAATTGTTATCTTGTCCCAGTTCTTAATCAAGGAAATATCTTCCTCAAAATAGCCATTCAGATTGTTTTAAAATAGGAACATAATAATATTATAATAGGGAAAAAATAATCCATGAAAAGAGGAATTATAAAAAAGTTATTAATAATATAAACTAAGTCATAATGAATAAATATATAATATTACCTTCTCCCAGAACAAATCCTACAACATCATTCCTGAGAGAATATGGAAATGTTAAAAGGGATGTCATACAATTACCCCTTTCCCAAGAAAAAATAGGAATCTCAATCCTAAGTTAAGGGTATGAACCAACCATGTCATAATAAGTTTATAGAGTTTTTTAAATTTTAGACCATTAAATTTTGGAGTGTTAAAATAAAGGTTCATAACTATAAGGTTCAATAGAAGGGTTTCAATCAAGGGTTGTTGGTAAACTAGTTTAGGTGACCAATAAAAATGATTGTAACAGTGAGATTCAAAGGGTTGTAAATCAAAGGGATTATGAAAGAACAAGGGTGATTTAAATTATAAAAAAATAATATGAGAGAAATATTATTTTTGAAGATATAAGTAAATAATATAAATCACATACCTCAATGGTGCTAAGCAATTCGAAGTTGAGGGAACCAAATATTGGCACCAAAAAATTCATGAGAAGATTCCACCATTAAGATTCATGATAATTCACATAAAAATTTCCAATAATACTAATATAATCACTATAGGAACATTCCTAGGATAAGGATAAGAAAAATAAAATAAAGAGAAAGAAATATTAAATAAAGAAGGAATTGATCACATGAACTGAATGGTCATAGATCTCCCTCAGCCAGCATGAAACACCCAAAGAGACCCTATAATTCCCAGAGTTTGAAATAAATAATAAATATAAAAATAAATTAACATAAATCCATGGATATATACATAAAATTTGGATCCCCAAATTAATGGTGTAATGGATATAATCATTATGTGACTGATCAGTTTTAAATGTGCTTCCAAGGATCACGAAGCTATCCTTCATGAAGATCCCCATTTTAAAACATTTCCAAATATCATAAATTTTATATAAATAAATGAGGAAAACCCATGATGAATATGAAAATGAAAAAATATTTGAACCCTTTGAATTATTTTCATGAATCAAGACTCTTACACAATAGAATGAAACACCCAAAAACATGATGAATACTAGAGAGACATAACCCAGGAACATTTCCTACAGGATTTCATGATGTGGAACTTATAATAATGATACAAGAGAATAATATGGAATGTTACATTTATATGTTAGTGCTACTTACATAATTATTACTATGTACTATGCCAAAAAAATCATGACAACTGACTCTTCATAGTGTAATACTCAGTTCCGTGCTACGATAAGCATCCCTCTTGTTGTAACCTAAACAAGCATGACACAACTAAAAATTCCCACTTAAATTGAGAAAGTACTAACTATAATATCAGATTCACTATGTTTTGACATAACTTCACACCATGACACTACCTCCATGCCATGATAGAAACTCATAGCATGGGTATCAACTAAAACTCAATCGTTATCCCTCCAAACTAAAACCAACACCAAGAGGCCTACAATTCTTGAAATATGATAATGTCATGATCCCATAAATTCTGGGAAAATACATTAAATATATATTAAATGATTCTCATCAATAAGAATAATAATAAAACCATGAAAAATGAGAAACCAACCAATAAATGGGATATAGAAACCTATGTTTTCACATAAACCATGTCCCAAATGATTTTGACCCTTGATAATCCAAACACAGTTCTCATAATATAATATCTAAAATAACCCACCCATTGGAAATACCTATCAAACAAAATGTATGCACTAATAACACTCTACTAGGAAATGCATCACCTTCCAATACATAATTAACTACCCACTAATTAATAAGAATCACACTTATCATCAAGGAAATCATATTTACAATGCACCATGACATTACAGTAGAATTTTATCAACCCTCCCCCGCCCCACATAAGACAGACCAACAGACTCAAATAAAAATCTCAAATCCTTGTTATAACATAATAAGATAACCTCACTCTTATTTTATATGAAACTCTTGACCTAGAACCCAGAGAATTCATCTCAAAGTCACTAAAAACTCAATAAGTATCTTTACCAAAATATTACCTAAGGTAAACTCCCCTTTATATGATCACTACAAGATCCCTCACCTATCTATAAGACTGTATATGAATATACATAGTCGATCACTGAATCTCTATACTCAAGGTGGGCTCAAAATTCTATAATCAATCAGCTTCACTAGGTATGAAATGTGAAAACTAACTTATCAGGTCTATAAAAATATTTCGAAATATGAACATGATATATTATCCCTATTGTATTTCTTTAAGCTCTTCCATATAGATATCCATCATTACAGGATAAATAAAAAACTTATTTAATATTTCAAGAAACTACTCCCATATAATCGCATTCGAGTTTTCAAAAATAATATCCCACCACCATTGAAAAACTTTCCCAAAAAATACAATCACTAAATAAACAAATAATTGATAAAGAATCCTCAAAAACTCAAAAGAAACATAAATATCTTATAATTATTCCTTTTCATCATGGATTGATGCTCCACTAAGATACTTCATTACTTTATTCCACTTAAACATCATCATTGTTTCATCCTAATATTTTCCTTTATTCTTCCCGAATCCAATTCCTTGATGATGTTTTTATGAAATTCCTTCAGTTTGATATCAAATAACTAGGTTATCAAATATCACATAAATCAAAACAATTACACAAAGAACATCATACCAAATAAAAAACATATCCTCTCACCAAACATACCTATCATTCCAAATAACAACATTATATTCTCACAACACCAATCCAAACACATTTCTTCAAAATATCTATCTGCATAATATCTATTCCACTCTATTTGACATACTATATGAATATAATCTTATAAAAATTATATCTTGGATATAAACACAAATTTAATGACAATTTATTCCAAACAAATTTATCGAAACATAATCAATCAATTACATAGTTATCGAAATATATATATTTAATAAATACATATTATAAGCACATAACTTATTAGAAAATTGATTATCTATCTAACACATAATATTAAACAAGCATTACATTCCTTATTTAATTGTTCATGGATGGAATAATAATATTCATTTTCTATTACATTGATAGAATCATAATATTCGCATCATATAAATTTTCTTATTATATAACAATATTCTTTAAAAAAATTAAATGATTATAAAATGATTCACTTTCACAATTCACAATTAAATAAAATATGGAATGATTATTAATCAGATATTAAAATATAAATATTATCATGAATGAACATTTTATAAAATTTCATAGAAAAAGTTTCAAATACATTTTAATGTTTTAATTACAAATCACTTATAGAATCTAACAATCTTGGACATGTTATCTACAATATTTAAATAGTTTTTTTAAAATTATTCTCTTTTTAGATAATGAAACATTAATTAATTATATGTATGATATGTAATTATTAGGCATAAAAACATTTCATTTAGTCATACATATTACGTAATAAGACATCACTACTCTAGAATTCTCTTTAATGAGGTCTAATCATACAAAAAATTTGAATTTAAATCCAATAATTTTCCAAATTTATAGTTATATCTTAACACATGTAATAAATAATCATACCAAGAAATTTTGGAATATAAAAAATTCTATACATGAATTCATTTAATATTTTAATCTTAATTTATCTTTAAGGGAACACATAATATATAGGGTTCATAAAAATTTTATTTATTAAAATAAAAATCTCTTAGACATGATTCACTTTTAATGAAAACATATCAGCATACTACTTATATAAATTTTAAACAACAATTTTAATTCCAAATGAGGTCTTATAGGATCACAAATTAACCAGAATTATACTAAACATGGAAAATTAATAATATAAATTATCACATCCTATCATTAGTTTATAAGAAATTATTTTTAAACTAGTGGGAATCAAATAATTAAAAATTATTACAACATAATTATAATGACTACATCATGTTAAAATATGTTATCTTAAATAAACACAAATTACATGATCATAAATCAAAATTTCAATATAAATGAAACATATAATAATGATAAATTCACCCTTACCAAATTATCTATATGAAAATCAATGAATTTTTATATGAACCTTCTAATCAGACTATCAAGGTCCCCGCATAGGAAATATAGGGGGCCTAAATATTGGATTCTTAGATATTTTCTACTACATATATCACATTATATGAATAAATGCAATTATTTTACTACCAGACCCATCAAATAATCACCTATTCCTAACATCAAACTCCATAATTTATTTAAATTAAATGATTTTTATATGAAATTTATAACACTTACCCTACTGAAACCTTTCTTGGGTTATTATTGAAGATGATAATGACCCTTGAAGGCCCCCTCCAATTGGAAAAAGTTAGTAAACATGTGTTGATGGTATCTATTAAACATTTTATACACAATACCATTGAAAATTATATTAGAGATAAACCAAAACAACCAATAAACACCATGTATAAAATGAAAAGATAATAGTTTCCATTCCCAATCTATTTACAAATTCTAACTTATATAAAAAAATTATGTTCAATACAAGACTATCATCTTATAACTATAATCCATCTAACCAAACAAAAATTTCCCTACTCTCCACCATTATATCTTGAAAAATAAATCAACAAGATTTATAGGGGTGGGAACATTTAAGTATATAGTAGGATCACACATTGAAAAAACATTAAATCCATGTGACATAAATATATTAGGATAGAAACATGTGAAATTAACCAAGTAGTTAAAAATATGGAATGTATAATAGGTTTCAATAAATCTCTCTTTACCAATATAAATATATAACTATTAGGGTATCATAATATTTTCCACTAACTGATTTTACAATAACTATCACTTTATTGAAACCAATCATAAAATTTTATCATTGAGGTAAATATCACTAAAAATTTAAAGGGTCCTAGAAAACTACCACTACTCTTACATTTCAGTTTGGAGGCCATTCGAACTCAAACATGTTGTGATCTATTAAAACTACCCCTTTATAACTGACTTGGAATGGAAGAATAAAATAATAATAATAATATCACAATATCCAATGTCTCCATATAAAAATTATACCAAAATTACCCAATCCCATCACAATATCTTATACCATATCACTATCTACACATCATCTATATCCACATGAAACATAATATTTAGTCATTACAACACATTTCCCTATAACACCAAATCATATCTTCCAAAAAACACATCATAATAAATATTAATCTTCACATGATATAATCATCACAACCATGGATAAACAATATTAAACCAAGGTAAAATAAAAAATTACATTAGAAAAGTTATGTCAATCAATGAAACATTCCTTACAAAGTTGAATATTATTATATTACCAATTACTTCATTTACCCATTGCATTACTTATACATGTAATATAATTCATCACAATATAATTTAATCATATCATTAATCATACATTAAAAACAATATCAATAAAAAAACCATTCAATTACATCATTACTTATCACCTTCATAATTTATACCCAATAATGCACTACTAATTTGTATAGTTAATTAATAATATCATATTATTAAATAATTCATCATTCTAATTTTTACAATATTTAAAACATTTCAAATATCACAACTGACATTCTAATTACGACTTCATTTTTTTACCTTGACATAATATTATGTTTTACATTCAATTTATTTAACAATCCCATAAATATATTTATTTATTCAACTCTAAACACGAAACCACATTTCCTAATAACTAAAAATTTACCTCGTAACATATTATACAATTTCTATGAAAAAATCAAACTAGAATAATAGTTTTGAAACACTCTCACCCCATATAACCTATTAAATAAAAGTATGCCTCCCCAACATCCAATACCAAAACTTAAGTATTATTAAATCTTCTACAAAAACTCTTAAACCTCTCTCTATCTATCTATATTCTAGATTCTCACATGACCCATATTCAACAATATCAAAAACACCATCAAATGGATAACATACTAGAACAAATCCCTTAAATATACCATAAAATCTCAGTATTCCTCCAAAATTTAATACATAACTTTTGGTAAAGGATAGACTTATAATTAAATTATTACAACTAATGAGATCGACAACAACACTTCCTATCCCGCGTATAGATTATAACCAATCCTGGAATGCCTATAATAACTGAGAGGAAGGAATTGAAATTATAATTAGAGACCAGTCCCAAAATATATTACAATACCAAAATTTACAATTATATATGAACTTGATTAACCTCAATGATGGAAAACTCCATAATCACCTAAAACAAATTACTTTAATCTTTATTCGTTTTATTCAAAATTAATTGTAGATTACCTTCCCATTTAGATTACCATCCTCCAAGTAGCTTCTTCCACATTAATTTCATTTCCAAATTTACATGTTCATGCTCTTTTCTATATTTCATATTTATTCCAACATAATGTTATTAATATCAATATAGTAACATATATAACTGTAAATCACCAAATTCAATATATCAACATGGAAGAAGAGGGAGCTAGTAATCTCAATTGAATTTTCACTCTCATTTCTTAGTCAATATGATATCTTATATAAAATAAATATCATAAAAGTTTGAATATAACAACATCAGAATGTTTTCCTATCTATAGAAATTAATTAAAGAAAAATAGAAATTATAAAAAAATAAGGAATAATTAATATAATAAAATTTATAAATAAGATACATACAAAATATCCTTCCCATTAACTAAAACTATAAGAACTTGGTTCTACCTTTGAGTTATTAATCTTTCGTTTTGGTTTATACTTGAGTAATAAGTATCAAAGGGTTAAAATCCAAACTGAGAACTATACACATCCGAAAATAGTTTTCTCACACCATGTGTTTCCTTCTATACACAGTGTAATCATGTCGGCAGGTCGGTGAAGGAGTGTAAAGTAATTCGGAGGGAATTTGAATTGTTAAAGAACCTACACAATGTGTAGATCCACTTGCATGTCGTGTATTTCTTAAAAATGTCTTTAAATAGGAATTAGCTTCGTTTTCTATAATATTGGACAGAGGCTCTCTCAGGTTTATAAATAAGAAACAACAAACCATCAATCCCTTGTAGACTAATAATCTGAACCCCGATTTCTTCACCATCATTTGCATTTAAACCCAATCGATAATCTATCAATTATTCTTGAGCTGTAATTCACAATTTCTACTCTTGTATATGTTATTTAAGGATGAGTTTTTATCATTTTTTTGTAGATACACAACATTCTATATTTAATTTGAGGTTGAAGTCGGATGAGGAGAGTTGTACTATGATGAGGTAGGTGTTATTGTTCCTTTGGTTGATTGTTGAGTTGATTATAAAGGTCAGCGGGTTGCATTCCCACTTTTAGGGTGTATTTTAATTGAATAATGAACCATGTAATATCCGATTTATGATTAGATAATTAATTAGATGATTTCAAATCATGTTTTGGGTTGCGAACCTTAGTTTAGGCCCACCCCATGGGTGCATTCCCCCGTTTGGTTGTCTGGCGGATATTGACGATGAGGCTTGAAATGAATTCAAATTATTGGGTTTTTAAAAATTTATACCTCATTATATGAATTTCACATATGATATACTTGTTGTGTTAAGCCTTGTATAGGTTTAAATTTCACAATAGGCTGGTTATATGTTTTTTCCACATGAGTTATCCTTGTTCGTCCATGTAATAGTTTAATTTACACGTGTTGGTTATTATGCTATATTTTCCCACTTTAGTTGATTATTTTAAATAAATGTGATAGTTAAATTCACATGTGTTTAATTTGAGATGGAATGCCTAATTGAATTAAATAATTCATGATAGGTAATTTGGAATGGGGAGCCGCAGTCTTAGTTAAAAGACAAAGTCGGGCTCATGTGAATAATTGAAACTTATATACATTGGGTGAACCATTGTCTTGGTTAAAATATAATTTATGGACTCAGGAGGTTAATTATGTAATGGTTGTGAGCAATACATATATAGGGTGGTTGGTATCATTGATTCTTTTTAAAATGCAGAGGTAACCTTGGATCCATTAAGGGATTCCCAGGCCGAGCACTACAGGAAAATTATTAAATAATTATCATGTCATGAGTTGACGGTTACTTTTATATAGGGTTCATCGAGCCTAGGAAGTAACTCAAGACTTTTATATAATCCAATGTAAATTAATAATGATATATAATTAATCATCTCCCAAGAAAAAGCATATTCTTGGATTCAGTCTTCACTTTTATTTCGTAACATTGTCTTATGAGACAACTGTTTCTATTACATTTGAGTACCTTCTGGTTTACTGCTTTCACTATTGTACAATACCTATTATATATATCCACTAATAGATATTACCAGATGATAGGTTCTTTACTATTGGGATTTATTTCTGAAACCATGTTTAGTTCATAATTTTGGGACCAAATAGATTATATTGTTGTACGTGTCGATAAGTGAAAGTGCCTTTATTATGTACTTGATTTACTGTTTAGGAGAGGGATAGCATGGTACAAAGCTAAGGATTATGATTCATCGGAGTTTTATTTTTTATTTCTATACCTTGGTATTGTATTTTTTATCTGACTGTAGTGTATCGGGTTTTGGTTGTATTCTTAGAACATGTGACTGGAAGCATCATCTTTTGTATGTTATGACTTCTGGTTATCTTAATTATTAGTCTTCTGCAATTTACTTATGTTGTATGATATTTTTATTTCTTCTACTAAATTTTTATTGTTTCCACTGTTTTAAACTCATCCAACGAGGGAATGTTTCTCCAATATCACACCTAGGACCTCGCTGCTAGTCGAAATACTCTAGCATTTGGGGAAATGCGCTTGAGGCAATGTGGCCAATCCGGTACAGGGCACCATAAAGTGGCATCCATATCCAAGACATTAAAATGTATAATCATAGGTAGGTTTCAAATTTTTTCCTTATTATATGGTGACATTAGATAGGTATTGTAAGGAAATAGAGTTTGGTAATAAATTGTGCCAAGGAGTACCTACCCTACGTACAGGGAAAAGCCAAATTTCCTTGAATTGACTGCTCATTTTGGGATTTTGCATTGTTACTGTTGATTCAATTTCACCGTTGGGTGAAACACATGTTTTTAATATTATTTTTGATATTTTTGTGATCATATTTTATTAGAAACCCCATTATATGATGTTATTCCATATCATGCATCATATAAGAACATAGTAAAAATCATATGCCATTCATTCTTTCCATGCCTTTTAGGAGCATTACTGATTGCATGCTATTGTGATAGATGTTCTTCTAGATGTTCATGTTATTGTGAGAGGTACCATGATAGATATGCAAGTTGTTGTGATGGGATTATTGTTATGTGTTATTGTTGAATTGTATGGATGTGAAGCTTTGATCCATGAGGTGTATGTGCCCTCTTGGATCTGAATTCGGTGGATCATGTTTCAGCCATTTTTATAGAACTCTATTGTGGTTTTTTATTCTTGGGTTCCAAACATTGAATTTTGGGGAGAATGGGCCCTAAAGGATCAGAATTAGGTATACCACAGGTTAGTTTTCATATAGAATAGAGGGTTTTTCTTGGCAATATAGAGTTTATGTCCTGAAAAACCATGTTTACATGGTGTGTAGATTAGCCTAACACGTCATGTGTTAATCCTATTTTGGGATTGAAGTTTTATTTTCATGGATATTTTTCATGTAATCATAGTACACATTGTGTGGTAAGTGACCATGTGTCCAACTTTTTGATAAGGAACACGAGATGGTGTGTTTCTCAAGTACACATCTTTGTACTTTTTGGACATGTCGTGTGGGCTTAGTCAGGTAGAGCCCATGTGAATATGGTCATCTGGGAGTACCTGGATAGGAGGGGAGTCCTTTTCACACACTATTTATGTGTCAAACATGCTATGTAACTGGGTTTGATACATTCCAAAGCTGGAGAGACTACACAAACATGTAATGAATTATGGGTACACGTCGTGTATGGTTTTTAAACACCATGTAGTCCATTTTTTAGAAACATTGATGGTCTTTTCCTATTTCATTTTGGAACTCTTAAATGAAAAACCATGAAAATGAGCTCTAACAGAGATGTGTTCTTGAAAATGTAGCGTCATTCCCCCATGATGAACTTGATCTGCACACAAGGAAAGTGGTGATGATCATACCCTAGAGGTGGTAGGCCATGGGCTACCAGTGGACCCTCTAGTCATGCTAGTTGAAACACTAGCTGTCATATCAGACGTAGGTGCTAATACACTTTTTGTGAATGTTGTATGAGGTTCATGAAAACCTTTTAGAGAGCACCACAACCTACCACATCTATGGAAGAACTGACACGAGTGTTCCTACAGTAGCATCAGCCCACATTTTCTGGGGAAGGCAGGCCAGATGCTGTAGAGTCATTGATAGAGGCCATGTTATAGATCTTCTAGAATCTTGAGTCACCCCCTGAAATGAGGTTCAAGCTCACGAATTATATTTTACATGATTCCACCATGAGGTGGTGGGATGTTACCATACATACAGGGTGTCATAGTAACATGGCACATGAAGGTTTTTAGATAGTCTTATATGACTACTTCTATCCTGAGACACTAAGGGATGAAAAATCCCATCAGTTTATGCATCTTTAGCTGGGATCTCTATCAGTTATGGATTAAATTTCCCACTTTACTGTGCTCCAGTGCTTCACACCAATTTTGATGGGTGATGATCTGTCAAAGGCTAGACAATTGGAGGAGGGTCTTAGGTACGACATGCTCTAACAGGTGAATATCTTCCAGCCGACTACTGTATCTTCTATTGTGATTCAATAACTGATTACTGAGTGGAACCCAAGGGAATATGGAGGTGTGATATTGATTGGTTTGACAACAAGATAAGGGACTATTTTGACCGGTAGTAGGAAGTATCATTTGGAGATAACACATGACCAATCTAGTACTCAGAACGTATCTTCTAGTAGCTAGGTGAGGTGCTTCCAATGCAGATGAATTTAGAATACCAGGCCTTAGGGCCTAATGGACCCAGTCGAGTGTCGATCTTGGGGCAATATGGAACATTTAAAGTGTTTTCACAATACGTTTCCACCACCATCTAGTGATAGAGGATCTAAACCAACCCCATGTTTAGGTTAAGGGTCAATAGCTTATCACCTGTTAGGGAACTGGAATATGTCAGGATGATTACGATAAGGTGGGTGTCATGGCCACGGTAGGTAGACCCTAGGATGTCAGTGACAATAGGGTGGATAAAATCAGTGTATCCGGGAAGTGTCTCAGGGCTGCGGTACAAGCCATAATTATGTAGTGTAACATACCCAGTAGGAGCAGGATCCTATACCTTCTACTATCAGATGTATTATTCTAGTCACATCCGTTTTAAATTATTCACTCTTTGATATAAGGGATTTTCATAGTTTTATATATGTTCCCATTTTAGAAATCCATGGGCTCTGTGTTTTCTCTTATGATGATTTTATGATGCTAGACACTACATTAGGGATAAGAATGACAAGTTTCTGTCACTGTATGGAGTTCTCCTTGAGGTTGGTGGGTATCACATCTTATGATATCAATATTCATTATAGATGATAGGCATTGATTTCATTCTTATAATGGACTGTTTGGTTTCTTTTTTATCCTTTATCAATTTTTATCACTGTAGGGTGAGTATCATGTCACCAATGGATGGATCGTTTCTACCCAAAAGCGAATGAGATGTCCAGGTAGGTAGAGCTGGACCCCATCATCATGGGTTGGGTGGGCTGATAGTCCAAATTTGGAAACTATATATTGATGACTATGGGACATGTTAGATAGATTTCCATCGAGTGGTCTATCATTTTAGGGATGTCTTCCCAGATGACTTTTCAGGCCTACCTATAGTGGTAGAGGTAGAGTTCTCCATCTAGCTAGTGCCAGGAGAAACACAATTATCCATTCCTCCTTATAGGATGTCCACAATGGAGTTGCAAGATCTCAAGAGGCAGGTAGAGTATTTTGAGGGAAAGGGGTTTATCCAACCCAGTACTTATCTGTGGGGTTTTCCTGTACTTTTTGTGAAAAATGTAGATGGTACCCTCAGGCTATGCTTGGCTTATTAGAAATTGAACCAGTTGACGGTTAAGAACCAGTATCCTCTTCCATGAATTGATGATCTCTTTAATCATCTCTGAGGAGCTTGGGTATTCTTTAAGATCGATTTGAAATCTGTATATCACTAGGTATATGTTTGACCTCAATACATACCTCATACCATTTTTCGTAAAAGGTATGCTCTATATGAGTATCTGGTTATGCCGTTAGGACTTATGAATGTGCCAGAAATTTTCATGGAATTGATGAACCGAGTGTTCCAACCTTATGTGGATTCTTTTGTGGTGGTTTTCAAGGATGATATCTTTGTGTATTCTCACAATCAACACGACCATGCCAGTCATCTTGAGATCATTTTAAATAAACAGAGAGAGCATCAGTTATATTCTATGATCACAATGTGAAACCATTGGATGCACAAGATTCACTTACATAGTCACATTATCTCAAGGACATGAGTGTCAGTGGACCCAGAGAATGTGTGGGAAGTAGTTTTCCGGGAACACTCCAAGAGTGTGTTTGACATACGGAGTTTCTGGGGCTATCTAGGTACTATATTTTTTTATACAAGACTTCTCATGACAAAAAGTTTCATTGATGAGCTTGAATAAGAAGGGTGTGAAGTTTATGTGGTCGTAAGTTTGCAAGATAGCATTTCTGAAGATGAAGGAGATATTAACATCAACACTGATAGTGATTTTTCTAAATCCAGTTAGTAGTAACACTATGTACTATGACACATCAGATATTGGGATTTGGAAAGTGATTATGTAGGTGGATCGAGTCATTGAATATGGGTATCGACAGTTGAGGCCACATGAGATGAACTACCCAACACACAATCTTGAGTTAGCCACAGTTTTTCATGCCTGATGTTGATTTGGAAATTACATATTGGGGGGAGCATTTTGGGGTGTACACGGACCAATAAAGTATCAAGTAAATCTTTAATAAATGTGATCTAAATATGAGGGAAGTGATGGTTGGTGGAATTACTATAGTCATTATAATTTGAGATTTCCTTCATGAATGGAAAAGGAAATGTCGTGTTTGATGCATTGAGAATGAGGAAAAAGATACAGGCGATGCAGGAGGCCAGTGCTGAGTGGAATCTTATGTACTTGTTCTCTGATATGCATTTGGAGGTTCCTGACAATCATGGAATGATATTCATTTCATCTTTAGTAGTGTATTCTACCCACCTATCTAGAGTTAGAATGAGGTAGCTACTAGATTATGAGAGCCTAGTCTTGAGGGAGAGTGTAGGAGGTGAGGATCCACCTCTTGGATGGATGGAAGGTGATGATGATATCTTGTGTATCCATTGACATTTCTAGGTTCTAGTGGACATATATGATTATTTGATGTAGGAGTTTCATTATTCATCTTGGATAGTGGATCCCAGAGTTACCAAGATGTATTGTGACTTGGGTCATCAGTACTGGTGGCTGGGTATGAAGAGAGATGTGGCATTTTTTTTATGAGGTGTTCCGCCAATCAGTAGTTCAAGGAGGAACATCATAATCCAGTTGGGCTTTTGCAGCAGTTACCTATTCCGGAGTGGACATGGGATGATGTTGTAATGGATTTTTTGATTGGGTTTTCGAGGCCTCATAGAGGTAAAGATGATGTGTGGGTGGTGGTTGAAATAATTATGTTTTTCTCTCCCTTCATTCTGATCAAGGAGACCTTCGGTGTTGATGATATGTGGAAGATGTATATTTTTGAGTGGGTACGACTTCATGGGGTCCCTCATTCTATTTTTTCAGATAGGGACACCCACATTATGTCTCTTTTCTGGAAGAGTTTTCTGAGGGTGCTATGTACACATGTTCTTTTGAGCACAACATACCACCCTAAGACTGATGGTCAGCCACAGCGTATGATACAGGTGCAAGAGGACATGTTGTGAGCATGCATCCTAGACTTTGGGGGATCTTGAGAGAAGCATATTCCCATAGTTTAATTTTACTATAATAAAAGTTTACAGGTGACTGTAATGATTCCACCTTATGAGGATTTCTACGGTAGTCCATGTCAATCACCCATGTGCTGGCTAGAGGTAGGTGAGGTAGCTTTACTGGGACCACGTCTTGTGTTGGAAACTTCTGAGCAGGTGAAGTTGAATTCAAAATAGGATGGCTAATATGTAGTCTCTTACAAATTCTTATGTTGATCGCTACAGAAGAACTCTAGAGTTCGAGGTTGGGGATCAGTTTTTCAAGTTTTTCTCATCGAGGTTGGGACACCATAGGATCATGAGATAGGGTAAGCTTTCACCACGATACGTCAGGTCTTTTGAGATTATATAAAGATTCGGGATGGTTTCATATGGGTTTGAGTTACCTCAAAGGTATTGATCCATGAATGATGTCTTCAGTGTATCTCCACTATGCCACTATCACTCAGACCCGTCTCACATTTTTCAACAAGAAGTGGTTGATCTTCATGTTGATGTGTCCTTTGAGGTGAATCTGATTCGTTTTGTGGATCATTGCATGATGGTTCTCCAGGGACGTTCAATTCCACTATTATGGGTGCTATGGAATCATGATTGAGTGTAGGACGAGGCTTGGGAGTCGGAGGCTGATGTACATACTCAGTGGCCAAATTTATTCTCAGATATTTCTTCACCACCCTTAAAAGGGGAATTCAGGGATGAATTTCTTTAAGGAGGAAGTTTGTAAGAACTCGGTTCTTCCATTATGGTACGAATCAATCCTTTTGGTTTATACTTGAGTAATAAGTATCAATTTGGTCAAATCCTTGCTGAAAACATTACATAGTCAAAAATAGTTGTTACATGTTGTGTATTTTCTTCTACATTCCATGTAGTCGTGTCGGCATGTCAGTGTAGGAAGTGTAAAGTATGTCTACAAAAATGTGAATAGTTAAAGAACCTACATGGACTGTAGTTATACATATATGTAGTGTATTTCTAAAAATGTGTTAAAATAGAAAGTAGACTCGTTTTTGATCATATTGGATAGAGGCTCTCCTGTGATGACGAACAAGCACCGTCGGACCTTAAATCCCTTCCCAGTTGATCCTTTGAACCCTGATTTCATCATCAACTGTTGCGTTTGAACCCATCAGTAAGCTCTCAATTATTCTTGAGTTGTTATTTTTTATTTTTACTCTCAAATAAGTTATTTAAGGTTGATAATTTATCATTATTTTGTAGATATATGTATTTCTAGATTTAATTAGATGTTGAGGCTAGACGAGAAGAGTCATACTACAACAAGGTAGGTGGTCTTGTGCCTTTCGTTGATTATTGAGTTGATTATATATTCTGGAGTGCCACGCACCCACTAATAGTGTGTTGTTTAATTAAATAATAACCCTGTTATTTCTTATTGATGATTAGGTAATTAATTAGATTATTTGAGAACATGATTAGGGTTGTGAACCTTATTTTAGGGCTACCCCATGGGTGTGTTCCCTTGGTTGGTGGTTTGGATGAGAATGCCTATGAGGATTGACGTGAATTCCCATTATAGGGTTGTTAAAAATGTATTAATCATTATTTTAATTGACCACATGATATTATTGTTCTATTAAGCCTTGTAAATGTTTAAATTTCACAATAGACTGGTTATATGTTTTCCCCACATGTTTTATCCTTGTTCGCTCATGGAATAGTTTAATTTACATGTGGTTATTATGTAAAATTTTCCCATATGAGTTGATTATATTAAATCCATGTGATAGTTTAATTCACATGAATTAATTTTGATATGGAATGTGTAATTGAATTAAATTATAAAAGAGGTCATTAGAAATGGGTGAGCTATAGTCTCAATTAAAAGACAAGTTTGGGATAATGTGACTAATTGAACCTTATATACATTGGGTGAAACATTGCCTATGTTAATAGATAATGGATAGACTCATGAGGTTAATTATGTAAAGTCCATGAGTGATCCAGGTATTGGGTGGTCGGGCTCATTGAGTCTTATTTAAAATGTTGAGCGAACCTAGGATCCATTGCGGGATACCTAGGCCATGATCTACTGTAAAATTATTAAATGAATATTATATCACAAGTTGATAGTTACTTTTATACGGGGGTATTCGGGCCTAGGGAAAACATTGAGACTTTTATATAATCTAATAAAATTGAATAATGAGATATAATGACTAATGATGCATCTTCCAAGCTAGATCACAAGCTTGGATTTGATCTTCACTACTACTTGGTTACATTGTCTTCTGAGACATCTGTTGTGATTAATTTTGAGTACCTTCTGTTTTACTACCTTCACTATAGTATAGTTCTTGTTATATATATCCACTGATAGATAGGTACAGATCACGTGTGTTTGCGTACTGGGATTTACTTATCACACCCTATTTGGGTCATTATTTTGGGTTCATGGAGACTATATTGTTATAGGTGTTGATAAGGGAAAATAACCCTCTTCAGGTACTTGATTTTATATTTAAGAGCCGAAGAGAATGGGACCTAGCTGAGGCTTTCAATGATTTTTAGTTTTCTTTTGTATTTTTATACATGGTATTGTATATTTTATTTGACTATATTTTATCATGTTTTATCTAATTTCTTATAACATGTGATAGGAAGCATCGTCTATTATATGTTATGACTTCTAGTTATCTTTATTATCAGTCTTCGGCTATTTACTTCGGTTGTATGATATTATTTTTTCCGCTATTGAATTATTGTTTTTTTGTTGTGGTACACTCTTCCAATGAAGGAATAGTTTCCCGACTATCACACCTAGGCCCTCACTGCTAGTCAAAAGCCTCTAGTGTTTGGAAAAAATGTGCATGAGGCCATATGCACAACTGGGTATGGGGAACCTTAAAGTGGTATCTATATCTGAGAAGTTGTAAAATCCCACATCACCGTGTCCAATATATGGGAGTAATGAAATAATATACTTTATTCAATAACCCCTTACCCTAGACCAAGAGAACACTACCAAGCCTGAGGGAAGAGTATGAACATACCATGTAAGAGGGTATTTACATAGTTCTTGAACTTTTATGCCATTATATGTTATAGTGGTTTAAAAATGGTTCATAGATTATAGGGTTATATTAAAGGGTTTTAATCAATGTTATTTAGTAAAATAGTTTAGGAGAGTAATGAACAGTATTCCAATGTTGAGATTGAAATGGTTAATAGTAAATGGACTTAAAAAAAGAAGGGAAATTTAGATGATTAAAAAACGTGTTATCAAAAAAAATATTATAAATGATAAAAGGAAATATTATAAATCCCCTACCTCAATGGAGATGTGTAATTCCAAGTTTTGTATACTAAAGTTTAGTACCAAAAAAATCATAATAATCTTTTACCGACATCCTCCATATCAATGGGCATAAAAATTTCACCAATACCTATATAATTACTAATTATAGATTCATAGTAGAAGGGAAAAAATAAATAAATGAAAGTCATATTAAATCATGATGTTATTGATCACATGAACCAAAATGTCGTGGATCTCCCCTAGAGACAAAAAAAATCGAAAGACAACCCAAAACTACACAAAGTTAAAAATAAACAAGAAAAATAAACCAAAATGATGGGAAACCATGAATTTTTAATGTAATTTTAAATATACAAAATAAATATATGATGGATAGAGTCAAAACATGATTGGAAGGTTTCAAACAAGTGTATGTGGATCACAACACGATCCTCTCAGCTACTCCCCCTTTTAAAACATAGTCAAATCCCATATTTTTTATAAAACTAAATATGGTCGCAACATGGAGATTATAACCAAACTATATTTTTCAAACCCCATAAAATATTAATTTAAATATGAACTAAGGTGTTCTAATAATTTCATAAATAAATATTACATCATTTAAGATGAATACCAAAAACATCACAAAATAATATATTCCCTAGAACCATAAATTTTTAGTTTCATTAGATACAAGATACATAATAATATTATTTCATGAATTATCTTCAATATATTCAATGATTTTGTTCTCACATAGTAACTTTATTAGAAATACCATTCTTAAAAACATTTCATCATACTCTAGGTAAATGGAAGAAGAAGAATGGGTGAGTATAGATACTCAATATGAGAAAATATAAGTGATATCAATCAATGATTATAAGTGAAAAAAAGATAAATATAAGTGTATAGATACATGATCATAACTTATGAAAGTCATACCCAATAAATTAAATATCATTCATCTTTAGTCAATGAATAAATATTTATCATAACAAATACATAAGTCATAAAAGTGTGAACTCGTCAATAACTAATCATGACTCATGATAACATATCATAATCATAAGACACATGTTTTTGAAATACAAATAACTATATAAAAATATTTACTTTTTCAATGATCACTTCCAAGACTATCATAGTGGGAAAATTTCTATAGTTGATTAGGTTAACTCACAATTCCATCATTTCCATAGTCAAGCCTCACTACTAAGACTATCATAGATGATGTACTCCCATATAAGATTGAGTTCACTTCCCATTACACTTAATATTATCTAATTAGATATAAATATTTATCAAATTCATTGGCCGGATTTATAATTAGAGACCCAACTATTACATAATTAAAACCAAACATAATCATTTCACATGATCAAGAATACATTAACCATTTCATCAGAGCATAATTAACCCATTGAAGTGAATGGAGTTTAATAAATATTTCATAATCACATAATAATAATCCATCCATTGAAAGAACGTTAATGTAATCATTAAAACATTTCCCAAATGGAGAATAATACACATCAAATATTGTTGGCACAGATGAAAAATACCCTTAAAATTTCATTTGAACTTATCTTTGAAAATATGGAAAATATAATTTTTCTTTGGAATCTTTAAAAAAATTCCTTGAATATTAATAAAAAAATTTATTATTAAATAAAAATTATAACACCTCATTAAATATTTATATCAAATAATGGTGATGGGGATAAGGAAATCCATTCATGCTATATAAGTTGAAGGAGAATATTCTTTTCACACTTTTATAAAAATTCAAAAATTGATTGTTTAGAAAACATTTTTAAAGATTCATTTTAAACTTTCTTAATTATTGTAAAAAAGAATTTATAATATAATCATTAAAAAATTTCAATTATAGGTAAAAACCTTTCTAAAATAATGGAATAATATGGATATGGAAGACAAACATTCTCAACCCAAAAATAAGAAATGAATACATATTTTATTATGAAACATTTTGTGATTAATTTAAAGTACCAAAGATAGGTAAATGTATGTAAAAAAATTAACATAAAAAATAAGAGAAGAAAAAATATGGGTTTTTAAATGATTATAATCGCATAATTTTCCTCAGTGTAAATTTAACAAATACAATCCCGAAAAGAAATGTGCTTGGAACCTAAACCCTTAATGATTTGTTAACTTTTGAATCATACAATACATGAAATAAATAACTTAAAATGGAAAACAAAATATATTTAATATGAATATATTCATGATATAATATATCAAATGGTTAGTATATACACCATATAAAAGAAAATAGGTTAATAACATGAAACATTTCTCAATAAAAAATATTGAAATGAAGAACCCTTAATTAAAGTCCCACAATTATTCGTGTGATTTAAAAACAAGAGTATAGTAATTATAGATTTTTTATAAAACTATTATAGAATAATACTAAGATATATGTTTTTCTATATTTCATTCTCTTATAATTTAAAAATACCCTTTAATCACTACAACAACTTTTTTACCAAGGAAACTATTTATAATATCTTTAAATGAAATTGAACTCATTACTAAATTTGAAACTCATAATGAAAATTATAAAACTATTTTATCAATCATAAATATATAGAAGTGATATGAATTATTTTTAATATAAGTGAATAAAATTAAATGAAAAATAAATTTTGTGTCCCTGAGAAACATGCTTAGGAGGTTAAGCTTTATAGAATGGTGTTTGTAGTGTTGTGATGAGTGATTTGGGAGATAAGGAACAAGGGCCATGAAAGAATGAAGAACTCACTTCTCATCAACTGATTTCACATGATCTATCTTGTGTAAAAACATAGTTCCCACCTTTTGGGTTGAAAGATCATGGTGACCAGTTGGGTGTTCATCCATAGGGATGTGATTACAAATAAAAAACCTCCCTCAGGGGATTCGATCAAGTGGACCCCCAGTGTTTGGTTGAAACATAATGTGGATAGGTCCTGAAATTACTAATTTATGATAGGGGTAGATATTTGTTTTGATTACATGAACTCTATTATTACTAAATACATCTCTTATTGTGGTTTGGTCATTTTTATTGGGGTAGAGACAACAGCCTTACTCAACGGCCTTTACCTTTACAGGCTATACAACATCAATATTTTCATGGTCGAGATGTAATCCTTGATTCTTATTAGTTTTCATCGTAATGAAACATGATTTCAATGGTATTTGGGATATATTATCCAGAAGTTTAGGTATCTCATTGGTTCAAACATGTAGATCACTAATACTTAGAGGGAGGGGAACTTTTACAAAGACAATAGAGAGAGTAAAGGGGTCCTAAATGAGAGTGAGTGAGACATTCTATTGGTGGAATAAAATCATACCATCACCCCTAACCCTCTTCTCCTATAGTTTACATTTTCAAGGACACTCTATTGTAGATTGCGGAATGAGAAGGTACGCTTCTCAGGCACATGGCCATGTTTCCTCTTCTGACCAATAACCATATCACATTATCCACAAAGTATGTTGGGGACTTATACCTTAAACTCCCCCTTATGATCCCATCACCCCCAATATCCATGTATCTCACCACCCAACCCTTCCTTGAGCGCCTCTCCCCATCCCATGGTGTTAGCCTCAACGAATCTATTGTTGGTGATTTAACATCTGCCAAGCTCCCCATAGATTTCCCCCTTATAAACCTGAATTTTCCCTAATAGATTCCAATATATATTATCATTTAACTTTACTAAATTCTTATAGGCCCTATGTTTTCCATCCTCTGCCCCTCTCCAATGTTTTCTATTCTTTATCCACCCCTTCCTAGAGTGCTGAAGAACCGGATGTCTTGGCTACTGATAAGTCCATGACTCCTTCCCCTTGTAACAGTGCTCAAACCAGGTCCCTAAAGAAAACCACTCAAGCCCTAGTATACTGAAGAACATTGAAATCCACATCATAGGGTTACAAATCTATAAAATAAATTCTATCATTATCTTCTTCCTACTATGGAATGCTTGTGGCTTGGGTGCATGTGTAAGAAGTTATTTCATATTCAATGAACTTTGGAACTCTATTTATTCAATAGTGGAAGTTTTTATGTCTAATAAAAATCCTTCCAAAATTGATAAATTTTATAACAGAATAGGTACTCATTATTTTATACATACTGATCCCCATAACACAGATATATAGCTATTCTGGAATTCAAATATCATAGTGTAAATGGTGATGGATCCTAATCAATTTATAACTACTAATATCAGTATGAGGGTGTATAATTGTTTCTTCACCTTTTTTAAAATAAATTTGATGCTCAAGAAATAGAGCCACTATGTAATAATATATGCTACCTCAACCTGTATAATGAACCCTGGTTATTGGGTGGGGACATCAATTTTATAATGGATGACCCAAAAAATAAGTGTTTCAATACTCTTTCTCGAAAGGAAAACCATGATTTTGTTTCATTATTATTATTTAATGGGAGCTTAGTCTTGGGATACATAGGTGACCGATTCACCAGGTGCAATAAATATAATTTTACTAACTTCATGTGGTGTTTTCTTGGTCGATGTTTAGAAAACATTAATGATATCACTTTCTACCAAGATGCCAAGGATCATCATTAGGTGTTTTTTCTGGAAATTATTATCATTGGTTTTAGATGACACCAATAAAGATATATAGATGGGTAGACATGCTCTAGTGTAAGGAAATCCCTAAAAAATACAACTTCCAAGTATTGAGTATATTTAACAAGGCTTTACCCACTGGTGATCTTGTCAAGCTTACAACAACTAGGGGAATGCAGTGTGGAGTAGGTTCAGGGATTTTCTCAATCTGTCCTCTTAGGTCCCTTCAAGTGCATTGTTTCTTATCCTATAGTTTCAAGTAATTTATGCAATAATTATTGAGAATAAGGAAAGACTAGTTACCCTTTCTGTGGGATTTGGTGCATTTGGAAGAAAAGGAATAAAGCTCGGCATGAATGTTTCTTATTTTCAATGTTTGAACTCTTTTCTAGAGTCAAATGTTTACTGATTGATTTTTAATATCTCATAAAAACTATAATGAGGACCCCTCTCTAGGTTCCACTTAAACACTTGTCCCTCCCTTCATCCTATAATTACCTCTAGTGAAAATTGATTTTTTGGAACCCTCACTATAAAGAGCACAAATTGAACATGGATGGTTCATGAAAAATGAGAACAATGTTGGGAGGTGGATACTTCAAGAAACCATGAGGTCTATTATTCTTACATTCACTACTTTCTCTGTGAATAATTACACTCTTCTGGTTGACGAAAAGGTTATTCTTATGGTTATTGAGCAATGTATTTAGAAAAATATCAACCTGGTTGTGGTTAAAACAAACTACAAAAATCATATATTAGTCGTTTCATGGCCTTTGTGATAATCATTGGGATATCTCATATCATAATCAAAAGTGTAGGAGTTTTAATAAAAATTTCATGTTGGTCCTAAAAACATGGCATGGGGTTAATAAATCCAGAAAAAAAAATAATCCAAGACCTCTCAAGGTGTTCTGATTATTTACATCTATAGTTTGGGTGCTTTTCCTTCATAGGGGATGGATATAGTTAGTGGATATTCCCTTAGAATTCATTATTATAGACCCCCGTATATGTTCCCTCTTTATATCTCAGCCTCTGATGCTTTATTTATATAAAATTATTAAGGATTATATTCTCTATAATAGTACATGGGTTCTTCCTCATGAATGTAACCTCATTGTTAGCGGTGGAACCCTCGTTTATCATGAATTTAGATCCCCCTGAGGTCCAAAGTCATTTAAAAAAATAGTGAATATAAAATTGAACATTAAAAATTATTTAATTAAAGAAAATAAATTTCTATATTATAGATTTTGAAATTTTTCACTATTTACTCAAAAATAAATCTTTTTAGAAAAATCCCAATTCTTTACTCTAAGATAACATTGAAATGATAATTTCCAAAATAATATCTATTTTTAAAATAATTTTTTTTAATAATGGTAGAAATTAATTATAACATCTACACATAACATGAAATAAAAAACATTGTTTTAGGAAAATAGATTTCTGAAGCATTAAATGACTCAATTCTCATTCATGGATTAATAACCAAAATTAACTGAATGTCAATTCATTTTTCCTGTTATAATTTAATCATTTCATTATAATAATCTATAAACAGGGATTAATTTAATTAATAAATTAAAAAATACATTATACACATTAAATATATTTTAAGAAAAATATCTATTTTTCATGTAAATGATTTTAACTTCATTTACAACCAATTTCTAATAAATATAAAATTTATTATTCATTTTAGTAAGCAATCATAATTTATATATATTTAAGTATTACAACATGGTTAGCTTAATATTGATGTTGTATACAAAGCATGATATCATGTGATTTTAATTTATTAATGGGAAATATAAATTTTAAAATCAACGGGTGTTATGTTATAATTTTTAATCATAATACCATTAATCGAATATAAAAAAAATATTTATGCGTCATCACATCCTTATGTTCCCTTGTAAATTTTGAAAATTTATGATTTCACTCATTAACAATGTTAGTTGTCTTATTTTATATCATTTTATCTATTCCATCAATAATATCCATCAGATTCTCCTCATATGGAATATCCTTCTTCCTAGTAGATATTAATGAAAATACCTTATCAATAACTAAAATATCTAGATCTCTCAAAAAATTGTTAACATACCATTTTTGTCGACTCTAACCAACAATAATTCACTGATGAATGAATCTAACCGTCTCTTCTACTTCTAAATAGTTCTTAGGTACCAATGAGTTTCATTCTATACCTTCATCCAAGAACATTAGAGTTCTCCACATCCCAAGATAAAGGGACTGACAAGTATTTATCTGAATGCTAGTGTGAGAGTTATTACTTTAAGAAATTCAATCCAGATAAAGGTTTTTATCCCAAACACCTTTAAAATATATATAAAATTCTCTCAATATATCTTCTAGGGATTGGATATTCTTTTGAAATTGACCGTCAATCTGAGGATGATATGTAGTACTAATGTAATACTTTGTATTAAAATTTTTCGAAATACATATATAAAACCTAGAGTTAAACCTCAGATCTCAATCAGAAAAAAGATAATGTGGTACACCAAATAAACATTCCACTTCCTAATTTATATCATACAAATCAAATCAAGGGGGAAATATTATCTTATAGTAATAAAATGTCATGATCTCATAAGGTGATCAATTAAAACCTAAATAACATTATGGCCTTCAGATGTTTGTTGGATTATGATGATTAAATCCGTTGTAATGTATTTCCATTTAAATTATACTATGGGTAATGGTTGTTACATCCCATTATACTTATATCTTTTATCCTTATTAAGATAATATACAAGGCATCGAGATACATACTATGTAATACCCTTTTTTCATTTTCTGACAAAAAATACTCTTTTAGCTCTCTATAAAACATTATACACTTTGGATGCATAGTGAATGATGAACTTTGAGCTTCATCCAATAAATCATTTATCATATTAGGTATTGGTGCTACACATACTTGGTTCTTTAACCTTATAAATCCATTAAAACCAAGGTTATATCTTGGAGAATTACTCACCTACATCTATAGTTACACATCATATTTCTGGTCGGATCTAGAGTGGTGGATTCTTGGAGTTTTTGGTAGGTGAGTTTTGATGGTTGAATGTTCCCCTCATGCAATCTTCTCAAGTTTTCTTCTCCCATGAAATTCAGGTTTTGGCATCGTCAATTTTTGTTCGGTCCTTTCATTTTTATTCCTCAAGTCATTGTGAAGGTTTGGTGATTTTTTCTATAGAGGTATTTTTGATCGGCATTGAACCTATTTTCTATTTATGGAGGGGTTTTGATGCTAAAAAGGCCTTAGTCGATCTCTGAGGTGTGGTATTTGGATGGTGGGGACGATGATGTTATGATGAAAGTGTTGATTTTCAATGATTTTTAGTTTTTATAGCGACAGTGATGGTGCTTTATGAATACTTTTTCGGACATGGTCTGTTTCAAAAGAGTTGAAGGAGATTATTCAGTTTGATTACCGATGTGGTTGTTTTCAGTCACTGGCATGATACGGACATGGATTTGATGTTTTAAGGGGACCTTTTGATGGAGACGATGGCACGATAGTCGATGGTCTTGACGTTTCTGATGGTGGAAGCTCGTGGCTCAGAACTCGTGACCTGAGGTGATTGGTGTTGTGGGATAAAATTTCAATCACTTTTGAAATTTGTTTTGGTGTTGGGAATTTTCAATTTCAGAGTTTTGGGTGTTTTGTTTTAGATTTCTGGAATGTGCGGTTTCCACTTATCCTCTAAGTGGTTTTTTAGAAAATTCACAAAATTGATTGGGTTGTTTTGTCCCATTTTCTACATGATATCATGATCCATATACCAAAAATATATAATTATTGGGTATATTTCATTTCTTATCATTGAAAAAATTACAATGGTCCTTAAAACACATAGTAGTAACCATCATTTTCACCTTCCTAGGGTTGTAGTGTATTGAGTTGTAATAATATTTAATCAACTCCAACTATATCCTTTGGTTCATATTTTACTCCATTCATGTGAATATTTAATTCATGATTTCATAATCAGTATATATATCTAACTATTGAATATATTGATAATGCCCCCATATTTTCAATTTTGAGTTTCTCTCCAACCATTTGAGATAAAAAAACAACATGATTAAGTTGAACAACTCATATAATATAACTAATTTATATGGGGTGTTCTTATACTTCCTTACACCTATAGATGATCATAATTTTTTTTGGAAAGTCAAATATAAAATTTCTTAGTTAGAAAATAATTGGAGATATATAAAAATAGACTCTATCCATCGATATTATTAGATAAAATTCTTCTATAGGGAGAATAACAATATTTTATGAAAGCACATTCTTATAAAATTATATCAGAGAGTAACTATAGACATGAGTTGAAATCATGGCACCACTATAATTTATTTACTTATAAATAGACTTTTAGTCATCGAGGTAGATATTTTATGTTCCTATAGAACATTCAAGGTACACATGAGTGGGTGGAATAATTACCAAATATAGTAGTCACAAATCGTATGTGGATGATTAGTTTATCTTATTACACATCATATTTAAGACCCACTTCAGTAGTTTTGATTTCATAGGATTTACCTTATTCTATTTCTATTAAGATTTTCAAATTCCTATCATCTTTGTTATCACTTGTATTAGGGAATTCACTTAGAGAGCTCCCATGCTTCTCACATTTATGACAATAAATAGTAAATGGTACTTTAGGGTTTAATCTCTTTTCATTCATTTCAACAAATGAAATATTCATTTTTAATCATGAAATTTATACTTTATGCCCTCATTTTCCATACATAAATCATATTCTAGTTCCTTTGAGACATTTTATTATACATTTCTTCCCACGTTCTTGACACACAAGAAATTAAATCTTCTTTCCTCCATGGTCATTATCACCAGAACATTATTGAAAATTCATTTTTTCTATTGTTTGTAATTTCAACACGGTTAAATATGTGAATCATAATTCATGATAGTTTCTTATAAATAACCACAAATAGTTTTCATCACAACTCCAATTCATTTTGGTTTCTCTTGAAGATGGTCATTGCATTGGATTCCAGATTTATTATTCACATGATTCTTCTTGGTTATAGATATTGACTAAAATCAAAATTGTCCATGTGAGTATAAATAAACCTTAATAAGAGTAAGAAATCATATGATAATGAACATAATTTCTAAGATACCATAAATTTTTACACTTTTTAATCAATCTATGTATAATTTGGTTCATTATATATCACTTTTAGTTCATCATAGGTTTCAATAGATTCTATCCTACCATACTTCATTATGGTTTATATGGAGAATGTGAATTAACCAAAGCATATCTTATGAGAGTGTAAAACAAGGTGTAAATTTGGTCCTATTTTTCATACACCAGTTGAATATTGAGTTAATAACAAAACATATTTTTCAATATTATTACCCCTATGTGCATCTATGATAGGGTATATGTCCAGTTTTTTATATCAAGACAAGGATTTAATTTCTAGGAAACCACAGAATCTATACCGTACCAATGCCTCAAGATATTATCCTATACTATGTGTTATCCCTAATTCTTTCAATAAATTTCTCAAATATTAAAATCTCAAAAAAAATAATCCCTACATTGATACCATCTATATATACCAAAAAAATTCATGCATAAATTTTACATCATTTTAGATGAATAATAAATACATCATAAAATATTAAATGCCCCAAAATCATAAAGGTTTAGTATTTTTTGGGATTTTATACATAATAAACACATTTCATGAATCAAATTCAATATCACCTACAAATTTCTCCCCACATAGTACGTTTATTAGATAAAAATTATATAAAACCTTTCCTCATAACTCAGGTTAATGGAGACATAAGAAAAGGTGATATTTTATTATCATTAAGGTTAAACATCATATGTTTCTATAAATGGTCACATGTGAGTATAAAATAAACATAAGGGTATGATATAATGATAACCACATACAAAAATCATAACCAGTTAGCCAAATATCATAAATATTTATCCCTGGAATAATGCTTTGTCATAACAAAATACATAATTCATAAGAGTGTAGAATCATAAATAACCACTCATGATAAATGAGAACATATCATAAGTATAAGACATAAGATTTGGTTATACACATAATCATTATAAATCATTTAATTTCTCAAGTATCACAACCAATACTATCATAGTGGATAAAGTCCCATATTGAATTGGTTTTACTCCCCATTTCATCATTTCCAATGTCAAGGGTCACATCCCAGACTATCATAGTGGATAATGTCACATTCTGGACTGTGTTCACTCCCCATCCTAGTTCATATTATTTCATGATATATCAATCTTCACCAAATGCATTGTTGGGATATATAATTATTGTCCCACCTTTCACATGATGAAAACCATACATAAGTCTTCCCCCAGATCATGTAAAAATTCATCATTTCATCATTGCATAATTAACTCATTGGAATGAATTGAGTACTATAATGTTTTTATAATCACGCAATAATAATCCATCCAAATAACGAACATGGATGGTATCATTACAACATATCCCAAGTGGATTATAATAAATATAAAAATACATTGACATAGAAGGAAAATAAAATTAAATAGAATTTTATCTTATCTTTTAAAGTATGGAAAATATAATTTTTGTTCAATATCCTTAAAAAATAAAAATTCCCAAAATACTGAGAAAAATAATTTCTTTGAAAATAAAAATTGGAACATGTAAATTAATATTCAATGAAAATAATATTCATGATAGGGGAAAATTCTTTCATGCCATATATTTCAAAAGGGAACATTCTTTTCATACATTTTTAAAAGTCAAAAATTATTTACTTATATTAAAAAAAAGATATTCCATTTAAACATTTTATATAAAGTGAAAGATAGTGAAAATTACCTTCTTAAAATATCTATATCATAGTAAAAAACATCCCTAAAACAATTTAAATAACATGGATATTGAATAAATATATTAACAACCTAAAACGAATAAATAAGGTGGGATTTTATTTAAAAAATATTTTATTAATTATTTTAATTTTCAAAGAGGGGAAATTTTAATGAAAATACAAAAGGATAATAAATAACCAGAGGATAAAAAATATTTTCATTTAAAATATAAGGATTATATAATTTCCCTCAATTGAAATTTAATATATACTATACCGAAATGAAATGAGATTATAATATAAACACTTTCCACTTTGGTAACATTTTGAACTATAACCCCCTTTGTAAAACCCCTGATTGAATCACTAGGTTTGGGATGAAATTACACATCACCACATGTGTGCCTCCTTATATTCAAGAGTTTACTGACTAGTTATGAGGACCAAGAGGTACATCATGGAACTATTTCCGATAAAAATAAAAATAAACAATAAAGAATAACTAAATCACCAGAGTAACAACATACACATAATTACCAATGAATATAGTTGTAAAATTGAACTCTAGCCACACAAACCAATAATAAATAATAGGGATTTCCATGGTAAGTTGATCAATGTATGATATAAAGGTATATGAGAAAAATTGGTAGTCGACATCGATCCCTAATTCTTTCTAGAAATCTTTGCATCCTTCTTCAAAACATGATCAACTGGCTATCACAGGGCTCATTCCATTTATTGGATCCTTGGTCATAAAATATACACATGCATCAATATTCCTATATAGTTTTTAAGTAAAAAACATATTAGGACACAACCAACACATCCCTAACATAAGTGCATGAGGTATTCAAGTTCGTTCCTTGAATGTAAAAATAGTGCAGGTAAGAAAACATTATATCACAAAAACACAAAATATATGTTAGGTCCTTAGAGACAGACTCTACCTACTTTGGTTCCATACTGTAAGGAAATCAACCAACCTCCCGACACATCCTTTTTCGATGGGATTGTCGAAAACCTAATTTGACACATCATGCTAGAATAGATAGTCCATGTACATTCCAACCAATGTATGACACTTATCTCTTAGGGGGATTTTACATATGGATCAACCTATATGTTTAATTAATGAATACTTATCATGTAACTCATGATACTAGATGATAGATCAAGCATCAAATTATTTCAATTAAGATTTATAAACCTCACAATTTGACATGCGAGAAAACATAAAGAATATTTCCCATTAGGCAACACATACGCACTACATGCGATCAAACTTAAAGAATAGGTCTAATGGGGCTCACAGCCATACCAAACAATAATTAAATTATCATTTATAAATATTCTATAGAGATAATTACCACTTACCTTATTTGAATATATTCTATGATGATACAGGGAACTGTCGGAGTCCAATTTCCCCACACCAAATCCTAGAAACATATCATTTCAACCATGGTTCAAATTATAGGATCAAGGTTGACGTGAAACTATTCCCAAATGGGTTGTACAATATAACACATACTAGCTAAGATCCTTTACTGACAACGGTCTATATCCAAGTGGTGTGAAGATGCCAATTTCATGAATGCCAGTATTGAATCTACCAATGACCAACTAATCCATTATTAGACTATTACAAAACCATTAGATCTAATAGATTCACTAAGGATATAATTAGTTAACTAGGGGGAAAAGTGATAATAGATATATATTAAGATAGAACTCTCCATATATGTAATCATTGAATCAAACAGTTGTCATGGCCTTGAAGGGAGGAGAAAAAAGGAAGATAAGGAGCCCCAAATTACCTAAATATATCCTACTATTTTATAAATAATGAAGGATATTAATGAGATGGAAAAATGGTACTCACATCATTTAACCTACTAGAACAAACAACATTCATGGTGTGAATTATGGATTCATGTTCTGGACTATTGGATTGGATGATAGGTTGAAAATCCAATCTCTTTAATTTAAAAAGCTAAAAATACACATTCACATCATGAATGAAAATAAAAAATAATTTCTCCTTCCCAAAATCCATTCACAGTGTGAGCTGATTTATGTCGCAAGATTCAATATTTCAAGTCATTTGGTTCTCTAAACACCCCTAACATGTCTCAACATATTTAATTACATCCTTTATAAACATAAATGTTTAAATAGGGGTGCACCTTAGAATTTAATATGTTAGAAATCTCAGAGTATAATTAAATATCATCCATGAGAAATGTCTCAAAGAGGTAGGACGAAACAACTTAGGCCATTGTGCTCAAATTCAGGATTCCTTCTCCCAAGTATCTTCCTAAAAATTTCTATGGTCCCATTGATCCTGAACAAGAGGAACAATATTCCCTCAAAACACTTTCTAACCTTGATCAAAAATATGAATGGGATGATTCATAAAATATGTACCCATCTCTAAATTGGCATCCTCAAATTCAATTAGATGCATAGGATCGGGCTCATACATCTAAAGCTAATACACATTGAACACATTATATATACCTTGATACCACCACAATTTGCATTTGATACCTTGATACTATGGAAGAATATCCAACCAATATTCCATAATACCAATTCATTTGATGGTCTTGAATGAACAAATATACCACAATGAAAATCTCCCTTACTTCCTCAATTGATTATTCCCAAAACGAGGGGAAACCAAAGAGAAACTTTGTCACCAATAGAGAACTCTAAGGGTTGACTCTACTAGTTATCATATATCGATTATATGTTTTGATCGGTAACCAATGGATTTCAAAAAAAAATACAACAACTATATGGTATCGTATACCATACTAGTCACAACAATTTATGATTCACCTTCCTTAGGCTATCATAGTGGTGAATGACATGGATATATATAAAAATCATCAAATTTGGCCATTTGAATTAAATACTAAAATAATTTGTTATAGTTTCACTGTATAGGATCCAAGTGATCATCCAAAGATCCTTTAAAATTCATAACACATTCCTAAATCATATCCTCTTTATTCTGAATCATTCACTCTAAGTCCCATTTACTTTGTGGATTGTAGTCAATACTCATCATGAATAGAGTCCCCACCACCTTATGAAATACTTTCCAAAACTATGATGTGAACATGAAATATCTGTCAGATAACACTCTATAAAGAACTCTATACAGTCATATAATTTCATGAAAATATAACTTTCTTAAACAATCAAGCAAGTTAGTCTCCCTTATTATCCTGAAATGATTCACTTTGGTTGACCGATCTACTACCACCCAAATAATTTCCTGAATTCTCAAGGTTGTAGGAAACCATTCCATGAAGTTTATAACTACCATATCTTATTTCCATAAATATAATAGAAGTGGATGATGTATCCCTCCAGGTTTTAGATGCCTAAACTTTATTATATAACTAGATATAAAAATGGAGACATAAATTACAATGTCTCTTTTAATTTCAATCCTTCAGAACTGATGTTTGATATTTTGATTCATTTTGGTTGATCCTACGTGCAATACCCACTGTGATGTATAAGAATAATTCATCTATTCTTCCCCCTTTAAATAAGGAACCATCACTCTACCATGAAATATAATCACACCATGCACATCTAAGATCCATATTAGAATAAAACCATTTTCTTCCATCAATTCACGCACCGTGATAAAATCTTGGATAGATTCATGATTAGAATTCACTCAGTACACCTATGAGGATGTGATCATCAAGTTTCCATAATCAACTACCCCTAGATACTCAGTTATTCCCACCAACTTTTCATCCAACAAAGCAATTAGTATCCAACCCTCTTATGATGTCTTCTCTCCAACATCTTGTATCTTCTTATTAAGAGAATCTTCGACCCCATTCCCTTTCCCAAAAAGAATACTTCATATCATATTTGAATTTTTTTCATTTATTCTACCCAATGAATCTTATGAATATTCTTGGCATAGTGGTATAAAATTTATTACATACTCTTGTGTTCTATATATACCACAAATACCTCACTAAATTGAATGTGTCACCAACATTTCAATGTATGTACCATTGATTAAAAATATCAGTCATGTGTAGGGTAATTGCTTTTGGGTTCAAAGCTAATGCGACTCATATGTTACTAGATTTCCCCCTACATTAAAAAAACTCCAAAACCATTGAAATATGCATTCAAAAACATTTCATACCCAACTATTGGTTCAAGAAGAATCAGTATCATAGCAAAAGTCAATATTATTTTCATCTCTAAAAATCCACCTCCATATATATATATTGAAACTTTAATAATTTATTGGTAATCATGGCCCAATGTGATTCTAGGCAATAAAAGTTATGAATGAACCTCTTGTAGTACCCAACAAACCCATGTAAACAATAAATATCAAACAGGTTATTTGATCATTACCAATACATAACTTCTTTTACCCTCTTTAGATAAACATATATTCTTTCCTGACAGACCATGTTCCAAATAAAACATACCACTTGGATCAAAAAGCGTTACTTTGATTACTTCGTGTAAATCCAATATGCTCTAAGCATGCTCAGTATGATCTTATAGTGCCAAGAATGTGACTCTAGTGTCTTGTATTATATCATAATTCCTTCAGAAAACATAATGAAAAAGGAGTCCAAGGAGGGGTGAATAATATTATTCATGATATCCATGAAACCTATGAGTTCATTCATCAATCAAAAAGGAATAAGAATATACTCTTAAAAACAATATATTCTCTTGAGTTCTTTCTTCAATGTGTCTTCGCCTCTGAACCAACGATGATGGTAACCAAAATTCAAATCAATCATTGAATGCGAATGGGCTCTCCTTAAATGATCAAACAAGTCATTAATACATTGAAAAAGTAATTTTTCGTCATAGTGATCTACATCAACTTTATATAGTGCACTAAAATCATAAGACAAATATCCACTATCTTAGTGAAATATAGTATATCACCCTAAGGGGGTGTTCTTGGTCTAATATAGCCTTTATCTTTAAGAACATCGAGTTGTACCTTGAGGTATTTTTACTCATATAGTTCCACATGATAAAGTGGAATAAATATATGTTACAGACTAGGAATGATTAAAATTTAAATCTCAACCACCTATTTTTAGGTAACCTTATGAAATATTTTAGAATGAAATCTCAGTACAAGTTTACAACATGAGGGAAAAGGATGGATTCATGGACTTACCTAGTTTTAATATAATGTTAACCATTGATGCTAAAAAGTATTACCTATGATGAGAATCTAGTCCCAATATTCCCACTTTTATATCTCATTCACCAATCCCCATGATTTTATCCACTTTATATGTTGTAAAATTCACTCAATAATGATAAGAATCAATGTTTTCAAGGAATCTAGTCAAACGGTCCTTTATATGGATTATATTAAATACTGGAATCTCCAAAATGGTTAAGATCCAGACATACTCAAAGATAAAAATCACTAATGTAAATTATAAATAGATATGATGATGTTACAATTTATTTAATTGGTTTTTATAGAGATATAATATAAAGACCCGAAAATTTCAAGGGAATTTTTTTTTCTAAATTTTTTTTTGGGATTTTACAAGAACACAGTTTCTGTCGGCACCTGATTCCGAGGCCCGGTGTGCCCGGAATCATTTTTCGAAGTTTGGCTCGGGTACGTTCAGTGAACGAACGAGCGGGTTTTTCTAACTTTTGAACCGGTGCTCGGAATCGAATTCCGAGGGCACCGATGGAATCGCAACGCTGGTATTTGCTTAGAAACGCCTCTTCCAGAGTTTCATTTGCTCGGGTGAGGTTTTTAAATTTTTTAGGTTAAGTTAAGAAATAAAATAAAGTGTGCGACAACTTTATTTTTATTTCACTTAAGCCACTTGAAAGCCACTTAAAGCTACTTAAGCTTAGTTGATGCGGATATGGTGCTATCCAAAAATATCCTACCAAGTGGGTTGGATATTTGTGAGGTGGGGCCCGCAAGAGCCCCACCCTTTCTTTTCCACTAAGTAACGCACCCGCGAAAACCCCTATTAAATGAAAGTCAACTGGGGCGTTTCTTAGAAAATTAAACGCTCCTATTAATTGGGAAGTTTATTCATTGAATTAATTCTATGAATTAATGGGTCGTTACTTAACTTAGTTTTTTTCGTTTGTTGGCATGTAATAAAATAAGACCAACATTCTTCTTCTTCTTGTGTGTTGTTCATTGAGAGGATTTGTCAGAAGCATTAAGTCCTTCAACCTCCTTCGCAAAGAATGCAAAAAACGCGAAGAACGCGAAGAACGCCGAGCCCTCAGAGATCGACGACTCGACACCAAGTCCCGTGATGCTGACAATTCTTCTCCCGCGACGTTCTTCTACGACGTTCCTTCATCCGCGACAAATCTTCGATCATCCGTTGAGGTGAGAGATTGCGGACCTATTAATTCCTTGTGGTTTATAACAACAACATGGATTTAATTGTTATAATTAAATCCGTGTGTTCTTGATCCTCAGAGTTCGTCGATGCAATGCCGTATACCGCGACGATGCGACGCCCTTCCGCGACGCGACGATACTCTTCTCCCATGACGATCAATTCCGTGAAGAACGCACGATCGACGACTTCGACGAGGTAGGGGTTTGATTCTTAAAAATCCTTTTGATTTATGCTCATGATGTTTGTTAAACTTTTTTTGTGAAATTTTCTTTTTAAAACCACTAACACGGTGGGTGCAGACAACGAAAAAGTCCGAACCCACCGTATTTTTTTGTTCTTGGTGCGCGAAATGGAGGATGATGACAAACGAGGCCGCAATGGTGATTTGAGGGCCTGACAGTGAAGATTGAGTCCCGGGAGGACCGCTGGCGAAGACCGCACGCAAAATGGACCACCGGAGCGCGTCCGGTGGCCCGCGGAAGCTCCCGCCGGCGCGGCGGTACCCGACACGCCACCGGAAAAACCCGCCGGGGCTGAAGCCGCGGCGGCGAGCCGGTTCCGCGGCCGTGCGGAACCGGGAAGAGGGACACGGCCCGGCTGCCGTGTCCGCTGGCGAGGTGGCCCCACTCGGGGTCACGGCGTTACATCCCGCGGGGGCAGCGCCCACCCCGCGGCTTCCTCCGCTCGGCCGGCTCGGCCGAGCCGAGCCGGGCCGAGTCGCGCCCAGGCCGGACCGGGTCGCGCCAAACCGAGTCGGATCCAGACCCGGGTCGGTTGACCCGGTTCGGGCCGACCCAGGGGGGGTCGGGCTGGGTAAGTCCGGGCCCATACCCCCCGTTCTCGGACCTTTTTGGTCTTTTTCTCGTAACTTGAGATACGGGTCTCCGAACGACGCACCGTCAGCGGAGATGTGATCCTTGGATCGAGACGATCGTTTCGGTATATCGCACTCAAGGTTTCGGAATACTTTGGGTTCGGCCGGGTTGGTTCGTACACGAAACCAACCAGGCCCTTGGAGCGGAAATGCTCATATCTTGATCTTCGGACGTCCGATTGACGTTCCGTCAACTTTGTTGGTTTCCTCTAAGTGAGACAGAACTTTTGGCTTACTCTGCTCGAGGTTTGGATGTCGTCGGAGTGCGTTCGGGTTGGTTCGCTCATGAAATCAACCGGGCCCATGGAACGAAAAAGGCAATAACTCACAGACCGGGCGTCCGATTGACGCACCGTCTGTCTCGTTGAATTCCTCTTGATGAGACGGAACTTTTGGCATACTTCACCCGAGTTTTGGTTGCTGTTGGATAGTGGTCGGGTTGGATTGTACCCGAAATCCAACCGGGCCCCTGGAACAGAAAAGCTGATATCTTTCAGACCGGACGTCCGTTTGAGGAACCGTCAGCGGCGTTGGTGATCACGTTGAGAAACGGTCCCTTTGAGTATACCCTATGGGAGTTCGGGGTACATTTGAGATACTTCCGGGTTGGTTCGTACATGAAACCAACCAGGCCCCTGGGACGAAAAGGATAGTAACTCACAGACCGGGCGTCCGATTGACGCGCCGTCTGTTGCGTTGAGACCCCTGTGACGAGGCGGTCCTTTGAGCTACTTCTTTGTGGAACCTTGTGATACTTATAGTATCAAACAGAAGCTCGTGGAGCGGACCCTCCCGGAGACGAGCGTGCGGAGTACGGAGACCGTGTAGTCGGCTGAGACCTGACGACTGCTTGACCGATCAACTCGGTGTGTTTCGGATAGCCCAGTGGGGAGTGCTTGGTTGTAGCGGCCGACCCACGGTGGAGGAGCGCTGGTTTGTTGCAGAATACCTGCGGTACTCAACAGAAGGAGTACCTCAAGAGGCTATGAGGGGGAGCGCTTGGTTGTAGCGGCAGACCCACGGCGGAGGAGCGCTTGGTTGTACCGGCAGACCCGCGGTACTCAACAGAAGGAGTACCTCCTGAGGATATGAGGGGGAGCGCTTGGTTGTAGCTGCAGACCCGTGGTGGGAAGCGCTTGGTTGTAGCAGCAGGCCCACAGTACTTGACAGGAGGAGTACCTCAATAGTATTAGGTTAGTGAGTAGTACCTCGGAGTCGTGATAGGAGCACTGTACACTCCAGAGACAGGGCTCTTCAGTAGTTACGGTTTCAATAATGAAAATCCTGGTTTGAGCTGAGTCTATGACCTTTTTGTTTCCTCATGATTGAGATGGTTTACTTGATAACTTAGGTATATGTATGGGCATATACCTGGGTAGTGGTTATCCATTGATTTCATAACCCTTGTGTTTCCTCATGATTGAGACGGGTTACTTGATAACTTAGGTATATGAATGGGAATGTACCTAAGTTGAGGTTATCTGTTGAGATCTTCTTTGTGGTTATCCTTGTTGGTTTTAGTGAGACCTTGAGGGTCTCGGGGTCCCTACTGAGTATCATTATACTCACCCCTTCATGGGCTATGCCCGCACCTCATTTTGTTGGTTGCAGACGATGGCAGTGCTGATGGAGGCCGAGTGTTCGAGGACTAGACGGTACCCAGAGGTAGACTACACGATGAGCCAGTACCTGGAGGTGGACTACACAATGAGTCAGTATCCGGAGGTGGACTTCACGGCGAGACGACACTCGGAGGAGGTTGATGGGCGATAGCGTTGTGGAGGCTATCTGCACCTACCCTTCAGGTAGGATCCGTGGTGGACAATCCAGGAGTTGTGCCATCTGTACCTACCATTCAGGTAGGATCCTAGGAGGACGTCCCAGGAGCCGCTTCCATCCTTCCAACTGTTGTCTTTTTCTGTTGTACCTTGTTCAGCTGTAGTTGTACTTTCTTTTGGGTTTTTATTCTGGCCCATTTACCTTTCAGCACTTCTCTTTGTACTTAGTGTTTTACTTCCGCTTGTACTCTGTGGTGTTTTGTTTACTTTTATAAAGGCAATGCCTTCCCAGTTATCAGGATTTATGCCTTTGGTGCTAGTCGCCAGCCCCTGGCCTATGGAAGGTGGGATTGGGGTAGTCACGGCACGGGCCCCGAGGACGGGTCGTGACATATAAGATCCTAGAATTTTAATTAACCGGTAAATTGACCTTAAAACCCACTAGAGATGATACAAATGATTGGGACACACCGGTATCAAACAAAGAAATAAACAGTGTACATGTGGTCCAGAACATACCAAAAACAGTTGTACATCCATCTAAACTATCAATCAAATTCTTATCAACTTTATATACCCTTCAATCTGCCACTCCATGTTTCCGTATAGGCACATGAGTCACTTGAATAACTGACCCTTTTGGGATTAGTGTCAAAAATTATAGTCCTCAACCAAATACATATCCTTAACCTACTTTTTGAATACATGAATCCTTAGCACAAAACTACTTCATATGATCATTCAAGAAACATTTAAGAAACGTTTTGAGTGAAACATGATAGTCATTGATATATTGTCCCTTCTACCCACAACTGTAACACTTAAAAGAGCCATCTCCAATAAGGGAGTCAAAGAACCTCTATATTGATCTAGCTATTAACCACTGCTCTGGCTTCCATCCTCTGAATTCATTTTCTTATTCCTAGAATGAGAAAATAAAACTAAACATGGTAAATCCATATATGATCCATAGGTATCTATAATAAGACCTACAACTTTTTCTACATTAATTCCCTTCTATATCGTCATACCCTTACAAATAACTATAGTATAGTTCACTATATAAAAGCTTCTAAACCGGTGTTTCAACTTTAGAAAAAATCAAATTTTGTATATACTTTATTTCTCTTCCTCGTTTCCAACCTAAAGAGGTGAAATGAGAATCTACCTTGTGAATTATGTTTAATGGGTTGGAAATTACTTCGTCCCCAACTAGATCAGCATAAATCTCAGTTCATGGAATGGCTTCAATTCATTCAAGAGGAACTTCTATAAGAATTAGTCCTTAAAGGAAACATAAGTTATCCCTTCACGTCTACTCTCTTAAATCATAATGTCACAAAACTATCCAGAAACTCCCAGATGTATCAATATTTCAAGACTAACATTTAGATCACCTAGGATATCTACTAGATCAATAATCCTCTAGATGACTCATACCTGGTCCTTTATAACCTGGGGCCTCTAGATCCCAATAAGGCTGAGGGATTATCAATTTGGAATTCCCCATCATAGTTGAACATCGTTGACTAAACCTAAATATCAATTAGTCAAAAGATTTCATGTTAGGTTAGTTCTTAATATCATGCTTCTGGAGCAACCACAAGAGCATGCTCAGTAGAATACTCTTGCATAACAGGTGGTGAAAGATTCTTCCAAGAAGAAAATTTATAAAATTCCAGACCAAATTTTAGATAAATCTAACAGGAAAACAGTGAATACTGATAGCATATCACAATCACACACAAGGGTTTAAAACAAGGTTCAAACTAAGATTCTACCTACAAAAAAACATAACCCCCACAAAACTACCGCCAACCCATGAAACGAATATGATATGTGTACCTTAGTAACATCATTACATTTAAAATGATCCATAGGATACATGGGATCAAAGAAATGTATAAAATAAATAATATAAGAAAACCCATATCATAATTTCAACAAGAAAATAATTATTTGGGATCTATATAATGAAAACTATAGTCACTTTTCATGTGGTCCAATGTTACTATATATGATTCATAAAGGCATGCCAAATCCCACAAATTAGTATGTCACGTCATTTAAATCACCTACAGGGAATCAAATTAGAGATAAATTCTACTAGAAAGATAATAACTTCACATTTTCATTGAAACTTAGTGGTAAACTATACAGTTCCGACTAGGCACTGACATAGTTCCCCTATATGAGCCCCAACCATACAATATTATATTTACCATATCATAAATTAATAATGGAAAAGAAACAAGTTAGTGAGCCTAGTGCTCTAATACCATTTTCTTACACCTCAACCCAAATCACCAAGTTTTGGGATCGAATGAAACATGACCTCATTCACACCTCCCCATATGCATGAGGATTCCAACTTGGTGTGAGGGCCAAGAGTGGAATCATGGGGATACAATTACCTCTGTATTATGTAATAATTATAGTATACAATGGAAAAAAATAATAAAATAATAAAAATTAAATAAATCATCAGATTAGAAACGTTAATATAAACTTACAAGAAATGTAAGAACAAAATTTCATGCAGATACAAAAAACCAAAATAATAAATAAGGATACCTAGAGGTAGTGGATTAATGTATAAGATAAAGTAAACTATGAAAATTCAATAGTAGAAATATGGTGAAATGTATATCCTAAGATGCCTGCATCCTCATACTAAACATTATCAACTACCCACCATATGGTGATTTCCCTTCACCAAATACCTATTAAAAAATCTATATGTCCACTAAGATTCCCACATAGGGTGTCAGTATGAAACCCAGTAGGACACCACCAACCAGTCCGTAACATAACTGAATAATGTACGTTGGTGAATTATAAGATAGTAAACAAAGAATAAATAAGCACCAGGTATATCACAAAAGAAAAAAAAGAATATTTTGGATCCTTATAGACCCTCCCTACCTCATTTACCTTCATACTAGAAGGAAATTAACCTGCCTCCTAACATATCCCCTTTTGATAGGATAGTCCAAAAACAATTTTAATACATTCAAGTGGATAGTATAACACATGAACATGCCAACCAATGCCTGATAACTCCCTATCGGAGGGGGATAGTCCATATGGTTCAGACTAAATGCTCAAAATTAGAAGATATATAATTTAACATATAAATATGATAATAGATAAAAAATCACTTCATCACGAGAAATAGTCATAACCTTGAAAAATCCATATGGAAGAAAAAAATCAAGCATAGGTCCCTCGGGGAAACACATTAACATCACATGCGATACGATATCAAGAATATTTATCGTGGGCCTACACACATGCACACAAACCAAAATATCATTCCAAGAACCCATATAAATATTCACTATAGATAAGTACAACCAACCATAGGCAGAAAGATGTTCTGATGATAAATGTTATTCTTTGAGTCCAATTACACTACTCAAAATCATATAACCATCCACAATCAAACATTAATAGAATTATAGGACCATTTTTGGTTATAAACCATACCCAAATGGATGGGTAAATATCATAGATACCTAATAATATCCACTACTGACAATTCTCTAGGTTCAAATTGTGGGAAAATTCCAATTCCATGAATTCAATTCTGATTCTATCAATGGCCAAAAAAATACCTTGTTACACAATACTGAAACCACTATATTTTTTCGAGACATAAAGGACTTAAATTTGTGAACATGGTAAAAAGAGATAATTGATCTAGATCAAGATATAACTCCCTATATTTGGAATCATGGAGTGAATCCACTATTAGGGCGTCAAATAGATGAGATGGATGGAGAAGATAGATCCCAAAATCATTGGAAGAGCTCCTATAGTTTTGAATAAAATGAATTAGGTGAATAAAAAGAAAATAGGTTCTTGAATAATTCAACCTATTATAATAGGTAACATTAATGGAATTAATTAAAAATTCTCATAACCACCTCTCAGAATGGATTGTACTCCAAAAAACACATCACCTCAGTTGAAAACCCCAAAATCCCCATTCATGTCATGAACCACTTCTCAAATCATAAACAAAAAGAAAAAATCATTTATTCTACCTAGAATTAATAATTTCATAAAAATTCATTCATGGAATGTATGAAATCATATATATTGTTTCTATATTTTGAGTCATTTCCATCTTAAAACACCATTAACTTGACTCAACTTATCTAATTACACCCTTAATATGCCTTAAGGCGTAAAAGGGGTGTATCATTGAATTGAGGATATAAAACCCTTGAAATAAATAAATTCACATATAAATTTAAACACCATGGATATGGATATAATCAATAAATAATATATCAATTAGGAAGTATATACACCATTTAACCATAAATAGGTGCATAGCAGGAAACATGTCTCAAAGCAATAATATTGAGAGAAATAAACCTTACCTAACGTCCAATTTTTATTTTTTTGTGATTAAAAAGCATGTATATTAATATAGATTTATTGTATATCTATTCTATAACCATATTCACATATATCATATTATATATGATTTCCTTATAACTTTCAATTAATCTTTTATCATGGATGACAACATTTTCCTGATGGTTACTATTCAAAATGTCAAAAAATGAAATTTGCATCATTATTATATTTGATCCTAAAAATTAATAACATAATTTTTTTAGGATTTAATTTCTATAAATAATAGAAATTAATTTTAAATGATGGGTGCAAAATGAAATGATAATTTGTTTTTAGGAAAATTATTTTTTAAGAATAAAATTGAAGTTATACACAAATCAAATATAATGTTGATTATTGTAAATTATGTTGAATATAATAGATATTGTGTTATTTTTAATAAAATTACATAATCAAATTTTAATTTTAAATAAATTTATTTATTGAAAAGAAATTACAATTTTTAAAAAATATTTGTTTTCACTAATTACTAAATCAATCAATATTTTTAGAAAAATCCCAAAAAACCACTCTACGGCAATTTTGACATGATTAATTTAAATTTTAATCTCATTTTATAAAATAAAATTTGTAAAATGTGTTTAAATTATTTATAATATCATCACACAAAAATATATTATATATTTTTTTTGAATAAAATTCATCTTTGAATCATAAAATAGATTTATTTTCATTACATGATTAATAAAAATAATTAAATTAATTTTAATTTATTTGAATGTATATAATCTAATAAATTAATTATAATTTTAAATCAATAGCCATTATATTAATATATTTTTATATGAACACATTACATACATAAAATAGTTTTATGAACAATTTATCACTTACCTTTAAAATATTTTATCTTCCTTTATAACCTATTTATAATCAATGTATAATTAATTATTCATTTTATTAATGAAATTATTTCTAAATATATTTCCATATTATAACATGTTTCATCTAAGATAAATTTATCATATAATAAATTATATCAAACTCTTTGAATTTAATAAAGAGTCATATATATTTTTATATCTTTTCTTATTACCTGAACTAGGCCATGACATAGTGAAACCATCAAAGTGTGATGACTCTTAGAGAGACCAATCTAAGGAAATAACCCTCTAAGAATTCAAAACATGACACCAATAATCATATAATGAGGGAATATTACATAAGTTTTCTCTGAAATATAAGGTTTAATTATATATTTATTTCATTAGATATTGTTAAGAACACCTGTCTGCCAAATTTTCATAGAAGAACACTCATGGGAATGTTGTGATAGAAAAACCTAATGTTGTAAATTAAATATAAAAAAACTAAGGAAGCCCAAATTAAATAGAGAAAATACTAACTTTCATATCCAATGAATCTATCAAAGACAAAAAATTATTCCACGACATTATTCTCATATCCAGATAAAAAACATCTAGATTATCATCTAAAACTCGAGCCTTTTTTCTAAAAACTACTACTAATATCCCAAAACAAAACGAATTACAAAAGATGACAAATATTATTGGAAATTTTGATCCCATAACATATTCATCATAATATCTATTGAGTAAAATGATGTCACACGTTGTAAAAAAATGTGATACGGCTAGTATTCCATGATCATTCAACATTTATAATATGTTTCTTCATTTCCAATTGGGGAAGGTTTCCATTAAACCATTAACACAACCTCACCCCAAATTATTTAAACTTTGAAACTAAGTAGTAAACTAATATTCATCATGTTATTTATTTATCTTCCACAACATATGAGGACCTAGGTTAGATTAAAATAAATATTACATGGAATTCACCCTTATATTTACTTCTCTATCAAGGTTCCATAGTCCTTCTTAAATATATGATACCAATTAATATTACCTGATAAGAATTCTTGTATTGCATTTTTAACTTATTAATAATCTTAATTAAGGTTGGGATTTGATTGAAATTTTATTTTCCCTAATATAACTTATATTTCATGATCTTTTTGTGATAATAATTTTAATTTCATCCATAAAATTGCATTGCATTTATATTTTTGAAATGTATTCATCCCTTTTTCAATTATTTAATCGCATGGATTATATCTCCCCCTTTGATCTAAATAAATCTAATAAACATTATGAAAATTTGATTCTTATGGAGTTGGTACTTCCTAAACACCCTCAAGTAAAGGAATATAATTGGTTGTGATGAAAAATAAATTTTCCTCTAAAATTTCTCCAATTATTTATTATGGACATCCTTTGAAAAACACTACTTTTATAAACTTCTTTAAAAATATTTTCCCTTGAAATCACCACCACCATTAGCTTAGAATACATATAAATAATAATAATAATCCCACTAGTGAAAGATCCATATATTGAAGAATGGTTACTAAATCCTTCACAACCCTATTTCTTCAAGATGAGGGAAAGGATGGAAAAATTATGTGACCTTCCTTCTTCATGATGAAAAATAGATATTGACCACTTATTCCCATCTCCAATAGGCCCTAGGGTGGAGACCAACCCCAAGGGTATACATTATCACAAAAATGGGAGACATTTCCCTTTTTATAGTAACCAAGATTGGGAGATAATATGTATCAACCTCAAAAAAACTCCAAGAAATATATATAAAAGAAGAAAAAATCCATCCCAAATTCATGTTTAAAGTAAAAATGCTATAAATAAAATGAAAATTACAATATAACAAAATAACACTAAGTAGTGGAAATCAACCATCCCCAACGTTTGAGCTAGTAAGGTCCAACATAGTCAGCATAGTCTCCCTAAAAACCTGAAATTAGTTTTATATACATAGGGTGAGCATTCAAGTATATGCAATAGGAAAATCCAAAGTCACATGTGCACAAATGGGAGATACATACTAAATCCCTTGTGAGAAAATGACAAAAACTCAAAATCACATAACAAGGTATACTCTCCACCCCAACCTCACTAACTCACACTCACCAAATAACAAAAGTCAAGTAATGAAAAGTTGTAAGCCCATCAATATTTGGGTACCATGTACAACTTTTTATTGGTTAACTGCTCATCCCTAATGGCGAACGTCTTGGCACTGCCACTCTTCCAAAATCCCCACATTCATAACCGAACTGCACACACCTGGGCCACAACCACAACCATGATGCCCAAAAACACTTGGTTCATAACCACCACACGTCTTTCCTGAAGATACCTAGGCCTCATCCAGATGACACCTGGGAAAAAAACACCTCACATAAAACTAGTACCATATATCTATTAATAAACCTCATCCCATTACAGCCATCTCAAAGGTTCTTGGGTTATGAATGACTAGAAGAGGGAGAAAGGGAGTCAATAAGAAGTCATCCATCCTCCCACTGGGATGTTTGGAAAGACACCCTACCCCATAACAATGGGGGTTTTGGCACAGAGTTACCAACACAGGTGGGGTGTGTGTAGAAATCAAAAGGAACTACAAGTTTATAAAAATATGTAAAAAAACACTTTGGCCAACCTATGAGTTTCCAAGAAAAAATTCATCCCACAAAAACTACCATTTCTTCTACCACTATATGAACGACCACATAAACAGCCACAAACAAAACATAAAATACCCCTTTTATTTAACCACTTGTCATTATTTGTTATGAAGATCAGAAATTTTCATCCCAAAACTACCCTGGAAACTACCAACCACAACCATACCCAAAACATTCAGTAGCAATACCAGACTGTATTCCTATAGAAAAACACTTTTCAATAACCATAACACAACCTAGATGCAATCCCGGTGCTCTGCATGTTCATCGATTCCACAGACAATAAATCTCTCAATCTAAGATCCCATCACACATCTTACACCATCGCATACAAAAATCCTACAACAACCACTACCAACACCACAACATCGCTTCACACACATACCACACCCTACTCCCAAAGTAAACCCATCTTTCCACCTTTGTAACCACAACCATGCTACCAAAAACAGAACCATAAAACCCACATAAGGAACAAAACCCTAAAAACCCACACAACACACATCCCCACTAACAAACCAAGTGTATCCATATTTATCCAACAAAGATTCATTAATTCCACTTTGATAAATAGGGGTGATCAAAAAATAAGTTTGGTCCTGGGGAATCCTTTTCATTTAACTTAGTATACATGATTAATCATATTGATATTTACATCAATTATTCACATTCTATTTAGGGTTTGAAAATATGACCACTAACGACCATGATTTTCATAAATAATACAAACGGAACAAACCATAACAGGAAATCAAGGATAAAACATAAAATGATCGATCAACATCATCATCTTCCTGACACCCATTTATGAATAAGGGAATAAAAATATAATGTCGTAAAACCCTTAATAATTTTTTTCAACTAAGATCAAGAGGTGAAACCAGTATACCCACCCCGCGTGATACAAAAAGAAAAGATAGGTGACGGAAATCCCTACCTAGAAGAACGGGCGACCAACGATTCATCCTTGTGCCAAAAGATATGGTCATGCGAGTAGCAGGAAGGAATCCAAGGGAAAATAGAACATGATGCTACAACATATGCATGAAAATACTTGGGGAATAATGGTTATAGGCGCACCAAGAAGTAACATATGGTTCCAAGGAATATAGGATCTTAGATTTAGAAAAGGCTAGATCCAAAAATCAGGGAGACGATTTCAATGTAATTAAATTTCATATCGTGGTTTGACCATGTGTCTTGGAGATTTAAAATGATATTTAAGATATAATAATTATCCTAGGAGATGGTGTAAATGGCTTGAGAAATAGCCAAACATTTATAGGTTCCTCATTTAACATTAATCAGAATGTAAGAGGGAAAAAACTAGAAAGAAAACTCGGGAGGTGTGAGATACCAATGGTAAACCACCATTCAACGAGTCGCCATTTGGTGATTCATCATTAGAAGAGTCTCCATTCAGTGATTTGTCATTTTTTGAGTCATCTTCGTTCATTGATTCACTGTTCCATGAGTCATCATTCGGTGAGTCACCCTTCCATGGGTCACCATTCGACGAGTCACTGTTCGGTGAGTCATCATTCAGCAAGTCGTCGTTTGATGAGTCACCATTTAGAGAGAGATCCTTTGGTGAGTCACTATTCAGTGACCTACCATTCTGTGAGTCACTGTTCAGTGTCCTACTATTAGATGAGCTATATTTGGAAAACTAGATTTTCTAAAAACTCCAGAAACATGCCACTATGGACTCCAAGAACACTACAAACACTATATTTTCCCAATGGATTAGAAAAGAGAGGTCTTAGCCATTACATCAGATACCTCTCAAACCATTATCATCCTCAAGAATTAAAAACCAACCGAGAAGAAGGAGGGGTGACAATAACCACCCCACAAGATACCTCACTAGGATAAATGACTTTGTGCTTTTTGAAAACTGAAGTGAAATCTCGACATCCAAAAACACATATCTTGACATCTACTACCCCAAAAAACTGCATAAACACCAACATTCACACAGTTCAGACACATGGATTTGAGAATTACTTCCTCCATGTCATGATATTATTCGATTTGGGTAGCAGTGACTCACCATCATGAGTTTAATTACATATGCATTAATGCATATTTATTAGGGATATGTTCATCCCCTTCCCAAATTTTTGGACATTTTGACACATTAGATAATAAGGAAAAATGTATCTTATAGAAAATTGGGTTTAAGTGTTACATTATAAAGAAAATCACTCAAAAAACCTCAAAATAGATCTGGGTACTGGGCACACATATACGCCTTTCAATCCCAAGTACTCTCATTAAGTCCACCATGTGTCCCCAACACATGAACCAAGAGAATGGTCCGTCCACAAAGCACCTTATCCAGATGATCCTAGGTCTCTATTGGCTGCTCCATGATCTTCACATCTGCCTCGATATCCAACTCTCGCCGGTCAATGATGTGGGAGTCATCATTTAGATACTGATGAAGCTGGGAAACATGTAATACATCATGGATCTTCTCAAACTACTGTGGTAATTCGAACTTGTATGACTGCTCTCCAACTCGCCCCAACACCGCAAACGGTCCGATGAACCTAGGGGAAAGATTGATCCCTCTATCGAACCTTCCCTGCCCATGTAGAGAGGAAACCTTCAAGAACACATGGTCCCCAACATTGACTTATATGGACCTCCTCCTATGATCGGCATGCAACTTCTACCGGTAATATGGTACATCAATACTCTCATGGAAAATCTTTGCCTTCTCAATCATACTCTGCACAACATCAAGACCAAGAATAGTTTCCTCCCCAACTTCTCTCCATAACAAAGGTGAATGACATACACTTCCCTATAAATCTTCAAATGGATCCATTCCAATGGTAGAGTTATAAATATTATTTTAAGATAACTTTACAAGGGAAATTGTCATATCCATGATCCAAAATGGTCCATAACACATGCCCATAACATGCCATCCAGTATCTAGATGGTCCTCTCTGTATGCCTATATGTTTGAGGGTGGAAAGCAGTTCTGAGGCATAACTGAGTACCTAAATCATACTACAATACCCTATAGACTTGCGAGGTAAAATTTGTATACCAATCCAATAGGATGGATCTTAGATAACCATGAAGACACACCACCTTATCTACATACCTTATCACCAAGGCATCCACTACGCTCGACTCTTTAATCACTAAGAAGTGATCCAATTTTTCCAGCTGATCCACTACTACCCATATCACATTGCTGACTCCCTAATCCCTGGGTATCCCTTTGATTAAATCCATTGAGATTTCATCCCATTTCCACTAGTCTACATCTAAGAATTGCAAAAAAACCACTAGGAACATAGTGCTCATCCTTCACTAGTAGGCACACCAAGCACTTCGCCACAAACTCCACCACAACCCGCTTCATCTTGGGTCACCAAAACTTTTCTCCTAAACTGCAGTACATCATGGAAACTCCATGGTGTATCACTAAGTGAGTTTTGAATCTAATGGAAAAATCCCTCATGAATTTCCACTGGGAAAAACATCTTCCCATGGAACAACATCTGGTTTGGAACATCATCTAACCATCCCCCTAGAGAATCACCCTAGTCAACATGATCATGAATCACCTGTGACCCGAGTCTCCTTATAAATATTCCTCCAATTTCCACCTTAGATATGATTTCATTGTTATCTAAAATGGACAATACTTTCTAGAATACATACCTTCATCTAAGTGCAAGGTATCCAACTCCTCCATTCCCTTCCAGGCATCAGCAGATTCCCAAAAAACCTCTCTCTATGACATCCTACACAAAGAATCAGCGACAACATACCACTTTCCTGAGGTGTAGTAGATATAAATATTATTTTCTTGAAGAAACTCCATCCACCTCTACTATTATAATTTTAGATCTCACTGGGAAAAGATATACCTCATGCTCATGTGATTCATGAAGACTATAAAGTGCTCCTCGATGAGGTAGTTCCACCACAACACTATCAAAAATACGACCACTTATAGCTCTCAATCATGGGTGGAATAGTTAATTTCATAGAGAAATAACTTTTTAGACTCATAAGAGATCACTCCCCATTACTACGTCAACACACATCCCAAGACTAGGAGTGAAGCATCACAAAACACCTCGAAAATCACCCCTTCCTCTAGAAACCTGAGTAATGGAGCACTGAAAAATTTACCATTCTGATAGTAAAATGTTGTGTGACACTTCTAGATCCACACAAAATCATGGAATTATCTAGACAGAGCCATCAACGGATTTGATACTCGAGAGAAATCGGGTACAAATATCTTGTAATATCTTAGAAGACCGAGAAAACAGTGAACATATTCCACATTTTTCGGTGCTTCATAAAATACTACCTCGACCTTCAATGGATCCACTGCTATCCCCTGATGAGACACCACAAGTATAAGGATGTTCACCTCTCATCTCCAAAACATACACTTGGACAACTTCCCATAGAGGCAGTGGTGTCGAAGAACCACTAAGATAGTCCTGAGATGCACAATATTTCCCTCTTCGGACTACGATTAGTTACGGATTTCTTCAATGTATACAACGATGTACCAATACAGGAACTCACTAAAGTCAGAGTTTATAAGTCCCGTGGACTTGGTCTGTGAGTTCATAACACTGAATAGCATAACCACAAACTCGAGTTGCCTATACCAATATCTAAAAGCAGTCTTCAGGATGTCACCCTCCCTCATCCTCAACTGGTGACACTAAGAATGTAGATTTATCATACAAAAATAACCTCAACCCCGAAACTAGTTGAAAAGATTGCATATCATTGAAAGAGGGTAATGGTTCTTGGATGGTACCCGATTCAACCTCTAGTTGTCAATACACAGCCTCATACGACAATCTTCCTTCTTCAAAAACAAGTCCAGATCACCCCATGGTGACACACTAGGCTAGATAAACCCATTCCTGATCAGATCATCAATCTGAATCCATAGATCCCACAGCTCAAAACATTCAATATGATAAGGATCCATCTAAATCATAGAAGCATAGGGCTTAAAATTTATGCTAAACTCAACATCACATCGAGGGGGTAGATTCACAACCTCCTTTAGAAAAACATCCAATAACTCCCCAACAACTCTAGTAACCCCCACCACCTCAGCATCCACCGACTCTGTTGAAAAATCGTCCAACAAGGAAATAAGAAGCTCCAGATGCCGACTACCCACCTGACAACTCCACTCACCAACAGAAGCTACACACTAGCCACCGTCATCTGAAAACAAGAATCACCTCTAAAAAAATCTGATAACATCACACCCCAAAAACAACCAGTCAATTCCATGGATGAAATTATATAGTTTCATATATAGTATAAAGTGGTTCCCCCTAGGTTGATGTGGTCCCAACATCAGTCTAAAACCCCTGCAAACATCATGAAAGTTGGACTGACCTCTGACTGGAATACTCAACAGTAGGAGAAAATAAAGTCTATATATGCCTAGTCCCATGGAGTAGGCCAGACTGGGTTCAAGGAAATAGTGTGGAGATCTCGAATCAAACAAGACAAATGAAATAGTACTGATCAGACTGATCATACCTCGAACAATCTACGACCCTATTGGAACTGCTACCTCTGTAGCATGCAACTATCCACACCCATCTCCTCTGACCCTCTACTAATGACTACCTCCCTGACCATGCCATGGTTTAGGTCCCTGAGGATCACCCTATGGCCAGCCTCCACCTGCACCATCTACCCTCAGTAGAGAAGGAGCCTTCATTCCATAATACTATAATGGCCTAGCCAAATTCATTTACTGAGGTGAGCACTGAACCTACCCACCCCCACCAATCTGAGATCAAACTAGGAACTGAATCTAAAAGTTCCCATAACCAATACAAGAAAAACCCCAAGACTCCAATCCCATGGGAAAAGGGTGATGAATAAGAGGTTAGAACTAAATCTATTGTAATCGACTCCCCACAGGTCGAATCCTAGAAGGGCTTGACGTGGAGAACTACTACTGATAGCATTCCCTTTTGAAGAACTCATCTGGATCCCCTCTCTAATTATACCTCATTGTGACTGCATCCTTTCCACTACCTCAACCTTCTTTGGAACCTCTAAGTATGTCAGTAGGGTAGAATTAGTTACTTCATACATGAGGGAGATGTAGAGTTCCTCCACTAAGCGTATCACCCGAGACTCCTAATATGTAAATAGGTCTTGATAATTGAGAAGTAGATCCTTAAACTAGATCCCTAGTTCCATCACTGATATATTCTCTTGCGGGAGGGAGAGTAGCTCTTGCCTATTTTCGGCCTTCAATGTTAAAGAATGGAATTCCTCCCAGAACTCCTTCTCAATGTCGACCCACAGAACATTGTTCTCCTCTATCTCCATGAGGTAAATAATCCACCCCTGATATGATACTACCATCATCTTTCTCACCGCCAATGAACCCAATACTTGGTCAGAGCCCAAATCAAAGTGAAAGTGATCGCAATCTCCTCAATCCAACTCTCCATGTACATGTTCAAAATTCTTCCTTAATACATCCCCAGAGTATTTCTCTGGAATGAAAGAAGGGTATTTTACTACTAATCATCCTCCACCACTAAGTAAAACCTCCATCAGCTGACTAGGTTAGCCTTCTGAGCCTCCACAACTCATACCAAATGCATACGTCAACCAGGGACCATAGTTGAAAAAGAAACGAGGAACTCCTATGCTTGGGTAGTATGGAATCTTATGTAGGATTCGTTTTAACTATTTATTTATATTAAATTCTTGAAAACACCAAATACAACAAAGAACACAAATCATTATGATGAATTTACATTTCCTAGGGTATCTACCTTGGAATCAGTATAACCTCACTTGGTCATTCAGTAGGCTCTGGGTCCTTGCATTGGATTATATATTGCCCTAAAATCCAACGCCATAGCTGGTCTTCCTCAGCCTATGTCATTCACGAAGATCACCTAACACTATTTCCTACCATCCCATTTAGTCCTCACTTTGGGAAATTCTAAATTATATCATATCTCTCAATCATCCACCTATGATACCATTTCTCCATGACCCTAATTCTTTAAAATGAGTGAAGGGATGGAAAAATTTCGAGACCATACTTCTTCAATATGAACAATAGATAATAAACCCAGAGTCCCACCTATAATTGGCCTCATGGTTGAAACCAAAACCAAGGTTATATAGTATCACAAACATGGGAGGCATTTAAATTTATATAGTAACCAAGGTTAGGAGATAAGATGTATTAACCTAAAAAAACTCCAAGACATATATATAAAATAATCCAAAATCCATCACACTTGGATGTTTAAAATACAACTGCTAGAAATAAAAATAAACTTCCAAAGTAAGTACCAAAATAAAACTATGTAGTAACAAAACAAACATCACCAATGCCCGAGATAGTAAGGTCCAACACGGTCCATGTTATCTCCCTAGAAACCTGAAAACATTTTAATACACTTAGGGGGAGAATATAAGTATTCTATGAAAAAAAATCCAAATTCACTCATGCATAAGTGGTAGAATCATTCTAACACCATTGTGAGAAAGGAAAGAAACTCAAATTTAACAAGGTATAAAATTAACCCTACCCTTCCTAAGGAACACTCACCAAATAATGCAAGTCACATAATGAAAATTTGTTAGAATATAGATATTTTGGTACCCCGTACCACATCCCACTGGTTAACTACTCATCCTTAAAAGAGAAAATCATGGCGCTACCACTCTTCTACAAGACACACAGTCACAACCTTCCCAAACACACCATTGCCACAACCACAACACATCCTACCCACAAACACCTAGGACACAACCACCACACGTCTCTCTCAAAGACACTTGGGCCTCATCATGAAGACACATAGGAAAAAAACCTCCTATCAAAAAATTAGTACCATAAATCGGGTAATAATCTGCAATCCATTACAGCCTACCAAACGGGTATTGGGTGATAAATTCCCAGAAGAGGGAGCATGGGAGCCAATAACTAGCCATCTATCCTTCCATGAGGATGTTCGAAAAGACACCCAACCCCATAACAATGGGGGTTTTCATAACGTAGTGCTCCACACAAGTGGGGTGTGTATAGAAATCCAAAGGAACTACAATTTTATACATATAGGTTAAAAAACACTCAGCCCAACCTATGGGTTTCCAAACAAACAACCATCAAACAAAAACTACCCTTGTTGTTACCCCTACACGCACAACCAAAAAAACTACCACAACCAAAACCTAAAAGACCCCATTCCTTTAATAATTGATCATTATTTATTAGGATTTTCACTAATTTTCATTCGAACACTACCCGAGAAAATACCAACCATAGCCATACCCAACACATTTAGCAGCACAACCAGATTGCAGTACCACTGCACAACACTGTTCAATAACCATAACACAACCCATATGTAGTCCTGCTGGCCTAAAAGTTCATCCATTCCACAATAAATCAATATCTCAACCTGATATACCATCACACCTCATGCACCAAATCATACACAAATCCCATATCAACCACTACCAACACTACAGCCCCACTACAAACACATACCACACCCTACTCACAGATCCAACCCCTATGTCCACCCATTAACCCACAAAAATGATACCAACAATATCACCATACAACCCCCACAAGGCACAAAACCCAAAAAAACCCCACACATCATACAAACACACCAACAAGCCAAGTGTATTCTGATTTATCCAACAATGGTTCTTTAATTCCACTTTGATAAATAGGGGTGATCACAGAGCAAGTTTGATCATGGGGAATCATTTACCATTAACTGGGTATACGTGATTAATCATTTTGATATTTAAATAAATTATTCAAAAGATATTGTGGGTGAAAAAACAAGGGACACCAACATCCAGGATCTTTATAAGGCATGCAACTAGAACAAACCATAACATGAAATCAAGGATAACTCAAAAACCGAGTGATCAACATCATCATCTTCCCTTCCCCTATTTATGACTATGGTAATCAGAAGATTATATCACAATAACCTTAATAATTGGTTTCAATTGTGATCAAGAGGAGATACTAGTATAGCCACCCCACATGAAACAAAAGTAAAGTAGAGATGAAGGAAATACTTTCCTTGAATGATAGGTGACTAATTATTCTTCCTAGCGCTAAAATAGAGGGGCACACAAGTAGTAGGATGGACTCCAATGGAAAACTGAATAGGTTGCTATAGCACAGGCGCATGAATCCATGGGGTAGAAAGGTTGTAGGAGAACCAAGAGGGAACAAATGGTTTCAAGGAAGATAGGCTCTCAACTTAAGAAAATTACAAATCCTAAAATCATGGGGGACAATTTAAAAGTACTTAAATTTCAAATTGTTGTATGAGAACACGACTTGGAAATTTCAAATGATATATAACATTTAATCATTCTCCTATGATATTGTGGAAACTTCTTTAGAATCATTCAATCATTGATAGGTTCTTCATTTAATGTTAATTATAATGTAATAGGGACGAAATTGGAAGAAAACTCTGGAGGTGCGAGCTATCTGTGGTGAGTCACCATTTGGAGAGACACTATTTGGTGAGTCACCGTTCAGAGAGCCATCATTCAGTGAGTCACAGTTTGGGGACCTACCATTCAGTGAGTCACTATTCAATTTTCTACCATTAGATAAGCTACCGTTGGAAAATTGGATTTTTGGAAAACTCCTAAAACATGCCAGCATGACCTTTAAGAACATTGAAAACACTCTACTTCGACAAAGGAATGGACCGGAGAGGTCTGGGCCATTACAAAATCCATCAAAAATATTCCTTCACTATAAGAGGGTTATTCCAATATCCATGTTCACTTAAAACATAAAGTTACTCGTGAGACTAGAAATTCAAGATTCTTGCTTCGCATCGTTGATATCCATTAATACATCCTAAAATTTATATATTCTTAGTGTGTCCCCTATAGAGTGTCCTTATTCTTACTATACAACAATGGTAGATTTAAACACTATATTTTATAATTTATTTCATTCACTTCATGATTTATTTTGTAAATAATTCACTATATGGGATTAATAAACCATCCAATTCCATTAATCATTATAGTCATCCAAATCCATGAATATATTTTTTCAAAATAATATATTTTTTTCCTTCCAAACTAATCTCCCTGTGATAAGGACTGGGTTTTTTTCATAGAATATTCATATTCTTTCCTATAATAGTACGCTTCCATATATACATTGTTTTCTTATATAAAATGTATCATGATAAAATCAAACATCATATATCCTTTTCATTATCATGATGTATTTTTAGGTCTCTTTAAATAATTGATCTCTTTAAAATCAAAAAACATAAAAATAGTGTTTAGAAATACTCTATAGTCATTTCAAATTGTTTCTGACAAGACCTAACTCACCATAAACCCTCTGAGGTTGGTAATGAGATTAGTGTGTCTCTTATTCTTACATCTAATAGTTAAGGGGAATGAGACTAACACCAAGTAGGCATTATCAAATATAGGAGGATATGGAATATAATAACATATAAATAATCTTCAATATAATATGAAGAATATAACCATAATCAAGCATAAAAATAAATGAAAAAAGTATATAAAAATAGATGATTAAACAAATACTATACAATGCTCTGCTATTTGTATTAAAAATAATTTTCCACACACATTTCTATAGACGTCATGAAAATATACTCACTTAGATGAGATGGGTCCAGTTTGATGATAATTGTATCTCTATTCTAGAATAATAAGAAGAAAATGAGATCTGTATATAAAACAAGATTTCTGACACACTTATGGATTTAAATTCCTCAAAAACAATTTACACGTCTTGTGACATTGGGGTGAGAGCCTCTTATTTAGGGTAGGATATTTATTTCAACTGTTGTTGATGAAAAGGGGGTTTGAGACTATAAATCCAATTTATTAGAGTCTTAGTTGATCCTTTTAGTCTAATTAAACAATATTTATTGAGGAACCCCACAGAGAGGGTAATATTTTTTAATAGGATTATTTTTTTCTATTTATGAATCTAAAATTAACTTGCAGATTCGAAGTTATAATAATTTTAAATTGGATGTCTATATTAAAGAAATATGATGTCACACTCAGTATGACGCACCCAAGTCATATTTTCTCAGGTTTTCTTCTTTCATCCTCTTCACTGAACTCATTTTATGAGATATTTTTCTCAGAAACCAAGTTATCCCCGGTCCCAGCACAAAGGTAACTTTTATCCAATTCCTTAGGTGCATGCTGAAGGTTGTTATCCTAGGTGTTCCCTAGTTCACCTATGTGAAAGAACTAGTGTTCCCATGTGTTTCTCTATAGTGACTTGTACTAACCTCTATACACACCCATGTCACTTCATCTTGGACATATTTTTTTCCAATAAAAATCCAAAGGGGTTCTCATTAAAGTTTTATTTTTTATAAGAGGAGGCCTGAGTGAATAAAGCTATGTACACCCAAGAATTATCTCCATAAAGTGACTCCCAAATCTAAACCTAAAGGAAAAAATGAATATTTTTACCCACTCCTAAGTTTCACCAATCATTATAATTATTGGGTTCAAATATCCCTAACCATCTAGGAGGAACACTACCCAAGATATTCTTCACATCAGGATTTTAACCCAAGTGATACATCACACAGGGCTTTTGACCTGGGTGACACTTTGACCAGGTATTTCAACTTGGGAGAACCATTTCCCCTTTCAAAATACTATATAAAACTATTTATATAGGCATTAAAATTTGTAAAATCATTTTCACAAACCTCTAATTTTAAAACCCCTTACCCAGGACTTAACTAGGGAGAACCCTCCATCCATTAAAAACACTAAGGAGAATCCCTTAATCATACCTAATACTATGGAAAAACCTTCACCAAGAACAATTTATAATGAGAACAATTTTATCATTTTTCATAATATTGGGAAACATAACATTATTATATCTCTAGGGTGAAAATTTTCCCATTATATTTATTTGATTATCCAATTCAACTCAGTTTCCCACAAAGCGGACACATCACCCAGGTACACCATCTGGGAAACCCTCCTCCCAAGTAAATCCCGAAGAGAGATCCTTAGATTAAGACTAAATTATTTGGATACCCCTATCCCATATATTCATACTATGGTTCCACTTTTCTATAGTCCAATAACTATCTAACCACTTTCCAAGGTTTCATACCTGAGTTCTAATTTTCCCAAGCATCTTTCTTAGCTGAATATCCCTAACGTATAAACCTTTTGTCAAGATGTTAATCTCGGTTTTCCAAAATAGGTTGATTCAATACACTTCAATTGGTTTTCTCATATACCTTATGTCAATATACTCTTATTGGTTTCCCAAAATGAATCCACTTAAGATACTCCTCTTGGCACCCAAAAAGTCTTTCACTTGGATCACTTTATGGAGTATACCATCTCTATAAAACACCTATTAAGTGTCGTCTCAAAATATATCATCATTCCCCTATACATAACAATAGAAAATATATAACCTAAAACGGTAGCTCAAGCATAAGACCTGATTGTGGCCATGTAATTTTAAATAGGCCCCCATGTGTGCCCCATGGTTACTGCACCATAGTTGGACATCACAAACCGATATCCACACTAAACTATTTTGTGTCCCAGTATTAATTTTAATAAATATTAAAACCCATTGGGGTACAAAATAGACATGGTTTTTGAACATATAGATATGTGTAGACACAAAAATCTCCCATCAATTTCCCTCCAAGATTCAATTATAGTATCTTAGAAATCATAAAACATATGATGATTGACCAAAGGAAATTGTTTAATTAAATAAACCAAGGTGAAACCTTTGAAAAAAAACTACTTATCCCTTCCTTTTTATATATTTGGGTGAATGAACACTAAAATAAACCACACAAGTGATTTTTTTTGAGACCCTACGAGAGTAATATTATATGGAAAAAATCACCTAAGTCTCTCTATAGTGCTCCAAACTATGTAAAACCTCTTCACCCCCCCCCCCTAATAATAACACACCTCTTTACAATGCCATAACCAAGGTTATCCTTTCATATATCCCCCCTCTAGGGTGAAGAGACACCCTTCACTTATCTCTATATTTGGGAAATTACACACCCTTCACTTAGACATCCTAGAAGAAGAAGAAGAACCCTTCATATATCCGAACACTAGGGTGAAGTGAACCCCATATTTTAGCTCTCCACTTGGGAACAAATACATCTTTAACTTATCCCTCCAGTAGGGTGCTATGACGCCCTTCTATTTACCAAAACAAGAGAGAAGTGAAACCCATTTTTTTCCTTATACTAGGGTGAATTTACAACCTTTTCAAAGTCCCCCAATTGGGTAAGGTATCACATTCCCATATCCCTTCACTAGGGTAAATTCATTCAATCAGTACCCTATTAGGGTGAATAATGACTTATTACCTTCACATGGGTGAACTTATTCACCTTGGAACACCTGGTAAAACTACAATCTTCATCTCTCGTAATAGGGTTCAATGAAGAAACTACTTTCAATAATGGAGAATCCTTTTTCTCTGGTCTCCCACATAATTTTCCAATTATTGACGCTTTCTCCTGAAAATTGAATTCATATGATAATTTCTTTAAAACTAGCATGAAACCCATTGATCATGTATTCATTTGATAAAAGTAATATCATAAGAAAATAACCCCAACAGATCAGACACCTAGGTTGATAAAAACCATTCATCCTATTGATAGTTAGTGTCATCATTATGAGGATTTCAATAAGATCTCCCCTAGGTTAGCCTTCCCATATTTTATGATGACTTTTTTATTGACTTACCTGGTTCACTCAATAGTCCATGTATGCATGATCCTCCCTTTTATGTTCTATCCCTAACCATGTTTTAATTTATGATTTAATCACTAAGAGATATTAATTATAAAGGGATAGTGAATGGATTTTGGTTAGTATTAAGGCATGTTGATCTGAAGCACTGGTTTAGTGATACATGATTAAGCCGAAATTTCATCCTCAAACAAACTTATTCCCCAGGAGTCCACATGTACTTCCTGGATCCACTTCTAATATATAGGTGGTAGATTTATCTCTAGGAATCTCATTAGATATAATATCTGACTAATCCCTCAATGATTTATATCCTATATAAGAAATCATAACTTAGAAGGATTATATTCCCTCTGAGATGATGCACATATGGTCTACCCATGCATAAGAACTAATAAATCCTCTATTGTGCCTGCCATATGATTTTAAGGATGAAATAGTCACATTTTTTAAAACTAAAAGACAAATTATTTACCACATGGAATCAAACTTTTAGATATGGTTCTTTCAAATGACAATAAATTGTGAAATTAGAACTATATGGGGTATGATTTCTATTAATTAAGATATGTTGGATTCCTCTATATGGTTCAAAATTGACATCATACATCATAATTCTGTAGGTCTATACTACATATGAAATCCAACATCAAAAACATATTTCACTAGGGCCCCATTCTATGTGAAACTATTATCATGAGTACATATTCCTCTAGAAATTAACTACATCCTTCCTCATAGGATGAGAAAAAAATGATGCAATATATCGTTCCACTAAGGATATATTCCCTAAAAACCATTCTCATTAGTTTATATTCTTGACATATCCATAATCCTGATTAGTGGGCCACATTCCCATGATCCAAATCAACCACTTCCTAGGTGGGGCTATACCCCCTATGGAACCCAAACTTTTCCCAAAGGTACATATTCCCATTGATAGGATCCAGAAAAGATTTCTCATGAATGAACCAAACAAAAAATTACTACACATGTTTATCCTAGTCATGTATTCCACATGACATTAAACATATTGGATTTTGTCTATATCACACAAACATAATAGGAATGACGTGTCCAATTAAGTGTCCCATAACAACCTGGGAAATTTTTACCTTTATAATCATTCATAGGAAACCCCTATTACTTGATCCCAACATCACAACAAAAACTATCTCCTTGGTTAGTGATAAATTCTTTAGTTCCTATTTATGTGGTATTAAACCATATCATTATAAATGGAAAAAATGAATGATGGGAAAAAAATTATGTCTATGAAAAGGTACTATCAATGGATAAATTCTGATTGATGGACATAATTCCACTAACAAATATCATTTAATACATAAAAAATTTCACATTAATACCTAATTTTGGTTCAATCACCTGCAGGGTAGTAAGAATCTACACACAAGACTTGGGAAGGAATAATGAAAATATATGAATTCTATAAGAGAGTTATGATGTAATATATAATTATCCCTAAAAGGGTGGTATGATCATTACCTCCCATAATCTCAACAAACATTCATTGTATGATGTTACTAATAATGTCATAGTGGCCATCTACCTTTGTAAAATAAATTTTTTATGACTCAAAACACCATTTTTGAAGGTGTGTTAAGGTGTATGAAAGAAAAATATTACCAATATAAAACCATTATAGATTATCAATACACATGGTAAACTACACTATGAAATAGAAATGTACAAAGGTAATTCCATATACTAATATTAATGGCACCTAATAATCTCTACCATGTGACTCTGTATGCTAAAGACTATAGGGAAGCACCTACCAATAATAACATATATAAAAAAATACCATTATGAATCCACAATAATTATATTCATATAAATAGATCAATGTCCATGATCTGTAGACTAATTTGTGAACTATGTATCAACTACATAGGCACAACACATGTTGATATAAGCCTCACTTGGATATGAGGATAAATATACAAAATAGGATGCCCTGTAATAACAAAGAATGTGAAATAACTAGTTATATAAATTACAAAGTATAATAAATTAACTGTAAATATAGTGAAAACGTAGATGCATTTTATAATAATGTAACACAATAATATAAGGAAGTATTATACCACCATAGAACAAATCTTCTCTATCATGAATCATGGAATACATGAATAAAGGGATGATCAGGTCATTATAAGAAAAGGTGTGTCTATAGTCAATTGAAAAACTATAAGTCACATGTCAGTGGTGATAAATGGTAATAAAAGGAATCCTTAAACCAAAAGAAGTATATATCATATAGGTTGAGGGATGAAATAACCAAACAATATCATAGAATCCAATTTTTTTTAAAAATCCAACACCCAAAAGTCCTCACATCACCCCTCTTAAATAATGTAGTGAGAATATTCTTCATCATTACATTGAACATCAATCAATACATATCAGATATACAGATTATTAACACTAAAAATTAAATTGGGGAACCCAGAGTGATGAAGAACCCAGTCAACCTAAACTATCTAATAAAAATTAACTTCCATTTAATTACTCTACGGAAACAACAATTAGGGACAGATAAAATGCAATTTTATTGATTATTTTACTGATAATAAATTATATAATATCCTCACATTATGTTAACTATGTTCATTTATAGAATATTTGGGATAAGATAATTCATTTGAAAATTTGATGAGAATTCTAGTTTTACCCTTTAAAAATACACTGTAGTATTTCAAACATAAAAAAATTTATTTGATGTATTTGAACATATTATTTTTTAACTGTGTTCCAGACATAAATTTCTACAAAATTAATTTAGGACATTAGAGCGAAATCATGTTTTTTGTTTGTGAAAATGGGCCATGAAGTCAAAGATGGGCTAGACTCACTAGATTGGAGATGGGTTCTGTATTGGGGTCATAACTTCTTCATACGTGCTTGGATTAGGCCCAATTTTGAGAGGCGCTCGAGGAGTCATTCTTGAGCGAATCATCCTTATGTAAGGATAGCTAATTCACGCATTTTGATGGTTAAATATGTGGTTCAATTTGGAATAAAATGTTTTTCTGAGATTTTCCATTCACACTTGAAACCACTTTGATCCTAGCCTCCCCAACACTCTATAAATTGGTTTTTTTTCTAATTTGGTGGGGTTGGGACTTGAATTAAGAAGTTTAGGGAAGAATAGAAGAGGTTCCACTCATAATATCCAAAAAAATCAATAAGGGTATCTCTTGAAGCAGAGATCACTTCGTCGAATCCCCCTTCTTCTTCCTCAAGTTGTAATGTTAGTGTTTTCATAATAAACTTCTTTGTTCTTATTTTATTTCCCTTTTTGAATGTTTTGTTAAAATTTATTCTTATATGTATATTCCTAATTGTGCTAGAATCAAGAGTTGAAACATGATTGTGTTTTACCCTTCCTGAACCGTTACACATGAAAAATGTTTCTATGATGACTACACCACCCATGGAAGAGTAGTTCTTTTTAGTAATTGACCTACCTATAAACTTATTCAATTTTTTATTTTGAATCAATGAGGTAATGTAATTCATATAATATTATCTATTAATAGTGTTTTAATTTAATTTAAACTAAGAATTCAATTGAACAATTGACACAAAAACACACGAGGTCGGAAGTTGTTTAAATTATGAGAGTGTGAACTTAATCGGTAATAAAATACCACTTGGGATAAATCTGTAGAGATCAAATATAATACCTGAACTCAATCAATCCTCATATCTAGAGTGGATATGTGCTATAATTATCCACTGAACATAATCTAACCTAAGAATATAAATCAAAATAGGGTGTTTCAATTTCATGTTCTGAAGCTAGCATAGGGTTTGAGTAATTTCATCATTGTGGTTAAGTTAACTCACATAGGGTTTGTGGGTTAACAAACTAGAGGATTATAATTAATTGTATGTTAATTTAAATTATAATGAAAAATAATTGATTGAAGAGGTAGAGTTTTATTGATTATTTCTTTAAAATATTTTCTAAAAAAACATCTTCTTGTTGTGTCATTTTAATCAAACTTCATTTCAAAACAAAAAACAAAACAAAATTGTAATCTTCTTCAAGAAAACTTATTCTAGATTTATAAACTATAAACAACCCCATCGTTTTAATTAATTTTCATATTTTGTGTTATTTTACTTTCAAATACCATTAATATTTTGTTAAATTTACTTCCTCCTATGAGATACGACCTTGGTCAGCCACTCTGATGCTTCTAAGTGACCTACAATCACATATCATTTAAAAGCACCCACGACAACACCTTTCAAATTGGCGCCACTACCTGGGAGGCAAGTAATTTATTCAACCAATTAGAGGTATTTATTTTTTTTATTTAAATTTTTTATTCTCCTCTTTCTTTCTTCTTTCCCCTTTCTCAAGTTTTATTCTCTTTTCTTACTCTATTCTTTTATTTTTATTAGACCAACTAAAACATATTTTATTTTTATTATGGTCCACATTTCTTCATTTATTTTTTATCTTTTATTGATTTATGAGACAAACTAATCCCTAATATCTCTTAGATCATGACGCTAAAATTGAACATATCCTTAGGGATCGAATATGATATTCTCAGTCTATGGGAAGTATCAAAATTCAACCAATTGGAGAATTCCTCCACTCTTAGAACATTGAAATTGGAAGCAATAAAAATTCAACCATAAAACAAGAACAAATGGCTAAAAATAATGGAAATTAAATTAATATAAATATTTGAGAGTTTTCTCTACCAGACATTAACTATCAACCAAATTGTATTGCATACCCAAATCTTGAATCAGACGTTGAATTGAAATCTAGGTTAATTCATCTTCTCCTAAAGTATCATGGATTATTTGGTGAGAATCCCAATAAAAACCTTAAATAATTCAATGTTTCTTTATCAACCTTGAAACCAGGAAATGTATCTGAAGATAAAATAAAATTAAGATCATTCCCATTCTCACTTGATGGAGCTGTAAAAGATTGGATGTATTATTTACAACCTGAAGTTGTAACAAGTTGGAAAGATTTGAAACTTCTTTTCCTACAGAGATATTTTCTAGCATTAAGGACCACTTCCATTCATAATGAGATTTCTGGGACCAAGAAAGCACAAAGAGAGTCAATGTAGGAGTACTGGGAGCAATTCAATAAGTTGTGTGCAAGCTTCCCACCTCACCAAATCAGTGAGAAACTCCTCATCCAATACATCTATGAAGGACTCACACCTTTGGAGAGGAGCATGGTGGATGCTACAGCTGGAGGGACATTTGTATACAAGACACCAGTATCTTCACATGCATTGATCCACAATATGACACAAAAATCTCAACAATTTGGTGATCCAGGTACACCACATGTTCGAGGAGTACATCAGGTAAGTCCTTCTATTAAAAGTATTTTGATTAATACTATGTTAGAAGAATTTAACACTATGTTGTGGTAGATTTCATTGGCTCAAAAGGCATCCCAACCCCCTCCCTCAAAGCCTTGCGGAATTTGAAATGAGATAAGCCACCCAAATGACTGCTTCCCCCCACTACAAGAAACAGAAGATTGTGCAGCAGTGTTTCATAAGAGACCATATCAGTATCTGCAGCAGCCAAATCAGCAAAATAAGTTTTATTCCTTTGAACCAGAATACAACCAAGGGTGGAAAGATCAATAGGACATGAGGTATGGCTCTAGACAATAAAAAATGCCTCCTTTCAACCAATCTTCCATCGGCCTCCTCCTTACCAATAGGGTTTCCAACAACCCCAAAGTAAATTTGAAGCCAAGAATCATCAAATCAAAAACAAGGGGCTTCTCAATCAAAGTTAGATTCCAATACTGATGATATTTTGAAACTAATTGTTCTTAATCAATACAATGAGCTCAAGAGTTAATGTTCTGAGTTGATGGAGTTAAAGACTCAAATGAGCCAGATTGCCACTACCCTCCAAGAACATGTAAGTAAGAATTAAGGAAATATACCTTCCCAACCAACTCCAAATACAAAGGGAAATGCCAGTTCCAACATATTGAGAAGCAGGAAGCAAATGAATGACACTTCATCACCCACCATTCCATTGGGATTCACCTTAACTTCAGAGAAGCTCCATTCAAGACCAGGTGAAGAGAAACCAAAGGAGAAAGATAAAGGTAAGAAAAATATTAATGATGTTCCTCCTAAACCCCTTCAAATTACAAATAGTGTTGTTCGAACCAAGAAGATGGTAGAGGAGGTGATTCAAAGGAGGTTTTGGACACATTCAAGTGTGTGGAGATAAACATCCCCCTTATTGAGGCCATTAAGAAAATCCCAAGGTATGCCAAATTCCTAAAATAACTTTGTACTAATCAAATAGGACTCAATGGGAATGAGAGGATAAATCTTGGAAGGAATGTGTCAACACTCATTACAAAAACTCATGAAATTCCAAAAAAACTTCAAGGATCCTAGGAAATTCACAATCCCATGCACCATAAGGTAGTTTCACTTTTATGATGCTCTTTGGGATTTGGAAACATCCATAAATTTTATGCCTCAGTATATATTCACTTCTTTATAGGTTTGTGAGTTATCGCTGATGGGAGTAGTGGTGAAATTGGTGAATATAGCTACAGAATATCCAGTAAGAGTCCTTGAGGATGTACTTGTCTGGGTAAGAGACTTGATCTTTCCAGCAGATTTCTACATGCTTAACAAAGAGGATAATCCTGTAAGTTCTCATTCTCCCATTATCTTAGGTAGATTGTTCCTCAAAACTACAAATACTATCATAAATTTCAATTATGGTACACTTTATAGGGAGTTTGGGATGAAGTTGTGATATTTAATGTTATGGAATCCATGAATTACCCCTCAGAGGACCATTATGAATTTGTTATCTCCCTTTTTCAACCACTAAATAAAAACTCCATGGAATTTTATTGTCCTATGTTTAGGGAGATTATGACTATTAGTCCTAGTCTGATGTCTAATATCACTTCTACATCTATTTCTAATGAAAAAGACTCTTGTAGATTTGATTTTTAAATGGATTCATTTTCTGATTTTGATCATGTGAACTCTGATTATGACTTGGAGGTAGAGTATTCTAATGGATTTGAAATTTTATTCTATGATTATGATGATTTATATTCTAATACTAATTCTCCTTGTGCACTTATTTCAGTTCCTTCAATTTCTCCATCTATACATCACCCCCCTTCATTGTAACTCAATCCATTGCCACCTAATCTCAAATATTCATACTTGTTAACTGGAGATAGATTACCTGTTGTTATTGCTAATAATCTTCCTTCTGAAGATGAAGAAAAACTTTTGAATCTTTTAAGGGAGAACATCACGGAAATTTGGTGGACCTTGGCTGACATATCAGGTATTATCCCCTCCATTTTTATGCATATGATTCTTTTGGAGGATGGGGATAAACTGGTTAGGTAGCCACAACGGAGACTGAATCCAACTCTTTTGGATGTTGTTAAAAAAGAAGATGAAAATTTTCTCGAGGCAGATATAATATTTCGCATTTCATATTCTTAGTGGGTAAGTACTATTCAGTTTATGCCTAAGAAAAGTGGTGTTATAGTTGCTAAAAATGAGAAAGATGAGTTTGTTCCAATGAGGGTAAAAAACAATTGGAATGTGTGTATTGATTATAGGAAACTAAATCAGTCCACCCGCAAGGACCATTTTCCCCTCCCATTTATTGATAAATGCTTTAGAGACTATCTATAAAGACACATTGTTGTTTCTTGGATGGATTTAAAGATATTTTCATGTTCCTATTGCTCCGGAAGTCAGGAGAAGAAAACATTCACTTGTCCATTTGGCACTTTTTCCTACCGAAGGATGCCATTTGGACTTAGCAACGCCCCAGGTACCTTCCAGAGATGCATGGTGAGTATTTTTTTCTGATTTTATTGATATATTCATGGAGGTATTTATGGATGATTTTATAGTATATGTATCCTCATTTAATGAATGTCTAAGTTGTTTAGGAAAGGTTTTGAATTATTGTATTGAGAATAATTTGGTCCTGAACATTGAAAAGTCTCATTTCATGAGAAAGCATGGAATTTTCTTAGATAATATAGTGTTAAAACATGGGATAGAGGTTTATAGATCTAAGATAGCCATTATTTCATCCTTACATTATCCTTCATGTGTGGGTGATATTAGATCTTTCCTAGGGAATGCAGAATTTTATTAGCGCTTCATCAAATATTTTAGTAAGATTGCTCTTCCTATGTCACAATTACTTCAAAATTATTCTGATTTTGTGTTTGATGATTACTACAGGACATCCTTTGATTATATAAAGAAGTTTCTGACCACTCCACCGATCATATAGACCCCACGGTAGGAGCTTACTTGTGAGCTTATGTGTGATGCCTCCAACTTTGGAGTTGGATCTGACTTATCTCAGAGGGTGGAGGGACGTTCACATGTGATTTCCTATGCATTGTGGACATTGGATTCGGCCCAATAAAACTACACAACCATGTAAAATTATTTTCTTGATATCATATTTTCTTTAGAAAAATTTCGTTCATATTTATTGCTCTCTAAAGTAGTTGTTTTTTCTGACCATGTAGCTTTGAGGTACCTCTTGAAGAAGTCAGATGAAAAACCCAGGCTAATCTAATGGATTCTCCTTATTCATGAAATTGGTATTGAGATAAAGGAAAATAAAAGTTTGGAAAACATGGTGAAAGACCACATGAGTAGGCTTACTCACACACTAGAGGATGACACCTTAGACTAGGAGCCACTTCAGGACACTTTCCCCAATGAGCATCTTTATTCCATCTCAGGTATACATCCTTGGTATGCAGATTTATTTAACTACCTTGTTGCCTCTAAAATCCCTACAAATTTAAAGAAACATCAAGTCCACAAATTAAAGAGTGAGTCAGGATTTTATGTATGGGATGATCTCTACTTATGGCGCATGTGTAGTGACCAAGTTATTAGGAGGTGTATTCCAGACCCTGAGTTTGAGTCTGTTATGCCATTATGTCATACACTTTCCAGTGGTGGTAACTTTGGACCCCAACAGATAGTTATGAATGTTTTTTAATCTGTATTATATTTTCCTAGCTTATTCCATGATACCCATGTGTTTTGTAATTCATGATATCGTTTCCAACACACTAGGAACATTTCTTGGAGATATGAGACACCCCAGCAACCCATACTATTCTATGAAATTTTTTGATGTATGGGGCATAGATTTCATTGGTCTTTTTCCTAGTTGTTTTGGGTTTTTGTATATTATGGTTTCTGTTGATTATGTGAGAATATGGGTGGAGGATAAGGCCACTTGGATTGAATATTCTCATGTTGTTGTGGAATTGTCAAAGCACATATTTTTTGCAGGTTTGGTGTACCGAAGGCCATCATCAGTGACCGAGGGACACACTTTTGCCATCAGAAATTGGATTCCTTGGTTTGGAAGTATGGGGTGCCACACAAAACATCTACACCATACAACACCCAAACAAATTTCTAGGTAGAGGTTTCCAATCATGAGTTGAAACAAATTTTGGAGAAAACCATGCGGCCAAATAGGAAGGATTGGAGAAAGTGCTTGGATGATGCGCTATGGGATTATATGACAGCTTACAAGACACCCATTGGTATGTCACCAATTGGGATTATTTTTGGGAAAGCGTTTCATATCCCCTTTGAAGTTGAGCATTGGGCTTATTGGGCTATAAATAAATGGAACAGGGATTTGGCCCAAGCTGGAATCCAAAGGAAGCTGCAAATTCAAGAGCATGAAGTGATTTGATTGTTTTCATATGATAACTCAAGGCTCTACAAGGAAAGATGAGAATCATGTCATGAAAATATTATCCATGTAATGACCCGAATCTGGAGCCAGATAACCTGTGCCCCATACCCGGTTCACCACATGACCTCAAGCAGATTTCCCCAAATTCCAGAGGCTTCCGACTAGCAGCAAGGGCCTTGGTGAGTCTGTGGGGAAACTATGCCCTCATTTGGTAAAATATACAGTGGAAGAATAAACATAAACAATGGCGGAATCAGTAAACAGCATACAACAACAGAAATAAAAGTCGAAGCAATGACTGATATAATAATGATGCAGAATGGTACATGTATCTATGGAAAGCACTAAACAAAACAACGTGTTGAAATACAACTGAAACCAAGTACTAAACGTAAATAGCAACTCCAGTAGCATTGCGAGCCAAAGCCCGGTCCCATGCTCTCCAAATCCAAATAGTAATCATGTACCTGAGGTAAAAGGGCCACAATCCCTATATACACTTGCAACCATATAATCTATTTGGGCCGAAAGGCAGGACCCAAATAGGATGTCAGAATAATCCCAGTAGGCAACCACCACAAGATTTGTTCCCTGCTGTCAGTGAGTAATATGGGAAAAGTAAAGGAAAATACACACAATAATGGACTATGAGTACACCGGTAAATAATCCTACCAATTACCATTCACATTTCTTTAAATTAAACAACCAGGGAAAACTAGAAAAGATTTTTATTCTATGGTAAGCAAGTAACACAACAGGTATCTCAGAAGACTACCTAACACAGGCAATAAAAAACCCAAGCTTGTTCTTTGTCTTGGTGGAATCGTCACAACCAACCATCAAAATTCACACTGACTCCCTGGGGGGCTCAAACTAGAAGACCCCTATAGTCCAGAAATCAACAAGGCATAGACACTCTAGGAAGCTCTACCGTCAATACCCCTATGGTCTTGCAACGATAGCTACAGACACTCTGAGGAAGCACATACGTCTAATTACTCTTGTGGTGTCGATGCGTGTGTAACTAAGAACACTCTTGGGAAGAACAAAGTCCTATTCCCATAGGTCCTTCATACAAAACTAAAACCAACAGACCCTCTAGGGAAGCACTTAATCGTCTATTCCCTCTTTGATCTCCCGCACCAGGTTCTCACAGCCCTGAGAAGTCCAATCGTGCGTAATCGACTATCAGCAGCCCTAAGTAAGTTTAACAACTACATTTCTAATATAACCCATGCATTAAAAGCATATAAACAGCAGGCAACACATGAAAACGTTATAATAAGTAAACTAGCAATGCAATAGTGTTTGCCTCATAGAAAAACAGTGTCAAACGGCGATAAATAGCCCAACAGGGAGAAACACCCATGGGGTGATCCTCAAACATGCAACCAAGAATATATTAGCAACAATTATTCATAAGCTAACAAGTAATCTTTGGAAAAAACAATATGATCAAAATCCTAGACCTGGGATACCCGATACATGGGTATCCGACACTTTTTCAACCAAAACTTAAAGAACTTCAGATTAGGGCGACAAACCACCTACCTCGATCCTCGAAGATCGATATACTTGAACCTTGGCTCGTGAATCAGCCTAGAACGGAGTAGATCTATAAAAAGTCTAAAACGTTCAACCTCAGATAACTCAAACGAGAGGAAGAATCAGAAAATGAGGCCAAAGAAGAACCAAGAGCTCACCGCTGCGATTCTTCTGCAATCGACATAGTTTGATTTGGACAACCAGTGACGGATCGGTGGCTTGGAGAAGAATCGTCCTCCTCAGACACTCTAGACGGAATTAGGCGGAGAAGAAGACGTTAATGAGCATTAGGTGTGACCCCAGTCCTATTAATGAAATAAAAAGAAAAGTAAACAACGTGTACTTCTAAAGTACACGACGTGTAGTGGGTTTTTATATACTCGGACAAAATCGTCCTCCACGTCACCCCTACTTACCGTTTGTGTGGCCTGAACATGGCCAGTACACGACTTCGAGCGGGAGAAGAGTACACAGCATGTACTCAAAAAGTACACGGCGTGTACATAAATTTTTTCCAGAAACTCCATTTTTCTCTAAAACTCTAAAAAAAGGAAAAACATGCCTGAAACGAAGATCCGGGTTCTTAAAAACTTCTCCCTTAAAGAAATTCATCCCCGAATTTCCCTAACAAGGCGTAGAAGAAGAAATCTTGAACAACTCTGGCCACTGTGATTGCATATCAGCCTCCCTCTCCCAAGTCTCGTCCAGTATACGACTGTGCTGCCATAGCACCCGTACCAGAGGAATAGACCGGCCATTAAGTACCTTTTCACTACGATCATCAATCCTGATAGGATTCTCCTCGAAAGATTCATCCTGATCCAACTCAACCTCCTCGGGATGAAAAACATGAGACGAGTCTGAGAAATACTGTCGAAGTTGAGAAACATGAAAGTCGTCGTGCACAGCCTGGTACCTCTAAGGTAACTGCAACCTATAAGCAACCAGCCCGACTTTCTCCAGAATCTCAAACGGCCCAACATATCTCGGTGAATGTTTCCCGTTCCTCCTAATCCTCTTATGTACCAACCTCGGGGTAACAAGTAGGAAAACCTGATCTCCAACCTTGAACTCCGAAGGTCGTCTCCGCTGATCATCATAAGACTTCTGCCGAGACTGTGCAGTCATCATTCTCTTTTGAATCAACTCTATCTGTTCTAAGGTCTCTTGAACAAGACGAGGTCCCAGAAAAGCTGTCTCTCCTGCCTCTAGCCAGTATAAAGGTGATCGGCATGGCCTACCATACAAGGTCTCGTAAGGTTCCATCTGAATAGTCGCCTGAAAACTATTGTTGTAGGCAAACTCTACCATAGGGATATGCTTCTCCCAAGTACCATCAAAGTCTAGAATGCAAGATCGGAGCACATCCTCAATCACCTGGATCGTGCGATTCGACTGGCCATCAGTATGGGGATGGTATGATGTACTCAAAAGTACTTGTGTACCCAAAGCCCTCTGTATCCCCTGCCAGAAGTGCGAAGTAAAACGCGCATCTCTATATGAAACAATGGAGTGTGGAACTCCATGCAGACGTACAATCTCCTGGATGTACAACCATCCGAGGTCATCAACACTGGAGGTCTCCTTGATTGGAAAGAAGTTTTCAACCTTCGTGAGCCTATCCACTACAACCCAAACCACATCATTCCCTCGAGGAGATATCGGTAACCCTGTCATGAAGTCCATCGTGACATCATTCCATTTCCACTCAGGGATGGGTAGCTGCTATAAAAGCCCTGCAGGTCGCTGATGCTCTGCCTTCACCTGCTGACAGGTGGAACATCACATAACAAAACCAGCCACATCCTTTTTCATACCTGGCCACCAACACAAGCGGTGTAAGTCTCGGTAGATCTTGGTGACACCAGGATGAACTACCCAAGATGAAGCATGAAAATCCCACATCAGCTCCTCTTTTATGTCCGTTGAAACCCATACGCGGCCATGAAAATTTTGCCCCTCATCATTTCCCACAGTCCACCCCGGAGTAGGGTCTCCATCTGACACACCCTCTTGTAGGACTAGGCCTTCTGGGTCTGATAGCTTCCTCATTTGAACTCGATCTAAAAGAGTAAAGGCAACATCAACAGAAGAAAGAACTATCTATCCCTTTCTATCTTGCACCTCCAAATTCATCATAGAGAATAAATCCATAAGATGTCACTCGCTGCTGGCCTCCTGAACTGCCTGCTACTGAGTCCTCCTGCTCAGTGCGTCAGCCACAGCCTTGCCTTTCCCAGGCGTATAAGCAAGCTCGAAGTTGAAAGGATGTAGGTACTCGACCCACCTCTGTTGTCTCGGATTCAAGTCACACTCTGTGAAGATATAATTGAGGCTCTTGTGGTCAGTATATACCACAAAATGTTCTCCCATGAGATTGTGCCTCCAACAAGGCAAATCATGAAAAACCGTAGCCAACTCCAGGTCATGCATAGGATAGTTCTTCTCATGTGGCCTCAACTTCTAAGATCCATACAAAACAACACGATCCTCCTTCATAAGCACTACTCCAAGACCAATGCCGGATGCATCACAAAAAACTGTATAACTCTTGCCCGGCTCTGGAAAAACTAGAATCGGTGTTGAAGTTAATCTCCCCTTTAGCTTCTGGAAGGCTGAATCGCAAGCTTCTGACCAAACATACTTCACACCATTCATAGTCAAGCCCGTCAACGACGCTGCTAAGCGTGATAAGTCCTGTATAAACCGCCTGTAATAACCAGCCCGTCCCAAGAATATTTTTACCTCGAAGACATTCTTCAGATGCTCCCAGGTAACTACTGCTCTCACCTTCTTTGGGTCTACTGAAACTCCTATCTCTGAGATGACATGGCCTAGGAAGTGAATCTCGTCCATCCAGAAGTGGAACTTTTAGAGAATAGTATATAATTGATGCTCTCTCAGTGTACTCAATACGATCTCAAGATGGGTAGCATGGTCATGTCGAGTGTGAGAGTACACCAAGATATATTCCACAAAGACAACGATGAAAGAATCCAATTAAGGATGGAAAACTCTTTTCATCAGCGCCATGAAAACTGTCAGCGCGTTCGTGAGACCGAACGACATAACCAGATACTCGTACAGACCATACCTCCTTCGGAAATCTATGAGAGTTATATCGGATGGTCTGACCCGCAGCTAATGATAGCCAGATCTCATGTCGATCTTTGAGAATACCCCGGCTCCTCGAAGCTGATAAAAAAGATCATGAATCCTTGGAAATGGATATCGGTTCTTGACCGTCAACTAGTTCAACTTTCGATAGTCCACACAAATCCATAAGGTACCATTAGCCTTCTTCGCAAACAACACAGGCGAACCCCAAGGAGAAGTACTGGGTCAGATAAAAACCTTCGCCTGCAACTCCTCTAACTACTTCTTGAGTTCTTGAAACTTAGGCGTAGCCATCCTATAAGGAGGTATGGATACCGGTACTGCTCCTGCCACAAGCTCAATAGAGAAGTTTACCTCATGCTCTAGAGGAAACCCTAAAAATTCTTCTGGAATGACATCCGGAAAACGGTCAACTACCGGAGGGAATTCTATCTGTGAAGTCCCCTGATCATCTAGATATAAACTAGAAATATGGGCTATAACACTACCCAACCCATGATACTCTAGTCTAGCTCTGCTTTCCTAGACATCCCATTCTCCCTTGTGAAGAAAATACCTGCCCTATGGTGAAGTGAAACTCACCCTGTGACGATAACAATCAAAAAAGGCCTGGAAAGGAACTAGCCAGTCCGTTCCAAGAATGACGTCATAACCCGTAATCTCAAGGACATAAAGATCCCACAAGAAGTTTCACCCACCAACCTCAAGGGGGCGCTCCCTACACTGACGCACACTAGCAGTTCTATGTCCCAAAAGAGTGTCTAGTGCCAATGTATCCTCAGAAGTAAAGACAGTATGTCTAAGGCTCTCCACAGTGTGCACAGAAATAAAGCTATGAGAAGCTCTAGTATCGAAAAGTGAAGAAGATAAAACTGAGGCTGCTAAGATCGTACCTTGAACTGTGGAAGGTCCAGGATCCTGATCCCGATGGATCAACTCTACCGCAAACGTCTGGCCAGTATCGCGGCCCTATGTAGCATCCTGATATCCCTGAGCTGATCCTCCCTGAGCTTGAATTCTGTATCTGCGACCTCTACCCTGGCCTGAACAACCTGATGAACTCCAGCCCCCAGTCTGCTGCGGAACTGGTAATCCTGCTCCTGTACAAGGAGTAGAAACTGATCCTCCTTCACTAGCTGCTGGAAGAAGAACCCTGCAAAAACATTGTAGATGACCCATCTTGCCGCAATCTCGGCACTCCACTGGATCTCTCGGGCACTGAGACTTCATTTTCATGCACTTTCCACATTGATATCATACTACCTGGTTTCCAAAAAGAAGATCCCATCTTTCAGAAGAATTACCTCGCTTCCTCAATTCACCTCGAGTAGACTCTCGGTGGCATTTCCTGCTATCAGTATGCAATGATTTAGTCTTGGATGCTGAACCGCCCTGGTCAACAGCTCCAGTCTCCCTCAAATTCCATTTAGTGATCAGTGCTTAGTTGACTATTAGGTTAATAGAAGTCAACTGGAAGACGTTCACCTGCGATCTGATCTCTGGTTTGAGGCGTTCCTCAAACTTCCTTTCCAAAAACAACTCATCATTTCCCAGAACAGGAGTGAAATGCTATAACTCAGTGAAACAAGAGGAATACTCCATAACCGAATGAGTACCCTTCTATAGGTTCATGAACTCTCTGGCTCTGCCGGCCCTCAGTGTCGCCGGATAGAAGTAGTCGTAGAACGTACGCTGGAACTCGTCCCAAGCCATAGTCTGTTGACGCCCTGCCTGCGAGACTACATCCCACCATCTCCTGGAAGAATCTCGTAGCATGTAAGTCGCGAGCTTCACCCTTCTATCTCGGGGTGTCTCCAAATGCTCGAAGATGGAAAGCATGGTTTCCAGCCATGACTCTACTGCCTATGGTCCTCTATCCCTGTGAATGTGGGAGGATGCTGCTGCTGGAAGACTCACGTCAGCTCTGACATAGACGGGGTAGGATGCTGAGCTCCTTAATAGGTCTACATGAACCTCATGAAACACTCTCTAAACTGAGCATCGGCAGCAGTGTCTGGAATAACTGTAGGTGCCTTGTCTGGAACGATTGGCGGAACTACAGGCAGTCCCTGGTCTGTCGTATCAAGCGTACGGTCATTACCTGGTTCCTGGCATGCAACGGGAGGACTTCTTGGTTCCATATCTCTGGGAAAACAAAATCACACTTCAGATTTAGGATTAACAAGGACAAAAAATTCAAGAGTACAAAATGGGAATAGGAGAGAGAAACACTTAAGTTTGCAAAACAAGACTACACGGTGTGTATTTAAACTACATGGAGTGTTTGTCAAAGCCATTTACATGGGCGTGTACTTCTTCCCCTACTAGTCATGTAACACCCCAGACTACACGGCATGTTGTCACAACACATGGCATGTACTTGAACTCCACTCCCCTGCCCGAGTCTCCTTACACGGCTAACCTACAAAGTCCTCCAAATCCTAAAATGCACGGCGTGTTCACCAAAGACACGGTGTGTACTGGACAGGTTTTGGTGACCCATGTAGTGGTTTCATGGTTTGCTACATGGGTGACCCCTATACAGCGTGTTCCGAACAAACACGGCGTGCATATAAAAGGATAACACCGATCCGTGTTGTTCGTGAAATGGCCGGGTACCTAGAAGAAAACTACACGGCGTGTTCATATGAAACACGGGGTGTACTACTCGAGTTTCCTGACTCGTGTTGTTAGTGACACGGTCGGGTACTCAGAAGAAAACTACATGGTGTGTTCGTATAAAACACAATGTGTACTACACGATTTTCCACGACCTGTGTTGTTAGTGACATGGTCGGCTACACGGTTGACTACTACACGGCGTGTACTTATCGTACACGGTGTGTCCCTGAAGACTCTCCACCACCCTGTGTCTCTGTTCACACAGTTCGTAACACGGTTTAAAAACTACACGGCGTGTATTAATAAAGTAAACACCGTTTATTCTGGGTTTCTCTGGGCAGTAGCTTAGAAACTGTACCGAATGCCAGAAACACTGATGAACAAACATCTATGTGCCAAATTCCTATCTGTGGGGGCCGATACTCCCCATGAATCAAATCTTGGCATCATAATAATTCATATAAAAAGTAAAAAACATATCAATCCAATGTTCTGCCAAATTACGATCCTCGAGGGCCCATAACACCTCTAAGACCAAAGCTTGGCGTCCATGCTAAATAGGCTGTAAAATAAACAATACTCTATCATCACAACAAGTATGTCTATCATAGAAACTATCACAACAGCATGCATAATTTATCATGACATCTATCACAACAGCATGAAATTCTAACGCACCCTAGATGACATGGTAAAATGCATGACATGTGATTTCCTACCCAGTGCCTATGTGATGCATGAGATGGCACACCCGCATCTCACCTGGTAAAAAAAATAGAACCACAATCATATAAACTGTAACAACACAAAACATGTGCATCACCCAACGGTGAAATATAATAAATTGTAACACTTGCAAAACTGAAAATTGAAATTATGAGGTAATATAGCTTTTCCCTATACATGGGTTAATTACTCACGGGAACAGTTAAGTACTAACTACCCATTTCTCCCTATCCCTGTCTATTTTCACAAAACATAAAGGAAATAGAAAAGAAGAAAAACCCTCTGATACCACTTTGTAACGACTCAAATTCAGAGCCATATAACTGGTGCCCCATACCCGTTTCTCCACATGACCTTAAGAGTGTTTCCCAAAATTCCAGAGGTTGCCAAATAGCAGTGAGGGCCTTGGTGAGTTTGTGGGGAAACTATGCCCTCATTTGGTAAAATATACAGCGTAAGAATAAACATAAAAAATGGAGGAAGCAGTAAACAACATACAACAACTGAACTAAAAGTCGAAGCAATTACTGATATAATAATGATGAAAAATGGTGCATGTATCTATGGACAGCAGTAAACAAAACAATGTACAAAAATACAACTGAAACAAAGTATTAGATGTAAACAGCAACTCCAGCAGCATTGCGATCCAATGCCCGATCCCATGTTCTCCAGCTCCAACTAGCAATCATATACCTAAGGTAGAAGCTCCATAATCCCTATCTACACCTGCAACCATATAATATGTTTGGGCTGAAATGGAGGACCCCAACAGGGTGTGGGAACAATCACAGTAGAAAACCACCACAAGATTTGTGCCCTACTATCAGTGAGTAATATGGAAAAAGTAAAGGAAAATACACAAAATAATGGACTAAGAGTACCCCAGTAAATAATCCAACCAATTACCATTCACATACTTTTAAATTAAATAACCAGGGAAAACTAGAAAAGCTTTCTATTCCAAGGTAAGCAAGTAACACAGCAGGTATCTGAAAAGACTACCTAACACATGCAATACAAAAACCAAGCTTGTTCTTTGGCTTGGTGGACTCATCACAACCAACCATCAAAATCCACACTGACTCTCTAGGTGGCTCAAACTAGATGACCCCTATAGTCCAGAAATAAATAAGGCACATACACTCTGGGAAGCTCTCACGTCAATTCCCCTATGGTCTTGCAACGATAGCTACAGACTCTCTGAGGAAGCACTTACGTCTAATTCCTCATATGGTCTCGATGCGTGTGTAACTAAGAACACTCTTGGGAAGAAAAAATTCATATTCCCGTAGGTCATGTGTATGAAACTAAAACCAACAGACCCTCTATGGAAGCACTTAATCATCTATTCCCTCTTTGATCTCCTGCACCAGGTTCTCACTGCCCTGAGTAGTCCAGTCGTGCGTAATCAACTGTCAGCAACCCTAAGTAAGTTTAACAACTACTTGGATAATAGAAACCATGCATCAAAAGCATATAAACAGTAAGAAACACATGCAAATAGTTATAATAAGTAAACTAGCAATGCAATAGGGTTTTCCTCACAGGCAAACGGTGCCAAACGGCGATAAACAGTCCAACAGGGAGAAACACCCATGGGGTGATCCTCAAACATGAAACCAAGAATATATTAGCAACAATTAATCATAATCTAACAAGTAATCTAGGGAAAACAAACAATAGGATCAAAATCTTAAACCCGGGATACCCGATACATGGGTATCTGGCACTTTTGCAACCAAAACTCAAAGAACATCAGCGTAGGGAAACAAAACACCTACCACGATCCTCGAAGATCGATATACTTGAACCTCGTCCCGTGAATCAGCCTATAATGGAGTAGATCTGAAAAAACGTCTAAAACGTTCAACCTCAGATTAATCACACGAGAGGAAGAATCATAAAATGAGGCCAAAGAAGAACTAAGAGCTCACCGCTGCGATTCTTCGGTAATCGATGGAGTTTTATTAGGACAACCGGTGACGGATCAGTGGCTAGGAGAATAATCGGCCTCCTCGGATGCTCTGGATGGAATTAGGTGGAGAAGAAGACGTTAATGAGTATTAGGTGCGACCCCTGTCCGATTAATGAAAAAAAAGTATACGGCGTGTACTTTTAAAGTACACGGCGTGTAGTTGGTATTTCCATACTCCTCCAAAATCATCCTCTACGTCCCCCCTACACACAGTGTGTGTGGCCCAGACACGGCCAGCAAACGGATTCGAGCTGGAGAAGAGTACATGGCATGTACTCAGAAAGTACACGGCGTGTACTTCAAAATTTTCCAGAAACTCCATTTTTCTCTAAAACTCCATAAAAAGGAAAAACATACATGAAATGAAGATCTGGGTTCTTACAATCCATAAAAGAGAATTTCAAGTTGGAGAGAAAGTCTTTCTATATAGTTCACGACTGAAGCTTATGCCTGTTAAGTTGTGTTCCAGGTGGTTAGGTCCTTATGTTTTGACTAATTTTTTTTTCCTTATAGTGTATTGGAGATCCCACAAGAGGACACAGGAAGGAAATTTAAAGTCAATAGGTGACGTTTGAAGAGATACATTGAGGGACTTCCTATTGATGTAGTGGATTTAATCACACTACATGGCCCTATCATCTCTTGAGCATATCAGGCTATTCCTAACCCTTTCAAATTGTTATTTTTTTCCTATTTAAAATTATACATTTTTTTGAATATATCATCTCATGTGTTCACATTGAGGACAAATTAATATTTTAAGTGTGGAGGTGTGACCCTTTTAGTATATTAATTTCAATTGTTTTCCAATTTTTTAGTCATTTTAAAAAAAATGCAAGTCTTTCAAATTTTGTGTGTTTATTTTTCAATTTTTTGTGTGTTTTTTAAGCTTTTGAGTTGAAATGATTCTCATCACCATTTTCAAATTCATATCAATAAGTGAAAAAATTTATCCCATTAAATTGAGCTTAAATGAATGTTGAAAATAACGGTTTTTCATGTTCAAATATTTATTAATTTCATTAAAAGTACTCTGAATTTTGAATCCCATGTCACATATTAATTTCTTTATATTTGAAATCACTTTCATGTGAAGCTTCTGAACCATTATTTTCATATTCCTTACATTTACCTAATTTTTTGGGAGAACCAAATGATGTTTTATTTAACCATAATTTGATTTATTCTTGTCAAAACATAATTGTTTGAGGTACTTATGTTTAAATGATTGAGGCATTTGTTTGGTATTAAAGCCACTATTTCAAATAATCCTTTTTATAATAGCATACTATGAACTTTTAATCCTTGTACCCCTTAGAATCCCTGAACAACCTGGAAGGTTTTCCACATTAAAAGCCAATTTTCTCTATCCAACCAACTCTTAAAGTGAAATTGCATAATCTAGTTGAACTTAAGTGTGGAAGAAGCTTTCTTATGTTGTGCTACCACATTCTGTGATACTTTGGGTGGAAAATTAAATTCTGAAGAGATGTGTTTGCTGCTGAAAAAAATAATTATATTGAAAGTTGTGCCTTTTCTGGAGCTTTTATGATAAGTGAAGTTATGCCTTTATGGAGCTTCTGAAAGAGATAGAAAGTTGTGCCTATCTTGAGCTTTCAAGAAAATCTTGTTTGAGAAGATTGATATTTTTACTATTGAAATGTTGAATGGTGTGAAAATTCCTTTATTTTTAATGATGATTAACATAAATCGATGCTATGGGGATTGAGGAGGAGACCATATTTAAGTGGAAATTAGAATAATGCAATTTTTCTTCAAAAAGAGTCAAGCCCTCCTCATTTAGCCTCAGAGCTTTTCACATCTAAATCCTACCAAGAAAAAGCCACAGAACAACCCTAAAAATTCATCATGATAAAGATATGTCCTTGACTCACATCAGGTGGAAATGTAGGAATTTATCAAGCCTATGGAGACCCTTGTATGAGTTTTTATGAGAAATACATTTCTAAAAAATTGACATTTGTGTGATAAGAGAAAATTCGAGCGAGGTATGTGTTTTGTGTGTATGGGAGGATAAATGAAGTGGAAATATATTGAATGATATAAATAGAGAACTTGAAAAAAAAAATTATGAGGCAAGGTATATTTTGTTTCTTGCTGTGGAATTGTTGGGTCTCAGGGATATGTGTTTTAAAAAAAAAATTGATTTGATATTGATGTTTACTTGTCACAATTTCTTAGAATATATGATATGAGGTTTTTACCGCGAGTAAAAAAGGGAAAGTGTGGGGGAGTTGATAAAAAAATTTATTAAATATTTTATTAATAATAAATGATAAAATTTCCTCACATTATGTTAACTATGTACATTTATGGAATATTTGGGATTAGATCATTCATTTGAAAATTTGATGAAAATTCTAGTTTTAGCATTTAGAAATTCACTGTAGTATTTCAAACATAAATTATTTTATTTTATGTATTTGAACATAATTTATATTCAATATGTTCTTAACAAAATTTTCTACAACTTTCATTGAGAACATTGGAGCTAAATCATGCATTTGGTTGGTGAAAATGGGCCATGAAGTCAAAGTTGGGCCGGACTCACTAGATTGGACATGGGTTCTGTATTTGAGCCATAACATCTTCATCCGTGATTAGATTAGGCCAAAATTATGAGAGGGTCTCAAGGAATCATTTTCTCAAGAATCATCCCTCTAGAAGTATAGCTGATTTACGCGTTTTCGTGGTAAAATTGGTGTTGAAATTTGACATAAAATATTATGCCGAGATTCCCCATTCACACATGAAACCACTTGGAACATAGCCTCCCCACCACTCTATAAATTAGTGTTTTTATCATTTGGTGGGTATGGGAGGTGCATTAGAAAGTTTAGGGCATAGTATAAGAGGTTCCACTCCAATTCTCTACGAAATTCAGTAAGGGTATCTCTTGAAGAAAGCATCCCTTCATTGATGCTCTCCTCTTCTTCCTCATGTTGTAATGTTTCTGTTTTCATAATAAACTTATTTGTTCTTATTTTATTTGTTCTATTGTCTTATTTTTTGTTCAAATTTATTCTTCTCTAAATATTCCTAATTGGTCTGGAATCATGAGTAGAAATTTGATTGGGTTCTACCCTTTCTAAACCTTTGCACATGAAAAATGATTCTACAATGACTACACCGCCCATGGAAGAGTAGTTATTTTTAGTAATCGATCTACCTATAAACTTATTCATTCATTTATATTTAATAAATGATCTACTTTAATTCACTTAATATGATCTTTTAATTGAGTTTTAAATTTAAATTAAACTATTCAATAAATTTAAAAACTGACACAAAAACACGTGAGGTCGGAAGTTGTGTAAATTGTGACAGTGCGAACTTAATCGGTAAAAAAAGACAACATGGGATAAATTTAAAGAGTAAAAATATAATACCTAAATTCAATTAATCATTATTTATAGAGTAGATATGTGCTTTAATTAACCACTGACCATAATCTAACCTAACAACATCAATCAAAGTATTGTTCTGCGATTGCATGTTTCGAAGTTAGCCTAGGGATCATGTAATTTCATCTTTGTGGTTATGTTAACTTACATAGGGTTCTAGTGTTAAAAAATTATAGGATTATAATTAAGTGGATGCTAATTTAAATTATAATGAAAAATAATTGAGTGAAGAGGTAGAGTTAGATAAATAACACCTTTTAAATATTTTCTAAAAAACATTTTCTTGTTGTGTCATTTTAATCGAACTTCATTTCCAAACTAAAAACAAAAAAAATAAAATCTTCTTCCAGCAAACTTCTTCTAGATTTATAAACTATAAAAAACCCCATACTTTTAATTAATTTTATTATTTAATTTTAATTTTAATTTCAAAATACCTCTAATATGTTGTTAAATTTACTTCCTCCTTTGTGAGATGACCTTGGTCAGCCACTCTGCTGCACCTAAGTAACCAAAAATCACATATCATTTGAAACCGCCCACGACATCACCTTTCAGGGACCCACCAATTACTGAATAGAAAATAGGTTTATATGCATAAAAAACCCTATGAAGGACCCACGCATCACCATGTGTAAGTGGGGGGGATCAAAACCCTAATAGAATACACCATAGCTAAAATGTTTACCTACTATACTATATTCATAGAGGATGCATTCCTTAGAGGTAGATATACTCTATGAGGGTTACTGACCCTATGGATTCTATAGTCATTTAGCCACACATGTCATTAACTCTATAAATCTACAATAATGAATATGATATAATTAAATGAATATAATTTTGAGATGAAAATGATGTATTCCAAATCCCATTATATAAGAAAAACTATTCATAATGGACTACTCATATGTCAAAAACTGGAGATTGGAAAAAAAATGAATTGTATCCTTCTGGGCACACAGTATGTACTAGTATATTAAAAAATGTATAGGATCAATCATGTAGGATATTTTTGTATTCTCATTGAATAACTCTTTTAAATATAGAATACACAATGTGTATAAATAGGGTACCACATGTGGGTCATTCGGGAAACTCAGAATTATTTGTTTGGAAGAGTTAGTGTCTTGTAAAATAGTACATGATATACACATATAGTACATGGTTTATCCATAGTATACATGATGTGTGTGGTGGTGAAAATGACATGAGGCTCCACTAAATTGACCATGATTTTATGTAGAGTACACATTTTGGGTTATGATTCCAATATAATTTGTGTGAGACCTCGATTCATATGACGTATGATATTTAAAATTTTGAAAAATCCTAGCATCGCTAAGTTCATGTTGCGCTGAGATATATTTGGGGGGTTATATATTTTGTTATATTTATAAAATAATTGATGATTAATTTGGAAACATATTTTATGTGTCCTAATATATTACACATCATTCCAAATTATTATACCACTCACAGTGAACATCGTTTTTTCCTCCTTCTCTAGCCACACCTTCACTACCAACCACACCCGATGCCACCAATATCAATATCACACACCAATGCGTTGATTTTTGGGAATGCTTCATCATCTATTCAGTTTCCCTTGTGTATTATTCAAATCTTTATCTTTGACCCTCACATGATAGTATATTTACAACTAAATTGGATTTATATGATTATCCTTCCTTATAGCACCATAGAATAATGATCAAAATTTATCAATAGAAATATGGTAGAAATATTATAATAAAATTGTGGTTGGTGTAATGCCTTGAAATTGAATAATTGGTTTTAATTTGATAATTTAAAATAAATTATAAAATGAAAATTTTAAAACCAATGTATAAAAGCTTCATGGTAATAATATATTTATTGAATTTTTAATCTATCAGAACCAATTTTAATAAAAATAAAAAAAATAATTCTTGTAATAATAATAAAATAAATAATGAACATTGTTACCATGAAAAACAACAAAACTTCATTAAAATATTATTCTAGATAAACATAGTGTCCTTTTCCCTTTCTTATCCCTTTATAATTTATGTATTCATTTATTGTATAATCAAAGAAGTCTAATTATTTGATATTAAAAAATAAATTCTTTATGAGATTAAGGGAATAATATCAATTAATATTTCATATATATATATATATATATATATTATTTTTACAATCATTATAACATTAGATTTCATTGATAATCTACGAAGGAATTGGTGATGCGCAACATCATAATTTCAAATAAGAGAATAATTTTTCTTTCATGTTCCAAATAATATAAATAATAATATATTTTAAAATTATTCTTTCTGGTTAATAGATTATTATCACTTTTAAAATTTATATCACACCTATTTTTGGGGATTCTCATTATTTTTATAAAAATAATATTTGAGTGCTATGAGGAATGATGAAAATATAGGTATAAAAAGTCCTATTGTGTTGTCAAAATACTAATAAATCAATATTTTGATCATTAATGACACACTTTTATATCATTTTCAATGCTAAATTATAGCTTCTAAACTAAGAAAAACATTCATTAAGACAAAATTGGAGTGAATATTGATAATTTAACTCCATTGTAAATAACAATAATTCCTCTATAATTTCTCTAAATTTTAATTTCACCATTATTAATACATTTTTAAAATCATGTAAACTCTCATTAAACTTTCCTTATTTAATGATTTATTCTATTTTAAATAATATATCAGGGGAAGTATATTATTATAAGACATCCAATATACTCATTCCACATTAGATCTATATGGAAACCTCAATGCCTCATTATTGAATACACAAATAAAACTAATAATATATCTTTGTTTTTGAAGTTAATTGGTTTAAATAAAAATGAAATACTTGGATTATGTTTGGAAATAAAAAATTATAATTTATATATTTCCTATGAATAAACCTCATTTTGACCCTATAATGGTGCTATATGTTTTATATAAACTCCCATTTTTGTGATATTAATATATTCACAATAAGTAATAATTTATTTATTAATTAGTAGATATCTCCCAAGATCTATCTAGCTTAATAAATTAATAAAATTTTACACAAAGGTATGCACTATGTTCTAAGACAAGCAATATAATCATAATGTTTCCCATGGTTATTTACTATGTTGAATTTACCATTTAACCGTATTTTGTACTCAAGACTTCAAACCTATAAAAAAATATAAGTCACATTTAATAAAATTGTAGGGTTGCTACATATTTTCAAAATTTAAATATTTTCATCGCTTAATAGTAATAAACTAGAACTACTATCAAGAAGAACATAGAATAACCACACATGGATAAAGCCCATCCTTGTATGAATTTAATTTTCCTTTTTTGGCTGGGGATCTAAGTGAAATATCGAAAAAATAAAATTGGGAGGGAACATTTTTCTTCTCCACACACAGAAAAAACATCCTTCCTGAAGATACCAATACATCACAAGAGATATCGACTCAAGCTTATCCCAAAGCATCATCTTAGTAGAATCATAGGATTGCTTTATTTGAGTTTCTACATAATTGAATAATGATTACCTTTTGATCACAAATAATCAATCCAACTACCTATAATTAAACCATGAAAAACGAAAATCCACCCTAAAAGAGTTCACAGCAAAAGTTACATCCTTTGAGAGAATTACACCTCACAACTTTAGGATCATCCCAAATAAATGTCACAGAAGAAAATATTCATCTACACTATATTCCTCTATCAATATCATCAAGAAAATACTATACAACCCCTAAAAGATATGCATTAATTAATTATATTTAGTTTATTATTTTCATGTGCATTATCTCCTACCAAAAAGGAATATGTTAAAAAGCTATCAGCACATGAAACAATGATGACAAGACATTTTTTCAAAACATAAGTTCAAAATGTAAATCCTCATTCCCAATCACAAACACGATTGTATCCATGTTCAAATAAAACCTAATGGTATTATTTTCCCTAATTTGTGAAAGCTATTAATGAAAAAAATTAAAGAAACAATAACAACACCCTTAATCTACCCACAATATAACATTACACTTTAGTAAACTTTTCCAAAAAATTACAAAGCAGATGTTCTTAACCATTAAAATTACATTTCCTTTTCAGCTCCATACCTTATGTTATCACCTACTAAACACAAGACTCTAATACCAGAACACAAAGGGAAACATCATCCATTATATAGAAAGATATGATAAATATTTGGAATGACTAAATATTATTTTTTACGGACTATATTAAGGATTTTGATTTACTTAGTTCGATTTTCACACAAACATCCATAAATATAGACAACATAATCACCAAAAGGGAAACCACTATCCACTTTCGAGAAGTGTATGACATGTTCCCCATCATGGGCGGGGGGGGTTATATCCACTATGTAAAAATAACAGATCAAAAATGACCACTTTATTAAGACCTCCACCATTGGAAACTCCACCATAATTAAAATATATGTTTCTATTACCATTAATTGATGTTGAGCGGCATACCCTTTTGTCATCGAGATTCCAATTATTTATAGATATCTTTTAAAGTTTCTTATCCATTAAGTTAACGTGGAATTCCTTGATAGGAATCACCCACTACACAATTACTACACTACTCATATTTAAATAACAATAATAACTTCAAGCTTCATGAATTTTAATTGATGAACCAAAAATACAAGATGATAATTATATAACAGATCATAATTCAGGATAACCATGGGTTTACCTTGGGAAATTACTAATGTGGACCTTCAGAATCACAGGAAGAAAATTACATGATAATATTATAGTGTAAATAAGAAAAAACATGGTGGGTAGTAAACTAAAATACCCATAGGTGTAGCTATTATATCCATAGTTGGGGGATCTACTCACTAGTGGGGTTGACATCACCTCTATATTCAATTTTTCAGCACCATTCTATTTTATCAATGTTTTTTAAATCATTTCTTGGGATGTTACAATTTGGTATCATTACCCCCATGATGAAATCCCATGAAAAATTTATTCCTCTATCAAGGTCAAAAACACAATATAGAGTGTGTGAGTGATATATAGTTAAAATTAGTAAGGATTAATTAGTAGAAATTATAATATCTAAGAGCACTGCTAGAATATCTATATCCAGGTAAAAGAGTTTATAATGTATTGATTTTTCTTTCATTGAGAAGAAAAATAATATACATAGAGGGGAAATGAATAAAACTACAAGTCTCATAATAAATCCCCTTATTATTTACAACAATTATGTGCATTAATAATAACATTGACTATCAGTAATTCATATTCAATAGGACATATATTGAGGAAGTATTAGTATGGGTGGATTGAATAATAGTCCACTGATCATTGTTTTAATAACAATAGATACTCAACTAAAATTATAACCTTGGTAGGTCAGTATAACTAAAATATGAATTTCACTGGTCTCATTGTTATCTTTACAAAGAGTTCATTATACAACAATTTTTCCTATCTCTATGGATAACATTTCCCAATTTATTAATAAATGAGAATATTTTCAAGGAAATTATTAAATAATAATTATTACTCAAGGAATATGTCATTTGTGGGGATACAAAAGAGAAAAATCGTTATTCTAATTCATCTTTTTCAAATTTCTACTCAAAATATCAGGATTGATTAATTACATTGTGAATCATGTACATGTAATAACTCGCAATGACTTTTTTGATCTCAAAAAACTAGAACAAAGTCCTATTTACCTATGAAGGGTCTAAAATATCATAAATTTGAATAATGATAATGTCATTAGTGGGGAAAATATTCTAAAAAATTTCTCAAACACTAACCATGGTAGACATTCCCATATTGTGAGTTTTGGAAATACATCATCCACTAAAGGCTACCAATGTCACACAAAGGAATCAAGAAAGAATCAATATTTATTCAATGTGTGTCTAAAATAAATATAATTCATGAGTCACTGAATCTAATAATCCCTCTTCTATATAATGAATATATTCATCTATGAGTCTAGAAAATTTATGTAATTGAAACTCCTTGAGAATATACTTAATATGTGAGGTCCACTCTGACTCAACCGGAACTACCATCCACTTAATAAATATGAAAATAGTAAGAGAGATGGAATAACTATACACATAATATTTTGGTGGAAGGATATCTCTCACACTTTTGTCTCGATCAACACCTCATCATTGAATTGATGAGTGGTGAGAGGCTAGAGCCTTAATCCCTAGTACATGCTCTCACTACCTTACCTCTATAAACATGATGGCTCTTGGTAGAAAACGTCCTTCTTTAGATAGAATTAACCAAAAATGATTAATGTATATCTTTCTATGATGAAACAATATGGATATAAGTACCATGATAGTCCCATATATTATGCATGTACCATCTTGGTTTTACCATATAACTGATGCGATTTGGTCCCGAGTTAATGAAGAGTGTATCCGAGTCTTGGTGAGTTGATATGTCATTATCCAAACTGATACTAGGTTTTCTAGTAAATTAATCAAACTAAAATCCCCTAAACACCATTTCTAGATTTCCTATAGAAAATATCTCATTTAAATTAACTTCATAATATGTACCAAGGACTAAAACTAGTCTTATAAAAGTTTTACATGACCTAGTCCACCCATTACCCTTTTGTTATAACAATTAGAAAAGTGTGCAACCCCAAGAATTCCTCCAATAGGATAAGTTATAAATACTAGTGCCATGATAACATAATCATATATAGTATGACTTATCCTGTAACATCCTATGTCATATATTTAATACAATATTTAAAATAAAACTAGAAACTGGCATTAAAAAATAAACAATTGAAGTGTATCAAAATGGATGTATTAATAATAACCAAACAATGATCCACCCCATTGGTAATCTTAACAGATTATTAATACAAAAGGAATACTACACTATTAAATACATTTCTAAAAAGGTAACACCATATCAACGTATTAATGAAACCTAATAATATCTATAGTGTCCACCGTACACCAAGGACTCCCAGGAGGTGTCTGCTATCAGCAATCGCCCCTGTCAAATTACACAACAAATAACAAACTTTGAAGGATATTATTACTACTTCCCTGTGTATATACACTGATACTGGCCACTCATGATTCCCTTGATCTCATAATTTGAACTAAAAATTGTGATTTCAGCTACCATACATCAATCATTAATTTCCATAAATCTTTTCATTGAACCAAGAATGAACCCATTACACAGTATTTGCATACCTCAAAATCTGTATTGTGTGGCCCATACTTAAATTTATAATTATGGAACAATGGTCATATTTAATAAAGAGGAATGTGGAATATATTTTTCAAGAAAGTGGTGGTCCGTGTTATACTTGACCTTCTAAGAATGGGTTTATAATAATAAATTTATAATTAACAATTAAATAATTTTTTATATCAAATTAAGTAAATTTCTATAGGAATGATATAGTTTTAGAATGTTTAATATAGGAAAGACCAATTTTATCAATGATAAAAATAATTCTAGAAAAATAGTTACCACCAATGAATAAGCCTTGTTGTTAATAAAAAACATAAAAATTACTTAAAACCCTTAGTAAAAAATTGAGGCTTCATACCCATATTCATCCCTTAATAAATTTACTAAACATTTAATTAATAATTTAAGAAGAAGAATCGTTGGATATTAAAAATAATTTCTTAATGTGATTATAGGAATAATAAAAATTTAAATTTCATGCATATTGTTTATTTTTATATTCTTTTTCCACATTTATCACATCTAAAATCCAAAAATGAAATGCCAATGCACATAAATAATTTCTGAAATTAGAAAAATCAATTTTGTTTCACTTTTCAAGGATGATAAATAATTTTAAATTCAAATATTATTATTTTTTATTATCTAATTATTATCCATTTTTAAATTTATATTAGGATCATTATTGGTGTATTTAATTAATTTTAAAATAAATAGAATTTTATTTTTATTATGAATATGATGAATATAGATATAAGAAGTGATACATGATAGTGAAATGTTGATTCTTCAATTTGTTTTATCATTAATGGAATAATATTTTATAATTATCACTCAGTTATTATGGCTTCACCACCAAGAAAATCATTCCATTAGTGAAATTATAGTCAATATGGAAAATATGCCTCTATTAGAAGAAAATATACTCCCCTCCAAAATCTCACTGTTTTTTAACTTCTATCTCCTAAATAAATGCATAATATATCATTAACACTCATTACCATTTTGTTATTTAATCATTTGATTATTCTATTTTAACTATTATAACACGGTTTTTTGAGTATTATTTTATATCTACTCCACCCAAACCACATCCTCACCATATGGACACCTTGAATCCATGTCACTAAATTTTAAAAGAAAAATAAAAAATATATTTTTATTAGGTAAATTTAATTGTTTAAATGAATTTAAGATACTTTTAATTCAACATGAAACCAAAGAACATAATTTATACACTTCCTAAGAAAACACTAGTTTGGGATATTACCATGATTTCATAATTTCCAAATCAACACCCATTTTGTTGGCATTATCATTTAAACATCTACAATATTTATTAATTTATTTAATTAATATTATATATCTCCTAAAATTGATTTATCATAGAAAAATAACTAACCTTATTAGATTGGTAATCATAATGTTCTAAGACCATCGGAACAATTAGAAAAAATTTCAATGTCATTTACATTAATTATTTTTCTATTTTACCTTTAGGATTAAAAAGTAATTTCCAATAAACTAATTATTATATATTTATGTCTCTATGTACTCCAATTGTTTGGAATATATTGGGAGGGATATTAAACATTAAATTTGAATATTTTATCATTATTTTAGGATCATTTTTCTTCAAATTCTTTTTCTTTTAATTGATAAACCATTTATTCAATTTTTTGACCATATTTTTTCCATGATTTGATGCTCTTTTACTGTTATATGTTGAGAGGATTAAATTTTTCATTAAGTTATTTCTCATTTTTAATTTTTTTATTCTTATTAATGTACAAGATATCCATTTAAATCGCTTTTATTATTCATCATTTCACCTATTTTATAACTGATTCTTTCAAGGAAAATAACTATTTCTTTAATTTTTTTTCTTTAATAAAAATTCCTCCATGAAGGTTTAATATAATCCATGACTGAGTTTAAATTTTTCAAAATTTTCTTATAAATATTGGATCAAACCTTTATAACTACATGAAAAGTCATTGGATATAATAATTGATTCCATTTAAAATATTTTATGAAATCCCCATACCATTCTTACTTAATATGGGAATTTGAATTTGATGATTTTGAAGAAAAACTTTTATAATGATTTATTTCTATATTCATAAATAAGACTAATAATAGTTACCATAATCGGTCTGTTATTTTACTCATGGGTTCTATATTTCTTGATCCTCTTTTTAATACATTTTTATATTTGGTAATTTTCTCCAGCATCACTTTCAATGCTCATTGGAAATAAAAGTCATTTTTTCATGGTATATTTTTTGTATATCATTTTTATGAATTACCAAAACTAAAATATTGAGGAACACATAAAAGTTCCCTTAAATAATTTCCAAGATAATTAAAAACCAAGGAACATTTATGTCATTATATCATTGACCCTTCCATAATGTTATCTCAAATCAGCATTAGGATGAATATACTCTACAACAACATTTTTTCATGGCCAAAGAAACCAAATCAACTTTTCTTTCCATCCATCAATGTCAATGATAATAAAATTAAGTGATTTCATATATGATTCAATATGAATAATAAAAATGAAAATAGATTTGATATATTGAACTCCATATTTGGAAATATTGTCTTAGAAACCACTTTTTTAGAATTTAATATGTGAACTAATTTCCCAATTAACCCAAAGCGGGAAGGGGTGAATTAGAATTATGGCCGAATAAAATGTTTCATTCTATTAACCCTCGCTCATTCATAAATCTTATTAGTATGTTATATGGAACATGTTAAATTTATAATTACTTTATCTTCTATCATGGAAAATATTATATAAATAGAAAAAAATTAAAACACGTAAGATCATAAGGACATTAATTTTTTCACGTAATGGTTTTGATGGGTATCTAGGACTCATGGTCCCATTTTGTGTATTTCAGGTCTCACGTGATTCTCTTTATTTACAACGGTGTTCATCCTCTTTGTAACATGTTTTTAAGATGAGGGAACATTTTTTTAGATTAGAGTATTAAAGGTTGGTTAATCCCTTAAGTGGAATTTTTTCCAAGTACTAGACTCTCTTATAGATTTAAGGAATATTCATGAAATATTTCTATGTTACAATACTAGTTATCCTATTCATGAGAATGATCGATTGAAACCATCCATCAATGTCAACCAATGTATTTGTAAAATTATATCTATCATTCCCATATTGAATTGTTTCACGATGGTTTAAAGCTGAAACAATTGTAATTATGGAATTTAACCATGAACAAAGTGTCTTATAGTTTATAGTTTTAGGATTTAGAACATAATTTCCTGTATTTTAATTTTATTTGACTAGGATAAATTTTGATTAGTTTAAAATCATTTGGGATGGAATAATATGTCAAAGGGACCTAACAATGGTTTTTACGACATGAACATGAGAAAAAAAATTCTAGTTAATCATATATGTTTGTAATTAAAAATAGGGTATGGTTTGTGAATACACCTTGTTGGAGGCCCATAGTATTTAAAGCTCAGTGATAGGTCACAAGTATGAAATCCCCAATTATGATATAGTCCTGGTTTAACCCTATTTGGAGGCCCATAGAAGAGTTCTTGAAGGAACATGTATTTTAGGATTTTAACTATGGTATAAAGATCCTATAGAAGCCATTTTTATTAATTCAACCTTGGTATGTGTTCTAGGAAAATGAGTGGATTTTATAGGGTCTTTGGTATTAACATCAGGGATATTTAATGATTTTACTAACCCTTGTTCATGTCGTCTATAGTGATATACCATAAGAAAAAGGAAAACTTGTACTTTAATAAGACTAAATTTCATATATGATTGGATTTCTATCTTAGAGTGTCCAGTTTTCCAATGTCAAGGAGAGTGAATACTGATGGACATATAATATTTATGTTCAGAACCTTCTATTGAGAATCTATACAAGTATACTTTTTGAATGATCTCATAATTAAGGAACTACAATTTTTTTTGAAAAGGATACATCACCATATATAATTTATTTGGATGATTTTTCCATTATCATCTTAAAATTAGAAGATACCATAAGGTTTGTAAAATTATGGTGGAAATGATGTCCTTTATAAAGTAAGAGATTCGAAAATAGTGTGAAATTCCTAAAACATATTGGTAGGGGAAAATGATTCCCCCTTCTCAATGTGTGTAATGAGGGTATTTATAGGAAAGAACTATAATTTTTCCCCTATAATTTGTGTTACTATCACCACAAACATGATCCTTAGTCAAATAGGGCTTCCACTTCAGAGTTTAAAAAATACCATGTCACCCTTCTGAAAGTGTGTGATGAGGGTATTTATCTTAACAAACTAAAGATTTTGTTATTATATGGTGAACAATTTATTTTGATATAGAGAATATTTTATTCTTACACTAATAATGAATGAATATTATATGATTTAAAATCCCTCCAATTAGATATTACACTTCCATGAATATAACTACCTTAATTTGATTGACTATAAAGAATGAATTTGTTCAATCTCACTTGGTTATAAAGATTTTTTTCCATATGTATAAAAATTTACTCCATGGTTTAAATAATTTTATAAATACATGAATGGGTTTTCATATAATTATAAAAATTAATATTCGTCCACAAATTAAGGGAATATTAATAAAACATAGATTTATTTATAGGGAACATTTGTCCTTATAACCTTTTATTCGCCTTTAACCATCTTAGATGCGTTAGTAGACTTTTATGTGTGTTAACACCCCACCTCAGAATTTATTATGACCAAAATGAAAATGGTATAATTATATTTGAAAATGTTTCCTATATAATTTATTGGTGGTTCTCATAAGATATCAACCCTACAAAATGGTTGAGTGGGGGGTGTACTCAGTATGTTATGGTCATGTAAAAGTTTCTATCAATAGTAGAAGTGTATATTTATTTGTACTAAAGAGATGTATTACATTAGTAATGAAAAAATCCCTGAATTAACCTCTCCAAAAATATTTATCTATTAGGGTATCTATATAAAAATCATATGCAATTTTTACCTTAAAAAATGACCCTTTTTCATAAAATACAACTATCATATTTTTTCTAATATAAAATTTTTCCTTTTTTATTTTTTTATTCCATATAACTCCTTATAAAATTTTAAATCCCTTTAATCAATTATTGGTACATTACAGTACATAATTTAGAACTTATTACCTATAATTCCACTTCAAGGTTAATATAAATGATTAATTCTGTCAAACATAATCAACGCTTGTGTATCATCATGAGAAATATCCTTCTTTTAGTTTGGATTCGATAATTATTTGAGTTTAATTAACATTATAGTGGTTTCTATATTATCAATTTGGATAATTTATAGAATCAACCATTCCAAAACATTGAACAAGAATGAACCTACTGGCCAATTAGATCAACAATCACCATAAGCCCACCCTGGGAATAGACTCTTCAGTTGGATATTTCATCAAAGTTATAGATTGTTCCAATGGGTATGTCCTCAGATATAGTACATTAACCTCAGAAGAAGGACCTTTAAATCTAGATCTATAATTCCATATCTACACATATATCCTACCATGAGGCTTAACTAACCAATGACATGGATACAACTCAAATTGGGATGTTTACCCAAGAGTTGGGTTTAAAATATACTTGAGATTTACATTCAGGGTGCATGAAGGCTAGATAGATTTATATGAGGATTTTAAAGTAGTAGGTGTGTATGAATAATTTTAGTTTTCTTAATAATACTCTCATCAAAAAAAATTCACCCAGACATGATTAAGGGATGTTTCCTATATAAGACATGATATATGTGGAGGTCAATAAAATACTCGGGGATGTACACTTGAACATCAATGATCTAATTTTATATGATATATATGATGATTTCATCCTTTAACTTTTTATGTGGGATGAAAAAAATATATCAAATCCTATTACAAAGGAATTTTTCTAGTTACTAAGTAATTATATGGACTATAATCTCCATACATGGGTCAAAATACACTTATGTGGATGGGAAAATCATTATCGTCTCTAGTGTTCAAGACACATACAATAAAAGTCCCAGATCTTCCAAAACCACATGAACAATGATATTCCTAGTCTTTAATACCTAAAACAGGAATAAGGTAAGTACACTGAGGGAGTTTGCGAGTTCACTCATAGAATCAATTTTTGGTCCACCTAGATTCCCTCATTTATATGTTTATCAGCTTCTAGTACCTCCTAGTTTTTAATTGGAATAATAGGTTTAAGATCCAGACATCTTTTATGGAATTATAGTTAACAATAGGAAGACATATCAACCTATTGATACCAAATCTAGCCATGTTATACCACAATATTGGTAATATCTTCCAGGGGAAGGCCTATTTTACATTGGTTAGGTCCTTCTATGTACTTTGGGGCTATATTTCAGTATACACGGGAGGTTATGAAATTGTAAATAATAAGGTAATTGAAAAATAATTACTTTTTCCTAATTATAAATTCAAAAGTGGAGTTAATTTAAGATAACATATATAACATGGTATGTGAATCATGATGAACAACAAAAATTGACATTTATTCACACTATATCAAACCATAATGAAAATGATCATTGAAAATGATATTGGTTCTTATGAATAACAATAATTTTTTATCTCTCTAAGAGTGTGTGTACTGGTGTCTATTATTTATGAGGAAATGATCAATGGGTCGTACTCTTCCAACTAGTTTAATTAATACTTTCACTATGTGGAGAATTAGTGCCCTTCCCCACCTCAAAGTGTTCAAGTCATGTGACACCCTATGGTTGGATGCCACTTCTAGCCATGGATCACACAAGATAAATGGGTAGAGATGTTTTATTACAACCATTAAATGAAACCATTATAATTTTCACTAAATATGTGGAGACTTAAATTATATTGTATCTAGGATTTTAAATTCATGTACCAGTTCCCAAATTAAATAGTGCATCGATAACTAATATAAACAGATCAAAATATCATTTTATAGATGAATAAATACACCATAATAGGACCCATGATTTATAATCCTCCAATAATTCAGATACCTAAGAAATATATGAGACACCTTAATTTTTATCAAATGATGATTGGGGTTTCCCTACAATTTCCTACCCCTTATAATGCTTAATTTATAGAATCCTTGAGGTACTAGTATTCCCAGGGGAAAATATTGTCCATAAGTGATATATAAGATGCATTATAGGTGGAGTATGTCATGTTTAAAGATTTTGATCATGTCACCACACCCTTTGATATATCCTACGAGAATTATCCTGATAAGGTGGAGAATCATATTATGAAGCATGAAGTTATGGTCCTTAAACTAAATTGTAAATCCATTTAATCAAAATTAATCGTTAAGATAATAGAAATCAAATATGATATTTGTTATTTTGTTTTTTATAAAAAAAGTGCAAGGATATAGGTAATCATGAGGGTCCCCTAAAAGCAATGGGCATAATTGATGAGAACAAGTCCGGTAAGAGATATCCCATGGAAGATGTAAAATGAATTCCCATATTCACCTAACATATTTTCATTGATATTAAAATTTATCTATTATTTATACATTATAGAATTATTTATGGGTTCATTCAATGATATTATCATTAGAATATTCTATGTGTGGGACAATGATTAGAAGAAGTTATAACACAGGTTCTAGGGTCAAAGATTATGCTTCCCCTACCATAATGGTGAAAATTTTATTTGAGGACTTTAATCCTATAGATGTATTCCTAGTTCCCCGACTGGATGTTCCTCCCAAGGATCTGTCTTCATGGGAAATCTGTAGGTGATACCTGGTGAGTTTTTTATAGTTTTGTCTCCACTCGGGGGCTGGCAGGTAAATTATTCACCTTAAAAATTCTTTCATATATCAATATTATAAATTAAAACGAATATTTAAGTTTATTTACACAATAATCAGTGATTTATGGGTTCAAGTATGTTGGGTTCCCCTAATCACACAACATTTTCAAAACCTAAAGGTCCTTTCATTCCAATGAAAATTGGATAATTATATTTGATAATGTAATCAAATAAAAAATTGAATGTTTGACCAAAAATTTTCATTCAAATTTTCTTAGAGGAAACCTCATGGATGTTGAAAGACTACTTTATGATCGTAAAAAGATGGTTGTTGAATTTAGTGTGATTTTATAATAGGGTGTTTTTTCTAATTTTTTTAATCATGCCAGTGACTGTTTATATCTATGTGCATAATTTCATGAATCTATTTAGGTTTCATTTCATCTCATGATTCTATCTGGTCTTGTTACTCCACGGGAGGGTGTAATACTCTTTTATATAAACGAGGTATCCAAAAGTTCAATATAAGGACCTTCACATGAATGCCCCTATATTATACCCTTTGATGTAGGGACAATATATGAAGTGTTAAACACCCTAGTGAGTGATGGTGGGTATCCATATTACTTTTTATTTTATTTGTTCTTGTTTACCATCTCACACATTTTGTATGTAGATTTTAATATCCCTACCTTAAACACTAAAAAAATAGTGTTTCTCCTCTTCTGTGTCTTAGCCAATGAATGTCATCGGTGTTATAACTAATTTGGTGGTAACTCTCTCAATATATATTAATGTCAAAACCTCTCTATGTGATTTAGTAAAAGACTATTTTAAAATCCTTGTGATGGAATCCAACTCATACCTAGAGTATTCCTCATTTTAATAAAGGATTTGATAGTAGGTATGGAGAAATTTCTTGAGGGTTTTTTATAAGACCCCCCTTCATGAGATTAGTGAAAAATTATATAAAATGCAATATATGTTCACCACTTTGAGATATTTTCTATATAAGTACTGTATAATTCATGCCAGTTAACATGAGATTATTTTTAGCTATGAGTGATTGGGGTTACTCCTATTGAAAATTTAGATAGCAGAATCTTAGGATCTATATGAAAATATTAGGATAAAGTTACTATATTAAGTATTATAATATGTTATATTGGAAGTGTAGTAGTAACCAAAAATAATTAAAAGAAGGGCCTTAGTTGTATGGTATTTTCAATAAATATCTTCCATCAAAAAAGTAGAAGATCCCCAACATAAGTTGGATGAATAATATTAAAATTTAGGGTTGGATGATGTAAAAAGGGTAGATTTTTTATAGCATGATAAATATGAAGAATCTATAACACTAGTTGCACTATGTCAATCCATCAATTAATCAAAGAAATAAATTACCCAACATAAAGAGTCCATTAATCATTCCTCATGATAATATTTCAATTCATCCTTCCTATATTACATGATTAGAGAGAGACAAAACTATATATTATGGTTACAAATATACTATTTTAATAACAATATATTTCTCTCTCAATTATTTGTCAATTTCAATGTATTCCATATTTCATTGACTAATAAGTAATGCTAATACATAATACTGACAAAGTGTAACATCACTATAACTGAATCCATATTATCATTGAATGGAAATGGACTGGGTAAATCAAAATTTCTATACACTTTAATCTGTAATGAAATGTCTATATCGATGTATAATTCTCTTGTAATGTGCCCTTAGATGGATCTAGTTGAGTTAGATATATATAAAATATATTATCACATAATATGGGTCGATTATCTAAGATTATTTTTTTGTAAGGTTTTGTTTCCCCCTGAACTGTAACTCTTAAATGAATATTAGATATCTCAATACAGAACACATTTATTATCACCATAAGAAAAGGGTTGTATTTTCAAGTATGGTAGAGTTAATTAATCAACAAAATAAAAATATAAATGGGAGTTTTTCATGAGTATTTTATTTCTAAAAAGAGATGACATACCATAAAATTATACCTTTGTGCATTTTTTACAAATCATTTGAATGATATATACAATAACTGAAAGGTGCTCTAACTTTCTTATAGGTTTATAGACATAGAGAGAATATGTTGAATTCTTAGAGGGCCTAATATATGTCCCTACAATATTTATGTCATTATATTTTAGTAATATTTATTTAATCCACTAAAGGGGTGATGGTTATCTACCATGAAATCAATTTTTATCTGGCCCCCATTATGGGTTTTCTATCTAAAAATATTTGTGCCTTTTTCTATTTAAATCACTCAATTTTTTCAAAGTATATATGGATTATAGTCCATGTGATTAAAGAAATGATTGTTTTTTAGGGTTTTCTTTATGAGATTTAAAACATGTGAGTATTATGTCTCTATAATTTAGAAATTTAAGGTCTTTCAATCTGGACTGATAGAGCTAATGTTTAAGGACAAACAACATTAATTAAAAGATGGTAAAGTTTATGAATTAGTCAAATAAAATAAAAACTAACATGAATCGAGAGATTGATGCTAACACATACCATCCTAATTATAGATTTATGTAGTTTTAGGTCAAGATGCTTAAAAATATGTTTTGGGGGGTTATTCATAGAGATTTTACTGAAAAGGTGCGAGTTCTCGTGTTTTTTTAAGTACAAATTAACCCAACATCAATGAATAAGATCCAATATTAGTATATGTAACCTTGGGGAGAGGTTCGTGAAATTTAAGGTAATAGTTTTCAAACCAATGAAGCTATTTTTGAAGGTTTCATAACTTTGATTAATAGTGAGGTATCATGTCCGGTGGTAAGTGTAGTGCTGAATTCAGATGGATGGTGAACCCAACACCTATATGAGAAACCATGGGTAGAAAATTCTATGTGTAGTTATTTCCATATATCATGGACCAATGTGAGGAGGGATGTGACTACCCAAATTGTGATCAAGAGCTAAAAGTTATTCAACAATATTGAACAAGGATTTAGAATGAAGTAAATAATACCTTTAGTAATTTGAATTAGGATGTGAAGGAATGAAATAATATTTATATGGGTGAATGAAAATTGATATCAAATAATGTGTTCCACTACAATAGTAATAAGGGTTCATTGGGATAGATGATATTCTCCTCTGGATGAAAACATGGCTATGGTTGGTTTAGGGAAGGACAATTATATTTCACAAATTTTGTTAAAAATTTTAGGGGTCCTTTTTAGAATTGGATAAACTCAATACCAATAATCGTGAATCATTTATGTAAATTAAAACATCTTGTGAAAAAACATAACTTAAGAAAAGATGATATTTCAAAGGCAATATGTACACTCTATTAATAGACAGATAAAGGTTGGGATAATATGGCACATTGATGGATAGTATATTTGAATGATGATTTTTATCTAGGATCATGATAGATGGATTGAATTTCACTACATATCCTACTAGAAAAGTAATCAAGACAGATATAGTCCATATAAAACATATGTATATAGATCAAGCTAATGTACAAGGGATATTATGGTTGATCTATATCAATTAAAGGTAGTTATAGAACCCAATGTGAATAAGAGGTCCTGAACACTAGGATTGAGATAGTAATTGAAGTTGATAGTAATTTTTTATCTTAATAAGGGGTGAATGAGTGAAAAAATGTGAAATTAAGGACCTAAGTAATAGGGTGTCAAGGAAAACGGGATAGAATCAATGCTTATAGCCTTGTCATTGTTTGTAGACTTTGATATCACTATGTATCCTAATATATGGATTCAATCCATATGTAATTCAAAAAATTATCTACAGGGGTCCAAATCATGAAAAAGGGACATGGTTATGAAATTTATGATTATCCAATTGTGTGAAAGAAGGAAACCCAACACGAATTGTAAAATGTATCAACATCAAGTATATGTTGTAAATAACGTAATATAGTTGGGTGTAGGAAATGTGGTCTGAATATACCAATTTATCCTTTATGGTAATGAATCAATACATACATAGATTTTATTAGGGGAATATTCATTTTTATGTTTTATCATAAATAATTTATATTCGATGGATGTACCCTAGATAGAAGATTTGGGAATCTATATATAGGATCCAAGTGTAATGGGGATATAGAAAACATGATGTGAATATAGGTAACATACACCAACTGATTTTTTTTTGGGAAGTTAAATTTTTGATTGGGTTTGAGATAAGTGACTTGGAAATCACTATATATACTATGAGAATAGGAACAAAGAAATATGTAGTTCTTAGTAGAGGTATTTATATAGATGTAGATCATGAACAAGAGAAAAAAATAAAATTGTTTTTTTAAATTTTTGTGTTATTAATGAATACCTGATGTGAACTGATAATACCATATACTAGGGACTCTTATATATATCTGGGTCATACATAATGGAACATGTTCATATAGAATAGAACACTCTAAGTGGTTTATAGTCTTTTAGGGTGGACCATATATTGTGTAGTTTAGTTTCATGGGATAATAACTATATACCCAATGCATATTTTCCAGAAGGAAAAATTATACCCAAGGATTTTGGGTTTCCAAGAAGATAAATCAAATTGGTGAATTTAGTAACCTAGAGTAGGGTTAATAGATAAAACCTAACATGAAATAACGATGTTTAAGACACTAGGATGAAGCATGAGCTTTTAAGAAATGAAAATTTCATCTAGGATCAGGATAAGTGATATTTAAATAACTATATATCTTATGGGAAAAGAAATCATTCCACACATAGTACATAGATGTGATATCGTCCCATTATTGAGTCAAATGTGGAAGGACCTAATGTGAATGATGATAACATATGTACAAAATTTATGGATATTCCAAGTATAGAAAATTCTAGCAGCACTAAATATCCTATAATGAATAATAATAAATCGATATATAGTAATTAGAAGGTATCTTGAAAAATATAGCTCCTGTTTAAGAGAGAAATAGATAAATGTATTACTTATCATGTGAAATAAGGGAGGATGAATCTTGAAATTTATTAATAAAAGTCTCGTCATCTGGGCATGATCAGGTAGGGAAATAAAATCAATATGTCGGACTAGGATGATAGATTCATGAATCGTAATGTGTCTCTTAGTAATGAGAATAAATCCACACAGTTCTCAAAAGTAACATCCACACATATCTTACGCATGGGTAGTGGAAATAAATAATTATCTGATACAAGTGTCAATTTATGGATGGGAAACACCAATGTGAATTAAGACCTCCAAAAATTTGAGTAATAATTCATTATAATGTTAATAATTTATCATAGAATAGGTATATGGATAAGTAACCATATGTTGGGAACCTTTACATTGGTCTCAGTAACATTTAAGGAGAATAGGTCATATAAAATTGGTTTCTTCCCATAGTTTAAGGGTTTTGCAAGATGAAGAAACTATTGTCCAGTTTAACTTCATGTGATAAGTACATGAGTTCTATTAAGTTTTAGGTTACTCAATATGGAACTCCATGTATTTAAATTTATGTTCAAATGGATAGGATCATATTCATTTAGTTTAGTGTCATATATAATGGACATATTTGAACCAAATGTGACTATATGAAAAGTATTTTTTTAAAAAAATCATTAGTGGACGGCATGATACCCTCCCCATAAATTGTTATTTGGGAGTATGATTTTTTAGAATATACCTTTTTTATGGTATAAGGATTTTCCCATTAATACTAAATAATTGGGAGTTTCTTCCTAGGTATCGTTGGACTTATTAAATCCAATACTACATCTTCTTAGATATACTACTAGAGGTGGACCTTCCTTTTGAATGATCACATGACATGATTTCAATGATTCTCGTTGTTGTACAGTATGTATAACCTTTTACAATAATGTTATACTAAATATTGAATCTAGATTTGAGACTTATCGTCTCTAAATAATTGATCTCAAATATCAATATGATGTGAGGGTATGTTAACTTCAATAGGAAGAAAATCCTCTTTCCAATACACAATCATGTATGGGGTAACATGTGTAGTGGTTTGGGTCTTGGTGTGGCAATCCCTGAAATCATGAATGATTTTATTTAGATAATACTTTTTGTCCTTTTCCAAAATATTTTGATGGTTTTTAGAAATATTTATATTGATGTTATATATCTATCTATCTATTTTCCATTACATGATAATAGGACGAATGGAAAAATTTAATGTTGTACCCCTAATATAACCTCTTCTATTCAGAATCATAGAAATTGGTCCCATTAACCAATAATATTTTTTTGGGACTAAAAATCTAAAAATGATATTAGAATTCAAGAAAATGATTTTGAAATTTCTTCTAAATTCCTTGATGGGAATCACTTCTTCCCATTTGAAGTTGAAATTTAGGGATATTAGAATTAAATTGAACATCCTAGCTACTGATGGAGGGTATGAAATAATGAAATCTCTCTTTGTATGATAAACTGAAAATATTATTTGTAGGTTTGAAAAAACCCTAGTGGTTAATGATTGAAATTGTAATATATCTAATACACATGGAACATACTCACAAATTCCATGTAGTCATGTATCATCAATGGAAAAAGGTGTCCATTTATCTTTATTTGGTGAATAGATTAGTTCTAGACTAGTGGGTATTGCAGAAACATTCATAGACTTCCTACACAATAATAATGGTATCTCCTTCAATACGTGTTAGGAGGATCCCATCGACATCTTGTTTTTATAAGACCTTTTGGTAATTTTATCCATCATAAAGGAAAAAATTCTCTTCTCTATGATGAATATCTTCCTTATTGGACTAATCAGGATAGAGAACCGTGTTTTAGAGTTATTATATTATTATATTCATCCATCCAATTATTCCATAAATTAATTAGTGTAATGATTGAGAATTCCATGAGAGTGGGATATGTGACACCATTATCTCTAAGGGGAATTGACCCATAAAACCTCATATATAATAATTATAGGGAATCATATAGTGTTGAATAATTTTCATACATAAAAATAACATCTAATTAGATGAATATTCAATACATATCATTATGATCCACACTGAAATCATACAGGTATAGTGTATTTGGAAACAAAAATACCTAAAAAACATGTTCATTAGATATGTAGAGTATATACCACTAAGTTCATCATAAGTAGCACTATTTTTGGACATGACATAATTAAAACATTTCTTCATATACTGGCGAAAGGAAACATAAGATAGTGTGAGATTTGATTCTCATTAAGGGTAAAAATGAGATATATCATTGATCACTTAAATATAACATGAGCATAAGGGTTTGATAACATGAGAATAAATGTTTAAAAACATACCCTACGTATCATAGATCATAATATTTAGTCATGAATTAAATCTTGTCAGTTCACATGACATGAATCATTACAGAACCAAGGAACATAACCATGAGAACATAACATTGGTATAAAGCTTAAATTTTTTTCATTCATATAAGAATGGAAAATTATTTCCTTATTCAAGGATCACATAAAAGAATATAATAGTTTATTGGGTTCACTTACCATCCCTTCATATCATTTTTCAAGGTTCACTCCCAAGACTATCATAGTGGACAATGTCCATTGCTGAACTAGGATCACTGTTTATTCACATCCTTATTATGTCATGAGATATCCATCTTTTACAAATAAATTGAAGGGAAATATAATTCCATGCCCACCCGTCAGATAATTTAAATATAACCTGAGTTTTCAAAAATACCATAAAATATTCTTTATAGATTAAACCATTGAAAGGAAATGGGTTTCATAAACTTTCGATAATTTTATAATAGTATAACCCATGGAAAAAAAATTCATAAAATAATCCTTAAATAATCTTCATAGGACATCATTAGAATGAAATTTGATGGTATAATTAGATAAAATCCCATGTAAATTATAAGTAACATAAATAGATGTTATGATATATTAACTATGTCTTTAAAAGATCACTTCAACATTAATTAATGTATATAAAGTATTCACATTAAAAACAATTTTATAAAATATTTAAAATTAAAAAAATTTATTGAATTTAATTAATTTAAAAAAAATTGGAAACTTATAAAGGATTCTTTAAAGAATTTAGATTTCATGATAGTGGAAATTTTTAAAGCCCTGGGTTTTTTAATTTGGTGAAAAACTACTCCCTTTTTAAACTTTTCAGTTAGTTGGTCTGCCCTTTTATTTTTAATTGATCAAAACTCAATTTCTAGATTTGACCCAACCCAATATCATGTTTTTTATGGTTTTATGGGTTTATCAGATTCCTTTAGTGTTTTTAAGGTTTTCAAGAGCGTTGGAGGCCCCCCTATTTTTGGGTTGCTGACAAAGGTGTATAGTTTTGGTTAAATTGTGCACCCTCTTCTAGTATACAGTGTGTCCCAATTTTGAACTTCTTCATGTTTCAGGTAAACCATGTGGGGTGGAGCATGACCATATGTCCATATCTATATTTTTTAAAGAGGGTACCTCATGGTTTGTGCAAGGTTAGTAAAAAATTGGTGGTCGGACACATGGGTTCTTCCACTTAGGCAGTACCTGTGATTTGTAGCCTAGACAGTTTTTACATGGTTTTGAAAACCATTAAATTAAACCATTTGGTCCCATTAAAAGTTTAAAATTATGGGTTTTACCTTCATTATATTTATTTTTATCCCCTTATTTTTCCTCCATCTTTTCTCGTGGGCAATACACAGTAGTGGATGAAGCCCTCCACTTTCCTCCTCCTCCACATTTTGATCCATCTCCTTTGTTAGAGATCTATTTGTCAATATGTCAGGTGCTTTAGAATCACATCGGTAAGGCTAATCAAACCCATATAACTCTTTTTTTTGTTCACCTTTTTGACATCTAATTCTCTCTGATTGGTTTGACCCTGTTTTTAGGGCAGTTGATGGAGACTATGATTCCTTTTTAATCACTTGGAGTAAGAGTCTAATACAGGATGTTCCAAAATCTACAAGTCCAAGTTAGGTGGATCATACCTTTGTTTGTGTTTTTTCCTTACATTTTGGTGTGTATCATTTTAGTGCACCATTGGGTATTTGAGTGAGACCCCCCATGTTTCATATTAAATTGATCTTGCGACATTAAGGGATTCTGTGGGATATGCCCTCTCCTTATTTACTCATGTGATTCTAGGATAGAGTTTTTTGACCACCTTGGGAAATTAGGCTAGGGTGCATTCTTTTTAAATTGAATGGTTTGTTTAAATTGGTACTGAAAAACTCAATTATATTTGATTTTTATATTTATTTTAATAGTTCAATTCAATTATATTAAATGATATTGATTATTTAAGTGAATATTATTGTGTGATTTCTTTAATTTCATGAGATGGGACCCAAGGGGTCATGAAACGCTTAGTCCAAGGTTGGGATGGTGTTGGACATTCCGAATTGAGGTGATGTGATGACTAGGATGGACTTGTCCTAGGTTACTTGGGTGAGGAGATCACTGGTTGGGCTTGGATGGAATATGGTAGGATGGTGTGGACTATTTGTTGGAGGTCATGAACTTCAGTGGAGGTGGTGATGTAACTCCCCAACCCTAGAAGCCCATAGCTGGTGAATTATTTTAATAAATTGGCATGATTACAGGGAATCATGTCCTGAATGACCGATCAGTTTATCAGTCTTGGAAAATAGATTACATACTTGAATGTAACATAACACTTTCTAACCTAAAACTATGCATAAATAATCCATAGATAACACCATTATTCCCCTTGATTAACCCTTCATATCAATCATAATACACTTCTTGGCATCCTGGAAAAAATAAAACACAACAAAGGGGTGAGATCTGATGATATGTAATACTAAATAATTCAGTGGAAGCTATAAAATTTTATGTCATAATGTATAATAAAAATAACAGCCATTTTAAACATAAACATTGACATAATATGAAAAAAATAAATCAATCATTACCATATAAAACATGCACATGGTTATTCTACTAGTTGAATAATCACATGTAAAAACTAATTTCAAAACAAGGGAATGCATAATGTCAGACATAATAACTACTAAATCATGGACACATGTTATGACTGTGTACAAATATTCTATCGAGGTCTTGTTCCAAGACACTAGTTTGTCTCATGAGACATACCGATGCATCGAGGGACTATAGAGGGGCCCACTTATCACATACTGAGTCCAATGAATTCCTCATATGAAAATGGTGAGACATAACGTAAACTATAATGACCCATCCCCCAGGGCCCGTGTTGTGACTAACCCAAGCCTGCCTCCCATTGGCCATGGGATGGTGAATAGCACCGGAAAGTCATACCCCAAAAGGGAAGGCATTTCCTATAGGAATGTAAACACACAGAAAAGGAAAAAATGCACAAAGTAGCCTGTTATAAAAAGGAAAGTACAACCACCACAACATAAAAAGGTACATTGAATGAAAAAGAGTCCATAATACAATCCCAATTGGAAAGAAAGTATAGTAAAGGAAGTAAAATCTCTTGAAGTCATCCAACAATGATCCTACCTGAAGGGTAGGTATAGCTCATAGTTGGATGTCACTACATCACACCATGTCTGATGATCCACCTCCAGGTACCATCCAGTCTTTTCTCCCCATAGTCCGACTCAACATTCTCCATCATCTGCACATGGCATAATTGGTGCGGGTGAAACCTGTGTAGGGGTGTGTATGAAAATAAACACTAGGGACCTCAAGACCCCAAAAGGTCTCTCAATAATCCTCAAAGGAAAAATACCTCAAATGAGAATACCATAAAACAATATCTCAGACACATAGCACAAAGTAAAGACTCACCTCACACCAGGTATGACATAAAGTACAGAGGTAAGGATGATTAGTCATAAAGCTAGATAATTTTATTTTATTGAGATGTTCTACTTTTGATTCGTGAAGGGTCAATGTACTACTGATCCAAAAAGGGTCACTCTACATCTGATCCATAAAGGGTCACTCTACTGCTGATCAACAAAGGGTCGCTCAACTGTTGATCCATGGCGGGTCGCTCTCCGGCTGATCCAGGTCGGGTCGCGCTACTTTTGATCCATGAAGGTTCACTCTCATGCTAATCCATGAAGGGTCTCTTTTAGGCGGATCCACGCAGGGTCTCTTTTATGAAGATCCATGAAGGGGCACTCTACATTCTTCATGTCATAGCCAGCCACTGGATTCCCACACTTAGAAAACTTGATTTCGGGTGGATCCTCTCCCCAAACCATTGATCATACTTCAACCACCACAAAGTCCCAAAATGAGTAACCTAATGGACCATCTCATCGTAATTGTCCCAATGCAATAGACGAAGCGTCGATTGGGCGCTCCATCTATAAGATATGGTCATTTTTATAATAAGGGACCGGTTGGATTTGAGTCTGATCCAACTTGACCATAGACCAATCTCTGCAAAAACTCATAGAGAGTATCTCCAAATGACCTCCATATCACAAGGGTCTGTGTTCCATGGATGGTGAGTCAATCAGATGCTCGGTCTGATAGTTATTGGTGTTTTAGTGAAATAGGGTCGGTCAGGTCTCAGTTTGGTCCGACCTAGTCGAACCAACCCGACCTGAACTGGTCCAAGGGTTCAGCATGGGTCCAGCATGGTTCTGGACCAATCGTCCCATTGGGACCATAGGTCCGGCTCGCAGTTGGCATGGCCCACCAGGTGGTGTGCAGCCTACCTGATGAAGCCCGAGACGCTGATGTAGGCTGGTTCCCCAGCCGGGATGTGGCTTGGCTACATCTGGTTCTCCAGCTGGTGACACCAGTTGGTGCCACCCTTTCATCCAACACAGACAACTGTTACTCCCACACACATTCGATGGACCACGTACCGCAAGCTCACCGAGGGGCTGGACGCGACCACTCCTCCACATGGGGCCGACGAGCACCACACCTCCTCACTACTACAGAACACTGATAGGCATGCCGCCACGCTCCACCCATAGCTACCATCGGAGATACCTCTGGCACTGATGTGCCGGATTTTTTCTCAGCGGACCACCAGACGCGCTCTAATGGTCTATTCATCGCGCTTCCCACACCTTTGGTCCTTGGGGATCTCCCTCTTCACCACAAAGGCCTCAAAACTACCACACCATCATTTCTAGTATATGATCACCAAGAACACGCAAGTGAAGGTGCTCGGGCCTTTTACGTGTCAATCTAGGCACTCTGCGTAAGAGTTTTAAACAAGGGGGACATTCCAGGATTGAAGTGAAAACATGCTATCAACAAATCCCACACAAAACCCTAAGAGAAACACCCTCTTACCGGAACATCTGATCTAAAAATCAACCCATTCATCGGTTGATCTGTGCTCATTGTTTTATAATGAAGAATAGGGAATTTAAACACAAAGTGAAACCTTAACTAGATACATTGGATCCTTTGAGGGTGTAGTAAGATTTCTGCATCATCATCGATCTGTGATCCTTGGAATTTTTCGCCGCTCCTCGGTCTCCAAATCTAATTCTCCAATATTTCTCATCCCACAGTCTTGTTCTTTGTTGGAGAGGAATTTTTCTGGTGACTCATCACAGATCGCCCATCGGTTAATTTCCCTCTCCGGAACACATGAACATAAATAAAATAATTATGTCTCCATGCTATTTCATTTATGAAACAACGTTTCTTTTATGCGTCATTAATACATCGTTACTTTGTGAGTTAATGGGTCATCAACGAGTCTCGTTAATGTGCCTCATCGCCACCCCATCGCTACACTACACGATCATCATCTATCGCTCTTCATTTGAAAAAAGAAAATAAAATAACTTTTCAAATAGATTTTATTTATTTATGAAATGTCCGAAAATAAACTTTTTGTTCATCACTTATTGGTCGAACTTAAATCCATTCTAGGATAATACCAGCACTCCGAGTTCAACGGTGCCCTCAAATTTTTAATCTGAGAAACAGTTCAAAAGATTGAAAAACACACTAGCATATTTACTTTATCATACCAAAAAGAAGTTCAAACAAGTCTATTCCAGACTCATTGGGCCTCGGAATCACGTGTCGTCAAAGCATGTGGACTCAGAATAATTCCATTAAAATGTGAATGTTTTACATGGAAAATTATGAGTCACTACATTCACCCAACCTTAGAGATTTCCATATCTAAAATCCAAAGAAGGGATAAAAAACAAATGGGGATATTGTGCACGCTTATGATCCACCCTCTCCCATGTGATCTCCTGGAGATTCTCGTTCTTCCATCGAACACGCACTAGAGTAATCGAACACCTGTGGAGGGTCCTCTCCTATCAATCCTCTATCTCCCATGAGTACTTTTCAAAATTCACACCCATCATCAATATCTAGATCGATGTGGTTGAAGACATGAGAAGGTTCGTGCATGTATCTTCTCAACTAGGATACGTGGAATACATCATGCAACTTATCAAACAGTGGCGGTAGAGCTAAGCAGTACGCCACCTCGTCCACTCTCCGAAGAATCAGAAAAGGTATAATGAACCTCAGTGATAGCTTGCCGCCTTGGAAAAATCTATATAGTCTTCATCTAGGGGATACCCAAAGGAATATGTGGTCCCCCTCCTAGAACTCTAATGCTATCTTCCTCCTATCTTCATAGGACTTTAGTTGGCTGTGTGTTGTCTTTATCCGCTTCTGGATGACTTGCACCTTCTCAGTGGTAGCGCATACCATCTCGAGAACCACAAGTGTTGACTCTCCCTAGTCTGTCCAGCACAAGGTGATCTATACAATCATTCATATAGTGCCTAAAAATGTGCCATACCGATGGTGGAGTGGTATCTGTTTTTGTACACAGACTTCATCAAGGGTAGGTGGTCCTCCCAACTGTGACTAAAATCTAGGACACAATCATGAAGCATGTCATCCAAGGTTTGTATGGTCCACTCTGTCTGACCATCAGTCTGAGGGTGGAAGGTTGTTCTCAAGCGTAGCTGAGTCTCATATGCCTCTTACAATATGTTCCACGACTGGGATGTAAAGTGTGTGTCACGATCTGATACTATCGTCAAAGGCACCATGTGAAGTTGCATGATCTCCTGAATGTAGAGGCGTCCCAATCTCTATACTAAACCCTTCTCTAAAATAGAAAGGAAGTGGGCTGGCATGGTAAGATGATCAACAATAACCCAGATGGTATCATGTTCTCTATAAATATGTGGTAAGCCAATAACGAATTCCATCGATATCCCATCCCACTTCCATTCTGGTATCTCAAGGGGTTGGGTCAAACCCACTGGTATCTGATGCTCAGCCTTCACCTGCTGGCAAGTGAGGCACCTAGAAACAAACTCATCCACTACGTTCTTCATGTATATCCACTACTACTGGAGTCAGAGGTCCTGGTACATCTTCGCTACTCCTAGATGTACTACCAATGGGGTTGTATGAAACTCCCTCAGCCCCTTGTCTTGCAAAGCCATTGGAACAATAGTGCACCATCTGAAAATGATGATGTGATCCCCACCACCAGATTATCCAGTGGGTGCATGTCTCATGGATGTCTAAGAATGTGTAGTCTCGCAGCTTCTATCTTCGAGATATAACTCCATGACTCACTGTAAGAGTAGAGGAACAACTACCACCAACTGAAGGAAAATTGTCTCATCTCTATCCACAAAAGATTTCTAAAGCGAGACCAACTGCTCTGAGACATCATTCAGCAACTGTGAACTCAATCCCCGGCTGAGAGCATCTTCCACCACATTCCACTTCCTAGGAGTATAGACTATCTCGAAGTCATAGTCTTGAAGTTATTCTATCCAACTTTGTTGTCTCATGTTCAAATCCTTCTGCGAAAAGATGTTCTTGAGGCTCTTGTGGTTTGAGTAGACGATTAACTGCTCACCCATCAGGTAGGGTCACCACATCCTCAGTGCGAATAACACCACTGCTAACTATAGATCATGAGTTGCATAGTTATTCTCATGAGGTAACAACTATAGTTATCTATAATAAATCACTATATCACCCTAAATTCAGACACACCCTATCCTGGTTCTTGATGAATCATAGTATACCACATTGTCAATGCCCTCCTCTAGAAACCTCAGGATGGGATCACTGATCAAGGTCTACCTTAGCTACTGGAAGTTATGCATGTATATCTTTGTCCACACAAAGGGTTGTCCATTTTTAGTCAAAACATTCACTGGTTTTGCTACTCTAGAGAATTCAGGTACAAATCTCTCATAGTAGCCTGCAAACCCAAGGAAACCTCATACCTCCATAACACCCCCGGGTGGCTCCCAAGCAAGCACTACCTCGATCTTTACTGGATCCACCGCAACTCCAGCCTCTGATATGACATGTCCCAAGAAATAGAACATTCTATCCAAAACTCACACTTCTAGATATTTCTATAAATTTGGTGCTCCTGGAGAGTTTCCAAAACTATCTTTCGGTGTATAGTGTGTTCCTCCTCTGACATTGAGTACACTACGATGTCATCAATGAAGACTAAAACAAACTGGTCCAAGTAAGTTTGGAAGATCTGATTTATGAGTCCCATGAACACAGCTATAGATTTGGTCACTCTGAAAGGCATCACTAAGTACTCATAAAGTCCTTATTGACATTGTAGGTCTTCAAAGCCGCTACAATGAGATACCATCTAAAATTCTCTCTTATGAGAGTTAGGTCACACTATTGGTACCATTGTGTGACTGTTCAATATCCTATGGTGGGTGACTCTAATCGCAAAGATTGGGACAATGGCTTGGTTGAAATTTCCAAGTTCCACACAAGATCCATGACAAATAAGGATTTACTAGCTCCCTTGTCGATAAGCACTATAGCTAAAGTAGATAAGAAACACATCATACCTCGACTCTTATCAAGAATGTTTGGGTCGTTGGCCTCTACTTCCTGGAGTCAAACCTGTCCCCATCCACCCATTCTTGGAGCATGTGGTGGACTGCCTGGGGGTGAAGGTTATAGTGCCTCATACATGCATCCACCTCCAATCACTCACCCTGCTCCCCTACCATGACCACCACCTTCTTGGTCATTCTATTACTCCCTCTGTTGTTGTCTCGGCAGTCCCTCAACCTTTTTCCAATCAACTGTGTGGGTTGTTGGATAGTAATGAGCTATGTTCCCCTATCCGTTGCACGCATAAAAAACTTTTTCCCTCAACTGACCTCCTCTTCCTCACTTTCTCCACACCACTGACCCTGCATCCGGGGGTCATCCACAAAATGTTCTGTCCCATTAGGTCCTCTACAAAGTCTTCCTACTGCCCACTGTAAGTAACTCAGCCACCTGTCGCCTGGTGGTGGATTTCATCATCATTGTTTACTTGGATAAGAATCTCTCCACCAGTATAGCTCGCTCAAGTAGACCAGCCTACGTCAGGATGTTGAGAAAGATCATTGATGCCCTGATCTTTTTTTGAAGCCCCTACTTGAATGTTCATGCCTGAATTAAAGGGTCTCATACCATATCGGTGGAGTAATTAGAGAGGTCAGTAAACCTCACTGAGTACTGGGCCAGAGTCATATTACCCTGTTGTAGGTGTAGTATCTCCTGAATACTCAATTAGTGTAGTGTTATTGGTACAAACTCCAACTTGAAGAGGCTCTCGAAGTCCAACCAAGAAAAATATGTCTCCTTGTGTATCTGGAGAGTCAGCCTCCACCATATCCCTATCGTTCCATGAAAGAGACTAGCTTCTAGGATCACCATTTGGTGTTCTAGTGTCACATGCAAGACAAAAACTCATGCCACAGCCTCCAGCCAATCCTCATCCACCTGTGGATCTATCTCGCCTCGAAACCTCATAGGCCTCGGTCTCTATAACTCGTGTAATGCGATCATTCGGCGTGAACTTTCCGCAAGTGGGGCTGGTGGAAACTGCTTCCCTATGGGTGGTGGTGCTGTAGGTACACCACCTGAAGGTTCCATCACTGTAAGAGGTCCCTACACCAACTTCTCATCACTCAGTGGGCCATCATCGTGATATCTCACTAGAATCCTGGATGGTTGTCTATATGGAGGCATCCTGTAAAGAAACGGATGTGTCACGATCAATAAATTGTACATGGTGAACAGATAGAAAAGATATCAAGCGTAAAACATTTATAAAACGCATGAAACTAGTGTTTTCATGTACTGAGTTGGAAAATAGAATTTAGGGTTCTGTTGTTTGGATACATCAGCCACCGCACCAATGTTGGACTCCCTGGACTAAAATCTGAACTGAAGACACTTAACACTATTCCTAAAAGTACATACACTTATTTATTTTGGAAGAACCGACTTCCCTTTGATACCACTTTGTAACGACCCATCCCCCAGGGCCCGTTTTGGGACTAACAGAAGCCCAACTCACATAGTCTAGGGGCTGATGACTAGCACTGGAAAGTCATACCCCAAATGGGAAGGCATTTTTTTAAACCTGCAAGCACACAGACAGGGAAATACCACACAAAGAAAACTTCTAAGGAAAGGAAAGTACAACCGCCAAAACATAAAATGGTACACTAAAAGAAAATGGTGATAGAATACAAGACCAACTAGAAAAAAATTAGAGTAAAGGAAGTACAATATCTAGAAGTCATCAACTAAGGATCCTACCTAAAAGGTAGGTATATCTCACGGTTGGATTTCACTGCAGTACACCATGTCTGATGATTCACCTCCAAGCATCGTCCAGTCCAAGCTCCCCACAGTCCCAGTCAATGTTGTCTGCCGTCTGCATAGGACACAACATGTGCGAGCAAAGCCCGTGCAGAGGTGAGTATAAAAATACTAAGTAGGGACCCCAAGAACCGTGAAGGTATCTCAGGAATCCTCAAAGAAAAAATATTAAAAAGGATAATACCAAAAAGAATGATCTCAAACACATAGCACAATGTAAAGACTCAGCTCACACCAAGTTTAACATAAAAAACAAAGGTAAATATGATTAGTTGTAAAGCTAGATCATCTTATTCTGTTGAGATGTTTTGTTAATGATACAAAAAGGGTCTTTGTACTTCAGATCCATGAATGGTCACTCTACTGCTGATCCACGAAGGGTCTCTCTACTGTCGATCCACAAAGGGTCGCTCAACTGGTGATCCACGGCAGGTTGCTCTACAGCTAATCCACACCGGGCCACGCTACTGCTGACCCAAGAAGGGTTGCTCTCATTCTGATGCATGAAGATTCAATTTTGTACTGATACATGAATGGTCTCTTTTATGATGATCCATGAAGGGTCTCTCTTCATTCTTCAAGTCATAGCCAGCCATTGGATTCCCGCACTTTGCACGCTTGATTCTAGGATGATCTGCTCCCCAATCCATTGGTCGTACTTAAACCACCATGAAATCCCACAAAGATTTTCTAAATGGAACACCTTTTCCTAAATGTCTCAATGCAATATACTACATGTCGATCAGACGTCTGGTCTGTAATATATGGTCATTTTCGTAAAAAGTGCCTGGTTGGATTCAAGTCTGATCGAACCTAGCCATATGCCAATCTCCTCAAAAACTCATACAGAGTATCTCCAAAGGACCACCTTGTTTCAAGGGTCATTTTTCCATACACGGTGCATCCATTGGATGCTCGGTATGATAGTTATTTCCATTTTAGGGAAACAGGGCTGGTCGGTCCGGGTCTGGTCTGACCCAATCCGACCGACACGACCAAACCATGTTTGATGGTGCGGCGTGGGTCCAGCATGGGTCTGGCCCTACCAGTCCATTATGCCGATGTGTCTGGCCCAGTAAGACGGGTCCAGCCCGGTGGCGGGTCTGGCCTGGTAGCATGGGTTCGACCTGACGATGTGGGTCCAACCCTTTGGATTACGAGTCTGTCCCACAGTTGGCCTGGCCCACCAAGTGGGGTGTGACCCACCTGATTAAACCCATCCTGCTGATGCGGGACACTTCCCTAGCCCGGATGCGGCTCAGCAGCATTGGGTTCTCTAGCCAGCGGCACCAGTTGGCGCCGCCTTTTCACCTAGCGCAGCCAGTCACTACTCCCACACATGGTCAACGATCCAAGTTCTGCCATCTCACCTAGTGGATGAACGCGTCCACTACTCCCTGCAGCACTGACGTGCGCCTCAACTCCTCACTGTTGTGGTGTGCCGATTGGTGGGCCACCCCCCCCCCTCTCCCTATATCCACTAATGCTGGTCGTCGTCGCTGCAGCCGCTAGCACCGACGCACCCATAGGTTGCTCGACGGACCACTAGACATGCTCTAGTGGTCTGTTCTTCATGCCGCCTATGCCTATGGTCATCAGGGATCTCCCTCTTCACCGTGAAGGCCTCAAAATTTCTGCACCATTTTTTTTTGAGAAAATGTTCCCCAAGAACACATGAGTGGATATACTCGGGCCTTGTTTGTGTCGGTCTGGGACCACCCTATTAGAAGATTAAATATGGGGGACGTTTAAGGATTGATGTGAAATAATGCTATCAATAAATCCTGAACAAATCCCCAAGTGAAACACCCTCCTATAAGAACATACAATCCACATATCAACATGTTCTCTGGTTGTCTATGCTCATTGTTTTAGAATGAAGAATGTGGAATTTATAAACAAAGTAAAACTATACCTGAATATATTTGATCTGTTGATGGAGAAAGAAGATTTCTGCATAATTTTCGATCCATAGTTGTTGGTGTTCGTCACCCCTCATTGATCTCCATATCTGATTCTCTAACATTCATCATCCCATGGTCTTGATCTTTGTTAGTGAGGAATTTTTCTGGCGATTCATCAGAGATTTCCCATCAGTTAAGTTCCATCACCACAAAACTTAAACAAAAATAAAAAGAATTATGTCACCATACTGTTTCATTTATGAAAGAGTGTCACTATTACACATTATTAATATTGTGTTACCTTGTGAGTTAACGGGCCATCAATGAGTCTCATTAATGTGGGGTTACTTTGTGAGTTGGTATATATCCGAATTAGTGACCTATACCAATGATTTTGGCCAAACCATTGTTATAGGTCCATATAAGTGAACTATGCCAATAGTTTGCCCAAAATGGTTGGTATAGGTCTTATTTCTAGTAGTGCAAATCTCCTCTGGTGGGGGTCTCTAATTGCAAAGATCGGGCTAAAGGCTCAGTTTAAATTTCTGAGTTCCATACAAGATCTGCGGCAAGGAAGGAGTTACTGGCACTCATGTTGATAAGGGCTATAGATAAAGTAGAGAATATAGAGATCATATGTCGTATTATCTCAAGAACAACTGGGTCGTAGGCCTCTACTACCTTAAGCCAGTCGAGTCCTCGTCCACTTGTTTCTAGATCCCATGGGGGACTTCCTAGGGGTATAAGTTATATTGCCTCATACCTACGTCCACCTCCTATCGCTTTCCCTAATCCCATACCACGACCACCACCTACTAAGATGTCTTGCTACTGCCTCTGCCGCTATCTCGACAATCCCTCAATCGTCTTCCAATCATCCATATAGGGAGTCTGAAAGTCACGATCTATGTGCCCTTGTCCTCCGCAAGAGTAACAAACTTTGGACCTCTGTTGAACTCCTCTTCCTCTCGAGCTCTGTACCAATGACCCTGTGTACTAGGGCCATCCTCTGAAAGGGAGAGCCTGTTTGGGCCTCTACATCATCTACCTACTATTGATGACTTGGCCACCTGTCTTCTAGTTGTGTCTCCCATCATCGGTGTTTACTTGGATAAAAATTTCTCCATCAGTAGATATTTCCTAAGTACTCCACCATGCGTCAGGATTTTGAGTGAGATCACTAATGCCATGATCTTGCATTAGAGACCCTTCTCGATAGTCTAGTCTTGGATGAAAGGGTCTCCTACCATGTCAGTGGAGTAGTGGGAGAGGTCTGTAAACCTCACTATGTACTGGGACATAGTCATACTGTTGGAACCATGTCCATTCTATGCAATAATTGGAGTATGGTTTGTGTTTTTTGTCAATCCTCATTTTAAGTTCAAAATGTCTCTCAGTAGAGTGTTCATATAGTTCAATCAGACAATAGTATTGAAGGTGGCATTGTTTCCCAGTGTTTTCCAAATTTTTGGGCCTGAAAATCGAAAAATGAAGACATGGAATGTTGGTAAAAGGAGGTGCATGAAAAGAGGAAGTGGTGCGCAAAAAAGGTTGGTTGTGTGCGAAATATTTTATTTTTTCACGAAAATTCAGTGTGGTTCTTGAAATAGTGGAGCGAGGTTTTTCACACAAGTAGTGTTTTGGAATCAAAACACTGAAAAATGGAAAAGGTGTGGGCTGCGTGAAAAACCTGGAGATGTTCACAAAAAACAGTAACTGCACGAAATATTTCACTCCAAATGAGAGGTTTTTCATGCCACAGTGGGTTTTGCGCACGGGGGGTCAATGACGCCTATAAATAAGAGGTGAACCCCCTCATTCCGTACGATTAATTACTTAGAGAATATTCGAGTGCTGGTGTGCATAAAAGGTTCGTGTAAAGGCAGTTGCATGAAAAATTTTGTGCTGCCCGAAAAAGGAGAGGTTGCGCGAAAAAGAAATGAAGTTTTGAAATATATTTTTTCACACAAAAAACATGTATTGCGTGCAAAATTGAAAACATGCGTGCAAAGGGTAGGTTCTGTGCGAAATCATCCATGCAACCTGTTTTCATGTTCTGATTATCCTGTTCAGTGGTTCAATGTGTTCAAAAGCATCAATTCAAGAGTTCGATGAAAGAATAGTCTCATACTGAGTAGAGACAAAGACTTCAATGCAAATCTATTGAAGAGACCCTCACATCTATAAACTGACTAAGACTTCACCAAAGGTAGTGAGCTAGGGGGAGTCAACGGGAGTGACCCGAGGGACGCAGTGGGCTATCCCTGAACATTTGTAAAGGTTGTGAGCCTGGAACAAAGTTATTGTTTCTGAACCATTGTAATCCAAAACTAGTGAAGAATAGTAGAATTAGGTACGACCGAAAACCAGTCAGCATATGCTCCTTGGAAGTTTCCCTTAGCAATGAACCAAGTAAAAAGTGTTGTGTCATCTCTTGTCATGTGAATTTTTCATTGCTGATCATATCCATCAGACAGGTTTAACTAGTTCCTACCAACATGGGAACAAGATCCATATTTTAAAAGAAAAATTTGACACCCTAATTCACCCCTCCCCTCTCAGGGTGTCCTGGGGACCTACACATACATCCCTACTATAGGTGTAGTAGCTCTTGAATACACACTGATCGTAGTGCCGCTGGTACGAACATCACCCTAAATAGGACCTCGAAGTCCAACCAAGAAAAGGCCATCTCCTTGTGTGTCTAGAGTCCCAGGCTCCACCAAATCCCTATTGTTCCTTGAAAGAGACTAGCTACTAGGTTCACCATATGCTCTACAAGTGTCTCAAACAAGTGTAAAACTCATGCCACAGCCTCCAGCCAGCCCTCAGCTGCCTGTGAATCTATCTCTCCTTGAAACCTTAGAGTCCTCTGTCTCTGGACCTCCTTTAACATGCTCAATCAGTGTGCACTATAAGCTAGTGGGGTACATGGAAATTTCTTCCCTACAGGTGGTGTTTCTACAGGAACACCACCTGAAGGTGCCATCTCTATAAGAGTGCCCCACACCAACGCCTCATTTCTCGGTGGGACATCATCCTGATCTCTCACTGGAATCCTAGTTGGCTATCTATGTTGAGGCATCCTGTAAGGAAATAGATTCACCACAGTTAATAAGTTACACCTGGTGAGATGACTCAAAAGAGATCAAGATTAAAACATTTTCAAAACACATGCAACTAATGTTTTCGTGTAACGAGTAGGAAAATTGAATTCAGGGTTCTGAAGTATGGATACATCTTCCACTGCACCAACACTGGACTCCCTGAACTAAAAGACGGACTTGAGACACATAACACAATTGGTAAATGTATAGAATCTTAGTTCGTTTTGAATAACTGACTACCCTTGGACACTACATTGTAACAACTCATCCCATGGGGCCTGTATTGTGAATACCCCAAGCCCACCTCCCATAGTCCATGGGATGGTGACTAGCACCAGAAAGGCATACCCAAAAAGGGAAGGCATTGACTTTAAACCTGCAAAGACAAAAACAAGGAAATACTACACAAAGAGAACTTCTATGGAAAGAATAGTGTAACCACCACAACGTAAATGGGTAAACTGAAAGAAAAAAGGGCCACAATAGAAGCCCAACTGGAAAGAAAGTACAGTAAAGGAAGTAAAAGCTCTGTATGTTTTATAATAGAGATCCTACCTAAAGGGTACGTATAGATTATGGTCATATGTAACGTCATCATATCATGTCAGATGATCCACCTCTAAGAATTGTTCAGTCCTAGCTCCCCATAGTCATAGTAAACACTTTCCATCATCTGCACATGACACAACATGTACGGGCGAAGCCCATGAAGGGGTGAGTATAAAAATACTCAGTTGGAACCCCATGTCCCACGATGGTCACTTAAGAATAATAAAAGTAAAAATTCCACAAAGGATAATACCAAAAATCAAGATCTCAGACACATAGAACAAAGTAAAGACTCGGCTCACACCATGTATAACTTAAATTACAAAGGTAAGGATGATTAGTCGCAATTCTAGATAATCTTATTCTATGGAGAGGTTCTTTTTCTGATCCATGAAGGGTCACTTTAGTGCATATCCACAAAGAGTCACTCAGCTGCTAATCCACTGCAGGTTGCTCTACGGCTGATCCACACTGGGTCGCGCTACTGCTGAATCAAGAAGGGTCGCTCTCATTCTGATCCACAAAGGGTCAATTTTATGTTGATCCACTAAGGGTATCTTTTATGATGATCCATGAAGGGTCTCTCTTCATTCTTCATGTCATAGCCTGCCACTGGATTCCAGTACTGAGGACTCTTGATTCTGGGATGATCTTCTCCACAAGCAATCTGTCATACCTCAACCACCACGAAGTCCCACAAACAGTAACCCAAAGGACCGCCTTGTCGTAAGGTTCCAAATGAAATATTTGGCGCATTGATCCAACACTTAGTCTGTAAAATATGGGCATTTTTTTAAATATTTCCGGGTTGGAGTCGAGTCCAATCCAAACCGGCCATATCCCAATCTCTTAAAAAACTCATATTTAGTATCTCCAAAGGACTGCCCTATCGCAAGGGTCCATGTTCCACAGACGGTGAATCTATCAAATTCCTGATATTATAGTTATTGGCGTTTTAGTGAAACAGGGTCGGTCGGGTTCTGGTCCTGTCCAACCCGGTCAGACTGACCCGACCCGACCTAGTCTGAGGGTCTGGCATGGGTCCAGCATGGGTCCGGCCCAGCTGGCCCTCTTGGGCCCACTATTCTGGCCCGGTAAGACAAGTCCGGCCCAGCGGTTCCCGTCCAGCCCGTGGCTGGCTCGACCCACTAGGTGGGGTGCGACCCACCTAATGAATCTCGATTCGCTAATGCGGGTTGGTTCCCTAGCCCAAACGCGACTCTTCCATGTTCAGTTCTCCTGCCGGCAGTGCCAGCTGGCACCGCCCTTCCACCCAGCACGATCAGTCATTACTCCCCCATGTGGTCGATGGGCCACATGATGCCAGCGCATCGAGTGGCCAGAACTAGCCACTCCTCCACCCGACCGCTCCTCAATGCAGTGCTGACGGGTGCTGCACCTCCTCACTACTACGGCACACTGACGGGCACACCACCCCCTCTGCCCGCAACCTCCACTGCGGGCCATTGATGGTTGTCGCTAGTGCTGCCACTAGTGTCAGTGCCCTACAGGTTTCTCGGTGGGCCACTGGATGCACTCATGTGGTCAGTTCTTCACACCTCTTACACCTATAGTAATTTGTAATCTCCCTCTCCACCGCGAAGGCCTCAAAAATTCCGCACCATTATTTTGATAATATCGTCACCAAGAACACACAATCAGAGGTTCTTGGGCCTTGTTCGTGTCAGCAGGGGCCCTCTGCATTTGAGGTTTAAATAAGGTGGATGTTCAAGTCTTGATGTAAAATCATGCTACCATCAAATCCCACACAAAACCTCAAGTGAAACACCCTCCCACAAGAACAATCAATCTGTAGAACAAACTATTCGTCAGTTGATCCGTGCTCATTGTTTTAGAACAACGAAAGGGGAATTTAAACATAATGTAAAACCCTACCTGGAAATGTTGGATCCATTGGGGGCGAAAGAATATTTTTGTGTCTTCTTCGATCTACAATTGTTAGCGTTTGTCTCCACTCATCAATCTCTGGATCCGATTCTCTAACATTCTTCGTCCCACGATCTTGCCCTTTGTTCAAGAGTAATTTCACTAGAGATTCATCATAGATCACCAATCGGTTAATTTACCACTCACAAAAGTGTAAAAAAATGAATTATGTTGCCAATCCATTTCATTTATGAACTAGTGTTATTGTTAGATGTTGTTACTTTTCAATTTAATGGTCCATCAATGAGTCTTATTAAGGTTCCTTGTTGCAGCCTCATCACTGCACTGCAACTTCACCATCCTCCTCTTGTCAGTTGAAAAAAGAAATAAATTTTTTATGTTATTTTATAAATTTATAAAAAGTACGGAAATAAACCTTTATATTCAGACCTTCATGGAAAAACTTAAGTCCTTTCTAGGTGAATTTTGGTGCTCTGAGTTCAACAGTGCCCTCAGATATTTAATCTGAGGACCAGTTCAAAATTAAGAAATACATGCTCGCACATTTACTTAATCGTACCCAAAATAAGGTCAAAAAATTTTATTTTGGGCTCACCAAGCCTTGTAATCACATGTCGTAAAAGTGTGTGGACTCAGAACAATTCCATTAAAGTGATAAAAGTTTACATGGAAAATTCTAGGTCACTACATAAACATTCGTATTAAAACTAACATATGAAATTTCAAAACTTCAACCATAAACCATGAATGGTATAAAAATTAGCACATCCACAGTCAAACATATCATAACTCATTCAGTACAATATGTAATACTGTATTATAATAAGTTAACCTCAATAAAGAATAATATACAATAAAGGATGTTGACATAGTTGAAAATAATCAATAAAACTCTTTGAGAGAAATATCATTTTTCATGAAATCATTTAAAAGTAAATTAATTTATAAAGGAAGTAATTTAAAATGGATTTTTGAATCAATGTGTACCATACAACTTTGAAACTTCTAAAAAGAATAAACATTGAAAAACAGTCATGTCCATATAAAAAAATCCTTAAAACCATTTTGAAAACATGGACATTAATAAATAAATTTAGAAATAAATCATTAAAACATTTAAAATGTTGGTCTAGTTAGAGTGTCCCTTCCATAAATCCATAAAACATCCTTTTGAAAATATGTTTATGAAACATGGACATGCATGTTCAATATTTAACAACAAATACTTACACATAAAAAATGTCGGATAATAATGAGATTGATGAATTTACCCTTACCTTATGTATGATACTCTCCATACATGTCTGAAACTCCTATATAATGTGTTTAAACATATTATTAACTTATACAAGAATAATAATAATATTTATGATAACATATATGATTCTCTTATGATTTTATATTACCCATTTATTAAAAATTTCGTGTTAATTCAACATTTTAGGTAATAATCACTTTGTTTATTGTACATGTTTTGACTTCTTATTCTTGATTACTTAGATCATGATTTTCTTAATTCATGAATTTATAATAAGATTTATATATCATATATATTCATAATATAAATATATATAATATATAGATATATAAAATTTAACACACCATAGATTGAGACGATAGGCCATACTTATGCATGGACGATGTTTCTATTTTCGTATAATATTGAAGTAAGTGAATGACATATATTTATATATATATATATATATCATCCCAGTGGAATAATTATGTCATATATTTCATTATTATTATTAATATTTATTCTTATAATCATTATTAGATGGTTAACATGGAAGATGAGCCTCATCGCGTCATGGAGATGGTAAGTCGTACGTACTCATGAGCGAAGATATCATCTCATTCATGGTTAAATGGTATGGATTGGATGGAATATGAATTTTAATGAAATAATATTATGTTATATTTATTATTTAGATACATCGTATTCATCATTATACCCATAGAAATAAAGTGTACATCAAAAACATTTTACACCATAGTGTGGAGACGTTAAGCCGTACGTACGCATGCATGGTGGTATTATTTTTCATAGGATGGGTAAAAAGAGGAATATGGTTGTCTAATAATATTGAAAACTCTCATAATATATTATATTATGGAGTTATTATTTTATTATGGTATCAACTTAGTAAGAGTAAGTAGAAGAATAAACAAACTTTGAAACAAGAGATAAAGCGATTACCTCTTCTTCGGGTGTCTCCTTTTGATTTACACAAAAGGACTCCTTAAGTTGGATTTATTCCCAATGTGTTTCCTATAGGATGAATTTAAGGAAGTTGGGGGGATATTTGGGCAGGTTTTGGCCAAGCCAATGGGATTTGGAGGTGTGAATAAGTGGATATAAGTGGTTCCCTTTTATAAGAGGGGGGAAGGGGCACTATAGAAAAGTATAGAAATATTAATTAATTATTAATTCTGTTTTGACTAAAATGGTCCAAAAATCATTTAATTCTAAGATAATATGATTTTTGTATCGAATAACCATCATAAAATAATCTTTAGACAAGTTTTAAATATTTTTTTATCCTTATCTTTTTTGTTTAACCCTTATTTTACCCTTTTTAATCTTACTGTGATATCATGTTATTTACACATTGTGGGTTAATTTAACTAACATATCACATCAGAAGACCCACACAAAGTCATTTATGAGATATTTGTACTTTTATTAACCATTTTATGAATAATATATTTTTATTAATTTAATATCACTTAATAAACTATTTTATGTTTTAAGTTATGAATTATTTCAATTTTTGACACTACTCAAACTTGACTTTTTTAAAAATTCTTAACAACCTGATTCCTTCGAACCAAAGGCATTAAATCAAATATAAATTGTCAATATCATTCATAAAATTCTTGTATGATATCATAATAACTAAATTTAATTTATTTTAAAATTTATAATATCATTTATTTGGATCCTTTATTAGTGAAGCATTCACTCCATCATCATTGTGTCATAATTAAATTTATTTATTTTATGTATAAAAATTATAAATAAAATATCATGATCTAGGAAACATTTTTATATTTATAATTAATATTTATAGTCTATGATATAAATTATATAACCCACATAAAAAAATTAGTGAAAGATACATGTTTATGTTATATTTTTCTATAATTTAAATTAATTCTTATAAACTGTCATTTTCAAACCCAAGTGCCTCCATGGGGTCCCAAAATAGATCCATGGAAGCCCATGGTCGGACATATCTCATCCAATAGGATTAGTACATGTGTTAGGGTTATTTAATATTATTATAATATTATTTATTGACCCTTATTTACCAGATTTACCCTTTAACCATGGTAAATAAAAGAATTACTGAAGTTACTATTCATAATGTCAAAAAATTAAAGGTAACTATTTAAAAAATTTAGAACTTATGATTCCAAATATGGAATACATTTTTCCAAATTCAAAACACAGAAGTTTCAGTAATTTATTTAAAATTAATTACCGTTGTTAAAACCTAAAAAACGAGTTTTTTAGAAGTAAAAACTATCAAAAGATTGACATGTGTTTATGTAAAATTTAAATGTGAAATTACATCCAATGACCTAAATTATATTAAATTATAAAAATATAATCTAATAATATTTTTAAACCACTCAAATGTATACTGTAACACTATAAATTATTTCGACTAAAAAAGTTGTTTTTAATTAAAATTTAGAATTTTTCACTATTCATCAAATTATGAAAGTTATCAATAAAGTACCAAAAATTTATCGAAACTAAATTTTTTGGTCTTTCATATAATGAAGAATTTAATTTCATCAAATTTAATACATTAAAATATAAAATATTATATTTAAAAATGGTTCCCAATTAAAAGGTGGAAAAACTTCTTTTTTAAAAAAATAATTCTTTTATCTGAAAAATTAAATGTTTCCTCATATTATGTATAAGAAACAAAAAATATGAATGTAAAAATTATATGCAATATAAAATTCAAAATTTCATTAATACTATACATAACCGATTTTAAACAGCTCGTTTGATAGGTTGTGGCGCGCTTAAACTCAATGTTGCGTACTTCGCACGCTATTGAATTATTTAAAAAGGAAGTGTATCACGTAATCTTGGGGTGTTACATTACTCCATCCTTAAATAAATTTAATCCTCGAAATTTAAACTCAATATTGAAAACTAGGGGTTAGACATTTTAAAATATATTTATTTCAATCCCACATGGAAAAATGGATTAATGAGGCCTCTATTTTAAAATTAAGGAAGGTAAAGATGAAAGTTACCATAAATAACATATACTAGGGTTCCCTGTAGGAAAAAATATATACGGAAGAGAAAACTAATCATCATGTTCTGATAGAGAGTGATAGAGAATATTGTTAGGATAAATTTTACAATCTGAAATCCATAAATATGTGATGATCCAATGGACCATTTGATTCATCGCAAAAAAAAGTACTAGAAAAACATTTTGGGTTTTCAAGATACCTTCCATAATGTTTAAGAACATGATAATAAATTCTTACTTGATTACAATACAATCTAATCATTTGTCAGGCCTTGAAAAAACTCCACTTCATCTCTTATTCAAGTAAATGAAGTTGAATTTTTCATTTTTGAAGTGTTGAAAGATCATGTGATCCCTAAATAGAATGATAGGTCATTCCATCTGTCTCAAGAAATGTAATCTCATATGAATAAGTCTAACTATAAAGAGATAATATATTAATCTAATAAAAATATAGTGGAGTACAACATATACTTTACATAAATGGATATCCTTACAATCCTTCCAAAAACTGAAAACCTACAACTTTCGAAAGTGGTTAACTAAATTAGATTAGCATTTATCTCCCACATCTCGTAAGGTTGTTCTTTGTTGTCACATTCCAAACATGTGGACACCTTCACCATGTATTCTCTTGAGTCATAGTAACAACCTGAATTATCAGATATCATTATTTAAAATATGAATGTTTCCTTATTTCAAAACATAGTGGATTATTATTTAAGAACCAAAAAGTGTACACTTTATCCAAGATTATAAGGACCCAGCCTTAAAACATAACATAACCTCAAATAAATGGATAATTCACATTGAGGATATTTTCAGGTTTTGAGTTTTAGATAATTAGGCCATAACTATTACATTACATCCCAAAAATCACAACATTGACACTTCTACTCACTTTCCATTTTCTCAAAAAATAAAAACAATTGAAAATAAGTGTCATGTCTAGTTCCATGTTTTAGATAGCATGACTTTTCCTTGATTCCATTTTTTACCCTATTCTTCTTTAAGTCCTATGAAAAAAATTTCAAAACATGGGATGGGAATAAATAGCTCAGTAAGGGTAATAAATAAATGAATGAAAACATTAGTCCATAAAAATAGAAGCCTTTTAACATACCTCATGAAATCATAAGATTTATGAATAACACATAGTAATCACAGATCATAAAGGTAACTTATGGCATCCGTAACATACTTATGTTGTAGCTTTCACAGCTACGTAGGGAGTTACATTTGAAATACCCATCCAAGTATATTCCCTAAATCTATTAGGGGAAACATTCATGTTTGCCTCCATCATGTTATCCAATGCATTAGAGAGCTATCTTGGGATCACCCTCCCTAATTTTATCATGGAACCACCCATATACATAAACAATGCACAAGAACCATAACATATTTATGACACATAAAACAAACATAAAGGAAAAATAACATTTCCACCTTTCAATCACAATATTTCATTTAAATATATTGACATAAAAAATACATTATCAAAACCATTTTCAATGCCAAAATACGTAGAAGAGTATATGTTATTTATTTTCCTTTTAAAAACATTACAACTTGTTAAGGAAGCCATAGATCAAATAATACTCACGGTGTTGGAAAAGGTCATTATCACCGCTTACATTAAAATAAACATTATTTTTTTTCTTTTAGTAAAACTCCTCGAAGAAAAATATTCCCTTTGAATGAAATTAAAATTCAAAGGTTTTTATACACCATATAAAAGAATGTTGTGTATAAAACAAAATATTCCTAAATGAAATGAGATTGAGACGAAGTCCCTTACCTCATGTCCGAATTGAATTTTTCGTTCTTTAATCTCATGAATAATAAACTAGAATTAATTTCTACTTGACTAAGAACCTTTTTCATGTTTATTATTCTTTTTATATCACTTATTACCATAGTATAAATATTATTTAATCATTTATGTTAGTAATGGTCATTTTGTCGACATTTGGTACTTGAGCCAAAAATGAACTTCTTGTAATTATAAGTTGTTTATGTTCAAAATTACATTATCTCCATAATGATATTCAAGATTTAGATATCATAATTATAATATATATCTAGTATATATATTTATTTATAAAAGTACATATCATTTGGAGATAAGAAATGAAATGCACAGTTCATGGAGACGGTAAGTCGTACGTACGGATTAACACTACTTTCACCTATATTTAGTATTTAATATAATGAAAAATTATTGATACATAGGTATATTATAATTCCAGTATAATATAATATATAATTTCATTAATTCCATCCTTTATATGTACCACATATTGAATGAACGAGTCATATCACTTTAAGGGGGCGGTAGTCCACACTTTCTCAAATGAAATTATCACGTTTACCCATTATGGAAGACATAAAGGTATGCTATAAATGAAAAATACAGAAGTTTAGAGACAATATAAATATAATATATATCACATATAAATACAGTTCCATCATAATGTCCACCATAATAGGTGTTTGGATATAATTGAAGAATCATCGTTTCGTGAGGCGTTAGTACGCTATCTACAGAAATAGTATGTTCTTTACCCATTAGATGGAGGTGTGTGTAATATAAGTTAGAATACTTATCATAAAAAACCTATTATATTTAGGGTACTGGTGTTTTTATAAAATAAAGGAATAAAAAGAGCTCATTGGGTTGGAGAAGTAAAATAAAAGAAAAGAATTTAAGAGAAGTTGTTACCTTTAAATTAGGTAACTCCTTTTGGATTGAACGAAAAGGATTTCTTGAAGTGCATTCTCCCTATGTTAAGGCTTCTAGGTGGAAGGGATGGATCTTGAGAGATTATTTGGGAAGAGGTTGGACCATCCAAGGGTATTGAGAGGTGTGAGTAATGGGTTAGAGGTGAGATCTTTTTATAAGGCGGAGGATGGGCACTTTAGAAAAGTTTGAAAATATTATTTTATTATATAATGATTTTCAGTTTCAAAAGGTCCAAAACTTATTAAAGTTAAATATAAGATGACTCTTGTTCGAAATAAAATCATCCAATAATAATTGGACAGGTTTTGGATAGATTATTAATTTTATTAATATTATTTATTTAAATCATTAATTAATGAGGTAAACACTGCATCATTATTGTGTCATAAATAATATTTTTTATTTTATGTCTAAAAATTATAGAAATAATATCATGATGTAGGAAATATTTTTATCTTTCAAATGAATATTTATTTTAGAATATTTGACTTATATAACCCCATGTAAGAATTTATTTACAAAAAGTTATATGTTTATATCATTTTTGTCATTATTTTAAATTAATTAATATAAAGTGTCATTATCATTCTTTAGTGGCTCCATGGGATCCCACAATTGACCGAAGGATTCCCATGGTCGGAAATATATCAATCAATAGTATTAGGACACATGTTAGGGTAATTTTATAATATTATATTATTATTTTTATCTTGAATTACCCTATTTATCTTTAAACATGGTAAATAAAAGTCAAAAGTTACTATTCACTAAAAAATATTTTCATCTTATTGAACCGCGTTTTACTTACTAATGACAACCATTTATGTTGGGTTTTCAAAATTCAATTCACAAAAATGGAAAAATTTCATTTAAATGAAGAAGTCGGTTTTTTAACTACTACTTAGTGTTTTCACTATTCATCAAAAATTGAATGTTTTTAGAAAAATACCAAAAATTCAACCTAAGATATATTTTATATTAAAAATTCAAAAAATATTTCTATTTTACCAAATTCAAAACATAAGAGTTTCATTAATTAATTTAAAATTAATTCCTGTTGTCAAAACAAAAAGCGTGTTTTTACGAAATAATAACTATCAAAATATTGACACTTGTTTATGTCCAATTTCAAAGTAAATTTACTTCTGATGACCAAAATAGGATTAGAAGTTAAAATTATAATCTAATTATACTTTAAAACCAATTAAAAAGATAATCTAACAATATAAATAAAGTATATTAAAAGGAAGTTTTGAATTAAAATACAGTATTTTTCACTATTCATTAAAAAATGAATTTTATTATAAAAATACAAAAAAAATACCCAAAGTAAATTTTGATGCACCAATTCTAAAGAAAAAATTTATTTTGTCAAATATAACATATGAAAGTGGCCAGAAATAGATTTAAGGAGGGTTCTCCATCAAAAAGCTATAAATAGACCTTTTAAAGATTATGAGACCATTTGTGCTTAAAATTAGATTCATTCACATTTTAAGACTCTAACTTTTGTTGGATAAATGTAAAAACATTTAACAACATGTATAATTATATTGTAGTTAGTTCTATTCATTCATGCCAATACAACGGCTAGGAGTTAACTATCATTTTAAATAATATTATATTATTATTTTTTATTATGACTCAGCATTGTGTGCAACATAAGATTTCAAAGAAACTCGTTGTTGTGTATTAGGTACACCATCTATCATAGAATCCCATTTAAAGTAAAATTAATATTTAATTCACAAATATTAATAAATATGAAAATGTATTATTCTTTATTTACTTAGGATGTTACATCCTTCCCCCTTTTTGGAAATTGTATCCTCACAATTTTTATTCACTTATCAAATAAGTTGGGGAATTTATCCCTCATAGGATTTTTAGATTCACATGTTTCCTCTTCAACTATATAGTTTTTCCACAATTCCTTTACCTGATGAATTACCTTATTCCACAACACTTGCTCTCTTGGGTCAAGAATCTATAATAGTTGTTCCTCATAACAGATATTCTCTTCCATCTAAACTACATTTGGGCTCAAAACATGAGATGGATCAGGAATATACATTCTCAACATTGAAACATGAAAAACATTGTGTACTTGGGATAAACATGGAGGTAAAGCCACTCTATACATAATTTATCCAACTTTATCTAGGATTTCATAAGGTTCAATAAACCTCGGACTCAACTTTCCCTTCTTACCAAAATGTATCACACTTTTCCATGGAGAAACTTAAAGAAAGACATGATCACCTACCCCAAAAGAAAGATCATTCCTCCAGTTATTCACATAAATGTTTTTCCTGTTATGAGATGTTCTCATGTGCTTCTAAAATAACTGAACTTTTTCTACCATCTCTTCTACCAATTATGGTCCCATCAGCTTCCTTTCACCTACTTCATCCCAAAAATTTGGCGTTCGACACCACTTCCCATATATTTACTCAAATGGAGTCGTTTTTTTACTGGAATGAATATTGTTTTTATAAGAAAATTCAAACAAAGAAAGATGTTGTCCCCAACTTCCCTGGTAATCCAGTGAACAAGCACGTAACATATCCTCCAAGGTATGAATAGTTCTTTCTGACTACCAATCTGATTAAGGATGAAATGTTATACTAAAATTTAATTCAGTACCCAACTACTTCTTAAAGCCTTTTCGAAAGTTATATGTAATCCTAGGATCACGAGCAGATACAATGTAGAGCGGAAATCCATGCAACATGACTATATCTTTAACATACAACCGAGAATGTTGATCTAGAGACAAAGTATCTCGAATAGGAAGGTAGTGAGTAGATTTAGTCAATTGATCAACAAAAACTCAGATAGTATTATTACCTCAAGATGTCTTTGGTAATCCCACAATGAAGTACATGGATATATTTTCCCATTTCCACTCTGGCATCGACAAAGACTGAAGCATCCCTTTTGGGAACTACTGCTCTAATTTAACCTGCTGACAAGTCAAACACTTCATATTAAAGTCAGCAATATCTGTTTTTATTCCATCCCACCAGTAATACTCCTAAAAATCATTTTACATCTTAGTACTGCCAGGATGAACTGAAAACGAAGAACTATGAGATTCACATAACAACTCATTTTTTAACTATGAATCCCAAGGAACACATAATCTCTTTCCAAATCTAAACACACAGTCATTATGAATGTTAAATTTAGGCAACTTAGCCTTCTGAACAAACTCTACCTTTTTTTGAAACTCACTGTCTTCCTTCTGCGCTTTATTAATTCTATCTGATAGAGATGATTTCACTGACACCTGAAACAAAATATAATAATTTCTCATACCAAAAACTTCTATGCCAAAGTTCATCAAATCATAAACCAAAGGATCTCGTTCCAAACGTAACATAGTTACTGTAGCATTAATTTTTTGACTCAAATCATTAACCACTTTATTTTACCTTCCTGGATGGTAATGGATCATGCAATCATAATACTTTATTAATTACATCCATCTCCTCTGTCTCATGTTCAATTATTTCTAAGTGAATATATACTTCCAACTTTTGTGATAAGTATATATTTCACACATTACTCCATACAAATGATGCCTCCAAATTTTTAAAGAAAAAACAACAGTAGCACATTCCAAATCTTGTGTAGAGTAATTTAACTTATGAGGTATCAACTAATGTGAATCATAAGTAATTACTTGGTAATTATTCATAAAGAAACATCCAAGTCCTTTCAACAAAGCTTCACTCTAGATAAAAAACTCATGGTTTCTGGAAGGTAATTCCAAAACAGGATCATTCACCGATCTTCTTTTCAATTCCTAAAAACAATCATCACATTATTTGGTCCAGATGAATTTAACACCTTTTCATGTTAACTTAGTCAGTGGGCTAGATAACCGTGCATAATTTTCAAAAAACCTCAGGTAATAACCTGCCAAACCAAGAAAACTATTGATCTCGATTATATTTGTGGGTCTTGGACATTCTTCAATAAATTTTGTTTTGTAAGGATCAACAATTATACAATTTATTGAAAAAATGTGACAAAGGAATGAAATTTTTTGTAACAAAAACTCATACTTGCTGAATTTCTCATACAGTTTCTTTTCTTTGATGATTTTCAAGACAACCCTTAAATGACTTTCATGTTCCTCATTAATTTTGGAATAAACCAAAATATCATCAATGAACACAACCAAAAACTTATCCAAGAACTCACAGAAAATTATATTCATAAGATCCATGAATAAAGTAGGTGCATCGGTTATCCCCAAAGTCATAACTACAAATTCATAATTTCCATATCTAGTAAGAAACATAGTTTTCTACATGTATTATTCTTTTACTTTCAACTGATGGTACCATGACCTCAAATCAATCATCAAAAAATACTGAGCTCCCTGGATATGATCAAAAAAATCATCGATATGAGGAAAATGTTAATTGTTCTAAACAGTGATGTGATGCAATGCTATGTAATCAATGAAAAGTCTCATTAAACCATATTTCTATTTAACAAACAAGATAGGATCACCCCATGGTGATTTACTAGGTCGAATGAAACCTTTATCCAATAACTCCATCATTTTCTTCTTTAACTCTAAAAGTTCAATTTGAGACATTTGATAAGGGGGTTTTGAAATTGTCTTAGCATCAAGAACTAATTCAACAGTAAATTCAACTTCCAGACTAGGTATAATACTAGGCAACTCATCAAGAAAAACATCAAAGTACTCATTTACCACTGGCACATCATTAATCTAGACAGTTCCTTTATTTTCAACAATATGTGCAAGGTAACATTCACTTCTATCTTTTACTAGTTTTTCATCTTCCGGATATGTTATCCATACTAAGGGTTCATTCTTGTACACAAACTGAAAATATTTTTTAAAAGAAACCCTTTTATCTCTACAGTCAATCTTATCATGATAAACATAAATCCAATTCATACCAAAAATAACATCAAACACTACTAGAGGAAAAAAATAAGGTTTTCAAGTAGATTCTTTCTGCATGCAAGGATAATGAAGTTATTATAATTTCTTTTTGTCTCAACATTTCCCCCAGTGCTTTTAACATAAGTTCAAGATTCATATCTTGAGATGGAATTTCCAATTTACTAGAAAACTTCTCAGAAATGAAAGAATGTGTAAACCCTGAATCAAACAACACGTTGGAATAATCTGAACAAACAAACAATGTGCCTGATACTAATTCATTTGATGGACCACCATCTGCTGAAGTAGTTGCAAAGGATTTCACCACCCCTTTCTGCTTGTATTCTAGCTGCTTTCCCTCAGTTGAGTTCTTTGTTGGACACTCATTTGCATAGTGACCCATTTCATTGCACTAAAAACATTTTATTGACTATAAATCAGATTTTTTTCTTACCATTAACCTGATCATTTCAGTGCAATTACGAGCCTTATGACCCATTTTACCACATTGGTAACACATACCAGAATTCAAAAGACATTCCCCAACATACTTTTTACCCCAATTTTCAAAAAAAATTAAACTTAAGTTTCTTACCATCAAACTTTTTTGAAGAGTTATTCCCTTTCGTCTACCACCTCGACCTCTTATTCTGTTGTTTGTCAAAGAACACCTGATCATCGACAAACCTCATTTCCACCTTCTCTGCACATCGAAAAAGTTTTTCATAACTTTTAAACTCATGGGAAGCTAATGCCATTTGAAACTTTGGCTTTTATCCTGAGTAAAAACGGTTGATTTTACTATCAAGATTTCGTATGAAGTTTGGAGAATACCATGCCAGTCGATTGAAGTTTTTCTTCATAAGAATCCACTGATTCATCCTCCTACCCCAATTCCAGGAATTGTTTTTCCAGCTTAAGAAGAACCACTATAGGAAAATATTTAGCAAGAAACATACCTTTGAATTCATCCCAATCAAGAGCATCAATCTTCTCACTATCCCTGATATTTTTCACCATCGACCACCACTGATCGGCTTCACCTTCAAAATGGTAGACAACAAGACTAACCTTTTGATTTTATGAACACCCCATGACCTCAAAAAAACTTTTCTGGTGCTTTAATCCATCCTTATGATAGCATAGGGCTCGATGATCCTCTCAATTATGGGGGATGTTGCCTCATGAAATGCACCACTACTGATATGTTCCTCTATGGTTAATCTAGATGATCTCGTGCATGGATAACAAAACCATTTATAACCTAAGTCAACTATGCCATCACTGCAACATTCTGTTCAGTTCTGATTTGGACCATCTCAAGTTGCTAAATTGGAAGGTTGTCTTCCTCCTGATGTCATCCCAACATAGTTTCCATATTTTCTTTGTGGAAAACCATTATGAACACATAAATATCTTAGGAGAGGCAACTTGGTAATATGTAAATTCTATATCATTTCAATCATATCATAAATTAATTTATGTACATTAATTTAACAATATTATAACTCCAAAAGTTGTCTAAACCAACCTTTTATACCAACTATCAGGACCCAGACTTAAAACATTACATAATATTGAATTATATGGATAATTCACCTTAAGGATATTTCCAGGTTTACAATTTTATAGAATTAGGCCATAACTATTACATTACATCTCAAAATTTACAAATTAGACACTTCTACTCAGTTTACATTTTTTTCATAAAATAAAAACTCTTGAAAAAAAGAGTCATGTCTTGTCACGACCCGACCCAATGGGGCTCGAGCCGTGACTCCCCAAGCCCGCCTCCAATAGGCCAGGGGATGGCGACCAGCACCGAGTAGGCTATCACACACATGGGAGGCATTAGCCTAAGGTACCTGTATACACGCACCCACAAACACCTCCATGCAACAATGCAGAGATATAGAAACTGAAAAGTAAATGCATGCATACAATCTATCCCAAACCAGAGTGAAACATCAAAAGTACAAAGGGAAAAACAGGGCCCACCAAAAGAAAAATACAAGCGCGTCCAACATGCTCTGGAGAAGGGGAACGCTACCACAAACACCCACCGGAAAGCTCCCTCGACATAGCTTCAGTAAACACCCCGGTCAACTCGCTCACTAAGCTCCGCCTGCTCTGGGTCCTCCTGGGACTCCGTCAAAAGGCATGTGGTCTGCACAAGACACAACCATGTGCGGGCAAAGCCCGTGCAGGGGTGAGTATAAACATACTCAGTAGGCAGCCCAAAAACCCAAAACCCAAGGGAGCAACTGAAAGGAAACAGTCCGCTCAACCCAGCCAGAGGGAACCCATACGAGAGAGAAACTCCATCTCGTGACCATCCTCGGCTAAACACAACTAGTCATCTCAGCTCAGCTCAGGTGTATGCCCATACATACACCTTGAACAATCCAGATATACTCACATCATGCCACAAATCCACAAGAGTTACCGACCTCGTCACCAGCAACCGTACACAAACAGGAGAACACGCTCCACGATCACTGTCGTTCCCGATAACACTCATCTGAGAGATGCACGCTCGTCAGATAACATCACTGAGGAAACATCGCTGAAACAACATAACCACCAAACTCCTCGGATAGGGGTTTGCCGCTAGGGTCCGCTAGGTGATACCAAGACCCACTCTGGTATACATAGCTCACAGATAGGGGATCACTCCCAGGGTCCGCTGGGGGATACCACAACCCGATCTGGCATACGTAGTTCTCACAGATAGGGGATCAGACCCAGGATCCGCTGGGGGATACCACAACCCGATCTGGCGCTCGACAGAAGCTCCACACTCAGATAGAGGATCATCATCCATATAAAGATGGTCACGACGATACCGAAACCCAATCCGGTACAACTCACGATGTAGGGGATCGAACTGATGATGCCGCAACCCCACCGAAACCACGCGCTGAGTAGGGAATCGCATAACCAATTATACCGCAACCCTACCGACACCAAACGCTGAGTAGGGGATCGTATAACCAACGATACTGCAACCCTACTATAAACTTCATGCTGAGTAGGGGATCGTATACCCGACGATGCCACAACCCTTCTGGGCAAGACCCACCTCATAGGGGATCATATTCCTGATGATGCCACAAACCCTACGGGGTTAACCTTCTAGATAGGGGATCGCCGCCCGTGAATAAGCGGTCACAGCGATACCAAGAACCCGATCCAGGGTAAAGATGCAAGAGGATCCGCTCTGGGCCCACCGGAGGGATACCACAACTCTAACAGTTTAAACATCCCATCGAGAGGATCACAAACCCATATGAAGGTTGTGATGCCACACAAACCCTCGTAGGAAAGAACCAAGGGAGAACCCTCAACCACTGCTGGTCCAAACGCTGCTAACCCGAGCGACCCGCCACAATGCCACACTGCGCACCTCCTAGGCCAAAACCAAGGCCACCATCACGTTCCACGCGGAAAAACAAGTAGGATAGGCTGTTTACTCACCCGAAACGGAGCACCGGTGAAAAAGGAACTATTCACCATAGCTAGCTCATGCGGGGCTAACACAACGATCCCGAAACCCATCGAGCGGATCACACCACGGCAATCCCCTCGAAAAAACAAGTGGAATCGACGACTTGCTCATCCGAAACGGACACCCAGTGAAGAAGGAACTATTCACTGATGGCCATCTCGGGTGGGTCCCATGCCCGGATTCCGAAACTCATCGAATGAATCGCACCATTGCGATCCTCTCGGAAAAACACACAGGATCGACTATTCATCCACCAAAATCGGACTCCTAGTGCAAAAGCTGCGTTTCACCGCGAACGCCAAACCCCGACCTTGTAGGTCCCGCACCCCATTCATAGTCCCAACACCCGGAAACCATCTCAAAATGTCCGTCATATCATCAGGTTCTCAACGCCACTGACGGCACGTCAATCGGACGCTCCAGGTAGAAGTTACAATGACCCGAAGTCGTAAAATAATAAAATATTATTATTTTATACGATGTTTCTAACACCCGGGCCACGATCCCGAACCCTTAAACCCTCAAAGTGAGGTCAAAAGGTCCGTCTCGACGCAAGTAGCACGTCCCCGCAAACGGCTCGCAAATCGGAGTTACGTTTTGCGATTTACGGGGGTTTAAAGAACCCCCGGAAAATCCTGGCCGGACAACAGCCAGCCTCGCCGGAAACCACCGCGCTGCTGCCGGATTCCACCATGCCGCCGCTGCCGCCACCGGAAACGGCCGCCGCACTGCCGCGCCATAGCCGGATTCCGCCATGGCCGCCACCTGTCGTTGCCAGAAAACAAGGTTTTTGCCGGAAAATTTCCGGGAGCCACCGGGAGTACCCCGGTGCTCCAAATTCAGATCCGAAACATGTTTTGGAAAGCTCGGGACCCAAAATATAAAACCCTTACGAAAATTTGAAGGAAAACAACACAAAAATGGGATTTGAGATTGTAAAACTTGAACTTCCTACCTCGCGGGCGAAACGCCGACATTCTGCCTTAGATCCGCGCTCCAGAGCTTCCGTTGCGCGATCCTAGAACGCCCGCCGTCGAATTCCGAGCTCGTGGGACCTTCTACTTGCTCGATTCGGTGGAGCGGCGATGAAGAACGGCGAAGAATGTCGATAGGAATGATAAGGGGGGGGGGTGATATTTATATCAGCCACCCACCGGCGCCAAACCTGCCTCGGACCCGACGCCTGATGCGAACAAAAGTAAGGTCACCCCTAGGGTAAACACGCCGTTCTGAACGCAACGACGGTCTCAGATTTTGCATCCGACACTCTGTTCAGAAGTTATGTGAGCTGACGCCCACACACTAACTTTTCTACTTATTTACAAAAACACCCCTGGTGGCGTTTCTCACCGCAGGCCGGTGCCCGCAAAGTTTACACCCCGCCTAGGGTAAACGGTACGTTCCGGACGCAACCGTGCCATCAGATTTCTGTTCTGAGCTACCGTTTAAGAGATACCACACCCCCACCACGTGCATAGTATAAAAATACTTAATATTTTTATAAAATTAATTCTGGACACACTGGGCCTCGGAATCGCATGCCGTCTTCGCGCCTAGCTATGGAATTATTCGTAGAAATATTCCAAAGTCTGACAGGACCAAAAACCCGAGTCGCTACATGTCTAGTTCCATGTTTTAGACATCATGACTTTTCCTTGATCCCATCCTTGACCCTATTCATCTTTATGTCCTGTGAAAATCATTTCAAAACTTTGGATGAACATAAAAAGCTTAGTAAGGGTTATAAAATAATGAAAGAAAATAGTAGTCCATCAAAACATAAGTTTTTTAACAAACCTCATGAAATCATAAGATTTGTGAATAACACGTAGTAATCACAAATCCTAAAGGTAACTTGTGGGATCCGTAACATAGTTACATTGTAGCTTTCATAGCTACATTGGTAGTTACATTTAGAATACCCATTATCGTATATTCCCTAAATCTATTAGGAGAAACATTCATGTTTACCTCTTTCACATTACCCAATGCATTGGAGAGCGATCTCGGGCTCACCCACCCTAGGTTTATCATGAAACCAACCATATACGCAAACAGTTCCCATGATCTATAACATATCTATAACACATAAAACAAACGTAAAATAAAGATAACATTTCCATATTTCAATCACAATATATTATATAAATGTATTGACATAATAAATCCATTATCAAAAAAATTTCAATTCCAAAATATGTAAAAGAGTATATGGTATTTATTTTACTTTTAAAAACATTACGGCTTGTTAAGGAATCCATAGATCAAATAATACTCACGGTGGGAGAAAAGGTCTTTCTCACCACTTGTGTTAAAAGAAACATTCGTTTTTGTCATTTAGTAAAATGCCTCATAGAAAAAGATTCACTTTGAATGAAATGAAATTTCAATGGTTTTTATACACTGTATAAGTTAATGTCATATAAAAAACAAAATATTCCTCAATAAAAGGAGATTGAGACGAAGTCCCTTACCTCATGTCCAACTTGACTCGTTCATTCTATAATATCTTGAGTAATAAACTAAAGTTAATTTCTAATTTCTTAAATACCTTTTTAAAGTTTATTAATAATTTTATATCACTTATTACCATGTTATAAACATTATTCAATCATTTATGTTAATAACAGTCATTTTCTCGATATTTGGAACTTGAGTCAAAAATGAACTTCTTATAATTACAAGTTGTTCATGTGGTAAAAATTAAATTATCTAAAAAATGATATTCATTATTTTAATATCATATATATCATATATATCCAGTATATATATGTATTTATAATAGTACATAACATTTGGGATAAGAAATGAAATGCACCGTTCATGGAGATGGTAAGCTGTACGTACGCATGAACGCTACATTCAATTCTATTTCATATTTAATGGAATGAAATCTTAATGATACGTAGGTATATTATGATTCCAATATATTATATTATATAATTTCAGTAACTCCATCCTTTATATGTTCCATGTATGGAATGAATGAGTCATATCACTTTGAGGGGGTGGTAGTCTGCACTTCCTTAAATGAAAATATCGCATTTACCTATTATGGAAATAATAATGTTATGATATAAATGAAAAATTCAGAAGTATAGAGACAATATTAATATAATATATATCATATATAACTATATTTCCCTCATAATGGCCACTATAAGAGGTGGTAGGAGATAATTGAACAATTATCATTTCGTGAGGCATTAGTTCGCCGTCCACAGAAAGGGTATGTTCTTTACCCATTAGATTGTGGTGTGTGTAAGTGTAGTTAGAATCCTTGTCATAAAAACAACCTAGTATATTAAGGATATTGGTGTTTTTATAAAATTAAGGAATAAAAATAGTTCAGGGGGTTGGATAAGTAAAATAAAAAAATAATTTAAGAGGAGACATTGCCTTTAAATTGGGTAACTCTCTTTGCTTTGAACCAAAATGATTTCTTGAAGTGCCTTATGTCTAAGGTAATTCTTCTAGATGGAAGAGAGGGATCTTGAGATATTATTTGGGTAGAGGTTGGATGAGCCAAGGGTCTTGAGAGATGTGAGTAATGGGTTAGAGGAGATGTATTTTTATAAGGGGGAGGAGGGGCTCTTTAGGAATGTTTGAAAATATTATTTTATTGTATAATAAATTTAGGTTTCTAAAGGTAAAAAACATATTAAATTAAAATATAAGATGACTATTGTTCGAAATAAAATCACCCAATAATAATTGGAAAGATTTTAGATATTTTTTTAACTTTTATAATATTATTAATTTAAATCATTCATTAATGAGGTAAACACTGCATCATTATTGTGTCCTAAATAATTTTATTTATATGATGTCTAAAAATTATAGAAAACATACCATGATGTAAGAAATATTTTTAGATTTTAAATGAATATTTATAGTATAATATATAACTTATATAACCCCTTGTAAGAATTGATTTACTAAATGATATATGTTTATGTCATTTTTGTCATTACTTTAAATTAATTAATATAAACTGTCATTATCACTCTTAAGTGGCTCCATGGGGTCCCAAAATAGAGCCAAGGATTCCCATGGTCGGACATGTATCAAACAATATGATTAGGACACATGTTCGGGTAACTTTTTATTAATACAATATTATTTTTACCTTCATTTACCCTATTTACATTTAATCGCAGTAAATAAAAGTCAAAAGTTACTCTTCACCAAAAAAAAATTCTATGTTATTGAAACACATTTTACATAACAATAACAACCGTATATATCATATTTCTGAAATTAAATTCACAGAAGCGGTAAGATTTCATTTAAATGAAGAAGTTGGTTTTTTAACTACTACTTAGTGTTTTCACTATTCATCAAAAATTGAAGGTTTTCTGAAAAATACCAAAAATTCAGCATAAGGTATATTTGATATTCCGAATTCAAAAATGTTATATATTTTACCAAATTCAAAACACATAAGTTTCATTAATTAATTTAAGATTAATTCCCATTTTCAAAACAAAAAAGCATGTTTTTAAGAAATAATAACTATCAAAAGATTAACACTTGTTTATGTCCAATTTCAAATTAAAATTACTTCCAATGAGTAAAATTGGAATAAATGATAAAAATATAATCTAATTATACTTTAAACCCAATTTAAAAGATTATCTAACCATATAAATGAATTATATTAAAAGGCAGTTTTGAATTAAAATACAACATTTTTCACTATTCGTTAAAAAATGAATTTTATCATCAAAATCCCAAAAATTTACCTAATATAAATTTTGATGTCCCAATTCTAAAGAAGAATTTTATTTTTTCAAATAGAACATATAAAATAGAACAAAACTAGATTTAAATAGGGTTCGCCATCAAAAGGCTGTAAATCGACCTTTTAAAGAATATTAGACTATTTTTGATTAAAATTAGATTCATTCACATTTTAAGCCTATTACTTTTATTGGATAAATGTAAAAACATATAAAAAACATTTATAATCATATTTCTGTTAGTTCTATTCATTCCTACCAAAACAACTACTAGGCATTAACTACCATTTAAAATAATATTATATTATTTTTTTCAGTATGACTCAGCATTGTGTGCAACATAAGATTTCAAAGAAACCCGTTGTTGCGTATCGGGTACGCCATCGAATATAGCATCCCCTTTAAAATAAATTAATATTTAATTCATAAATATTAATAAATATTAAAACGTATTATTCTTTATTTACTTTGGATTTTACAGTGATACCAAAACCCTCATGTCAACAAATCCATAATTAGTTCTCAAGAAACTTGAATCATCCAATTTACTTATTAAAATCCAAAATATCTTTATCAAAACATTATTATCTTAAAATAAGGAACATATTAAGGGTTATCTTTACATTAATCATATTTTCTCCAAATAAGTGTACCCTTAACTCAATTTTCATGTCTATTATAACTATCCAATATATTCTTGCAAATCCTTAGTGAAAAATGTAAAGTGGGTACTCTTTATATAATTCACTATTCATAATTCATGGATCCAAATACATAAATTCTTCAATCCTTCCAATTTTTTGGTTGGCATATAATAGCTCATTTCGTATTTTAGAGGTAGATTCTTATGTCTGAGCATTGAGTTGGGTATTTCCCATGATTCCCACAAATTAAAAATTGAACTCCATAATAATTGGTCACTCTAAGACCCTTTTTCCCGCAGAGATAACATCTTCTCCTTCATTTGAGGTATTCCTCAATTTTCTTCTTCCCTTCCTTTTGACCTGTAAGAAGCCAAATCATCTTTCCTCTATACTTATTAAAATTTAAACATTTATAAAATTTCATCTTCCTCTTACACAATGTGTTAGGAAAGTCATCAAAGATCACATTTTTCATCATATATCGTGATAACTGATTCAACATAATCACAATATCTTTCTCTCCAATCATTATCCAATTCCTTCTAGTTTCCTCTATTAACTAAGACCAAAAATCACATGTTGAGAAACACATCTCACTTAAAACAACCATATAATCAAGGTAATGTACTTTCAATCTATAACATCTTAGGTTAAGTAATAGGTTTTCCATGATCATTACCAAAATTGTAGGGGGTTCTTCTATACTTATCCAAAAAGTCTAACATAGGGTTATGATCCCTAATCTATGCCTGCAAAATATATTTCCAAGGTTGTTTCTAAACCTCCCTCTGATAGCAATTGTAAGGCCTCGACCCTAGAATCCCATATCCGGTGTATTATTTTAATACGTTAGCATGATTACAAGGAACCAAGTCATGAAGGACCGACCAGTTTAGTAGTTTTGGAAAATATATTACATACTAGAATGTTAAAATAATCTTTATAACATAAAACACATCATATATAATCCTTTTATAATTCCATTATTTTCCAATCTTAACCTTGCATATCAATCATAATACACTTCTTGGCATCCTGGTAGAAATAAAACACAAGAAAACGGTGAGATCAGATGCTCAGTAAGGGTAAATAATTCACCAAAATCTATAACATTTTATGGAATGATGTATAATAAAAATATATCATTTTTAAACATAAACTTGAACATAATATGGAAAAAATCAATCATTACTATATAAAAATGTGCCTGGATATTCTTCTAGTCAAATAATACCATGTAATAACTAATTTCATAATGAGAAAATGCATAATGTCTGACATAATAACTAATACGTCAAGGCCTTGTGCTAAGGCCATTCACAAATATTCGGTTGAGGCTGTGTGACAAGACACTATTTTCTCTCATGAGACCTACCGATGCATCGAGGTGCTATAGAAGGTCCCACCCGTCACATACTAAGTTCAATGCATTCTTTATATGAAAATGGTGAAACATAACACAAACATTCATATTAAAACTAGCATATGAAATTTCAAAACATTAAATATAAACCATGATTGGTATAAAAAATAGCACATACATATTCAAACATATCATAACTCATTCAGTACAATATAGAAGATTTTATTATAATAAATTGACCTCAATCAAGAATAATATCTAATAAATAAAGTTGACATAGTTGAAAATAATCCATAAAAATCTTTGATAGAAATATCACATTTCCATGAAATCATTTAAAAGTCGCAAAATTTATAAAGGAATCCATTTAAAATAGATTTTGAATCATAGTTTATCATAAAACATTGAAACTTTTGAATGGAATCAACATTTTAAAACAATCATGTCTATATAAATAAATCCATAAAATCTTTTAGAAAACATGGACATTAATTAAATAGATTTAGAAATAAATCTTTGAAACATTTAAAATGATGATCTAGTTAGAGATTCCCTTCCATAAAAACATAAAGGATTATTTTTTAAAGCATTTTTATGAAACATTGACATTGATGATAAATAGTCCCAATAAATACTTACACATAAAAAATCTCGAATAATAATGAGATTGAGGAATTAACCATAACCATTGGACGGATACTCCCCATATGTGTCTGAAACACCTGTATAATATGTTCAAACAAATTATTAACTTATTTAAAAATCATGATAATATTTATGATAACATATATGATACTTCAATGACTTTAAATTTCCTATTTATTAACAATTCCCAGTGAATGCAACATTTCGGGAAATAATTACTTTGTTTATCATATGTGTTTGGACTCCTTATTCTTGATTACTTAAATCATGATTCACATACATGAAGAATTTATAATATTATTTATATTCCACATATATTCATAATATAAATATATAGAATATATTGATATATAAAATGGAACACACCATTCATGGAGACTATAGGTCATACATACGCATGAATGATGTTTCCATTTTCATACAATATGGAAGTAAGTTAATGACATATATATATATATATATATTACTAGTGGAATTATTATGTCATATATTTCATAATTATTAATAATATTTATTCTTATAATCATTCTTGGATGGTGAACATGGTAAATGAGTCTCATCGCGTCGTAGAGACGGTTAGACGTACATATTCACGAGTGATGACATTTTTCATTAATATTTAAAGGGTGGATTTGATGTGTAAGAACCTGTTTTTTGATGTGAAAGCCTTTGGAATATTCTTGATAATATTTGAGAGCAGTGCCTTCAGACGGCGTGCGATTCCGAGCCCCGGAGTGGCCGGAATTAAATTTTCAGTGAGTTCACACTGGAAATGATAAATAAATGGGATAACTCCTAAATGGAGCTTCAGTTCAGAGATCCGAGTGTATAGATGGGTCTGGAATGGGTTTTTTACCCTAGGAACGACATAAAACTTGTCAGTGCGGGACGTTTGGACCCCTCGCTCGCTTTCGGAAGGTTAAACGGATATATTAATTAATTTATTCGTTTAATGGTGAAACTCAAGTATCTCTTAAACAGTGGCTCGGATTGGAAAACCGAGGGCACCGCTGATTTCGGAGCATGCCGTTTACCCTAGTAGGGGTATAAGTTTCGCGGGCGCGGGCCGTTTGTGAAAAATGGCTCCAGGGGTGTTTTCGTAATTTAGCGGCTTCAGACAATAAATTTTATAACATCCAAACGGAAGCTTGGAATCAAATTCTGAGACTTCCGTTGTGCTCAGGAGGTGGTTTTTACCCTAGTGGAGGTTTAATCTTGACCCCGCCAAGAGTTTCGGGTGCAGGTTAATTTGAAGGATTAAATTAATTAAAACTTTTTAATTAATTTGTTTTTCTTCCTATATAAACGTAACCCCCCCCCCCTCTCTTCCCCTTTGTTTATCTCTTGGAAATAGAGATCAACCAAGGAGAGCTCCTCACTAATCCTCCTCCTCTCTGAGAATTGCGGTGGCGGCGGATCGTGCGGTGAAGCGTCGGGCAAAGCCCAACAAGGTAGGCTTCATTGCGTTCTATTTCCGCACCCCCTTTGAATTCGATTTTGTTCATTGAAACACTGTTCAAATTTCGAACGAAGCCCTTATTTGCGTAGCACATATTCTGATCTTTCAAATGCATATTTTGGGTATAAAATTTGAGTTCCGAAGTGCTCGTAGTCATCCGCCGAATACAGCGGGTTTCAAGGCGTTTTTCCGGTGTTTCGGGTGTTTTCCGGCGAGTAGGCCCGGCGACGCGGCAAGGGACCAGGCGGAGGCGTCGGCCGGGCGGTCTGTGGCGTTCGGTAGCAGGGCGTCAGCGTGTCGCGGGGTCGAGGCGGCCGGGAGGGAGGCCGAGCGGAGACGACGCGGGCTGCCGGAGGAGCGAGATAGCGCCAATGCAGTCTGCGGCGAGGTGCACCGGCCAGGCGCGCACGGTGGGGGAGCCCGAGGCCAGGCCTCGGGCGTGCTGGGGAAGCCAGGACCCACGCGGCGCGGGTCCTATTTGTTGTCAACAGAGACTGACCACTTGGCCGGTCTGCTGGGAGCGTGGACCCACACAAGGCGGGTCCTGTTGGGCGACGACACGGGACCGGCCAGTAGGTCGGTCCGTTTGTAAAAAAAGGATAGAAAAAAATAATAATAATAATAAGTTTATAATAATAATAATAATATTTTTAATATTATTATTATGGAAATGGTTTATAAATCATAAATCATCCGCATGGCGTCCGTATTGCGCGCTATCTACGGCATCGCAGAGCCCGTGTCAAGGCGGACTTTTTGAGATGGTTTCGGGAATTTTTTATTCTCGAAACGAGGGGCCTCGGAGGCGCGATGCATCTTTAAGTGGTTTGTCGTTTTCCGGGGGAATTTATTTTGGATGGAGCGGACGCGTTCGACGTTTGATTTAAGCGACGTTAGTGGCGTTGGAACCATGGCGTCGTGGCAGAGGTTTCCAGGGTGGTTCCGGGCGTTGAAGCCGGAGTAGAGGCATGGGCCACATGGCCCGTATTTTGAGCTGCATGCAGATTTTAGCGAATTTTTCCTTGGACATCCGTTCGGGGCGTACGAGCAGTTGATGTTGGGTGTTTTCTGGGGGCATCGCGTTGGCGTAGTCTGCCCGCTGTAATTCTGCACGACGGTGCGGGCCCCGCGAGGGCCGTTTTGGGAGTTGACGGTGATTTCCATCTTTATCACCGGGTGACCATTTTGGACAAGTGAATAGTCCATTTCGTGTACTTTTTAGAGAGGATCGCAACGGTGTGATCCGTTTGTTGAGTTTCGTGACCGGGATGTGGGTCCCACGTGGCACCGCTCGTGTGCGGTGCGCCGGGATGCACCTTTTTCTCCGGATATCCGTGGCAATCAAGTGAGTAGTGCTTTTGATGTGTTTTCCCGAGGGCATCACAATGGTGTGATGCTCCCGACTATTTTCGGGGCCGAGGCTCGGGATTACGGGGCGCCACTCGGGCGTGAGGCGGTGTTGGGGACTTTTTCATCCGATATCCGTTTGAGGCGAGTAAGTAGTCGATCTCGCATGTTTTTCCATGAGGATTACAACAGTGTGATCCGTTTTTCTGTTCGGATCCTCTTACGTGATCTTATTAACATCAGAAGCATGGAAGGTGCTCTAGTGGTGGTTCTCCCTACCTTGTATGTAGCGGACCCTTGGCGTGTGATCGCGCACTCTTGGGAGAGTGATGTAAATGGTTCACGAGATGTGGCTGGCCATACCTGGGCCTTTGAGGTGGAGTTGTTACGTCACGCCTTCGCATTGACGCTGGGTGTCGTGTGCACGATAGCCTTTGGGCTGGAACGAGGTATACTCTGGGAGTATACGGGAGTGCTTGGAGGTGTGTGTGGTTCGTACCTGAGACGTTCGTATACTTGGTTGGGGTTGACATGCGGCCACACGTAGTGTGGGCCCCATGTGTGTGTCGTGTTTTTATTTTCGTACTTTGACCTCTCGCTACGTAGAGGGTCCCTTTGTTCTCGTTGTTTGACCAGTAGGGTGGAGTTTTTTTCCCCTGGGTCTGTGCTCGTTCTTTTGACCAGCAGGGTTGAGTGGACTCCCCTTGGTTTCATTCTCGATGGATTGGTCAGTAGCGGTGCTAGTGGAACCCCATGATGGAACAGGCGCTGAACCCCTTTGGGTGAGTTGTGATGGAGTTGGGTGGTTGCGCGATACCCACTCCGTGTTCGGTAGGCCAGTGTTGTACCCTCCAGTGGAGATGGCCAGGGCAGTTCTGAGTTTTACCCTCCAGCGGGGCTAGGCAGTGGGTTACTCATCGGCTACCAGGGTTTACCCTCCAGCAGAGACTGGGCAGTGGGTCACCCGACGCACTTAGGGTCTACCCTCCAGCAGAGACTGGGCAGTGGGTCACCCGATGCACTTAGGGTCTACCCTCCAGCAGAGACTAGGGAGTGGGTCACCTGACGCACTTAGGGTCTACCCTCCAGCAGAGACTGGGCAGCGGGTCACCCGACGACCTCTTAGGGCATACCCTCCAGCAGGGCTGAGTAGTGGGTCGCCTGTCATCCAGTTCCAGGTCTACCCTCTAGCAAGGCTGGGCAGTGGGTTGCATGTTGACTTATTCCAGGTCTACCCTCCAGTGCGGTTGGGCAGTGGGTCGCCTCATGATGTATTAAGGTCTACCCTCCAGTGGGGCTGGGCAGTGGGTCGCCTGATGATGTATTAAGGTCTACCCTCCAGCGAGGCTGGGCAGTGGGTTTCTTGATGATGTATTAAGGTCTACCCTCCAGCGGGGCTGGGTAGTGGGTCACCGGATGATGTATTATGGTTTACCCTCTAGCAGGGTTGGGCAGTGGGTCACCCGATATCATATTATGAATTACCCTCCAGTAGGGCTGGGCAGTGGGACACTCATTGGCATTCTAGGCTCAGTCCTTTCTACTAGGCTAGTCTGTGGCTTTCCTCCGTGATTACCGGAGTGGGACCCCGGTTACGGGTCAGTGTTGTGACGACCTTGACTTTGTGGAGACTCTCGACTGCAGGGCAGTGACGAGGTGTGGTTTGACTTTCCATAGAACTCTCTCATGTACAAGGGGTGCTTTCCCCACCGAGACACGTTCTTGTGACGCGATCTAAAACCGTGCGGGTGAGTCAGTGCTGCCCAAAGTGGATAATGTCGAAGTATGGTGATTGAGCCCCTTGGCTTGCGGTTCGGGGCAGACGTGCGGGATGATGGGCAACGATGGAGTTTACCTCTGGGACTGTTGGATACTCTTTTCTTGGGCTGAGCTACGGGATGGAGATCCCCTTACGATGATGTTCGAGATTCTTTATTGAGTATAAGGATATGTATATACCTTGTTCCAATACCCACTTCTTGGGTTTGGTTACTCTCCTTCCAGGAGAGGCGAAGACGCGCGGGATATGCCACGTGCTTTCCATGTCTAGCTTCTCGTGGTTGGACGAGTCTACTATCCTGCTATAGGTAGCGAAGACTCGACGGGAAGTTCATCTTCTCACCATTTCCTGCTCCTTGTGTCTGGTTGAGTCTACTTCGTTCCTCTTGTTGGGTTGATCTGGACTCGTTACTGCACCCTCGTTTGGACTCCTTTACTTTCCATGTTCGCTCTACTGCTCAACCTTTGGTACCTCCTTGGTTGCTCCCTCGAGCCTTCGGGGTATCCTAATGAGTATTTTTATACTCACCCCTACTTGGGCTTTTCCCGCACTTGGTGTGCCTATGCAGACGACGGATAGGTGGAGCGTGGATTCAGTGGAGCGTAGGAGCTTGGGATCTTGGACTGCATGCGGTGGTTGTGGCCGGGTTCCAGGTGGGAGACCCTTCAGCTATTTCTTTTTGTTTACCTGTTGCCGGGTTGTGGCACTTTCTGGTTGGGCGCGTGTTTTTTCCCTTTTTCCTTTTCAGCACTTTACTTGTATCTTTTAGAGGTCGATGCACATTGTGGTTATTTATAGCAGATGCCCTTTTTCTTTACATGTCTTTTCTTTTACTCTGCACTTTTTCATTGAGTGTGTTGCATGTGTATGTGTACAGGTACTTAGGCAAAGGCCTCCCCGAGTTGTTGTGCCTTCGGTGCAAGTCGCCAGCCCCTGGCCTATGGAGGCGGGCTTTGGGTAATTGCGGATCGATCCCGGGTAGGGTCGGGTCGTGACACGATGGAATATGAATTTTAAAGAAAATAAATCATGCTATATTTATTATTTAAATCCATAATATTAATCTTTATACCCATATAACTAATGTGTACATGAATAAGAATTTACACCATAGCGTAGCGATGGTAAGCCTTACGTATACACCCATGTTGGTATTATTTTTTATTGGATGGCTAAAAAGAGGAATATGGATGTCCCATAATTATAAAAAAATCTCAGAATATAGTAGATTATAAATTTATTATTTTATTTTGGTAAGAACTTATTTTTATGAGGTAGAAGAATAAATGAAGTTTGAAAGAAGAGATAAAATGATTACCTCTTCTTTGGGTGTCTCCTTTTGATTTTCACAAAAGGACTCCTAAGTTGGATTTCTGCCAAATGTTTTGCCTCTAGGATGAAGTGAATGAAGTGGGGAGGAGATTTTAGCATGGTTTGGCTGAGAAAAAGGGATTTAGAGGTGTGAATAATTGGATAGACTCAGTTTCCTCTTATATTAAGAAGGAGGGCACTTTAGGAATGTCTGGAAATAATAATTTATTATAAATTCTATTTTGCCTAGAAATGGTCCAAAAAAATTTAATTCGAATCTAAGATGATTTTGGTTTGAATACCAATCATCCAATAATTTTAACACAAGTTATTAATATTTTATTATCCTTATATTTTTGGTTTAACCCTTATTTTACTGATTTTAATCTTACCGTGATATCGTGTTATTTACATGTTGTTGGAAATTATAATTACCATATCACATTAAATGACCCAAAAAAGGTTATTTATGAAATATTTGTACTTTTAATAACCATTTGGACTGATATTAGATTTTAGGAATTTAATATCATTTAATAAACTATTTTTTTTAAGTTATAAATTATATCAATTTTGGACACTATTCATACTTCACTTTTTTAAAAATTCATAACCTGATTCCTTCGAAAAAAAGGAATTTACTAAAATCTAATATTTCATTATCATTCATAAAATTCATTTATGACCTCAAAATATAAAAATTTAATTTATTTTAACATTTATAATATAATTTATTTGAATCCTTTATTAATAATGCAATCATTGCATCATCATTGTATCATAATTAAATTTATTTATTTTATGTCTAAAAATTATAAAAAAATAATGATGTATAAATATTTTTAGATTTATAATTAATATTTATAGTCAAAGATATCATTTATATAACCCCATATAAAAAAAAATTAGTGAAAGATACATGTTTATGTTATATTTTTCTATACTTTAAATTAATTCTTATAGAGTGTCATTTTCACAATCATGTGGCTCCATGGGGTCTCAAAATCGACCAATGGAAGCCCATGGTCAGAAATATCTCATCCAATAGTATTTATACATGTGTTAGGGTTGTTTAATATTATTATAATATTATTTTTTGACCCTTATTTACTACATTTACCTTTTAACCATGGAAAATAAAATAATTACTGAAGTTACTATTCATAATGTCAAAAAAATAAAAGGTGCCTATTTTCACAATTTGTAACTTCTGATTCAAAATATGAAATCCATTTTCCAAATTCCAAACACATATTTTTCAGTAATTAATTTAAAATTAATTTTTGTTGTTAAAACCAAAAAAATGGGTATTTAAGAAGTAAAAACTAGCAAAAGATTGACATCTGTTTTTGTAAAATTTAAATATGAAATTACATCCAATTACCTAAATTATATTAAATGAAAAAAATATAATCTAATGATGCTTTAAAAACACTCAAATTTAAAATTTAACACTATAAATTATTTCGATCAGAAAAGATGTTTTTAATTAAAATTTAGTATTTTTCACTATTCATCAAAATATGAAAGTTATCAGAAAATTACTAAAAAATCATCCAAAATATTTTTTATATACTACTTATAATGAAATATTTATTTTTTTCCAATTTAATATATATAAAAGTGTCAAATATTGGATTTAAAAAAAGGTTCTTCATTAAAAGGTGGAAAAACTGCATTTTTTTAAAATTACTTCTTTTATATGAAAAAATTAATTTTTCCTCATATTATGTCTAAGAAACACAAAAGATGAATTTTAAAATTATATGGGATATAAAATTCAAAAATTTTCTAATACTACTCATAACCATTTTTTAAATGGCTCGTTTGATAGGTCGTGGTGTGCTTGAACATGGTGTTGCATACGTCGCATGCTATTGAATTATTTCAAAAAGGAACCATACCATGAAAGACTAGGGTGTTATAGGTGAGGTCATTAGGTATTGGTAATGTCCCATGTTATTGTATGGAGAGGATATCATACATGAGATACATGGTCGTAGGGGAACGAGGTGCTAGGTATTTATTTGGCGATTACCTCTCACACGTGGTGGCCAATGTACCGAGTGGAGTCATGTGCACTTAGTAGGAATCAATGATGAGGTTCTTTTAACCACTTGTGTGGTTACAGTCTCCCATTAGTGTGACTTTGTGATGGTTTTCGGGGTTCTTTCCATATAATTTCACATTGAAGGTGATGATACTTTGGTTGAGAGCGTTGAGGCTATAATTTTGGTCTTGAGGCTCATTGTGGTTGAGGTCATTGGTCCTTGACTTATATTATAAGAAGGATATAACCATTCCTAGGGATTTTGGGCTTTGAGTTGACAATGGGTTTTACTTGAGGATAGGTATCATTGTTCCTTTAGATGATGGTATTTGAGCGGACATGTGATTTTGAGCAGGGGTCCAAGGGACCATTACTTTGGTTTTGATGTGCCTTCAGGACGTTGGTGATTTTTTTGAGAAATAAGGTGCGAGGAAGCATGCGGTGCTGAGTAACTTGTTTTAGGTGTAAATTGGGAGTTCTACTGGGCTATTATACTTCAAGGGATACCATGGGCCACGGGCCAAGGATCGTTTCCTGGTTAGGGAATTCTGGTGTTGGTTGAGGGAAGTGATGACTTCTTGGTGTCTTTTGATCTCAAGGTAAATCTTTGTTTATTTATGCATGTGTTTCTTTGTTTGATTTATTATATCAAACCTTCTTAAACACTCGTTTTGGGTACACACAATTGGGTGTTATCATACGGAGACACGTTCTCACACCCTACACTGGCCCTCCGGGATACATGTAGATTTTATGATGCTGCATTCAGGTAATGGATTGGATTAAAGAATTATTTCATAACACTATTTATCATGGGATATTGTTAAGGACCTTTATATATTTCATCAGTAGAAATTTTACCTTACATTACAATCTTTCATCCCTCTTCTTGTATATGAATGTAGTAATTATGGTCATCCAAGGGTGACCCTCTTTTTTTATATTGACCTGAATGACTTTATTTTTTTTGTATGTTCTATTTCGGGCTACAAGGGGTATGATGGAATGTTTCCTTATTTTTACTTAGTTTTTTAGTATATTTCCCCCATTATTATATTGTTATTTATTGTACTTCTACCATTGGCAGGTTTGGTTTGAGTCTGTTGAGTCTTACTATTTCACTTCACGCTATAAATAATACTCGAACTGTTGTTATATTATCATCACTTAAGGGTAAATCCTCCCCATTATACCTCTTAAACCCTCAATACTAGCAAGAAACCCTAAAAATTTGGGGAGTTGTGCCTAAGGCTAGTGGAACCCGGTCTGATAGACCTGTTTGGGTGGAAAATTGGGTCTAGGAAACTACAAGTGGTATAAGAGTAGTTCTTTAAATAGATTTAGTAGTAGTGTCTTACTAGCTACTAATGAGATCGGGAATGTTTTTCTTTTTATTTTTTCATGGTCTTAATATTTTGGTAATGGTATTCTACAGATTAGGTAGTGGTCGGAACTATATTCATAGACCGTACTTGGGTGCAAGTTTCCCCATATACGAGGGACATACCAAGTAACCATCAGTGGGTTTAACTTTTCTATTTTTCTCACTTTACAATTGGTTTCATTTCCACCTAGGGTGTATTATTTTAATTGTGTATTATTATTTGTTGTGATATGTGTCCCTTTAACTTGTATGCTAAGGGAGAAAAATGAACCTTTTCCTGGTACGATAAAGAATGAGATTTGGGACCTTGTCCTGGCGAGGTAAGGTGTGATTTCTATTCCATTTTCTATTTTGTGATAGGAACAATAGGATTTTTTTAATTATTTATCATCATGTTCCTATAATGATTTCTTGTGAAAATGTGAAATTATTCAGTGTATATGCTGAGATGTATACAAAAATAACATATTACATGATCAATGTGATTCAAAATATCATAGGACTTATAATATTTCTTATTCCAAGAAATGTATCTATATATATTGCATGTGATATGTGAAATGGGCCTAAATATTATAAGATCAGGAAAGTATGATTAAATGTGGTGATGCTAATCACTAGGTTGGGAGACATGGTCATTGGATTGAGGCAACAATGGTTGTCATGACATGCATGTCATGGGGTAAATGTTGATACTTGGATCTATTGAGGGTGGTTAAGGGGGACATGAGGTCAAGATTCTATGTGGCATGGTTGTGGTAGGAATGGTTGAGGGTAGTGATGATGCACTTCCAATTTGTTATTTCCCTATCTGTGTGATATATATATATATATATATATATATATATTTGTGTGGGGGTGGGTGTTCCAGGCTATCTGACCAATTTATGGTATTTAAAAGGTCCCTCATAGATGGATTGTATGAAGCGTCAGGTGGGTGTTGGAATGGTGATGTTGGAGAATGATCAGGTTTAGGTACCTTAAGGAAAGGAATATCATGAGTCATAGGTATAACCATAGGTACATGCTCATGTTCCGATTCTAGTGAAGGTGGGTAAGCCACTGGGTTATACTTTTTTGGGCCATGTATCAATGAGAACTTCTAAACAATCCTGGTGTGAATTATTCAGGGTAATGACCAAGGTTCTCAAGGATCAGAGCCATCTAGGTCTTATCATACTCAACAATTCCATTTTTAGCACTATCTACTTTTTTAGGGTGAGGGTGGTCCATAGGTAGTTGGGAACTGGATCGAGTCTATAAAGATGTTCTTTGAGTATTTATAGATGGCTTCGGGGTAGAGGGTCATGTTGGAAACTTATATTCATAGAGAACCATCAATGAGTTAATAGGACATGCAGGTTCAGGTAGGAATACTTGAGGGACATTCTAGGAATAATTTCTCAGCCATGTTCTTCAAGCATTTCTTTCTGGAGATTCTAAGGGCAGAAAGGTATTGAGAGTTCTTAATCCTTCAGTAAAGTGACATGTTTATCATGGACTATGTAGCGAAGTTCAATAATATTTCTTTCTTTTAAACTGACATGGTGATAGATGACACCTTGAGGGTGGGTCACATTGAGGATGGTCCATAACACACCATTAGGGTGTAGGTAAACATCATCAAGTTGGAATCATTCTAATTGGTGGTGAACCAGGTGCTCATATCCCAGTGAAACTTGATGGATAAGTCCTAATTGAGTCAGGAAATGACTTTAGGTGATTTTAGCGGGGATGCTTCAGATGGTAGGAAGCGAGGATGAGATGATTTCGAAAAGTGAATTCAAGAATAGGTCTTAGTTATAAAACATTATAGTGGTTATTATATGGTTTTATTTTAGTGTGGGAAGCCAGGACATGTCTAGACTCAATGTGAACATCCTCTAAAAAATTTTAGATCGTGTTTGATGGTCAGGAATCTCGAGAGGTTTTGTAGGAAGCCTTTTTAATAGCTGGTAGTAAGGGACTAAGTCTGACTCAGGCCTTTTAGATTAGTTTAGGATTGGTAGCAGGTGAGGTTATTTCATCTTCAACTACACACGAAGGATGTGTAAGAGACAAAAAAACCCAAGAGTGGGTTCAATGGCCAGTGGCTGATGCAGCACCATTGGGAGGTCAGACATCAGGCAATTAAGCTATATTCCAGGTTCACACCATGGAGATTCTAGGTTATGAACATACAAGTGATCTGATGATGGTCAGAGGTACGTTGTGGGTGTGACCGGACCTTCATTTTATTTTATTTTGGAATTCCCTTTTGAGGAATATATGTTTTCAGTTCATGAGGTATATGAGCTATATATATGGACTAAATAGATTTTGGTTAGTATTATTGCATCATATCAGATTAATTACATGTATATGAGGCATGTGGCATTAGGTTTTGTATTTGAGCATCGTTGGGTGTAAGATTATGAGGTTCTTCTCATCGAGGCATCCAGGAGATGTAGGTTCTTTTAGGCTTATTAGAATATGGTCATTGTTAGATGTGGGAATTAATTGAATTTTGAGGAAATAACACTATTTTGATCATTTGATGAGATGAGGGACCTCGTTAGTGACTTGTGTGACATGGACATGAGGTGGGCACCGATGCAGTACGGGATGTTATTGGGTGTCTAGAATGGAATAGGATCACCTGATGAGTATCAATAATGATGATACATCATGAGATGAATTTAGACTCTTGGGATAGTTGTTAGAATAGTTGAATATTTTGAGTTTTTTGGTCTATTTAGATCATGGTGGGTAACTCCTAATGTGGTGAGCCCCCATTAGGTAGTTGGTCCATGGCCTTAAAATCATGATAGTCTGGGTACTTTCTATCAAGATGGGTATTTTTTGTACCATCTCCATGTCTGATTTTATAGCTTGAGGATGAGCTATATTAAGGTGGGGAGACTGTAAAGTCTAGAGTTTTTGAATCTGTTTAAAAGCCACTCCCATTTTTAATTTTTCAATTAATGGGTAGGAACTTTTCTATTTTGTTGATCGGAACACAATATCAATATTTTCCCCAACCAATTATCATTTTTTTGATGGTTCTATGGGTTTAGATAAAGACTTGGGTGTTTTGGAAGGGATTTAGGAGCGTCAGAAGCCTGAAGGCTTGTTCTGGGGTTGTAGACAAAGGCGTGCTATTTGGGGTAAACCGTGAGACCACTTCTAGATAACCATGAACACTTATTTTAAATTTTCAACTGGTTTGGGTAAACCGTGTGGGGTGGAAGACAACCTTGAGTCCATCTATACATTTTTTTCATAGGTCTTCTGCATGGATTTCACGTGGTTAGAGAAAACCTTGTAGTAGGCCAAACATGTACTACCACATATGTAGTATCTATGGAATATAGCCCACAAAGTTTTTTGCATGTTTTGGAAGATTGTGTGAGTAAACCATGTGGCCCCTTTAAGGGTGTAAAATTAAAATTTCCCCTTCTTCTTATTTTTCACTATAATTTTTCCTCCTTATCTCATGGGACATTCACAATAGTGAAGGAAACCCTACACATTCATCCTCCTCCCATTTTGGATCCATTTATTTTATTAGAGATCTGGTCTTGAATCCATCAGGGGCATTGGAATCACCTCAGTAAGGCTAATCACACCCATGAAACTATTTCATTTTCCTTTTTCCTCTCATAATACTAATTTCGTCTGAGCCATATTACCCTATTTTAAGGAAGATTAATGGAAACAATTATTTCCTTTTAATCACTTAGAGTTAGAGCCTAATACTATATGTTCTTGAATCTACGAGTCAAATCTAGGTAGTGAATGCCTTTATTTGTGTTTTGTGGTTGTTTTGGGGTGAAACATTTTAGTGTACCATTGGGTATTTGAGAGGGACCCCATATTTCATATTAAATTGACCGTACTACCCTAAGAGATGTTGTTGGACATTTGAACTCCTTTGTTTCTCATGTGAGGCTGGATTAGCGACTCTCGGCCACCTTGGGTATTTAGGCTAGGATATGTTCTTGCTAAACTACATGGTTTGTTAAAATTGGAATTGAACATTTCAATTATATTTAATTTTTTATGTTTAATTAAATTTTTCAATTCAATATTAATAAGATATATTTATTATTGAAGTTAATACTGTTAGTTTGATTTTTGAATTATATGAGATGAGAGTCAAGGGGTCATGATGGGCTTGTACTGAGGATGGGATGGAATTGTGAATTTGGAATTGAGGTGATGTGATTTTCAAGATGGTCTTAGACCAGGTTACTAGGGTGATGAGATCACTAGTTGGTCTTGGCCCCGATATTCTTGGTTGGTGTTGACCATCAGTTGGGAATCATGGATGTCGGTGGAGCTGAAGAGGCTATCAGGTATTAGTCATGGACCATGTTATTGGATAGAAAGGCCATATGACTTGAGTGACATGGTCTGAAGGGCACAAAGTGATAGAGAAGATGTGTATTAGGTATTTATTTAGTGATCTTTTCTCACCCGTGATGGCCAAAACACTGAGTGGATTCAAGTGCACACATCAGGACTCAGTGATGAGGTGATTTCGAAAAATCATGTTGGTAAAGGCCCCCATAAGTGTGGCTTTGCATTTTTTTGGGGTTTAATTCCATATAATTCCACATGAAAGGTTAAGATCCTTCAGTTAATAGAATTGAGTCTATCAATTGGGTGATGTGGCTCACCATGGTTGAGACCATTGGGCCTGGAATCATATTAGAGTATGGATATTGACATGCCTCAGGACGTTGTGATATGATCCAATGTTGGGTTTTATTTTAGGAAAAGTAGCACTCAACCTCTTGATGTTAAGCTTCGAGTTGATTTTTTTTTTGAGTAGGGGTCTGAGGGACTATTTACTTTTGTTTGAATGGGCCTTTGAGATGTTGGTGATTTTTTTGAGACACAAGGTGTTGGAAGGAATGTGGTTATGGGTTAATTTATTGAGGAGGAACTTGAGGGCTCATATGGGCTGTTATACTTTAGAGGATACCTTGGGACATGGTCTAAGGATACATTCCTCTTTAGGGAATTCTGGTGTTGGCTAAGGAAGTGGATGACTTCATAGTTATTGTTGAGAACTAGGGAAGTTTGTGTTTTTTTATGATTTTGTAGCTTTGTTTAATTTATTATATCACACATACTTAAACACTCGTGTTGGGTACACACACTTGGGTGGTATCCTGCCAAGACAAATTATCACACCCTAGACGGACCCTTTGGGGCACGTGTAGATTTTATGATGTTTCATTTTGGTACAGGATTAGCTCCAAGAGATGGATCATAATACTTTTTATCAGGGGATGTTGGCAAGGACCTTGAGGTCTTTCCTATCCATGAATTTCACCTTAATTTACTTTTTGTTCAGCATGATTCTTGTATATGTATATAGAAACTGTGATTAGTCATAGGTAACCCTATTTTGGTATATTGATATGTATGTGATACTTTGTTTTGCATGTTTTGTTTGAGAATAAAAATGTTATGATGCCATGTTTCCTTATTTACACTGATTATTTTATTATATTTCCCCCACTTTTTTACTACTATTCATTGTGCTTCCACCTTTAAAGGGTCTAGTTCGAGTCTGTTGAGTCTTAATTTTTTGTTTCTAGCTATAAATAATTATCGAACTTTTTTATGCAATCATCAACTGAGGGTATAGACTCCCTACTATACCTCTTACTCCTTCCCAGCTAGTTGGCATCCATTGGAATTTGGGGAGGTGTGCTTAAGGCCAGTGGTACCCAGTCTAATAACACTCTTCGAGTTGCTAATGGTGTTGGGGATTATATAGAATTTTTTTCATATCATATATGATAAAACTAAAATTAATTTCACATTTTCATTAAAAATCCAAATGTAACTTTTTCAGAAAATGATATAAATATTCCTTTTAATCCATTTTTTTAAAAGTCAATCATGGGTAAAAATGACTCTAGGAAATCATAAGGGAATTTTAAAACTTCATTGAACACAATTTTAGAAAACATGGATGTGGAAGAGATATCATTTTCAACCAGATTGAGAAATAAAGGTAGATTTATTTAAAAATGTTCTTTCGGTCTCTTAAGTACTTATATAGAGGAAAATGAAAGGGAAAAATGTAATCTATTGGTATATACATAAGAGAAGAAAATTTATTTGATTATTGTTAGATAATATATAAAATTAATTCATTATAAAAATTATCATAAAAAATAATAATAAATAATAAGAGTTTTTCATATATCCATATCCTCAAGTTTAACATGCTTCAAATGTTTTTTAACCTCCTCACCTTTCATTTTCCTTCTTTAGATCATTACTTAAAGAACCTTGTAATGGTATTTTAAGAAAAACATCACCTCTAATTAGTGAAAAGGGATGTTTTGAAGAGTGTTGGGCAGGATTTTTTTGATTTAGAAGTCTCAAATTTGTGTAATTAAGAGAATGGAGGGGTTCCATTTTATAAGTTTGGGAGAGGACACACATTGAATCTATTAAAATATTAAAAAATAAAAAAAAGTTTTCTAAAGAAAAATAATTCCAAAAGGATAAATATTTTATGGTGGGATATTATGAGCTCAAATTATGTCCATCAAAAAGGATTTAGACAATTTTAATTGAGAAGTTTACCCTTCTCTCTTGGTTTAACCCTCGATAAACCCATTTTAACCTTAACTACACTGAATTTTTTTAGTGTTTTTATATTCACTATGATAATAATTAATGTGGTGTCATTAAAAAATTTATACATGATGATTCAAAATATGGGATCAATTTTATAAAATTCATTCACTAAATTTTTAAAAAATTAAATTTAAAATAAACCCACAAAATGGGATGATAGACAATTTTCAAAGGAAAAATCATTTTTTTAGTATACACAGTATTTATACAAAAATTCACTTAAAATTAATTCCAATAACCATAATTGGATTATAAATAATATAAATAAACTAATATTTCTTTTAAACCTCATTTAAAACAAAATTTAACTTGGTAAATGTTTTTAACGAAGAGACAATCTTCAATAAAAAACATCATTTTCAGTATTCATTGAGTAAATAATATTTTCATAAAATTAACAAAAATTATCTCTAAGGTAATTTTGAAATGTTTATTTTCAAAGAGAGGTTCATTTTTTTAATAATTTTTTTAAAATTAAAGATAACTAATTATGTTATTTTCTCATAAAAAAAATAAAACCCATTTTGAGGAAAAATGTTTTTTTAAAGAGTATTAAGAATTTACTAAAAATATATTTTATTAATATAAAATATTTAAACATATTTGTATATTTGTATATTCGTATTCATAACCCCAATTTAATAGTTTTATTATAGCAGTATACGATATTATGGTATATTTAGACTCGATGTTTCTTGTATCACAATCTATCGAAGAAATTAAAAATATTTTAATATATATATATATATGTCATAAAATCATAGGGAGTAAGATTATATTTCTCCCTCATCATTATATTTCTCTAATAAAAAATGATTTAATATTTCTTTCATCATTTCCTTAGGTTCCCAAGTTTCTTCTTTGAATTTCATATTCCTCTAAAGTACATTAACCTAGCTAGTAGTCTTATTCCATAGCACTTTATCTCTATGAATATAGATTTTTACTTATTGTTATTCAAAATAAAGATCATGATCTAGTGGTTTGAGAATTTAATTCAATAAATTTGAAGGATCAGGTATGTATTTCTCTAAGAGAGATACATGGAACACATCATGATCTTGAGTGAGGCTTAATGGAAGTTTTGAATGATAAGATACCATCCCTAGAAGATCAAATATATCGAAGGGGACAATGTGCCTAGTGTTCATCATTCACATATTTACAAGGATCAGAAATTTATTTCATAGAGGAATTCATGGGAATTACTTCTCATAAACTCTTAATTATATACATCCCTGGTGATTGTCATCAAAATGTTTCTATCAACATTGAGATAACATAATGGGTTTCATAATGGATCTGACTTTCTTTCCCATTTCTTCAACTATCTCAGGTCTCACTAGATTTCTTTCACCAACTTCATCCAAAAAAATTTATAATTCTACACATATTTAAATTTAGTTATTTATAAGGATCCATCTAAATTTTCAAGTGAAATCTATTGTTGTAAGAAAACTTGACCGTAAGAATGTGTTGATTCTAACCAGCATTGAAATCCATATAATAAGAACTCAGCATATCCTCCGAGGTTTAATTGGTTCTCTTAGACTATAAATCTATCTAAGGATTTAAGTAGTAAAAAAACAAAAATATGATTTAATATCATTATAAATACTTTCTCGGAATATATATGTTAACCTCAAATCCTGATCAGATATAATAAAATATATTACTTAATATAACCACACCACTTCCTTAATTTATATTGTGAAAAAATAATCGAGAGAAAAATCCTAACTGATTGCAATGAAGTGCACTTACTTGATAAGGTGATCAACTATTACCCATGTATCATTATGTTACTTAGATGGTTTTGGGAGTCCAATGAGAAATTCCATGGTTATGTATATCAATTAAAACTTTTCAATAGTTAATAGTTGTAACATCCCACTAGATATCGTTCTATCAACATAAACTTACAAATATACTAATAACTGAGATACAAACTCTTTAATATATCTCTTTTTGTTTTACCGCCATGAATACACTTTAAAATATCTATATATCTTCATACTTACATGATTAATAAAGGATGATGAAATATGAACTTCATCCAATAGCTACTTCATTTTTTCTGGTATTGAAAGGACACACACACTATTATTAAAAATTATCATTCCATTATAATCAAGGTTTAACTCGGGAACATTTCTCACCTTCTTTTATAGTTCTAAATATTTTTTTAACAAATTTAATCTTTAAAATCATAAATTCATAAACCCTCAATTGTGAAATATAATTTTTCCCCATAAGTTAATGATTATCATATAAATCCTTTAAAAATCCAAAAATATTATATCTCTTTTGAACCCCATAATAGATAATCTCTCTTGATCCTTTCAACTCAATACATCAACCACCTTGTTCGGTTTCCCATGGTGGTAAATTATTAATTAGTTACAATCATTAATCAACTCCAACCATCTTTTATGGTAAATATTCCACTCTTTCTAAGTGAATATAAACTTCCAAATTTTATGATTAGTATATATATCACAAATTTCATAGTAAAGATATTTCTTCTAGATATTTAATTCAAAAATTTCTGAAACTAAATCCAAAACATGAGTTGGGTAATTTTAAACATCAACCTTCAATTTTTATGGGGAAAGTATATTTATATATCATTATGGAGGATATTATATTACATTCACTTCATATATGCATAAATATAGTTCAAAAAACCATCTATGCTATATGGTTGTGTAAGAATAGGTGTTTTGACTAATAGTCTCCTCTGTTTCTTGAAATCTTCGTCACATTCATCTATCTAAAGAAACATGGACCCCTTTTTAGTTTAATTTGTGTGTGAATTGGATAAACTTTATGAATTTTCCATAAAGAATCAATAATATACATCTATACCAAAGAAAACTATAGATCTCAATCATCATGGTTAGTCTGGGACAAATATCAATAACTTCAGTTTTTAATGGATCCACATTTATATCCTATCTTGAGATTAAAGGACCCAAAAAATGAAACTTTTTATTTCCAAAATTCAAACTCAGTTAATTTTTTATACAACTGTTCTATATTTAGTTTCTTCAGTACAATCCTCAAGTGATCATCATGTTCTTCATTGTACTTTGTATATATAAGAATATCAACTAAAAATACTACCACAATCTTATCAAGGTAATATCTAAATAGTATATTCATTAAATTAATGAATATAGTTGGGGAATTAGTAAGACCAAATGGAATCACTATAAATTCATAGTTTCCATACCTTTTATAGAATTATATCTTGGGTATCTACTCCTTAACACAACATTCATGATATAAAAAATGATGTTCAATCTTGGAAAAGTATTAAGATCTGGGAAATTGATCAAATAAGTCTTAAATAAAGGGTATATGATAATTTTTCATGATAGTGATCATGTTAGGTACCGGTTAGCCTATATAAATTCTTATTGATCAATATTTATTCTTAGAAAAAAAGAATATGTGCACCAAAAGGTGATTCACTTAGCTGAATTAATCCATTTACAAGATTCTCCCAGAGTTTCTTCTTTAATTAATGTATCTTCATTGAGGCCATTATGTATAGAATCTTTGAACTTTGTATAGAAAAATGTATGATTTTTATTAAAAACTCTACTTCGTGATTCAGTGGAAAATAGGAAACTAGGCCATAAAAAAATAAATAAAATACCATATAATAGGAATATCGTCCATGATGAGTTTTTAAATATAACTTTTATGTGGTGTGGGAAAAAATATTTACTATGTTAAATTTCAGTTTAGTGGTTAACCTCGGTCATCTCAACAGTGGATCTCACGAAAATCATGTTTTCACATTACATTAGAGGAAAACAGGGGTTTTATTGAAATTTTTTAATTTTGAATATAAATGAAAGAAAAAAAAAGAAAAAAAATTAAGTAAGAGATTGAAAACAATGATACACGAATGATGATTTGGTCTATTTCAGTCTTCTAAATTTAATACGATCCTAGTTCAAATTTATCCAATCCTCTTTATAATTCGATCAATGTGAGATTCCACAAGACCTTCCTCCCACTCCCATGGTCAAATAAGGATAGTGATACTAATATGTACTTATATTTTAGCTTGTTCAACCCTCCCTATAATGTCCAAGAGATATACAACAAATATTCTCTATTGGCATAGGAAATACTCTTATTTATCCCAAATAATAAATAATTTACATTACCCCCTACATGTACTAATGATCATTGAGTAATTCACCAGTAATATATATTCTATTACATTATATAAAAAACATAACCTAATGGTGGGAGATAATTATCATTGAACAAGGAAATAATAATAATTGAATCTGAAAACAAATATGATCATACATGATAATAAAAAATCAATTAAAATATTTAAACACACTAATAATAAGAAGTAAAAAAGAATCTTATTCAATTAAATGATGGAAGTAAAAAATTACACAAAGGAAAAAATCACCTATACCATCACTTAGAATTTTACCCCTCCAACTAAGGGTATCCAAAATAGGGGGAAGAGTAAGGAACTGAAAAAGTATGACCAAAATGAAAAGAAAATGAAGAGAATAAAATTTCACCTATAGAATATATCCACTATAAATATTCACACATTTTTACCTATAGCCTAGAATATAATTCCAATATCTCTTCAAATAGTTATTCCAAATTTTATTTCTTGTTGACCCTAAAAAGTTTATATAATTTAGATATGTTTATAAAAACATGTGGTAAATTAACTAATGCTTTATTTTTTTGGATAAAGAGTCCATTAATCTTCCTCCACTTTGTTTCATTCGTAGAGATCCTTAATGAGAAATTTTTTTAATATATATTAATGTGGACATGCATATTAAATTACTCTTTCATATAAAATAAGAATCACCTCAATTAGCTTCATGTAGCCTGATATGTGAATCTTTTAATGAGGGAATAAAAATTCTTCTAGCCAATATTATTTTCCACATTGATTGTATTATTTGGGCCATATGGAATTCACAGAAGAAGTTTGAATAGTTGAATAACCTGATTACCATAAACAAATGAATCCAAAATCCAATAAATGAAACAATTTAGCTTAAATTAATAAATTTATGGGGATTAAATCATTGAAATACATATTACAAATAATGTACATATTAGCTGAATCAGTTCCCCCACACTTATCACATGGGATCTTAGAAAATATAAAGTCAAAATCAAATCAAATAATATTTAAAACCCATACGCATTATATTAACCATTTAATCCCCATAAAAAAGATATCATGCATCTGAAAAAACCATTATTTCTTGTTTTCCATTCATCTCTCCCAATCCACTTCCACATCATTTTTCCTCCTATGCACACAAAACACATACCTCATATGAATCTTCTCCCATCACAAAAATTAAAATTTTCAAAAAGGGTTTTTTCATGTAAAACAATGAAATAGTCTCCATAGTTTTGATAATATTAAAAATATATACCTAATGTGAGTCAAGTACATGTGTTTATCCTAATGAATTTGAAGGTTTTTAAATTTTATTTCAGATGATTTGACTTAGATGTAATAAAATTTGAAATATAATGAAGAGGGTTTTGATATTTTTGAATAGAAATTGCATTATTATAATTTTCACTCAAGTATTATATCATCCTCACTCCCATTATGAGTAAATCATCTCTAATAATCATGATAACTTTCATGAAAGTGGACACCATTTTGAATTTCAGCAGAAAAGATGATATCCACTAAACTACCTTTAATTGAATTGAATTTTTAATTATATTTTAAAATTCATAAAAGCCATATTTTTATAGGATGTTAGGGTTATATTAATTTCATGAAGTGGGTGTGACTTCCTATATCTTCTATTTAATGAAAATACATCATTTAAGTTTCAAAAAAATTAAAATTTCATTGATTTTTCATATGCCTTTATATCAAAGAATTTTTTATAATTCCACTCAAAAGATTTGTAAGAAAAAAAAATTAGTGTAATAAATTTTTTAATAGAAAATAATCTTATTCAATAATTTATTTTTTACCCAATATAGAAAAAAATGATTTGTCAAAACATATAACATACCCCATACTTAAGTTCAACAAGATTATGAATTTTCACTTCTTGAGTAGGTTAGATAAGGAAAAATGGATTATAATGTGGATAACCTAAGTTTTTGTTCACAAATATTAAGGTATACATGGATTAAATGTAAAGGAAAGGCCAAAATAAAAAGGATTATCATGAAATATGGGATTTAAAACCAAAGAAATTCCAAAATCATTTAAAAAAGAGAATGTAAAATCCTCAGGTTTTGATAGAAATAGATAAAATTTTGGTTAATGAATGAATTAATTGGTTCTCTCAATAAATAAATTAAATGAAAATAATATTAGAACAAGGGTTTAAAATCCTTAAAGAATGGTGATTTTGAAGAGAAATATTGTGATACGTGGTATGCAATTCAAAAATAAAAGGCCTTTTCATGAAATTATCAATGTTTTGAACTTGAAACAAATTCATTTTCCGTATTAATTTATATTCAGTTCCATTGTGTAAATTGGTTTACTCATTTAAATAGTTTTAAAAATTAAAAATTTAATTATTTGTGCTCACAAAGTTCAAAAACACACAAAAATTGGAAAATAAACCCACAAAGTTTTTCAAAAAGATAGAAAATTTTGAAAAATATAATTTTAAAAATCATAAACTACAAACGTTCCCCCATGAACACTCAAATAATGTATAAAATTATTTTATTCAATTTGATTTTACAATTAATAACATTTAGTAATAAATAAAGTGTTATGTAGAGGTAAAACCTAACGTATTAGTTGTGTAATGTTTAGTTAATATACCTAGTGATAATCAATAGAATTTTACAATAAAAATAATAAAAGAATAAATAAAAAAATTATTTATATAAAATAAAATATAAATAAAATCGGAATTGTAAATTAATTAAGGATATATCTTGGTTTTATTCCCCATTGGGCCCTGTGTTTTGACTACCTCCTAATGGGAAATTTTAGTGGGATATCGCCAATATTATGGTGGGTGGAGTTTCCTTCTAATGAACCACTAAACTTTATTCTTTCTATCTTAAACTAATTCCTTTTTTAGGACTCCATTTGTAGAGTACACTAAACTCACCCCCATATCAATATGATACAACTTTAATTGTGGGTGTAGGTTGATATATGGTCCATCCTCTTTCATGATTGTCACTTTCCAAGCAAGTGATTCATTGTCTAGTTCTTGCTTAAGGTATGATAAACCAATGTAATAATCAATGGAAAAGTCAAACTATAATTCTATTTGAATAAAATTAATGTATGAACATTCAATATCAAATTTTTTCCCTTAAATGTAAGCAACATGGGTCTCTATTTCCTTAGAAAATTCCATCTGAATATCATCATGGGCACCCTTTCATAAATCTCAAATTTTTTAAGGGAGATCCATATGTTCCTCAGAAGTTGTATATTTTTTTTTCTTCTTATTTTATGTATAATGAAATTAAATTTTTCTCTATATATAAATTTCTAGAAAAATGGACTCTAATACTCAATTCGGATTCAATAAAATCAAAATGAAAATAGTTCAAAAAAATATTATCTCCCCCAATTATATCATGTTTAATTTCTTCCTCTGTGTGTTGTGTCTATTGGAATTTAATTTCATTTGATAGAGGTAGTTAGTTAAGGTCATCTATCATTCCTTCAAATTAAATCACATGGATTGTTTCTTCTCCTTTGATGGGTAGTTAGAGATACAAAAGTGTTAATGCATCTACTTTGTAAAGGGTTGGGATATCGCATTTCAACTAATATTTATTCCAAAAAATTTCAAAATATTGTTGATATCCAGAATATAATTTAGTAGAAAAAACTTATTTATAAATATCCTCCAGCATTGGTTGAGAGAGGTAGAATGTATCTTCAGGTATCTCCTAATTTTCCTCCTTAGAATCTTAAACATAAAATATGAGTTGGTAAATATATTCCACAATTGGATCATGTTTGGGTTACTCTGGATACTCAAAATATGTTTCTTCCAAAAAAATTAACTCATGGATATTCTCCTTATTCCATTTAAAATTCTATTTTATACCATTTTCATCCACATGTCATTGATGTTACAAATGTGGAATTTCTATAGAAAAATTGACGGGAAATAAGGATGACCCTTTTTGTAGATAATATATTTCTTGATAATATTCTAGGATGTTATTATGAAGTTCTGATAATAATCTTTCCATTCCCTCCAATACAGGGTATCAGAGGGCCTCTTTAAGGTCTTGGATGACCTCCTTGATTTCCTCCTCTATATGGATCCATATTTGAGCTCCCATAACCTGTTAAGAAAGGAAAGCTACACCGTAATCCATATACCATGGTTAGTCATGCATTTTTTAATTTTAATTTCAAAAATAATGAGTTATTTGTAATTCAATTATTGTAAATTCCTCCCAAGATATAGATATATATTTTGACTTTTTCCTATCATTGGGTGTGGAAAAAATAATTAATTCCTATTTTAAAATATATTATAGTGGTTAACCTATGTTGTCTCTTGATAGAAGCACACAACAATCATTTTTCTCACTTTAATTTAGATAGAAGTGGGGTTCTTGAAATTTTTTATTTTTAAAAATAAATGAATGAAAAAAATAATGAAATTAAGAAAGTGATTGAAAATAATAACATGAGAAGGGTGATCAGTATGGTTCATTCTTCCAAATACAATTCCATGATATTTATAATTTATCTAATATTCTTATGATAAGTTGATTAAAGTGGGACTCCACAATTTCTTCCTCCCACCCCCTTGGTCAAATGGTGATGGTGAGAATAAACCATACCGACATCTCAGATTATTCTACCCTCCCCCTAATGTGAAAGTTATTATTAGTGAATATCCCCAATTTTCATAGGGAAAACATGATCAGGTCTTGTTTATCCAAAAAAACCATGAATATCGATTACCCCTACTACACATACTAACAATCAAAGAGTGTTTCACCACTATTCTCTAGTCCATTCCATTATATATAAGCTAGAACATAGTGGCGGGAGATAAAGATCACTAAATGTGGAAATAATCATTATAGAATATAATACCAAATAAAATTGTACTTGACTATATAAAATGCTATTGGAATATTGAACCCAACATAAAATAAGACAAAACATATTTTATTCAATGAAAATAGGAACTAAAGAATTAAAAATGAAATATTCATCTTCCCCAATCAGGCATAATTTTACCCCACAATTTGATAGTAATATGAGAAGGAGGGGAATATTAAGGAATTAAAAAACTAAGAACAAAAATAAAGTAAATGGAAGAGTAGAAATTTTATCCTCTAGAATATGTGTATAGGAAGTCTACATTTTTTCCACCATCATACAAATAATTTCCATGAATTATTCTAAAGAGTTGTTCGGAATTGTCTTGGATATTGACTAATGAAATTCAAATGAATTTGTAGATAGGTAAATTAATTTACTCCTGATTCAAAAAAAATTCTACATGAAGAGAACCTTCATCTTCCTCCCCATTGACACATTCACAAACAGACTTAATGAGATAATTTCAACATAGAATTTAATGTGCACATACACCATCATTTTCTCATTCATATCAAAATGGATCCAAATCAATTATTTTTTATCTTGGTATATTCCTTATTTAATAAGGGATGTTTAATTCTATAAGACAAAATTATTTTCCAGATTGACTGAATTATTTGGACCACATTGAATTTGAATTATATCTTTTCCAAGTTAAAAAACTATAATCACATGAACAAAGGAAGAAGAAAACCATAAAATGACACAATTTATGTCAAAATGATAAATTTCCAAGGATTAAATCCTTGTAAAACATATGAAAAATTATGTAAATATTATCCCCACTAAGTTTCTACAAAACCATGTAAGATAAAGAACCCTTTTGAATAGGAATAAAGTGTTATATAATGGATTTGATTTCCATTAGAGATTCTAATTTATCATTACACAGACAGATGACCATAGTTTGGTTTAGGATATCAAATGTTGATTCCATTCATCACCAATTAACCTGGTATTTATGTAATGAAATCCAATCCATGCCTATGATAACATCAACTTAAATCAAAGGGTGAATAATATGATTTATAAGAAACACACTCCCATAAACATAAATTTGAGGGGAATCATATACTTGAAAATATATCATCATAGAATTAGTAGGTTTCACAACTAATAAAAAATTTAATAATTAATGTGTTATTTTTATGCCCTTATCAAATTCATCTGATATAAATTGGTGTGTAGGACTAGAATCAAATAAGACGTTAGATGTTCTAGAGTGCGTGGTAACTGTATATTTCACAACTTTATTATCATGCCCATCATTAACAATAGTTATCATATGTGATTTATTATTTTCTATGGGATTAAAAGGATTTTGATGTCAATCATCATCATTAACCTTAAAATTTTAGCATTGATAAGTATAATTCCCTTACCACTCTTATTAGAAACACGAAGTGTGGGTGGTTCATTCTATTGAGGTTTTAATCTGTTATTATATAAATTCTTTTTCCCATAAATTTAGAATTAGAATGCTTGATAACCCTCATCTACACACCTAAAACATTTTCTAGTCCCCTTAACACAATTTCCTCCATGGTCCCTTCAACACTTTGTGCATGAAGAAAATACCATCTTTTTCTCTCAATGATTTCTATAACTTCCTTTTAATTACATATTTATTTTCTTATAAAAATAATGATATTGATGGGTAAATCCAATATCCATATTCACCTTAATAACACATTAACCAATTTTATAATAGAAATTGATGTCCCTTATGGATAACACCCTTTAGAGTATTTATTTTAATCTACTGAAGAATCAATCAACCTTATATTCATGTTGGATGATAGTTCATGAAGGATAACTTAAATGTTTTATAAAATTTTCAATATAAGTAATAGAATATTTATCATCCTTTTATTTTAGCTAATGGAACTCCTCATTTTTTATAAATAATATGTGGAATCTACTTATTGAAAAATATACTCCTAAACTTACCCCTTCCATGGAGTCAATTTCATCTTGTTGCCTTATGTTCTTTATAAGACCCACCATTGATTTGGTTTTCCTTAAAAATGATAAATAACTAAAATAATTTTTAAATTTTACCAATATAAGAGAATAGAAAATATATTTAATGTGTTATTGAACCACTTCTTAGAAACTATTCAATCAGCAGATCCACTAAATGAAGGTGGATATTGCATCATAAAAAACTTAACAGAATATTTTTCCCTCCTTTAGTCATTTAGAAGCTCATCATGATTCATGGATAGATAAATATATGTAGGTATAGAAACATTTTTTTACATTTCAAATACAATTACATTTGGTTTATCATAGGACCAATCGTTGATTTTTCCTTTCCATTTAACAATAAAATTATTCCTTTGGGTTTCATCTATTGACTAAAAACAAAAAACATAGTGTAAGGGACAATACTCTTAGAGGGAAACCAAAAAATATTGAAAAATAACTTATAGTATTTTTAAATCATTTAACCTTCATTTTAATATGTGAAAGATTAGTTTTATACTTGGTATTTCATGGTCATCATCAATTATAATCTATCATAATAGTTCATAAATAAATTTTGATTCATCCAAGAAAATCCACAAGGAGTTTCAAACTTGGTGAATGGTAAGGGAATACTCACTGTGCACCTAAATGATGGCCAAGATATACTAAGACAACTATTTTATTGGGTTTTACCCTTATATACATCTATCCTAAAACCATATCCACTTGTAGTATCCAGGATGTGATATTTTACAATTAAAACCATGTTCATTTATTTACTATAACACATCAAGTTGTTCAACACATGGTATTATCCAAATGTTTAACATTTAATGTTTTCTCATATTAGTTACCAAATGTAACTAAACCTTACTTTGATACCAACTATAGTGACCCATACTTTTCTTACATAAATATTACCTCTTATTTTATTAAAATTCAATACAAACACTATGATCAACACTAGAATCATAGTGGTATAGTGTGTTTGGACACTTGGATACCTAAACTAATTGTTCATAAGAGATATACATCATCTCTTAGTAATTTATTCATAACTAAAACCCTTCTAATACATAACATACTTAAAACCATTCTTCATAACCTAGGGAAAGGTAACATGAGAAAGTGTGAGTTCTAATTCATAGTAAGGCTAAATATGGGAGATATCAATGATCACATAAACATAACATGTTCACAAGGGTATGAGAGATAGTGAATACTTTTTTAAACCATACCTACATTATATATATCATAATCTTATGTCCGGTAATAATGAATGGTAGTTCATAAGACATGAATCATAAATGAATCAAAGTACACAATCTACAAAAGAAAAACATTGGTATAAAACATAAGTTTATGGCATACATGTAAGTATGAAAAAATCATTTCATTAGTAAAGTATAACTTCCATGATTTTTATAGTGTATTTAGTTCACTTGTCACTCAATATTATCCTTATTAAAGGTTCACTCCCCAGACTATCACAGTGGATAGATTCCATAACTGAACTAGATTCACTACTCATTTCAGTACTTATTATCTCAATATATATCCATCTTTACCCAATTCATTGGATGGATAAATAATTCTAGTCCAACCAAAAAATAATTACAATCATAAATATACTTCCCACAAGACCATAAATCATTCACTATAGTATAACCAGTGGATATGAAGCAAGTTTCATAATCATTTCATCATTTTAGAATCACACAATCCATGGAAAATTTGGTTTCATATAATCATCCTTAAATTATCATAATAATAAATCCATAAAAATAAATATGATGGTATAATTAGATAATATATATGGTTGTTATCAAAGATTAAAAGATTCTTTAAAATAATATTGGAACATTTATTAAGTAAAATAAACATTTCACTTTGAAATCACTTATTTAAAATCTAAAAAATTATGTAATATCACTGAGAAACTATTATTTGAAAAAATGACTTGAAAATTTTAAAAGAAGATTCAAATAATTGAGTTGTCATGAAAACAAGGATTTCTTTTCATGTCATTTATGTTAAAATAAATATTCTTATCATAATTTCATTAAAAATAAAAAATTATCTCATTCTGTAAATGAAAAAATATTTGTTTTTAATTTTTTGTAAAAATTTATCCATGTGTAAAAATGATTTCAATGAATCATATGATAATAGTATGATATTATTGGACAACTTTTTATAAACCATGTAAATTGAGTAAATAAGTTTTTAGACCAATGTGATAAATATTTTCAGATTTCTTCAAAAAAATATTTGTCACTAGAGTACATAAAGGGAGGAATAAAAGGAAAACATGTAATATACAAAAATTAAAAGATGAGAAGAAAATTCATGGAATTGTTTAGAGATAATATATTTAATTCCATTATCATAAAATTTATCATAAATAATAATAATAAATAACTATATTGAAACATAAATCCATAACCTCATGTTTGAATTACTTATAAATTTCTCTAAACACAACTCATCTAGTATGCCTACTTTAGATGCATTCACAAGGAAGATTGGAGTGGTATTTTAAGAATGACAGAACCTATAATTCATGTATCATGTATTTTATAAGATATTTGGTTATGTCTTGGTTAATATATAATGATAAAAGTGGCATAAATAAGATAAATTATGGGTTTCCTTTTATAAATGGGGAAGTGGACACACTTAGAACTTATTAAAAGATTAAAATATAAAAAATTAATTATCAAGAAAAATTCATCTAAATGGATATATATTTTAGGTTTAAATAATATGTGGTTGGAATATGGTTAGAGAAGATTATATAGATAAGTTTAATTGTAAAAATTACCCATATCTTTTGGTTGAACACACCTGTAAACGAATTTTTACCTCAACTATAGTGATTTATTCTTCTTTTTTTTACAATTAATTATGGAAAAAATGATAGTGGTATAATTACCTCATTTACACCTGATTATTAAAAATATTTAATCTATTTTATCCAATTCAATATCTAAAAGTGGAAAAATTTACATTAAAAATAAACTCGTAAAATGTGAAAAAAAAGGTTTTCGTAAAAAAATGTTTTCTTGAGTGTAAAAACAATTTATGGAAAAAACCTAGTGTAAATTAAATGTAATAACCATAATTGTATTATTAATAATATAAATGAACTTAATTTGCTTTTTAAACCATATTGAAACAAAATATATCTCTGTATATTCCTTAAATGAAAAAAAATCAATAAATTATTAAATTTTTATATATTCATCGATAAATTATTCTTTAAAAAAGATTAAAAAATTCATACTAAGTTAATTTAGTCTTGATGATTTCAAAATCTATGTTCATTTTTTCTAATACATTTTCTAAAAGTAAAAAAAATTACATTTTTTTATGAAAAATATTAATAAAAACCATTTTGAGGAAAAATTATTATTTTGAATCATATAAATACTTTAATCAAAATTTACTTTTTTTAACTAAATAATTTATACATATTTAAAATTAATTTATTACATTTCATACAACCAATTCAATATCTAGTTAATAATGACGTACTATATTGTGGCCATTTATACATGATATTTCATGTACCAAAAGCTGTCAAAAAATTATATTAATTTTTTAAAAAATATATATAATAAAGTATCAAGGTGTCACATATCAACTCTTACACTTTGATGTCATAATCACATTTTATTATCTTGTTTACAAGATATAAAAAACCCTTGAAATCTAATCAGGTAATGTTTTATATAGGTATAGTTCCAATCCTACAATGAGAGCCTCTCGTTTTTTTCCTGTTTTTCAAACATCCATCTAATATTAGGATGGAGTGTAGAAAAATCACTTTTACTCTTGGGTTGGAAAAAATCCCCAAGAAGATCCTATTGAGATTTGGCTACTCCATGATTCTACCCATTAGGATCTTAGAGTCACCATTAAAGTACATTTCCCAAGATTAGATGTTTCAGTAATGTGAAATACTTCATCATCAGAGATCCATGAACAACAAATAATTATTTAGGATCAGGTACACTAGAAGGTAAATTTATTAACACTTTAACATTGATCACATTTTGAGACATGAATTATGTGTTAATATGATATATACTGACTAACCATAATTCTAGACACTCTGCTAGAATACGGTGACTGGGAATATATTAAAGTGGATCGAAATGAGACACATGATAAACCTCATGGTGATAAAAGTAGTTTCTCATAAGGGAACCGATCAGGATGAGGTTGATTCATGAACTATTATCAACTAGGTACTTATAACAATTAATGTCATAATGATTTTTGTTATACATATAATGTCCTGATTTACCCTTGTATGGATTTTTCTCATTATTTTTATATGAAATAATGAACTTTATGACACCCAAAGTAACATTATTTTGTGTAACATGCCTTGGAAGTAGAGACATCAGTCCCAAAATCATGGGGTCTTCATAGAGCTGAAATTATGGGTTCCTTATTTTATTTCGAAAGTAGAAGGGAATTCAAGATTGGGATATTTCCCAAGATTATTGAGAGGTGTTTCAAAATGTTTCACTTCAAGGATAAGGGAAAATTCTATCAACCATGAGTTAATAGTTCGCCTTGATTATTAGGGGATGAAGAAAAATGTTCTAGTGGATCCTTCCATGAATTGGAATTGGGTGTTGTATTTTCAGTCCATGGGCTAGGTGACTCCAAATTCTATATATCTCTGTGTTGAAAACCTATTTTCCTGTCTGTTAGTCAATATAATAGTATGTTCGGTTCAGAATGAGATCTACAAGATTCTTTGTCAAACCAATGTCCTTTCTAAACTCTTTAAAAATGTTTATTGAATCATGAGTTAATATATAACATTAGTGGAAATGAAACTTAACTAAAGAGGACTAAAGAAATTCATCTTCCCTAGCTTCTATATGCACCTCCATGATTATTGATGGGGAATTCAGTTATATAAGATTCCTCCTGATCAGTGATGGAATTTCTTAAATGGATGGTATTGACTATGTTATATTACAAATTCTCATCCACTTAAAATTTTGTTCATATGGATTATGGCCATCCACTTCAAGATGGGGGAAGGATATCCAAGAGATTCTAGACTGACTTGGGTTCCAGTAAGTGATCTTTATTTGTTTTTATAATGTTGATTACACTGACTCTTGGAAGGTCATGATGATGATATTTTTACGTCATTTATCATATAGGTAATTAAGGTCATGGTTGGTTGATTTAGGAATTCCTTGGTAATATAATGTGACTGGTTAAATGATTCTCTAGTCGTATAGTCCTAAAATTTCAATACATGCATATTGGGGACTTTTTTCATCTCTCCACCTACTTCTAAAAGATTATTAGAGAGATAGTTCACCTACAACAAGGGGTTTCCAACAATTATATTCTTATTTTCAATAAAATTTCGAAGCATATCCATTAATATATTGAAATTTTGGATATTTCTTATAATCTGTTATATAGGGGTAAATAATATATTTTATCATTCAGACAGAAATCATTAAGTTTATGTCTCTCTTGTAGTTTAACCAAGTTCTTCTCTATAGTGGTGATGAAAAAATAATAAAAACTAACAATTTATGAAGGAATAAACATTATTATTTTAGTTTTTTAGGTTAGAGTGATTTTTATCCTTCCTTTTATATTAATGATATTGTAGTTTCTTATGTTGTTATTTAAGAGGATGTATTGCCTGAATGTGAGTGTTTTTAGGCGTTGGAGCTGGCGGTGGTTTTAGTTTAAGTGTGTCACCTATAGATTCATCTACGGCAATTTTATTCCCCAATGTAATCGATATCAGTCTAGATTTGTAATTTTACTATTTAATATAATAATGAAGTTGTTTCCCTATTAATATGAGCTCATAACTTTTAAAAGGTATTCTAAGGAATTGAAAACTATTTGAAGCCTTTCTTAGATATTTTCTATGAATTTTAAAAAAACAATTATCTTAGGGAATATATTTATTTAAGGATTATATTTTGTCTTTCAACCTAGAAAATTATGGGCAACACCCTCTCATTTTGACATTTTATTTTATTTTATAGGTCATCGAATTTTTTTTTCTCCATATAGTGGTAAAATGGAAATATAATTTCACCAAAATTTGTTTCCAATGAGTGATAAATCCATCATAGAGATTTATATTATATAAAATTATAACAAGTCCAATGTTTTCATGAATACCCTAATTTTTCCACCTCTTGTTACTATAGTGATCCCATATTAAGGAAACATTGAGATATTACATGTGTGAATTAATCATCTAGGTCAACTATACTATTGAATGTAAATAATTAAAGATTCCCAATTTTTAGTGGAGGAGAATTTAGGTTCACCAAAAAATGAAATGGTTTCCTCTATAGATATACTTGTTGAATTTACCCATCAATGGATTCTAATTGATCAAAAAGGGAATCAGTGGAGTCAAGAATATTAGAGGAATGGTTCCCTTGGATGATGCTTCAGGGAAGGAAATGACCAGAACATGATAAAATTTTCTTATATATGTATACTATTGATAAGTAGCCTGATACATCCTAGGGTAATTAACTTTAAGTATTGATGATTGTTTACCTATTAAAGGAAATTCAATATGTTCATTTTTATCAAATTTTTGATGGAATGGTTTTATTATCATTTTAAATTGAGATGATTAGACTCAAATCTTTTTAGTCAAGTAGTTTCTTCTTGATGAAGTAGATTCTCCAATGGCGAGATATTATCTTTATCCATGGAGTTGCACATAATAGGTATATTAACTATGAGAAACTCATCATCATATTTCCATAGTTTCCCTTACTCAACTTTATACTGAGAAATATTCTCCTCCGTATAAAGGGTATCAACTCTTTCTAGTGTGGGGTGAGATATAGATGAGGTTACACCTTTATCTTTATCCTAAGATGAATCTTGATACGTATGTATAAACATTATTTTTATAAATTCTGACAAATAATGAGCATGCCTCTAATTTTACATTCGCATACCCTATTTATGAATTTTAGTGTACCACACATTTCAAATGGGGGTCTTATCATATATTTATTCTATTGTTGTTTCATGCTCCACATTATCTACAAGGTTGACATTAATAACATTCACTGATAAGTATCATGGAGTATGAATCAAATCATTATCCTTGTTATAGTAGTGAAGTGACTTGTCCTCTCGGGAATATTCATCGAGGGATAGGTCATTATCCTCATTTATCTCTATTTTTCAGATCATTTTTACTTTTTTCCCCTTCATGATTTCACTATATATCATTGAATCTCCCCTTTAAGTAATTTTTGGAAGGAAATATTAGAGGATACCCAATTACTTTCAATTAATTCACTAGTAATAAAGGTGATCATCCATGAAATGGTAGTGGAGAAAAACATAAGGTCTCTTGCTATGATGTTTCAACTAGTTTAGAATGTCTCAACCAACTCGAAGGAGGGGGAGGTAATAATTACCCAATCTGTAAGGGATAGGTTTCAATCCCTCTATTAAGGTCATTCTCGACTATATATTTGATGACTCTAGGGTAGGTAGTAGTAGTAAATATTACCCAATCCATGTGGGACTATATTTCTCCTATACTTCCATTGGTGATTCCACTATGACCTTCATCGTCTTTCAAGATTTTATCCAAGAATGATCTAGATGAAATGAATTTTTTGAGTAAATTTTTTATCACCACAAAAGGTTTACCTACGATTGAGTGTTTCAATTTTCTCAAATGGAAGACCTATTTAACTTTCTTAAATACTGATATAGGATCCTATCAATAGATATCTCCCATATAGTATTTTTTTAGAATTAAGAGATTCATGCAATATTTGTAAGGAATAAATAACATATGATGATCCAAGAACTATTACTTTTCCTAAATGGGTTGAGTTTTTAGATACATTCTCTAATGAATCGTATTAACAATAGAGTAGATTGACATAAAGTTATTTTTATGTAACATCCTAGGTATTGATAATTAATATTTTTCATATTTATTAATATTTATGAATTAGATAGTAATTTTATATTAAAATGGATTCTATGTTCAATAACATATAATACACACAACCTAGGTTTCTTTGAAATCTTGTATTGCATGCAATACTGAGTTATATGAAATAATAATATATTGTTAACAGTTTAGTTTTATATGGTAGTTTTTCTTCCTTTTAATGGAATACTAGTTTTAAAACTAAATTCTGAAACTATTATAATTTTTTTGAAAAAATAATATTCATTTTTTAATTTTTTTTTTTATCAAAAACATTGGTGATTTTTCTTACTATAATGGTAATTTTCATTTTTTGATGAATAGTGAAAACAATAAATTTTTATTGAATTTCTTTTTCATTTAATTTATTAATTAAGATAAATACTATTTTAATTTGGTTTCAATGATTAATTATTTTAATTATACATAAATGAATCAAATTTAGTTCATTGGAATCAATTTCAAATTGAAATTGGGTTTAACACATTCCAAACATTTGAAAATTTTTACCTTAAAAATATGTTGTTTTGTCCCGTCTATGGGATTAATTTTAAATTAATATGTTCCAATTATGTGATTTTAATTTTGAAAATGTCTTACAATTTTTTATGAGTATAATTTATAATATATATTAAGGTAAAAATTATTTTTCAATAAAAATATTTTTGAAATTAATTAAAATTATTTTCAATGAGTAAGGTAAAAAATGTGTTTACATAGTGGTTAAACGATAATATTAAGTGACCAAATGAACTAGAAAAGTTTCCAAAACTCATTTATGGAAATAATTAAACCATATAACGTATTATATTGAATTATTTTCATTGTTTAAGGCACATTATATAATAGATACTTCCCAATAGTGTTCAACTATTTATATTTAAAAGAATGTCACTCCCCCTCCACAATAAAATGCAATCACTCTCCCCACTTCTTCAAACATATCAAGCTCTTTTTCTCATCCAAAAGCTACCTAAATAATCTCCCAAAATCCTTAAACTCATCCTATAATCCTCATATTGTGTATAAATCCAACCAAGTAATTCATTTGGTGCAATCCAAAAAGAGTTACCTAAAGAAGAGGTTACTTTCATTAATGTGCATTTTTTATTTTTCATCATTATCCACTCCCTTAATTTCACTTTATATCATCATTGTATAATTAAAAATGCATCTCAACTATACCAATATGATTTTATGTTATGGTTTCTACCTAAAACTACACACACTTCAATAAAATGGGTAATGGATTCACCGTTTTTGTACAATAGACTACCACCATGCGAAACAATGTCATTCGCTTCTCCTTTACCACCTCACATGGTTTGGACTTATGATATAAATACTATATTAATGTTATATAATAAATTTATTATGTATTAATACTTAAATAATTATTATATCACTCATACCTTCATGCTTCCCATATTTTCGAATATGATAACATTGTTTGTGGACGCGTGGAGTATCGCCTACTTAAAGCGTTTTGATTCATTCACAGTTTACATGGAATGTATTAAGGTTGGATTTATTAAAAATATATGATATTAATTATATATATGTGATATTAATGAAATAATTATTGTTTAGTTAATATAATATATCATTTTCTTTATTATTGTTTCACACACTGAAAAAGTTATAATATCATTCGTGGATGTGTGGACGGTCACCTCCTCAAAGTGATGTGATTCATTTTACATCACAAGAATTAGATATATAAGTATATATAATTAAATAATATGATATTTATTATATAATGATAATTATGTTAAGATAAATACTACTTACCTTCATTCCATAATGAACATTTAAAAATGTGAACGTTACTCATGCGTACGTACGACCTACCATCTCCATGATTATAATGTTGGTTAATTTTTCATAACCATATTACATGATTTGTTTTAAAAAGTATAATTTATGTATAATTATGATAATAATTTCATTATTATTAATCTTTATATGTTACAATAATGAATCCTTTGACCATATTTGACATAGTGAATTTGTTTTTGACACAAAAACCAAATATAGTCAAAACAACGGACATATACTTAATTGTTAAAGTAGTGGTATACAACAGTGTAATAAGTGAAATAAATGTAATGATAAACTTTAATTTTTTAGAAGTAATTAAATATTTATCATAATTTTATTATGCAGCAATATAAATACACACATGACAATTCAGACTCAAGGTAAGGGACTTCACCTTCATTTCCTTTCATTGAGGAATTATTGTTGTTATACACAATCCTTATTTTATAAGATGTATATACAGACCCTTTGACATATAATATAATGAATTTATTTATTATCATTTTATTAAATTTTTAATAAAATTTTATTCCTTCATTAGGCTTGTGATTCAAATATTTTAATGTGGTATAAGCCACTATGATTTTAAAAACTATTTTTAAATTTTTAAATATTGAAATTCAAAATATTTTCCTCCCTCAAAATATTCATGATATTATTTTAAATAATTATTTATATGGATATAAAAGGATTATAATAGATTTTTTATGTCTATTTTGATACTTGTATTCCTCTATAAGTCTTCAAGTATTTTAAAAAAAGAAATCCCAATTTTCCTTTTTTGGGTATTTTTTTATTAAAAATTGATTTTGAAAGTGGCTTGATTATATCAATAACATGAAATGTTTTCTTATGAGTGACATTTTGAAAATTTAATTCTTTTATGTGTTATGATTTTATAATGGTACTTGAACATTTTGTGGTTGATTACATGATAAACTAATGATAGGATGTTATGCGATAAAATAATTATCAGTGGTTCTATGATAAACCAACGATGGGTGAAACCAAGATAGCCCTCCAATGAATTGGGTATTGAAGATGACCATATGGTTATTCCATTTATAAGAGTTACATGTATGGATGTCAACTTCATGGTTAATCAATTTATAATAATGAAATGTAAAATGATGTCTGAATATATATTTATGTGTTATCCTTGAATCCTATGGGTTTTATAGTAATATTGTGATTAAAAAATATTAAGAAATGATATTATTTTTAAAATTAAATTAGTTAATACTTATTAAGAGTGAAAGGTTTTACTTTTTTATATTTTTTCATTGGTTTTAATTTTTGTCAATTGATTAATGATTTATATTTTTCGTATCTCTTTCTGATCATTTTATGCTGATACTAAATTTTTAACTATTTTTCATAGGATTTAAGCATTCATAAGGGATTTTAAGAAGTCAAGTTTAAATTCATGAAGTGTTTTCATAAAATTTATCATGATTTATTTTAAAAATTAATATCATGGAAGAAATTGATACTAATTAGAATTCTCTAGTTTTTATTTTATGGTTTTGTTATATAATTGTTATGGCCTAATTGTCTAAACATATAAATTAAAATCATCCTCATGGTGAAAGAAATTAATTTCTTGACTTAAACTTCATATTATTTTATGTTTATGGTCATAACCTTATAGTTGGAACATGAAGTATGTTTAGATTACTTTATAAGTTAGGGTAAAATTAATAACTTTTCCTTAAAATATTTTACCTTATGTTCAAGTTAAACTTTTATAGAATTTGAAGATTAACATTTTGATTCATCTAAACTATGTCTGTTCAGAATCGTTTTCTATATATGAAAAAAGTAAGCTATAGTAGGATGACACTGAGAGGAAAATATCCTTCTGAATCAATATCTCGAGATGGTTGGAATTAGAACTGAGCAGTTTGTTGAAGTTATTGATCAGTTGAAATAGGATATAAATAGTGGTGGTCTCCAAGAAAGAGAGAAACAAGATCTTCCATAAAGAAATATGAGTATAGTGGATCATTTTATGAGTCAACATCCCACTATTTTCAGCCAATCTTCTGACCTCATTCTAGCTTACAGATGGATTAAATCCTAATAAAATATATTCAATGTCATGTGATGTTTGGATAAAAAATAAAATCTTTCAATTTATCTTTTTGAAGATGAAGTTGAGTAGTGGTGGAAATTTTCAAATAATGTCAAAGAAATTGAAGATATTTATTCCATAGAATGGGAATAATTTAAGTATATTTTTCTTGAGAAATATTTTCCAAATTATGTTCGAACTAGGATGGAAAAGAAATTATTACAATTGATACAAAAGGAAGAAGATTCAGTGGCTTCATGTAAAAATAATTTCACTCTATTGGAATAGTACATCCCAAATTTTATCTGGTATCTTGATAGTAGGATAAATCAGTTTCACTGCGGATTGAATCCATGATATTGAAGGGATTCAGATTATCATGATTTCAAAATATATTAGAAATGTGTTTGATGTGATGAGAAGGTATAAATAGACATTTTTGAAAATCATGTTTCACATTAAAACAATAAAAGGAAGTTGTCCAATATGTAGGCAATGATAAATCATTCATCAAAGAATTTTTACATGTAATAATCCCAAATTCCCATTATGTTAGAAGTGTGGTAAAAAGCATCATGTAAAATGTATTTCAATGTATGTAAAGTTCTTTGGATGGGGTAACATTGGTCATATGGATCATTACTATAAGGGAAATGATCTAGAAAGCAATTAAGACCTAGTTGTATGTTTTTTTAGATGCAATGAGATTGTTCATTATGACAATTTGTGTCAAACGTTAGTTGTACAGGATGAAAATATTCATGATCAAATACAAAAAGGTGTATCGATGTCATTTTATACTACTGTAGTTGATGTTGGGCTATCAAATTAAGTGGTTACAGGTATATTACTTATGTATTCAAATTATACCAATACCCTATTTGACTCTGGATCGTCACTTTATTTCATTTCTAATAAATTATCAAGTAGATTAGAAATATCACCTAATGAAAGAAAGATAACTTTTCTAGTAAAACTCCATGTAGAAGTAATATAAAAATAAATATTTATTGTAATATTCCTATTTTTCTATGTGGGTTGGTATTTCATGTAAATCTTTTTGAACTAGAAATAATACTGTTTTATATCATTCTTCATATGGATTGGATTTCAATTTATCATTCTAAGATAAGATGAAATACTAAGATATATGTGGTCAATAATTTCATGCCTTTGATAACTTACCATAAAGATAAGAAATTTACTAGATATGTTAATGAAATTCACCTATCAATATTGTTGAAAATAAAAAAACTATTAAAATTAGTGATGTTCCAGTGGTAAATGAATACATGGATGTTTTTTCAGATGAATTGTATGGTGTTATTCCTGATCGAGAGTTTGATGTTACTATTGAATTAGTACATGATGATAATATTATATCCAAACCCCCTTATCGAATGGGTGAAGTGAAAATTTTAGAATTGAAAATGAAATTGTAGGAGTTATTAGAAAAATGTTTCATCTAACCTATCACTTCACCATGGGGTGTTCCTATCTTATTTTTTTAAAAGAAAGATAGATCATTTAGACTTTTCATTGATTATAGATCCTTGTATGACATAAGTATTAAGAACAAGTGTCATTTTTTTATATCGATGATTTTTTTAATCATCTCTAGGCATAAAATTATTTCTTGATGGTTGACATGAGGTCAGGGTACCATCAGTTGAAAGTGAAGGAATCTGACACTCAGAAGACTGTGTTTCAAACTAGATTATACCACTATTAATTTTTAATTATTCCATTTGTGTTATCTAATTCACATACTATATTCATGGATCTTATGAATAGAATATTTCATGATTTCTTTGATAATTTTGTGGTTATGTTTAATGATGTAATTTTAGTATATTCTAAAATTCAATACGATCATCAAAGACATCTAAGGGTTGTTTTGAAAAACGTAAAATAAAATAAAATGTATTTGAAATTTCAAAAGTGTGAATTTTCATTGTAAGAAATTTCATTCCTGGGTCACATTGTTCATAAATATGGAATAACTATTGAACCGTCTCAAACAAAGGTTATTTAAGAGTGTCCAAGACCTACCAATGTCAAAGAGATTTGTAGTATTAATAGATTAGTGGTTTATTAATGAAAGTTTATTCAAAAAATTTCTCAGTTTTCTATCCCACAAATTACGTTAAAATGAAAGGGAGATAGGTTCATATAGATAGGAAAATATTATGTTTTTTAGAAACATAAAATAAGATTTGTAAATGCTATAGTTTTAGAACTAACTTTTAGAAATAGGGAATTTTCCATCTACAGTGATGCTTTATTAAAAGGACTCAGTTGTGTCCTAATGAAGGATGATTAGTTAATTTTTTATGCTTCACATTAGTTGAAACCTCATGATTTTAATTTCCATACACATGATTTGGAATTACCTTCTAATATTTTTAATTTAAAAATTTGGAGGAATTATTTGTATGGTGTAAATTGTGAAATATATACATCTTAAAAATGGTTGAAGTATATATTCACTTAGATAAAATTGAAAATGATCCATAGAAGATGGATGGATATAATCACGGGTTATTATTTCATAATTCATTATCATCCTGGAATAGAAAAAAAGGTGGATTATTTTTTGAGTCAGAAGAGTTATGATAAATTAAAAATGTTACATTTGGAACAAGACCCTTTGATTAATGATTTGATGAATTTAGGCCTAGAATTTATGGATGTAGGGACATCCTCTATTTTTTCAGGCATTAGTGAACTCAAATTTTTATGAAATAATTAAGAGAGATCAGAAGGTGGATCAATATTTATAACAAAAGGTAGAATCCATTAATAAGGGTAAGTTTCTTGACTTTAATATTGTTGAATAATATGTTTTACAATTTGAAAAAAGATTATGTGTGCCATATAATTCATAGTCGAGGATAGAGTTGTTGAGTGAATCTTATTGTTCTTCATTTTCCATTATTCAGGAAAATATTTAGATGTATAGATACCATCAGGAGTATTATGGGTGATATGGAATGAAGAGGGATATTTCTAAATTTATCAGGAAGTTTTTGAATTATTATTTGGTTAAATAAGAATGAAAGTTACTGAATGAGATACTTCAAAATATTCCAGTACCATCGTGGAAATTAGAGAATATAGAAATGGATTTCATGGTAGGATTATCAAAGACTTATCATGTTAATAATGCGATTAGGTTTAATGTTGTTCGATTAAATAAATCTATCTACACATTTCCTTCCCATTATTGATATGGTGTCATTATAGAAGATTTATAGACAATACCTAAAGAAGATTATTAGGTTATATAGAGTGCCTATATCCATTGTATTAGATCATGATCCCAGGTTCACATCCAAATTTTTAGAAAGGACTTCAATATTCATTGGGTACATAATTAAATTTTAGTAAAAATTTCAATACTCAATCTAATGGGCAGTTTGAGCAGATGATTCAAACCTTGAAATATATGATTCATTCTTTCTCGATGGATTACTAGAGATGTTGGGCTCGAAATATTTCTTAGGTTGATATTTCTCATAACAATAGTTTTTATTCTGTTATAAATATAGAACCTTTTGAGGAATTATATGGAAATAGGTGTTAGGTGCCAATGTTTTGGAATGATGATTGAGAAAGAAAGTTAATGGGACCATATCTGGCAGATGAATCAATAGAGAATCTATAGGTGATTCAGTGACACATGAGGCCAACTCAAAGCAATAATATAAGTTAAGTGGATAACCAAAGGAAATATATTTCTTTCGAGGTAGGTGATCATGCCTTTCTAAAATTTTCTCTACGGAAAAGTGTGATGTGTTTTGGTAAGAAGGGGATATCGAGTCCATGGTTCATTGGACTGTATGAAACACTTCAGAAAGTTGGATCAGTTGCCTATCGATTGGATTTTCCTCCAAGTTTATCCAAGTTACATCAAATATTTCATGTTTAATTTTTAAGGAAGAATGTATCATATTCATTTCATGTTTTTAGAACTAAATTAGTTCAATTTAAATATAATATTTCTTATAAGAAACAACCAGTTAAGGTTCTTGATCATAGATAGAAAGTGTTGTGGAATAAAGTGATTCACTAGGTTATGGTTTTATGAAAAAACTACATTGTTGAAGATGAGACATGGGAATATTAAAATTCTATGATGAAAAAATATCCCCACTTATTTAATAAGTGAATAAAATTACGAGGATGCAATTTTCAAAAGGGGAAAAGAATGTAACAACCCAAGTATTGATAAAATAAGACACTTTAATATTTATTTATATTTATGAATTACATAGTAATTTTTAATTAATGGTATTAATTTTTAAGTAGTTTATTTTACACGCAACATGAGTTTCTTATAAATATTGCATTTCTCGCAAGACTAAGTTATACTGAAAAATAATATATTGTTAATATTATTACTTAATGTTATAGTTTTACTTCCATTTAGTGGCATAATTTTTTTAAAAATCAAATTTAAAACTTTTATATAAAAAAATCAAAAAAATAAACTTCATTTTTTAAATAATTACATCAAAATTTACCTTTGGTAAGTTTTTGGTGTATTTATGAGAAGATTCTTTTTTTGGTGAATAGTGAACAATAGTGAGTTTTAATTGAAAACTATTTTTTCATTAATTTATTTATATTGATAAATAATATTTTAATTTCGTTTAAAATTTCAATTATTTCCATTATACATCAATGAATAAAACATATATTATTGGAATCAATTTCGCATTGAAATTGGGTACAAAAACATTCCAAACTATAGAATATTTTTACTTTAAAAACATGTTGTATCATCTTGTCTGTCGGATAAATTTTATATTAATTCATACCAATTATGTGATTGGAATTTGGAGAAATGGATAAAATATTTTTACTAAGAATAATATGTAATTTATATTAAGGTCAACTTAATTTTGACCAAAAATATTAATGAATGAAATTAAAATTAATTACAATGATTAATGTAAAAAAATTATTTACTTATTGGTTAAAATTTAATCATAAGTGAAAAATTAGCTTATAAATTTCACCAAAACCCATTTTATGGAAATAATTGGACTATATCTCCTATTGGATATAATTTGGGACATTATTGGTGGAAGAATATGTAATGGAGCTATTCTAATAGTGTTTACCTTTTAATATTTGTAAGAACTCCACTCCCCCTCCACTATAAAAAGAAACTCACGCTCCCCACTTATTGACACCTATAAAAACATTTTTCTCACCCAAATAGTGGTTCAAAAATCATCCAAATCCCATAATAATCTTATAAGCCTTACATTGGGCAGAAATACAACCAAATAAGTCCTTTGGTGAAAACCAAAAAGAGTTATCCGAAGAAGTGATAATGTTCATCAATGTGCATTTTTTATTTTGTTTCATTCTCCACTCCCTTAATTTATATTTACATCAAGATTATATAATGAAATAATTAATTTCAATAAAATTATTTATTTTTATGTTGAGGTTTATACCTATACCTACACACACTTTCATCAAATTGTTAATGAAATCATCGTTCATGTTTTTGAAGGACATCCGCCTTGGGAAATAATGTTGTTCATTTTTCCTTTACCACCTATCATAGTTTGGAATTATGATGAAAATAATTTTTTATATAATATATATAATATTTATGATTTCAAAATACTTCTATAATTTTAATATAACACATAACTTCATTCTTTCCATTTTGTGGGAATAAGATAACATCCTTTATGGACGTGTGGACTACTGCCTCATCAAAACGACGTGATTCATTCAAACATTACGTATAATGTATTAAAGATAGGTTTAATAAAAATATATTACCTGAATGAAATATATATGATATCCATGAAATAATTAGTGTTATATAAATATAATATATAATTTTTTATATTTCCTTTACACACACTAAAAAAGTAATAACGTCGTTTGTGGACGTGTGGACTACAGCCTCCTCAAAGAAATATGATTCCTCTTACATGAAACTAATTATATATATAAATATATATTGTTAAATAATTTGGTATTTATTATATAATTATCATTTTTATTGAAAAATGTTACTTACCTTCTTTCTATAATGATCATTGAAAAATGATAACGTTACTCATGTGTATGTATGGCCTACCATCTCCATGATTATAATGTTAGATCATTTTTCATAACCATATTTCATGATCAGTTTCAAAAGTAAAATTTGTGTATTAATATGATAATAATTTCATAATTTTTACTATCAAGATGTTTTAATAATGTCCCCTTTCAACATAGTTGACAATTCAAGGTCTTTTTTGAAATAAAAAACCGAATATGGTAAAAACACCTGATATAAACTTAATTGTTTAAGTAGTTGTATAAAAAAGTGTATTAAGGGAATTAAAAGTAATAATAAACTTGAAAATGATTATGAAGAAATTAAATAATTAACTTATGTTTATTATTCAGGAAGATAAAGACACACATGACAAGTCAGACTCAAGGTATGGGAATTCATCTCAATTTCCATTCATTGAATCAATTTTGTTGTTATACACCCTTTTTATTTTATGAGGTGTATATAAATAAACTATTAAATATTATATCATGAATTTATTTATTATCATCTTATTTAATGTGTTGTTAAACGTTATTCCTTTATGAGTCTTATGATTAAAATATTTCAAAGTGGTATGGTACACATTGATTTAAAAATCTACTTTTAAATGTCTAAAGATCTAAATTAAAAATATTTTTGTCCATGTCAATATTCATGATAATATTTTAGATATTTATTTCAACATATATAAATTTATTATAATATATATTTTGTGTCTATTTTTATTTTTTTATTCCTCTACAAGACTTTATGTTTATAAAATTAAAAGAAACCCCTCTTTCGATTTTTTGGGTATTTTGTTATTGAAAATGTGGTTTGCATGTGGATTAATTATTTCAATAACTTTAATTGTTTTCTTATTAGTGAAATTGAAAAATTATGAGTCACATGTTGAAAATTTCGTTCTTTTATGTGTTATGATTATATAATGGTACGTAGACATTTTATGGGTGGTTACATGATAAACCAATGTTGGGTGGTTCTATGATAAACCAATGATGGTTGTTTCCATCATAAACCAATGATGGTTGGGACCATGATAAACCTCCAATGCATTGGGTATATATGTTTATTGTATGGTTTTTATATCTGTAAGAGTGACACATATGGAAGTAAACCACATAGTTATTCCATTTATAAGAATGATAAGTATAATGATGTCCCAAGATAACTTTAGGTGTTATCTATGTTTGATATGGGTTTTATGGTAATCTTGTGATTAAAAAAATTATAGGTAATAAAATTATTATTCAAACAAAATTATTTAATACTTCTTGAGGGTGAAAATTAATACTTTATGAGAAAGTTTTAATGGGTTTGAATGTTTATCAAAGGACTAATGGTTTCCTTATTTTTTATCCCGTACTGAGATTTTTATTATCATCCATCATTTTTTAATTTTTTTCACAGGATTTAAGGATGATTAAGGGATTACAAGAAGTAAAGTTGAATGTCTTGATGAGTTTTCATAAAATAGATGAGTGTTTATTTTAAAAGTTTTATATTATATTAAAAATGGATACTAATCTAAAGTGTCCACTTTTAATTTAATAGTATTATTATGTTTGAGTTATGGACTAATTCTCTAAAACTATAAACCTGAAAAAAATCAATGTTAAAGATAGTAATTTATTGACATAAACTCATGATTTTTTTTTATTTTTTATGGTCGGTACATTATAATTTATATACTACACCCGTTGAGATGAACATCAGGTGGGTGTGAATAACTATTGGGTGAAGTTTCCCCGAACATTTGAGGTATGACCATTAGGGAAATTCATGATATTCTCCAGACATAGAGTTTCATGGCACTAAAAGGGAGAATATGTAAACATGCTAAGGTAGTTCTTCTAGCACCCTAAAATGGTTATTAAACTCCCTGTAAGATAGTTATATTGTACTCATATGGTGTATATTCTCCCATAGGTTCTGATTAAGGAAATATATTCATTCCTCATTCAATATTTTGGGAATTTAATACTGTAGAGTTTCTATATATTAGGACATGACAAATATTCTTTTCATTCCTCGTGAGTGGTTATTTAACATTATCTTACCATATGGTTATTTCTATAATATTTTACTGAGTACAGTGGGAAAACTACTATCCGCTCGAGTCATGGCCAATGGTATATAGTCTTGGGAACCCATTAATTATAAACATTTCTCTATATTTCCCACAAATTTGTAATGAGGTTCTAGGTGTACCTAGACAGAATTTCTCATGTTCCCATCTATATGATGGAAAAATCGTAGTGACATCAACATGGGTAGGAACATCATGTCATGATAATGTGTTATTATAATGAGGGTATTTTCGACAATCACCTTATGGAGGACCTAAATGGTTAATTCATGATTCTACATTATGGGGAGTGTCATCATTATTTATGGAGAACTTTTTACATGGTGATCCTTTATAAAATAGAACCTTAGGAGGGCCTATATAGTTATTAAGTTGGTTTTCAATGGGAGGGTCTCCATTATTATTGATTATTGATGAGTTGGTGAGGGGATGACCTCCTTCATGGTAAAACATTGTTTTATTGGGAGTAAATAACCAACTAGAATTATTATAGGGGATTTTTAGATTGTTATTAACATTTTTTGGGGGGAGAAGTCCATAAATGGTTCTTTGAGGAGGACCTTTAATGCTTGCTAATTTCATATGAATAGTGAGATGAAAACTATGCCCGGTGATCTTCTTTTTTATGTTGTGAATTGTTCCTTCATGGTTGATAAGTTTAGGGTTTCATAGAGGACCTTCATGAAAGATACATTGGGGAGGACCTCCAAAGTAATTTATTACAGTGATTCAAGGAGGACCAATAAAGTGGATACTCTAGGGAAGACCTCTAGAGTCACATGTTATGCTAAAATAAAGAAGACCCCTATCAAAATGAGTTCTTTGGCCTCAGGATATAGTCTTAGTACCCCGATGATCCTCAATGATATTGGATCCCTATTGGTAGTATCCAACTAATGTATCATGGATTTCCTCTGACAATCCCTCCTTTCAAATACTTTTAGTCAATAGACTGGTATTGGAACATCAATCAAAACTAATTTCAAACTATGTTGGAAGTGACTGTCATTAGTAATTTCCATCCTAGTTGGCTCTGATGATTCCATTGGAGTATACTAACAAGATTTATTTTTTCTCATGGAAATTGGGGTGATAAATACTCCTTATCTCTAATAGACAACGTGCCTCAATGATCTCTCCTCCTAGGTGTCCTGGTTCAGATAATCTGTTATGACATATCTAAGGTTACATACTCATTATATTCATTATAAGTAGGGTTGTAAAATGGTGGAGATGATTGGGACTAGATGGATCCCTCATAAAATTCTCTTGAATAATAGTTTGGATATATTTCATATCCTATGTTACCTATTTATGATATAGAAGATATGTGTTTTTGTGCTCCACGGACAGACTCCCAAAGTGACTGTATGTGGAATCATTGGATTCTTACTTCCTTGAGGTATTTCATCAATAAAGAAGACTATGAGTCTGTATCTTATAGGATTTTAGGATATGACTTCAATTTCAAGATAAAGACCTTGATTTGATACTCCTGTATAAGGGAATTCAAGACCTGATGATGGTGGTATTATTATAAATAAAATTTACATTAAGACTATGGGGCCACATAGGTCATGGATGTGGCTACCTATGTTTATAAAATTAGTATGTGGTTTGAGATAGATTGAGGTATCATATGGTTTCCACTTGAATTTGAGGGAAATTTTACATGAAAAGGTGAATTATGTGATTCCATATATATGTTATAAGAGATATTAGAGAGAAATGGGAAACTGAAAATATAAAAACCATTATTGAAGCATCCTAAGAAATTTCTATGGCCAGTTGATCTCTTTCACTATAATGGGATCTTGTGGGTTTCAACATTTATTTACAGGATTACAAGCCTCTTGGTCTAGTTTTGGTTATTTTATATCTCATAAGATTAACCATATTTCTAATTGTTCATGGAATATCAATCACATGGTGTGGAAAAATTGGAGCCTTTTAAAAAAAATAGAAAGGAAGGTCATATCCTCTCTTTCAGGTTCTTATTTACTAAAATGTAACTCTCATAGAGTTTTAAGATATATTCATGAAATTATTCCTAGTTACAATATTGGTTTCCTTGGTCATGAAAGTAATTGATTGGTACCTCACATTTTTGTGGACATCTATATGTATCTATAACAACCTGAAATTTTAATTTTTATATTCGTTAACTAAATATTTTTTAAATAGCATTATATACTATAATGTCCCGTCCCTGAGTGCCACTCAGCGGTTCTCCAAAGTTGGTTGGCCATGTGGCCTCACATGAACCTCCCCAAACACTAAAGGCTACTAACTAGAAATGAAGTTCTAGGGTGTGTTTTTCTCGAGAATATGACCATTAACAGAGTTTAGCACAACAAATAAGTGAAATAACAAGAAAATAAAGGAAGCAATAGTAACCGATTTAATTATAGAAACATAGATATAAAATAAATAATTGAACGAATGATACTGATATACAGATAATGATGATGTTATATTTCATTTATCTATAAAGATGAAAAACATGGATACAAAAATTTAGAAAATACATGATATACAAAAGTTGAAAAAAAAGATTCCAAAAACTAATCCCAACATCCCAAGCTCCAACTCGATACTGATATACAGATAATGATGATGTTATATGTCATTAATCTTTAATGATGAAAAACATGGATACAAAAAAGTATAAAATACATGATATACAAAAGTAAAACAAATATTCCAAAAACTAATCCCAACATCCCAAGATCAAACTCGATCATCTGCTACCAACTCTGTCCTAATCAAGCAAGAAATTAAGTGTTCGAAGTTTTATGCATCCCTTTATCAACACCTATATACATGTAATCATTCTAGGTACCAATGGCAGTTTATATAGGGTGTGAGATAAATCTCAGTATGCCACCACCAATGGTTTCCATAACATCATGTTTGGGTAATATAAATTGATACAGTGTGCAACCATGAAAATATATAACTAATGAAACTTAGTAACGTAAATACCCAAGTACCTGCTTCATCCTTCGACTGGTGTCTGAGCATGCCACCAATTCACTAATTAATTACTTCCATTTTTTACAAATAATCCATGTGAGGTATTTCCAGCACTGACATTTGGATATGGTACTTATAGTGAAGGTTCCAAGGTATACAAGGCATTTTGTAATGAAATTTTAATAAAAGAGAGGTTCCAATGTAACCTTGACCTCATGGGTCGAGACAACTCAGGTAATAAGTAATTATTGGATATGGGGGGTAAGAGTGTAATCCAAGGAGTTCCATCCAAGTAATTGAACAATAAATAATATAATTAAGTCGAAGGAAAACATCTAGGGTAAAATGAGGTAATTTGTGACTAGGCCCAAGGGTGTAACCAAGCCACCTCTTGTTAATAGAAGTCACACTATATTTGATGTGTGTATCTAAGGAATCCTATAATAGTAAAGGAGGTATCCTATGGTGTCATACTAGGAATCCACTGATAGACAATGATTGGTTCCAATGAGGATCTCACCCTTGGAAACCAACATCTATAATTTGGAATGGCATACATGAGCAGTCAAGGAGTTAACTATGGAATCCAAAAGATGACTCAAGTATGAACCCCCATGTAAAGATGTCATGTTCCATTTAAATTAAGAACCTTACACTTGATTCATTTATTTAACCAATCCATGTAATGGCCATTCCATTTAACAGGTTCATTAGGTCCAAGCCTTTACTTTCATCACTATGACAAGGATATCTAAAAATGTAACTATTTACCAAACCATTTAAGTCATAACCATTTTGTAAGGTTCACTCTTCTACCTTCCATTATCATGGGAACGGGTTCTACAAATGTGAAACTGAGTCATTCAAATAGAATTCATTTGTCTAAGTCATATATATACAATATAATTGTCATTTCCATTCATGATTGATTTATAAAATTGAATCAATTACCTTATAAGTTAAAGTGTCAATTACAAGGATAACTAGTACTATTTAATGGCCACTTAAGTGATACGGTATTACCCTTATAAGGGTAAAATGTTAGCACACATTAATAGTGGCATGTATGGACTGTCTAACCACTAAAGGAATATATATAGTAATACCCTATATGGGATGGATGGATTTGAGGTTGTAACCTCAAATGACTTGAATTACATTTATGAAATAGGCTCTAGACCTTGATCATAATGAATATGACCAAGACACATCTATTTAATTAGCCACACTCAATGAAATTGATGCACACTCAATTATGTAAATTTATAAAATGAAAAAATCACGAGGAGTGTGTTATAGACCACCTATCTCATACTCATACAACACTCCTCATACAACATCAACCTCTAATTTATCTTCTATTGGAATATATTTGAGCAATATATCAACACCCTAAATAATAGGGCATATGTTCATATATCTAAATAGTGTTTTAAATTGAATGAAGAATGAAAAATGGTTAAAAATGAATCGAGTACTTACCAATACACATTAAACATAATGAACGACTATTTAAACAAAGACTAGATCATATCTCAAGATAAAATACTATAAAAAAGGGAATTAGAACTCCAAGAGAGGTAGATGAAGAGGGTTTTTCCACTAAAAAATAACCAAGGAGGAACAGTTAGGAAAAAATTTCATTTAATGGTAATTTTGTAAATTCACCCAGAAATTAGTCACTGCATGGTTTGGCTACACAGTTTTCTAAACCATGTACCAGATGAGAACAATATGATTTAGGGAGGGTCATTCCATATGGTTAGGCTGCACATTTAGGGAAACTATGCACCAACCATGAAAAAAACATATGCAACATGTTTGTAGTTTTCTTTATGCCCATGCAGCACCTGGAGAACAGTTATGGAAAAATGTGCACCCTAAACCACCCCACTATCGAGTTTCTCATGGTTAGAAGTAACCACACAGCCTACCCCATAGGATTCTACTAATTGTGTGCTGATTCAATTTCTTCCACTGAAGGGGCTCTGAGCTTTGAACAAGCTCTAGAAACCTCCAAAACATTCATGAACTCATGAGGAATCTATATTAGGTCCAAAATAAATAATTACACTAAATTTTAAAGGACCCATGCCTGAGTAAAAATCTAGGTTATTATAGTCTTTACTCTTTAAAGGAACACATCTTCGGGTTTAACTTAGAAGGGTTTCAAAACACTATCTGAGAAAAACATTGGCCAATGGGAATGTACTTTGGAATCCCTCTCCCATGTCTCATTCTATACACAGATGTACATCCATAACTCCCATACTATATGGAAAAACTAGCCTCAAAGAACCTATGTTCTCTGGTCAATGATGCATATAGGATACTCCACAATTGATTTTTCCACATCTATCTCAGTTTACACAAGATCAAAAGTGTGATATGGGTTGACATGAAATCAATAAAGCTGTGAAACATGGAATATTTAATTCATGTAACATTATCTTTGAGGTAATAGATACTGATAGGATAATGGCATAACTCTCTCCAGAATCTCAAACAACCCAAAAAGGAATGAAAAAATATTCCCCTTTCTCTATATCAATATATTACCTAGCATGGGTGATACCCACATGAAAAAAATATCCACCCACTAAATCCAGTGGTCATTGGTGGGGATCATAAAATTGTTTCTATCTAGACTAAGTAGTACAACTACACATCCTGATCAGCTAAACCTAATCTAAATTCTCCAGCCCAAGATGATGACCTTGCAGGGATTCCTAACCTACTTATAACCATCATTGGGGTGAAGAAAATGGCTTACCGTTCAAGTCCTTAAAATGATCCATCTAAATTGTCTCCAGATATCTGTTATTATAGGGGGTTTTGATGAGAGGGACATGTTTCTCCCAAGAATAACTGAAGTCAAAGATTCATACTCATATAATGTCCTCTAGAACATGAATTGTTTGTTATGACTGACCATTAGTCTGAGGGTGAAAATATTTTCTTAGAATTACCTATGTAATCATATCCTTCTACATCCCCTATTAGAATTGTGACAAAAAACTAGGGATTTATCTAAAATGATAGTATGAGGGACCCCCTATAGTTGAATGATATTTGGTACATACAATCTTACTAGATCATCTACTGATAAAGTATCCCATATAGAAAAGAAGTGGGATACTTTTTTTAGTTGGTAAATAACTACACAAACAACGCGGATACCATAGTACGACCATAGTAATCTGACTACAAAGTCAACAGAAACATATTCACATTTACATTGCGATACTAGAATCAACTATAAAAATCTAGTGGGATTTTTTTGGTCTAATTTCACCTACTAACAGGTGGAACACCTAGTAATAAATCCTACTATCTAGCATTTCATCTTAAGAAAACAATACTGGAATCACTTATCTCGACACATATTAGAGATGCCTGGATGAACTGCCCACTGAGAATTTTGAGACTCCAACATCAGTTCCTCTCTCATATCTATAGGAACACAGACATTTCAAAGAATATAAAGGATTTTTTTTCTCAATCCACAGACCAATTTAGAGGTAGGAAATCTTTTAAAATACTCTGATAGAGAACCAAAACTTCAAGATCTGAGGGTTTCCTACTATTCACCTTCTCAAGGATAGAAGAGGTAACTATAAAGGATGATATATATGAATACTAATGGAAATAAAGAAACTCAAAATATAGATTAGAAAAAAGGGCCATCAATTTCCATTCTTCTCTAGATTCCTGTATAGACTGTGTATGGTTTTCCAGCTTAGTGAATCTGCTACCGCATTGCCTTTCCCAGGTGTACAGGAAATCTGAAAATCAAATGACTGAATATATTCAACACTTATTCATTGTACGAGATTCAAATAATTCTGTGTAAATATATATATTTTAGGATCTTAGGGTCTATATACACCACAAATCACTATCCTATCAGATATTGTGTCCGGCAATGTGTGTCATGGAAAACTAGTGCTAGCTCAAGGTCATGAATTGGGTAGTTTCCCTCATTATGTCTCAACTACTAAGATTCATGCATAAAAACTCTATCATCCCACATCATTACTGCTCCTAGGATGATTCATGATGAATCATAGAACACTATATAGGATCTTCCATGTTGTGGAAGTATCATAATAGGTTTTAAGACAACACTTTCTTTCAATTTATAAAAGGATTCCTCACACTCTTCTGACAATAGGATCTTGAAACCCTTCATTGTAAGACCATCAAGTGGTGAATCATAAAGTGATAAGTCCTTTATAAAATGCCTATAATATCCATTCGTCCCTAAGAAAAATTTTATATAAAATATGTTCTTGGGATACTCCCAAGAAACCACAACACTAACCTTCACTAGGTCAACAGAGACTCCTGATTCCGAGATAATATGACCCATGAAGTGAAATTAGTTGACCCATAAATGTAACTTAACAATATTTTCATAAAATTCAATCTCTATAATTTTACTTAGAATGATAACATGGTGTTTATCATTGGTGATATGAGTCTGAGAGTACAATAAGTTTTCTTCCATAAAAACCATGGAAAAAGAATCCAGATTGGGGTGGAAAACCCAATTCATCAGACCCATTAAAATGGTTGGAATGTTTTTAGGACTAAAAAATATGACCAGGTACTCATACTGACTATACCTTATATGGAAGGTGAATGAGTTATATCGGTTTGCTTGTATCACACCTGATAACAGTCCAATCTCAGGTCTATCTTAGAGAATAACCTAGATTCTTGGAGATTTTCAAAGAGATCATCTATTTGAGTCAGTTGATATCGGTTCATGACTATAATATGGTTCAACCATCTATAATTCATTAATAGAAAAAGGATCCCTTATCCTTCCTGGTGAATAACATGGGTGAACCCCAAGAGGAAGTCCTAGTACATATAAAACCATTTCCTCTAGATCCTCTATCTATTGCTTGAGCTTCTAGAGCTGAGTAGGTCCCATCTTGTATGGAGGAAAGGACACTAGATATGCACTTGGAACGAGATCAATAATAAACTCTACATCTATCATAGAAGGCAAGACGTAAAAAATATCAGGAATGAAGTCCCTGAAGAGATCTACTTCTGGAGGGAATTAATCTTGAGGTAAACCCGGATCCTCCATGAAGGGATTGGAAATCTGGGTGGTCACTCCACCTAGCCCATCATGCTCTGGTCCAGATCTACTAACCTAGACATCCCACTCCCCCTTATATAGACAAATTCTTCCCTTTGTTGATGTAAACGATACACTATGGTGATTTTTGTCAGTAAAGGCATGATATGATACCAAAAAATCCATCACAGGAATGACATCAAATCCCATAATCTCCAGTATAATGAGGTCCCACCAGAAAGGGTAACTGTATAACTCAAGGGGATAGTCCCTACATTTTCATTTTCCCCCTGACCGTACAACCACTAGTGTATCTAGGGTCATTACACTACAGTAATGCTATATTTTCCATTCGAAAATTTCCAAGATGGATAAATAGATTAAGGAGTGTGAATCACTTATATCAAATAAAGTAGATACAATAGTAGAGGATACTAGAATAGTACCTAAAACTTTAGATGGTCTTATTGCTTGATACTCAGGAATGGGATATAATTCATGAAACAAGCCTGACGCATGACCCTATTATTCAGATAAACTACTAGGATCATGACCACTTTGCTGGAACTACTGATAATCCGAAGTCCGACTACCACAACTTTCTTCTCCTTTTCATCCAGACTTGTCGATGCTACTCTATCTTCCTGAATGACATGGTGTAGAAGAACCTACCCCTGAAGGTCGAGTTGGTGTGGATCATCTTCCACTAGAAGCTGATGGACTTTCCTGAAAAAATCTCTGAAGGAACCCCATATGGCCACAAGCCTCATACTTTATAGGGGCTCTATCACACTGAGAGATCAGGTTCCCCTGTCACAAAACACCATAGAGCCACCAGTCTGGGTACTCTTGTTTCCACTACCATGATGAGAAACATTGAGGGATCAATTTTTTCTACCTAAATAACTACTTTCCTTTCTTTTCATTGATACTCTATGCCTAGTACTATCTCTATCCCTCAAGTTGTGCTCAGTGATAAGATCTGGATTGGCTATTTCTGAAAAGGTAGGTAGGTAGAATACATTCATCAAAGTATAAATTCCATAATAGGTCCCATCCTTGAAGTGTCTAGAATGTGTAATATCATCATCATTTATAAGCAGTGAAAATCAGTGTAACTTAGTAAAACACATTAAATACCCCAAAACTAACAAAACACCCTTCTCAAAAAGCATGAAATCTCTAGCTCAGTCATCTATCAGCATCTGAGGAATGGAGTATTCATAGAAGGTAGTTTGGAAGTTAGCGTATACCATGCTTTAAAGGTGACCATGCTAGGTAATTTCATTCCACTAGTACTTGGATGAATTATGAAACATGTAAGTATCAAGATTGAACCTTCACTCTAGAGGCATCTCTAAATGATCAAAGACAGATATGGTGGAATCTATCAATGAATCATCATCCTACGGACCACCATCCCTTGATAAGGTCGGAAACTTTGGCTACTAAAACTCATTGATATTATCATCAATTGAAGGTGTAGGTATGGAGAACCTTTCATAGACTACATTGGATGTAGGAAACTATTATGAACCTGATCTTCAGTACACTTATCAGGTATAACTAGAGGTGCCTCCACTAGCACTCCTGAAGAAAATATTGATGGATCAGGGCCCACCACATCTAGAGCATGGTTGTATCCACCCTCATGGAACATGACAGAATGACATCATGGTGGTATTGGTCTAAATATTCCAATCACACACCTCAGAAAATGTTTTAAGTAGATAGATAACAATACTAGGGGTTATAGAAATAAAATAAATGCTCTCTGCCCATGGTATACTACCCCAACTACCTGACTGGAAGGCTAGGTCTCGGTAAGTGTTCAAGTATAGTTTAAAGGGGTTTTAGTAGATGAAATGTCAATTATACCTTTACTAATCATTTATTGACCAACTGTTTAATTTAATAACTCATTTTTCAATTTTCAAGTTTTCATTTTCTTATATATTATATCAAGGTTCGATTAAAATGGACTATCATTCCCATTGAATCAGGTCCCATACACCTTATCACTGAAAGCGACACCCACTTAAGCACATTCTAATGGATCAACTTAGAAAATTAACAATTCCAACCCATGAGGGCCCATACACCTCATGAATTGAAACTAGAAATTATTCAATCATATCCAAGAGTATCATAATCATACATATAATAAGTCTCAATCCACAATCCTAGGCATATCAAGAAATTAAAGGAGTGAAATGAACCTGTATGGCATAGAAATATGTATGGCATGTGAATTATAGGTTCCAAAAATTATTCATGTAACAATTCTCCTTGACCTCATATAATCAGTCCAAAGAAGAAATAAAACCTCAATCATAATAATAATAATAATCATCATCACACAGCATGTGCATCACCCAATAGTGAAATGTAATCATATTTAATAGGAAAAAGTAGAAAATGATTAGAATTTGCGAAACTTGAAATTTTCCCCAAACATAGGTTAGATATGCCTATGTCTAACATCTAAGAAATTTCCAAAGCGTTTATAATCTCTAGTATGTTGCCTCTAAATAGTAAACCAAGAAAAGATCTTCTCTGATACCACTTTGTGAAATCCCAATCCTGGATGCCTCTCTGAGGTTCCCCAAAGCCAGTTGGGCACACGGAATCAAGCACATCTCGTAAAACGCCAAAGGCTATCAACTCACAGTGAAGGCATGGGATGTGTCCATGGAGATACTATGCCACCATTACTAGAGTGTATCAAAACAGATAAGTGAAATAATAGGAAAATAAAACGTGAAGTAGAAATATATGGCACAATAGAAATAGACAAATATAATAAAAAACTGGAGAACTGATACAAATATACAAATGATGATGATGTAACATATCATGTATATATAAAGTTGGAAAACATGGATACAAAACAACAAAAAATATAAGATATAAAAAAGTACCAAAAATGAATCCAAAAACTATCCCTAGAATCCTGAGCTTTAACATGGTCATCTGATACTACCTCCATCCTATACAAGTAAGAAATAATGTTTTTGAAGTGGTACACTTCCCTTTTTCAACACATGCATACATGTAATCTTCCTTGTACCAATGAAGGTATGCATAGGGGGTGAGATAAATATCATTATACCACCACCAAAAGTGTTTATAACATCCAATCCGTGAAATAAAAACTGATATAATGTGAAATCATGTTTATATAAATGTAAAGAAGTATAGTAATGTAAATACCAAAGTACCTTCTTCATCCCTCAGCAGGTTTCTGAACATGAAACTAGTTCATTAATTAGTTAGTTCTAGTTTTTATAAATAATTCATGTGAGGTTTTACCAGCACTCTCATTATAACATGGTAGTAATAGTGAAGGATCCAAGGTAACAGGCAATTCTTAAATGACATTATAATAAAAGAGAGGTTAAAAGATAATAATCTAGGAAACCTTGATCTCATGGGACTTGAAAACTCAGGTAATAACATCAGCATAGCTATAGGGGTATTATTATAATACAAGGAGAGTCATCCAAGGCATTACACAATAAGGAATATAATTGATTCTAATGAAAACATCCAAGGTAAAATGGGATAGGCAGTTACTAGAACCAACGGTGTAACAAAGGTACCTCATGTTCGTAGAAGTCACACTAGATCCAAGGAGTGTATCAATTGAATCTTGAAATAGTATATGAGGGATCCTATAGTGTCATTCCAAGTATCAACATATATAAGAAGAATATCTTCCAAGGTGGGTCGCAACCTTGGTAACCAGCATCCCTGAATCAGAATGTAATCCACGAGTTCTCAAGGAAATACCTCAGGAAACAAAATTCTTACTCGAGTCTGACCAATCCAATGAGGTTGTCATTGTCCATAAACAATTAGGCTCCTTAAAATTTACTCATTTATTTAATTAAGCCGTGTAATTTTCATACCATTTAATAAGTTCATTTAGTTAAAGCCTTTCCTTTAATTAGTGTGATAGGGATATCTAGGCATGAAACCATTTTCCAATCCATTTAAGTCATAACCATTTTATAATGTTCACTATACAACCTTCCATTAACATTGAAAGGGGTTCTACAGACATAGAACCAAGCTATTTAATTACAATACATTAGGCCAATTCATATATATACAATATACTTTTCAATACATTCATGATTTATTTATCAAATTGAGGAACTTACCTTAGAAGGACAGATAAAAATTATAAGGCTAACTAGTACTATGGAATGGTTAATTAATTATGTATGGAATACCCATATAAGGGTCAAACCTTTTCCCACTCGAACAGTGGTACATACGACCTACCAAACCACTGAAGTCATATATATATATATATATTGAAACACCATACATTGGTTGGATGGAGTTTCGGTTTTATCCTCAGACGACATGAAATACATTTATGAAACATGCTCTAGAACATGATCATAATGAATACAATCAAGACACATCAATTTAAATGTTCACACCAGATTAAATTAGTACACAATCAATTAAGAAAATTTATAAAATGATAAATATTGTGGAGTGAGTTATAGACAACATACTTCGTACTCATATGACTCTCATCATCCAGTATCAGCCTCTAATTTGGCCTACATTAGAAGATATCTATTGAACTGATAAACACTCTAAAAAATAGGTCATATTATACTACATCTAAATAACAGTCTATAGAAATAATAATGACCAATTTCTAAAAAGGAATGCAGTACTTACTAATACTTATCCAACGTGACAAACGATGATTAAAACGGACACCGGACCATAGCTCGAGATCAAATACTACAAAAGAGGGATTGAGAGATCAAAAAGAGGGAGAGGAAGAGGTTTTATCCACTAAGAAATATCCATGGGGGAAGGTTTAAGAAAAAATTTCATTTTAGATAACTTTCTTAAATTCAACCAAAAAATAGGCATCACACTATTTTCCAAACCATCCGCCAAAAGTGAAAGATCTATTGTAGAAAGGAAAATTCTGCATGGTTACACCACACAACTAGGGAAATCAAGCACCAGCCATTAAAAAACACATTTGTAACATGATTTTAGTTTTACGCATGGGCATGCAGCCCCTGGAACATGGTTAGGTCAAATTGTGAACCCTAGACCACCCCACTGTCCATCTCTGCACGATTATAAGTAACAATGCGTCATGACCTTCATGGTATTTACTAATTGTGTATCCAGCCTATTTCCTCTACTAGTCATGTTTTTGAGCTCCCAAAAACCATTTAAACACCCCTAAAAACCATGTTGAACTCATGTGCCATCAATATTATATCCAAAATAAATGATTAGATCAAATTTAAAATAATATATTCCTAAGTAAAAGATCAAGTTTTTACATATACAGGTAACACCAAAATAAAAAACCATGATATGTTAGTTTTTTTACTGTACTATATAGATGTTAAATTAGTGGGTATAAAATGATGTAGCAAAATTATGAAATCTATTAGAAAATGGAATGAAATGGAATCAAGTATTTGAAGTATCCCTTAAGAGGCTCATTTTTCTGATCATATAATGAAGGAAAATTCACTAGATATTCCCTAAGACCCAGCCCATGTAAAAAATAATCAATTATGACATGATTTAAATTTAATGAAAATGAAGTTTGATCTCATTGTAATTTCCACAAGATCCATGCTAGTGGAATCACCACCCTCAATAACCACCAGAGATTAATTTAATTATAGATCTTACATTGAGATTCTGAGGGATTATGTAACTAAAAATTAGAATGTTAAAAATAATGAATTACTAAGTAAAAAAGTTATTAATCACATTTATTTTATACAATTCAAAATTTTTCTTTTAAATAAAAATAATGTTTATTTACTAGGAAATTGATTAAATTAACAAGATTATATTACTATTAAAAATTTATTATATAAAAACCTATATTTATATGTTAATTATTTTAAGAAACTAAAAATATAATAAATAATATATATTTTGTGATTAATAACTTATTAACATCAATGAAAATGTTTTTCAATCATAAATAAGAATAATTATGGTTAAAATTTTCAAAATTTAATATTATATGAAAATAATTTTCATTATATGTATGTTAAAAAGTTACATTCTCAAATTTTAGAATTTTAATTTGACTAGATTAACTTTATATTTATCTATAAAATTAAAATATTATATTTAGATAAATTTTTTAAACTTTTCTAGAATAATTGATTTTTTAGGTGAATAGTTAATGATACAGTTTTTACAAAAACTGTTCCTTTTATAACATAATTATAATATAAGTAAGACCAAAATTTTATATAAAATATTAATTGATAAAATATTTATTTAAGGAATAAAATTATTTACTTTAAAATAATATTGTAATCCAATAAAAACTATTATTAATATTTTATAAAATAATTAACATTACATTGTATTTTAAAAATTATTTTGGATTTTTTATTTTAAATAAACATTTCAATGGTGATATCTAGTTTTTTATTACTTTAAAATTCACATAAAATTTATTTATTTTATAACAATTAAAATCATATAATTAAATTAAATTTCATTGAAAATTTTATACAGCACATAAATTTTAAGCATAGAAACAGTTTTTTCTCAAAAAATGTTTTTTTATACATTATTTGTGCTAATATGAAAATTATATATTATAATATTTATAAATTTTATTTGATGAAAATATATTCATATTTAAATTTAAAAATTTTAAATTAGTTAATAAAAACAATTTTAGTTTTTTCCATTAAAATTAATTACCATGGTTAAAAAAAGTCACAATTTTAAAAGTAAAAAAGGGTAAAAAGAAATTTTAAAAAGTGTAAAAGACCTAAATAATTTTAAAAACATGCCTCCATTGTGAGTATGGGAATTGTAATAGAAAACTCTCATTCCCTAAATTACTTTTCACTTTTTGATATTTTGAACAATTATAGAAATGTAATGACTACTTCTTGATTTACCCTTCTCTTCACTTATGAAAGGGGATCACTTCCACTACTTCATGACACACATATACCCAAAATTTCATCATTTAAATATGAAAATATTATCCTACAAGAATACTCCCCCATTTTAATACTCCTCCAGTCTCAATTAGTCTTCCTAAGGCCTCTATTTCCAAGGATGTTTCTAAGAGAAATCACAATTTCTAAACCTCAGTATTTCTTAATCCATCCCCTATTCTTATCAATATACCTATTAAATTTTTTTATCCAACATCATATAATGAAATAATTAATATCAATATAAAATAAATTTATTATATTATTAGTGAATCCATTATTTAATTCTTTCTATCCCCTAAGAAAAACAAAACAACACTGATCATGCATACTTGTGGACTACCACATCCATGAAGTGATGTTGTCCATTTTTCATCCACTCCATTAATGGTTGATAACAAGGTAATATTTTATGAATGAATATTTTGAATATTACAAGTTTATAATTCTATAACTCTAATTTTTCATATACCTTAATTCTGTCACATTTTATAGAAATGGAATCATTAATCATGCGTACGTGAGGAATAATACATCATAAACTGAAGAGTTCTATTTGGACTCACCACCCCACATGGATATTTCTATAAATATATGTAATGATGGTATAATATATATTCTAAATATATAACCTTATAAGAATATTATATTAACCATTTATAAAAACATTTCCTTTCTTTTTTGATCAATATAACACGATCTCATTTAGTTATATTTTACCACATACATAAATTATGGTATAATGTGTATATAATTAATGATAAAGGAATTCTATATAATGGTAATATCAAGTAATAAAAATTTGTTTAATTTTATTTAATGATTCTGGAAAGGTGTTGCGAATATTTAATCTAGTTAAGAATATACCACCTTTGTATCATTAAACATGTCGAAACTAGTTCATCACAATTTTATTTTTAACAAAACATATTTATGTAACTAAACTAATAAAACATGATTTAAATAAAAAAAATATTTGTTTAATATATCTTTAATAACTTTTTAATTAATAAATGTTTACCAATACATGAGATCTGACCTTATCACAATGAAACTTGTATGAAATAAACAATAATAAAACCCTAACATCTAATGATGAAAGAAAACTATAAAAGGGGAAATTATATATAATATATGGTTTTAAATGATTTATATAAATAAAAACATATTTCAATAAGGATTTACATTAGGTTATTATCATTTTTAGTCTCATTGTTCAAGAGGTTAGGGAATGTTCGACTAAGGGGAATTTAAGGTAATGAGTTCCTTTTCTCAATGTCAATTTCTTGAGACTTATTTCTTATTATGAATCATCATATATTTAAAAAATATTTATTTGTTAATAATGAATTTATTTTACCATATTCATTTAATTAATTGGGTATTATGGACCATATCATGTTCTCTCATTACATATAATTCAAATCAAATAATACAAACTTATATGGGTTTTTGTTAACCCAACTCTATTTTTTGACATATAATTCTTCTTCATGAACTTATTTCCCACAATATAGGTTTCCTCAAATAAAATATTGTATTTAATAGTAATTTTTATTCCTCTAATATAGAAAATTAATATTTATTTAAAATATTTTATTTTGAAAAAATTTCATTCCTAAAATATATTATAATTAAAAATAATTCTTATCATCTTAAATGATAGTTTCACCTCCTTTTCCATATTTATATTTCTTTAAATTGTTATTATTTAAAAGTGAAAACAAGATTCTTTATTTTATCATATGAAAATAAAAGTTAACTTTACCTTTTTCAAAAGGATTTTTTCTATCCATTTTTACAATTATGGATGTCAAAAAAATTATTTCAAAATTTTAAATAGGATTCCCATTCTTTAATCATATAATATTTTTTCTTACACTCCATATTTTTTTCTTATTACCTTAATTTATTTTAAAGGATATATTATTTTATATTCCTTTCAAATTTAAATGATCTCCTAAGTTTTCACTTCCCATTTATTAAACCATTATCTATTTTCAGTGATCAATTATTAAAGATTATTTTTAAAAGTAAATGTTTTTAAAATGTTTTCACTTAACTTTTTAAATCAATTTTGTTTTTTTAAGGACTCATTTTTTAGATTAATTTTAAAAATGTTAATTATAAAATAACTTCTTCTCAATATCTCAAAATATAAATTTCATAAAATGAAATTTTAAAGCGACTTGTAACTCCCTCACTTATGAAAAAGTTTGAAGTTTTTTATAAAAACTATTTTGTGATTTCAATCCTATTTTTCTCTTCATCTATAAATTATTTGTTTCCTTTGATTTTATTTTTCTTGAATATTCCTCTAAAGTTTATTGTGAAATATCTTTGTTGGTGGTTAAATTTTCTGTATCAACCATTTAAATTATTGAGTTCAATTATAGTTATACCATTTTGAAGTGTTGTGAAGCCCATTTTTATTTCCATGGTTTCTTTATGATGTGATAAGTGAAAAAAAAATTATCTAATGATATTTTATAATATTTTGAATGATTTTTATTTTACGTAACACATGTGTTTGGATGATTATGAGTTGGGTTTTTATCTCCCACTATAGTATTTGTTATGGATTTATATGTCATGAGATAATGAAGCATGGATATGATTATAATTTTTCACATATTAAAGCATGAAAATTATAAAAATTGTTAAAAGTATAATGCATGTATATTATTAGATTTAGTCACTATTTAAATGGTGTAATTTCATTTATTTTTCAATGATAAAAATGAAATACATACTTTTTTTAACAATATAATGTTTTTCTATGCCTATATTTGTTCTATAATTCCTTAATATGGTATGATTTAGTTAAACTGCATGTTTCTATAATAGATACCTTTGATTATGATATATATATTAGGTTAATTATCTCACAATTTTTTTCATGTTACATGACTATTAATTTAATATATCATTTCTTAGTTACCATTGATTAGGGAGAAATGTTATGGTTTTATGTTCCATTTAATAATATATTTCTCTTATTATCATGTTTTCTTATATGATCCTAATCTAAACATAGATAAAATATTGGTGAGATTTTAAATTTACTGAACATATAATATAACCACTTTCTTATGTTTCCATCTTGGTTATAATGTATAATATAACTTATGAGAGTTTTATAATGGTGTCTAGTGAGGATCAATTATAGAGAAATCTCAATAATTATCATAAATTAATTTACTTATGTGTATAATACTCATGGACAATAAGCCTTCCATTATTGATATTCAATGATTATTTTGAAATGTAATGTTTAACTTATATAGAATATTTAAAATAAAAAATAGGTTCACCTAACATTGTATCAAATCCATTTTTAAAGAAATTATTTTTATCACCTAACCTAGGAGTATGAGTTTAAGTTTCTAAATTATGTATCAGAGTAGGGTTTAGAAATTTTGAAGATAAATTTAGTTGTTATTGAAGATTAATATTATATAAATATAATTAAAACCCTTGGTATTGGTCTAAAGTATAAGGAAATGTGTATGAAAATATCATGACATTTTGGGAATGTTTTGAGTATGTGGTTTTCTAAGTGATTACATCACTGTTAGAAATCTAGATATTATATAATTATATGGAATATATAAAACTAGGTATAATTACCCTAAAATTGGATCATAGAGTATTAATTCAATCATCACACAATACATGATGAGTGGGATTAATACTGTACACATGTATTGACACTCTTGGGGGATATGATTGGTCAATCACATTATCTTTATGAGACATTATAAAGGATTTAATATATTAAGTAAATTGGTTACATCATATGAGAAAAACCAAAAAAAATAAAAATAAAATTAAGCCATTAGTGATTTAGGTTGAACTAAATTTTAACATAATAATTTAAAATATTAATAATTTATTGTTTTAATTTTTCATATAATTATTTTATAATAATTATCTTATGGTGTAAATTTTTCATCAATCACAGTAAAATAATATTGTTTTTAGTAATAGATAGATCATAAAGAAACTAAGTTAAAAATAGATGGCATGGATAATCTAAAACTTTTCCCTACAAGTAACCTAATAGGATAGGATATGGATTAATAAATCTTGTGATTATTCCAGACAAGCTATATAAAATTATGATTTATAGTTCAAACATATTTGAGTTACAAACAATACCAAATAAGATAAGGATAGAGTCTATTGGATGATTATGAGATCAGGATAAGGATGTAATGAAGAATAAATTTCATATATGGGAAAAATATGACATGAATCACTAAGGGGGATAGCTTAAAGGGACTTGGAGATCATTTATGTGTTGAAATATAGGAATAGAGAAATTAATTTCTGGGGAAAACTAAAGGTCTATATCCATAAAATGAAAAAGACATTAAATCGATATACCACTAATAGTTAAATGATTCATATTTTGGAAACATAGGCATTATCCTTGTTAAATCCCAAATCTAAAGGCTAAAAACGATGACATGCACCCAAAACATCAAATTCATGGAAAACAAATGCAATCAAATTCATGGAAAACCAATGCAATTTAAATTTTTTTCATTAAAACTATTTACCATGGTTTTAAAAGTTACCCTCGTAAAAGTAAAAATGAAAAAAGGGAGTTTTACCAAGTGTAGAAGACCTAAATACTTTAAGAAACATGCCTATAATTATATGGATGATATTTTAATTGGAAATTCCTCTTTCACTACATTATTTTACACTTTATTAGCCTTTTTCCTTTGAATAGTGATATACCATTATCAAAATGTGATTTCTATTTGCAAAATTGAAATCCTCTTCCCGTATAAAAAGAGATCACTTACACCACTTCTTTATACACATATCCCATATAATATCATCCTAAAACACTACCATTATTTTCCTACTAGAATACTATTTCATTTTGATAATCTTATTGTATCAATTAGTTATTATAAGGCCTCCATTTCCTAGGAGATATTCAAGAGACATCTCAAGTTCTCATAGTGAGTATTTCTTACTCCTGAGCCTTTGATTCTTAATCTTAGTCTTCCAATATTTTAAAAAAAAAATAAAATGATATAAGTATTATTATTATATTATAAATATATTATATTAATGGATAAACCATTATTCAATCCTTTCCATGTATTATGAAAAAGGAAACATCAATCATGCGTATATGAAGACTATTGCATTCACAAAGCAATGTGGTTCATTTCTTATCACCAATTTTCATTGTTGACAACAAGAATTTATTTGATGAATGGATATGTTTAATATTTCAAAATTATTATTTTTAAACCATAATTTAACATAAAACTACATTCCATACTATTTTTTGAGAAATGGGAATGTTTATCATGCTTATGTATGGACTACAACCTCAATGAATGATGAATTAAATTTCTCATCACCACACACAATGATAGTTCTAACAATGAACATAATGAAACTAAACTATATTAATGAAAAAAAATTTCTTCTGTAAAATTCATGCTAATATTGTTTAAACCATTTCCTTAATTGTTAAATCATTATAACACCCTCTTATTAGGGAAAATTTTACCACCTAAGAGAATTATGTCATAATTTTTATATAATTAATGATTAAGGAATTATATATAATGGTAATTACATGAATTAATAATTTTATTAAGATCATTTAATTACTTTGTAATGGAGTAATTAGTATTTATTATATTTATTAATATACCACCTTTTGTTCGTTAATCCCACCAAAATTAGTTCATCGGAATTTATTTTTCATGAAACATATTGATTCCATTCAACTATTGAAATTTTAATTAATTTATAATTGATAAAAAAATATTATTATATATTTAATAACCCTCGAATAATCATCCTTGAAACAACGAGTGAGAATCGACCCCATCACCACAAAACTTGTATGAAACAAACTATTGAAATGTTTTAACATCTGATGATGAAAATTGTGACATCCCTGGCCCCCGAGTGCCCAGGGCCAGTGCCCAGGAGACATGATGTACCAAAGTTATTAAATTACATTCACTTACAAATATCTAATCATGTCCCATGCTACAGAGGATCGTGAGGTTCAGGTTTTGGGAAACCAACTGCATTCTGAAACTTCATTGAAGACAAGACTGATACCTGAAAAGTTTTTATTTAAAACATTGGGTGAGCACAAAAATGCTCAGTAGGGGGTTTTTTTAAAAAAAATTACATACTATACCCAAAATAACTTTTAAAATAATTCTTTAAAACCATTTCATAAATCAATATTCTTTAAGTAAATCTACATCACATTCAACATGTCTTAATAGAAATGCTTAATTAGAAACATGATAATAGAATTACAAGGATTCCCATTTTGAATATTGGAATAATCAATAAGAGAAATGAATAAAAGAAATTCATGACATGTGAGACATCAAAAAATGAGAGAACAAGTTAAACTACTAAAAGTAATAAATAATCAGAGTGCGCGTAAAGGCAATAACTTCAATTTCTAACAATTGATTCACTAAGTGCTTATGTCATGCTATAAGCATTTACTTTTTGGATACTAATAACTACTAGATCTTAACCATGGATATTCAACTACCTGAATATCCATTTGGTTAATTAATTATCACATACATAATGAGGGAACGTATACTGTATGACTCCGTCAAGACCTCAATTCATGACTCTGAAATGTCAATGGCCTTGTGCCATGACCTGATATGTCAATGGCCTTGTGTTGTGACCTGCTATGTCAATGGACTTGTTCCATGACATGTCTGTCTCATTAGAACTATTGATGCATCGAGGGGCTCACATTAATCGGTCCCCAACCCGTTATACTGAGTCTATACATTCTTCATATGTTTAAAAAGGTCATGTATCAAATGTTTCCCAAACCACATTGGATACCTAAATCCATGTCTTTTATTATTTTGGGTGTCCCATACCACTCAAAACAATTAAATTTTTAATTATTTATCATAAATGATTAATAATAAATGGTTCTATTAATCACATAAACTAATAACTTTATGTATCTTTTAATGCATAAAAATACATGTTCATTATTCATGCTCAATTCATGTGCTGATAAAAGGAAATGGCATTGGACTAAATCAAAATATGTCAGTTATTATTTAAATAATAACTTTCCCAATGGCATGCACAAACTAATCAACATTCTTTATTCATGTAAAATGCACATGTAATGAATGTATGGAGTTTCTACATATAGTGATAGTTCCATAATTTTCAAAATCCATGGTTTAAGGAAATAAATATTTATAGTTTTAAATGACTAATTTTGAAATTAGATAGATGTCATTTGTATGCAAAGAATGCACTGATAAATAGTCAATTCTTATTAAATGGTCATGCCTTATGTTGCATAGCATATAAGGCCAATTGTTTTGTAGCACATAATTTGTTTTATGTAATTAAATATATCAAAATCATATATTAACCACCGAAGTTTATTTAGGCCAAGTTAACTCGGATTATTATTAAAACGTATAGGTGCAAACTCTCATGAAATACCATTTTTATTTCTTATATTAACAAGTCCATAACCATATTAATCAAGAACATTCCTGATTAAATAAAAAGATAAACTTAACATAATAAATAAAGAGGCAAACATATCATTTCATGTAGTTTATAAACTTACATTATTTCAATCATTTGTTTTAATTAATCCCTTGTTTACTACATTAAATGTCAAAACACAAATGTATATGACTCAAACTTTTAACGTTATAATTTTTCTATAAAAGTGAAGAGTAATGAGTTTTTAGGAACATGGAGCCACAAGCTTCCAAAATATTTATTCGTGAACTATGAACATAAATGGAAAGAATTACACGCCACATGTATACGCAAGGTTCTCATTCGTCGTTACTTTAATGCTTGCAAATTATCAAAAACTTGGATTTGATTATTAGGGTATAATTATTAAATTCTCTTTTAAAACTACATTTATTTTATGTTATTTTCATATAAGAACATACATCATTAGATATAAGATCCTCCTGCACAAGGTGACTCCAACCATTTTAGTTCCTTATTAATTTAAAACTCAAACATAGAATTCATTAACCTGGGTATATGAAGTTTATGAAAAACCATAGGTTGTGTATATATGACCTATATATTTTTATACACAAACACACACACACACATATATATATATATATATACAACTGATTATATCATTAAGGCATGAATAAATTTGCATGGGGCATCTAAACATGGGGTCCATTAATACCCCATACATTCAAGATCTTGCAACTCTTAAAGAAGCAATTAAACTCAAACCATAAAGTGAGGTATATTTGTTTAAACGTTTATATATATATATATATATATAAGCGCACACTTAAAACAAAAGCATGCAACACAAAATATACTCCACTACAAACCTTATTTATACTATATATATATATATATATCCATATTTTATATATACATATATTATTGGATATAAGGTTTTTCCTTTGTGAGTATATATTTATATACATATCTAAAGAAAGATGAAGCTAAACCCTTATATCTACATGAGGAGGAAGAGGGCTCGAGAGATGTAGGAATTAAAAGGAGTCACTGAGATCCACTGAAGCCTTGGGTCTACGGAGCCGAGAGGGTTCCGTCGGATGCCTCAGGTGTGGTTTTTATAAACTAAGCCTATAATGTCTATCTTAATGCATGAGTAAGGGATATGAGGCCACTTGACTTATAAAAACCGAGGAAAGAGACCTTTCTTGAAACTGGGGTTGTGGAGGGTCTGGTGGTGGTAGCAGTGAAGAAAACAATGATAAAATAGGGTGTATGGCTACTGTTTCAGGGCACGCCGTAGGGAAGAAGACAACGACGTTGGAGAAAAATAGGGAGGAAAATGGATGGTCCAGATCACGTCTGACTTGATCATAGGGTTGGGGTACAACCGTGGTTTATAAAGGTATGGATGTCTCAGATTTAATCTGAGCCTGATTGAACGGCTCACATAAATGTAGTCATATTCCACGATTGCTAAAAGCGAGACGCGGAATCGAGATCAGTAGCTCAGATCACGTCTGACGCGATCCGACGGCCATGATCTCATTTCGCCTGAAATTTTTCTTCCCACATCAAAACGAGGAGACGTTTCCGCCTCCCATATAAGCTTCGGCCTCCCGCAATGTGGGTAATAACACATCAAACACACAGCAGGCCTTATACATGGGCTTTCGCCTCCCCCGCAGGCCTCATCCTACCCATGCATATTGCGGCATTGCTCCCACGTTGCACACACCCAAGCGCTCCTGCGTGCTCCCATTCACACCATGGCCTCATTCCCATGCTGCATACACACATGCGCTCCTCGAGAGACCCATGCCCGATCTCGGGCTGGCCCTGGCTTGGGATGAGGGCCAGGCTCGACCACCTTGAGTGAGATGGCTCCCTTGGCCCGGTCATAAGGGCTAGCCCTAGCGGCCCAAACTTTTTTACAAAAACTTATTATACAAAGAAATATATATATATATATATATATATATGAAGTTTTAGGGTAAATTATACACTATATAAATTTCCTTTTTATACATGGATTTTATTAAACATTATAAGGTTAATGTTTACAAATTAAATTTTTTCCTAAAAGTATTTTCTAAGTTAATCTATGAAAATAATAATCCTTTAACAAAAAAGTTTATGAATTAAAATGTAATTCTTATTCTATTGTTATGGTGGTCAAAACATAGCTTAATTAAAATATAAATCAAATAGCAAGAATCTAAACATTGTTGAAGATACTGAAAATATCTACAATACATTTGATTCAATTGAAACATTTTTTGAATTACAATTCAAAATTACCAATGTATTTTTAAAAACATTTCATTATTCCCTTCTAAAGTTCTTGTTCAGGACTAGTTTCATAATTTTCAATTCCATAACCTAACTACTTGGAGGTCTAAAATACACCCATATGTTTTCAATTAATTAACTAACATGGCCAACGGTTATATTTATAGCTGTTAGAGTTCCATGGTTCCCAAGGCAATGATTACATTAGTTCCCAATAAATCCAAGACTTTGGTTGTCTTAAAACTCAAGTTGATTGAGGGAAATGGTTCGCGTTATACATTTGGTGCTTAGTGTGGCTACGGTGGCTTCAGCCATTCTTATGTTCGTTATGATGGATACTAAGGACCCCTATCATCTTCTCAAGATTCTTTTTGTTTTGAGTGGCCTCTTGTAATCTTGATAGGGATGTTAATAGTTATCTTTGGTTAGGTTTATTTCCCTTTTTAATCTTGGTTTATTGTAAACTCTATATTGTTCCTATTTGAATAATGAACCTTATGTCCATTTTGTGTGTTTTCTTCTATTGCACCATATTATTATATATATATATATATATTCATAAGAGATAAGTTTTGTTTGGATAATAGACAACATAAAAACAGAGAAATTACCATTACAAGAACACAACTTCTTGGGGTGTCACGTTATTCCCCCTACAAATAATTGCATCCTTGCAATTATTTTCACCAACTGGAAAAGAAATTTCTAGATGATTATCATCACCATAATGGGAGATTTGGCCTTGTAAATGGAATACCCAGGCTGGTATTCAGTTCTACGGTTTCTCTAGGCTAGATACACTTCGAGCAGTATGTTTTGTACTCTGGCTCATGCATTCTACACTCAGGATTCCATAGGGAGGTTGGAGTGGTAATAAGCTCGGAGATGTCCGAATAGACATATTCTATAATGCCCCACCGGACTACATCTCACTCGAGATATTTTATTGGAATGATGTGGTTAAACAGACTGAGGTTTAGGATCTGGAACATAAAGGCTACTCTGAGGTTCCCGTCTTGGGTAGCCACTATGAAACATGCTCTGGTAGAAAAATTTGGTTCCAGAGTGAAACACTAAAAAATACCCTCGAAGTATCTCCCCCTTCGTCTATGACCGGGGAGTTGGGTAATGGAGAGGATGTGGAAGACTTGGTCATTACCTTAGAAGGAAAGAAGGATCTTAGGGTTGTCAGAAAGTCTAAACATGTGTTGACATGATCCTCACAGGTTTAGGAAAGAAGGATAGTCCACAGTGCAAGTTCTGATTAAGATATCCTCCAATATCTCATCGTGTAGGGATGAGATATCTTTCCGTCTAGCCATCTGAATACATATTCGTGAGAATTCACTTTGAAAGTTCATATAAAGTAATGATAGGAATGGGAAAGATATTATTTCAATAAAATATAATTTTATTACTAAAAATCAGTGCCTAAGAACCCCTAATGATCTACTACATGAACTCCACACAGAGAAGAAAAACTCCCTATCTCGTTAAACCAAATACAGGCTGAGCATTCCGGGTTAAACTCATGGAGACACCTGTGACGTCTCTTGAGTGTGTCATGATGGGTATAAAGTTGGGAGACATCAAAATACACTTGTTTCCTACAATACAGTCAGGTGAACTCATCTTTTAACATCATGAAGTCCAACAACTGGCCCCAGACACCATAGTTCAAGATTTGACAAAGAAACAATGCTCAGAGGTCTCCAGCAGCAGTAGCTTCTTTAAAAGCATCGAGGGCCATAAATCCAACATCCTCACCTACCGTGAACACTCATAAAATTCCCTCATGGTACCTTCCCTGACGTACATATTAGGGGAATTTAGTCATCATCGTAAGAAGGTAATCAAATCATAACCCCCAGTGTAACTGAACCACCCGAGGTGATTTTTACACATCGTACATGTGTTTTCACATCATGCGGATATGAGAATAGTTAAGAAAATTATCTCAGGTAGCTAAAGACACAATGGTCTCTAGGGCCTTAGCGGGGAATGATAGTAGATTGATAGGCACATTTTCATCTTCCATCTGAAAGTTATAATAAAATCACTTAGTAAGGTTCAGTCATAGCTATATATTTCTATTACCTGGTTTCTCCAGAATTGTCCGAACCTATCCTCTGATACCAACTGTGACAGCCCCAGCCCCCAAGTTCCCGGGGTCGGTTCCCATAAGGCATGATGTACCATAGTTATTACATTACATTACATTCATTTAAAAATATCTAATCATGTCCCATTCTACAGAGGATCGTGAGGTTCAGGTTCTGGGAAACCAGCTACATTCTGAAACTTCATTGAAGACATGACTGATTCCTGAAAAAGTTTCGATTAAAACATCGGGTGAGCACACGAATTCTCAGTAAGGGGTTTTAAAAACAAAATAACATACTATACCCAAAATTCCTTTTTAAAACATTATTTAAATCCATTTCATAAATCAATGTTCTTTAAGTAAAGCTACAACACATGCAACATGTCATAATAGAACTGCTTAATTAGAAACATGCTAATAGAATTATAAGGATTCAGAATTTGAATATTGGAATACTCAATAGGAGTAATGAATAAAACAAATTCATGACATGTGAGACATCAAAAAATGAGAGCACAAGTTAAACTACTAAAATTAATAAATTATCAGAGTGCCTGTAATGGCAATAACTACAATTTCTAACACTAGAATCGCTGAGTGCTTATGTCATGCTATAAGCATTTACTTTTCTGAAACAAATAAGTAATGGCTCTTAAACATGGATATTCTACTACCCAAATATCCATTTGGTTAATTAGTTATCACATACATAATGAGGGAACGTATACTGTATGACTCTGTCAAGACCTTGTGTCAAGACTCTGAAATGTCAATGGCCTCGTGCCATGACCTGATGTGTCAATGGCCTTGTGCCAAGACCATCTATGTCAATGGCCTTATTCCATTACCTTTTTGTCTCATGAGAACTATCGATGCATCGAGGGGATTACATTAATCGACCCCCAACCAGTTATACCGAGTCTATACATTCCTCATATGTTTAAAATGGCCATGTATCCAAAGTGTCCCATACCACTTTGGATACCTAAATCCATGTATTTTATTATTTGGGGTGTCCCATACCACTCCAAACAATTATATTTTTAATACTTTATCATAAGTGATAAATAATAAATGGTTCGATTAGTCAAATAAACTAATAACTTTACATCTCTTTCAATGCATCCAAATATATGTTCATTATTCATGCTCAGTTCATGTGCTGATAAAAGGAAATCGAATTGGACTAAATCGAAATATGTCAGTTATTATTTAAATATTAACTTTCCCAATGGAATTCACAAACTAATAAATGTTCTTTGTGCATGTAAAATACGCAAGTAATGAATGTATGGAGTTTCTACATATAATGATAGTTCCTTAATTTTCAAAATCCTTGGTTTATGGAAATAAATATTTATTGTTTTAAATGACTGATTTTGAAATAAGACAGATGTCGTTTGTATGCAAAGCATCCGCTGATAAATATTCATGTCTTATTAAATGGTCATGCATTATGTAGCATAGCATATAAGGCCAATTGTTTTGCAGCACATCATTTGTTTTATGTAATTAAATATATAAAAATCATACATTAACCACTGAAGTTTATTTAGGCCAAGTGAACTCAGATTATTATTAAAACTTATAGGTGCATACTCTCATGAAACACCATTTTGATTTCTTAAATTAACAATTCCATAACCATATTAATCAAGAACATTCATGATTAAATAAAAAGATAAACTTAACATAAGAAATAAAGAGGCAAACAAATCATTTCATGTAGTTTACTAAACATACATTATTTGAATCATTTGTTTTAATTAAGGCCTTTTTTACAACATTAAATGTCAAAACACAAATGTATATGACTCAACCTTTTAACGTTATCATTTTTCTATAAAAGTGAAGAGTAATGAGTTTTTATGAACATGGAGCCACAAGATTCCAAAATCTATATTCGTGAACTAAGCACATAAAATGATATAGTTGTACACCACATGTATACACATGGTTCTCATTCATCGTTACTTTAATGCTTAAAAATTATCAAAAACGTGGATTTAATTATTAGGGTCCAATTATTAAATTCTGTTTTAAAATCACATTTATATTATGGTATTTTAAAATAATAACATACATCATTAGATATAAGATCCTCCTGCACAAGGTGACTGCAACCATTTTAGTACCTTATTAATATAAAACTAAAACTTAGAATTATTTAACCTGGGTATAAGAAGTTTATGAAAAACCATATGTTGTGTATATTAGACCTATATATTTTATATACACACATATATATATACAACTGATTTTATCATTAAGGTATGAAAAAAATTTCATGGGGCGTCCGTACTTGGGGTCCATTAATACCCCATACATTCAAGATCTTGCAACTCTTAAAGAAGAAATTAAACTCAAACCATAAGGTGTGGTATATTTGTTTACACATTTATATATATATACACACTTAAAACCAAAGCATGCAAGACAAAATCTACTCCCCTACAAACCTTATTTATATTATATATATATTTATATCCATATTTTATATAAACACAAGTGATTGGATATAAGTTTTTTCCTTCATGAGTATATATGTATATACATATCTAAAGTAAGACAAAGCTAAACCCTTACATCCACTTAAGGAGGAAGAGGGCTCGGGAGATGCTGGAATTAGAAGGATTCGCCAAGATCCGCTGAAGTCTTGGGTGTAAGGAGCCGAGAGGGTTCCGTCGGATGCTTCGGGTGTGGTTTTTATAAACTAAACCTATAATGTCTATCTTAATGCATGAGGAAGGGATATGAGGCCACTTGCCTTATAAAAAATTGAGGAAATAGAACTCTGTGGAAACTGGGGGTGTGGAGGGTCCAGTGGCAGTAGGAGTAAAGAAAATGGTGATAAAATAGGGTGTATGGCTACTATTTCAGGGCACTCCATAGGGAAGAAGATAGCGACACTGGAGAAAAATCGGGAGGAAAATGGATGGTCCAGATCACCTCTGACTTGATCTGAGGGATGGGGTATGACCATAGTTTATAAAGGTAAGGACGACTCAGATTTAATCTGAGCCTAATCGAACAGCTCACATAAACGCAGTGATATGCCGCAATTGCTGAAAGCCATACACGGAATCGAGATCAGTGGCTCAGATCGTGCGCGACGCGATCCGACAGCCAAGATCTCATTTCGCCCAAAATTTTACTTCCCACATCGAAACGAGGAGCCGTTTTCACCTCTCATCTAAGCTTCGGCCTCCTGCAATTCTTGTAATAACATAAAACAGACACAGGAGGCCTTATACATGGGCCTCCACCTCCCCCGCAGGCCTCAGCCTACCCATGCATACCGCAACCTTGCACCCATATAGTGCGCAACCAAGCGCTCCTGCATGCTCCCATGCACACCGCGGCCTCACGCCTGTGTTGCGTACACACATTCCCTCCTTGAGATAACCATGCCTGATCTCGGGCAGGCCCAGGCTTGGGCTGAGGGCCAAGCTCGACCACCTCGAGTGAGTTGCCTTCCTTGGCTCGGTCATAAGGGTTATCCCTAAAGGGCCCAAATTTTTTACAAAAACTTATTCTAAAGAGAAATATATATTTATATATGAAGTTTTAAGGAAAATTATACACTATAGAAATTTCATTTTTATACATGGATTTAATTAAACATTATAAGTTTAATGTTTATAAATTAAATTTTGTCCAAAAAGTATTTTCTAAGGTTGTCTATGAAAATAATAATCCTTTAACATAAAAGGTTATGAATTAAATGGAAATTCTTATTCTAGTGTTATGGTAGTAAAAACATAGCTTAATTAAAATATAAATCAAATAGAAAGAATCTATACAAAGTTGAAGATACTGAAAATATCTACAATACATTTGATTTAATTGTATCATGTTTTGAATTAAATTTCAAAATTACCAATGTATTTTTCAAAACATTTCATTATTCCCTTCTCAAGTTCATGTTTAAGAATTGTTTTATAATTTTCAATTCCATAACCTAACTACTTGGAGGTATAAAATATACCCATATGTTTTCAATTAATTAACCAACATGGCCAATGAGTATATTTATAGCCGTTAGAGTTCCATGGTTCCCAAGGGAACGGTTAAATTAATTCCCTATAAATCCAAGACTTTGGGTGTCCTAAAACTCAAGCTGATTGAGGGAAATGGTTCACGTTATATCTTTGGTGATTAGTGTGGTTGTGGTGTCTTTGACCATTATTATGTTTGTTATGATGGATACTAAGGACCCCTATCATCTTCTCGGGATTCTCGTTGTTTTGAGTGTCCACCCTGTAATCTTGATTGTGTTTTTAATAGGTATCTTTGGTTAGGTTGATTTCCATTTTTAATCTTGGTTTATTGTAAACTCTATGATGTTCCTATTTGAATAATTAACCTTATGTCCATTTTCTGTGTTTTCTTCCCTTCCACCATATTATTATTATATTTGTATATTTTTTTCATCAGAGATAAGTTTTTTTGGATGATAGACAACATAAAAACATAGAAATTACCATTACAAGAACACAAGTTCTTGGGGTGTCACCAAAAAAACTATAACCAATATAAATATTTGTTATAGATCATTATAAGTGGTTTATATAAAAGGTAATAAAATTTAATAAGTCTGTAAAATTAGTGATTATGATAGATTTTTTTATTATATATGAGGTTTAATAATTCCCAACTGAGATGAATTTATGGTGTGAGGTTCTTCATCTCAAATTAAATTTCTTGAGATATATTTGTTATTGTGAACCTTGATATCCCTAATATGGTGTGATTTCTTAAAAATGAATTTATTTTACAAAATATATTTAATTCATGGGGTTTGAAGATCCAAATAATTTTATCTCTTTAAATTGATTTCAATTAAAAATATACCAATGTTATAAGGGTTTTGGATAACTCAGATCCCTTTATTGAATTATAATGCTTGTTATAGAACTTTTTTCAATCGAAATTTGTTTCTTACATCCTAATATTTTATTTCTTGGTTCATTATCTTATTATATGATGAAAAATTCCTTTTAATTAAAATATTTTTCCTTAATAAAATTTCTATCAAAAACTATATCACTATTGAGAATGATTTCCATCCACCTTATTTACGGTTTCCAATCGTTTTATATGTTTCCCATTCCCTAATATGTTCTCATTTATATGTGGAAACCCATTTTTGTGTTATCTAATATGAAATTCACATTTCCATTTTCCTCTATTGAAAATTATTTTTTGTTATAAATTTTTTAATATGTGAGTTTTAATCAATGGCCTCTAGAAATATTTTTTTTCATACTCTCTTAATAAAATGTTTTATCTTATACACAACATTTCTTTTTGATAACCATTATATCAATTCAAGAATCTATTATGGATGCTTTATTTTAAAATTAATTTTTTTTCCAATTATTTCACATCAACTTTATGAAATATTTATGGCTTAATTAAGTGTTTAAATTGATGGTTTTTTTGAAATTAAAATGTTTTCAAAAACGTTTTCACTTGAATTTTTTGAAGTATTTGAGGGGACCACTGTAGTATATACTAAACAATGAAAGGGGGTTCGAATAATTTTTGAGAAAATTTTCACTAAATATAAAAAAAATTCCCTTTACTGCTTAGACCTTTTAGGATCATGATTCTTCAATTATATTTTCTTTATCATATTCAAGTGTGTGAAAGAAAATAAAAGATAACTAAAAATATTTGTTATAGGTTCACTATTTGATAAGAGTATCCAGTCCTTGCCTAATATGGGAATGAAAAATTCAAGGATTCTCCATGATAATATTATACCAATTATGGTGGTGTGTAAATAATATAATATTATCCAAGTGTGAGACTCTACACATTATGGGGGGAGAAATAAATAATCTTGGATCCCTAGACTTGTGATGTCCTGGTCCAATTATAACTCATTATTGACTCTTTATACTACCACTAAATATTGTCTCTACAATATTCTATAAGATAATTTGTAACAATGTGATAGTATTCCACCTTTTGATACTTCATATGGATGTAAAAACGTTAAGTTCTTCTTCTCTAACTTCTTTATCACTTATTACTTTCATTGTAGTGGGAAATAAACTTCCCTTCTTCTAAATCATTTTTTGGAACCTATAGATCCTATAAACCATCCAATATATCTTTTTAATATGTCCAAATGATAATTTTCATTCGATGATGACATTCATGGTGAAATTTTGTCTACTAAATTCTTTTTCACATTGTTCATCAGAAACCAAATGATAAATAAATCTCAATCCAATATCTATCCAAACCATTATTTTTATTCATTATCATATGATACCCATTTATGTAGTGATAATATGCTATCTAATAAATTTATATCAATCTGTTACATGTTCCTCAGATCACGTCTTTCTTTCTTAATATGATGCTTTAGCTCCATCTGGTACCCCCTCCTCCGTCTGAAACTATTCTCAAATAACATCAACCCAAATAATTATTTTTATAATTATTTGGATAACACATTTTTTCAAAAATTCTATATAAATTATGCTCCTCTATATGTGAAAATTATGTAACACATTTACCATAATTTTTAAAAACTTTAATATAAGCACACGTCCTTATGTTTTGGTAGGAACTAAAATTTATTTTCCCTATCAATGAAATATTGAATTTTGATGTTTATACTCATTAAAATTTCCCATTAATGATTCCCAATTCTTTTAAAATATTCATGAAAAGTATTGATGTTTCTTGAAATCTCCCCCTCTTTAAACATCCTTAAAATTTATGTAATTAAACTACTGAAAACATCATTAACATGGGTAGTTCAATCAAATGTTGAAATTTTATCATTGCATTATCATGTTAATAACATTACAAAAGACTTATAAATGTTCTTTGAACATTCCATTCAGTAAAACATCAAAACATGAATTCTATCTCTTGAAACCTTTTCTAGTTTTTATTTACAAATTTTTTGGATCTTATCAAAATATTTCAGAAGGAACATCCTTAAATCATTTACATGATACATAAACATTCATCTAAACATTTATTTGTTTTTAGAACTAATTTTTATCTTTCCTTGGAATTATTATTGATTATACTTTCATAGTGATATTCCTATATCCATTGAGTTATTAAATATTTTTTAGTTTACCTCTATCTTGGGAAACATTAGAGATCTTCTCTACTCTTTCTATTAGATGGCTTCAAGTAAAATTTTCAGATGACTTTGTAAAATTAACCCTGATGTATTTGTAAAATTTTATATGATGATATCGCTCGGAAAAAAATTTCTAATTATTCAAAAACATCTCTTTGATCATTGTGTGATCTCATCATTCAATTAACTTCATATATTTTCTTTATCTTTTATCTTTGTTTGGAAACAAGTTATTGACTATTCGATGTCTTCTATTCAGAAGATTATGTCTGATGACTCGCCAAGCTTGTATGATATAAATTATATTTCCTTTCATCAACTACAAAAACATAAAAAATTTTCTTTTATTACTTCATAAAAACTCATTTACTTAACAGCTCAATCTTTTTTACATTTTTATTTTATGGAATTCATAAATCTCTTTATGTTACTTTTATCTAAACATTGCAATGTTTGGAAATGTGAATATTATGACAAATTAGTATATATATATAATGTCACAATCACATTTATATATCCATTTCAACTTACTCTTATTAAACACTCTTTTAGAGACCTTTTTATTATTATAATTTCAGTTAGAATCATTGAACAATGGATTATTATTTTTGAGAAAAAATTACAAATCATGTAAAAATGTCTGATATATTTTGGAGTGATCAATCTATATCCGATGTAACATGTGAATATAATCATTAGAAAAATATTTTAATATTATTATTAAATTTAATCTTTCCTTTAAAATTAGAGAAATATAACTTTAAAAATTATTTTAGTGGTTTCACAAACATTCCATCATCAAATTCTACTTTATATCTTTGTTCATCTAATGGAAACTCTATCTAATGTCACAGTTTAGAAACCTCTGTCTGATGGTGAATCATGGAAACCTGTATGCATATACCTTTATAAAACCAACATATTACCCTTAAATATGTATTAAAAATCTCAAAACACCTTTATATTTCTCTTATATTATCTTTACCAAGAATGAATAATATTTACATATCCTTATGGTTCCAATACATGACATGGAATCAACTCAGGAATCCTCATCTGATGTCCTTGGTCTGATTTTCATTGAATGAATACTTTAGTATAAACATATCCATAAAATCACCCTTGTTTTCTAGTCTTCATCTAATCATTTTCATCATATGAACCATTTTTTCTTTTAAAACTAATTATGGAAACTTACGAAAACTTCTTAAGGAAAATCCTTAAGGATACTTCATAGTGTTGATAAAAATGTGATTCTATGACAATCATATCACTTGTTGTAAATATTATGATCAAATAATAAATCACCAAAAGTAAACTCAAAGTAATCAAATAAAATTCATAAGATGATAATACTTGAGCACTTTCTTTATTTTATTATGCAAGAAAAAAACATTCTTATCAAGCTTGGGAGCTTGAATCGAACTTCTTGATTGAAGATTCTTCTTTATAGCATCTTCAACACATTGAAATTAATGAAATCATTTATTTTCATTTACAAACTTTAACATCTAATAACATCCATTGATAATAAATAATACTCATAAAAAATTGAGATCATCAATATCCCAGTTTGTATTTGTTTTAAATACCTTCAATGTTCTTTACAAATGAATATATAAATACAAGGGGATACATCTTATTTCTCTCCCCATTACTTTTCCAAATATTCATTTCACTTTATATCCCATTAAAAACATGAAATACAATTTTCATGGGAAATTTTTATTTATTCAATCTTAAGAAATGTGTAACGTCCTGACCTAGCTCTCCTCTATGATGGGGGTTGGACCGATGGGTCACATGACCTTAAGCACGTCTCCCCATACACCAGAGGCTGCTAACTAGTAGCGAGGGTCTCAAGAGGTGATAGTGGGGAGACTATACCCAATTATCAATGTTTTATAATGGTATGGAAGAGTATAAGTAGAATAAAATATCAAAAGTAGTAAATAATGGAATATACAACAAAAATAATAACAAATAATTAATATGTACTGGAAGAAAATAATAAACAATTTAATAATAGTGTCCAACACCAATTTATAAAATAGATGAATCAATATCATGGTAATTGTACATGATGGAAAGTATTACACAATAAAACTTGATATACAATACATTATAATAATTATTAAATGATAGAAAATCCCCACAGGAAATCTCCATGAGCATCCTGAGATCCATCTCAGTCCTTTTCTCCTAAATCCCAAGTACAATAAATATAAAAAACAACCTAGATCTTACAAATATAAGGTCTAATCATGTTCCAAGGGTACCCGAGAAGGGTGTGAGATATAAATCTCATTATTCTATCACCCATGGTGTCAAGACCAATTCAGAAAATGAAATATAAAATAAGAAGCGTGACATATAAGATAAATTCAAAGTGATGACAACTAATAATAGCATCTTAGTTCAGGTTCATAAACAGACACCCATCTTATACCACCTACTTCTGTTTAATATGAAAGTCTGAAAATTATTTCTCAGTAAGGAATAATATATAAACTAGGTCCAATAGTAACCTGGAAAACTAAGGAATAGGGAATACCCCCAATCTTGTTCTTTGGCTTGGGGTCTAATCTAAATTCAAACTGAGCACAATAAAGGTGCAAGAGAGGTATCACGAATCCTACGAAACTCTATGAATTATCTACATAAACATCTCACACATTTATATTTAAACTCAAAATTTTAGAGGTAGAGTCTGAGCCCATTTCAAAGGTATCACTACGGTACACCCAACCAATTATATTCAATGCCATGAACCCGTCTATGGAAATTCTTTTGAAATTACAAGTTTCTATTAAGGATGGTAACTCTGAGTCTGTCCCTAGTATCACACTTAAGGGACAAATTATCGGATGAGGATTGGTGAATCCATTTTTCTAATGGATCCTCCCTCATTCACCCATTAAAGAACTTGTTTCACCCATTAGTATAGCAAACAACCTAGGGAAATCCCTTGACTAGAGATCCTAAAACAACGCTTTACCAGTGCATTGTTTTGTAACCTATCAATCACAGAGAGTTCAATTGTTGGTTCTTAATATGAGACTCATGTTCTCTCCTTGGCTTGAGATTATTTTAAACAACAAGAGAGGAATATATATATATATATATATTACATAGAAAGAAAGTTATGAGGATTAATCTACATGGAATAATCCTTAAACAATTTCATGCCAACACATGCAACTCAATTTCATAATCTAGAAACGTAAACAAGGAATTCATATGGTTCAAGCCACTAACAAGGGAATAAGTAATACAGAAACTTGCATAATCATGGAATTTTAAGCAAGTCATTTGGCATCAACATCCCTATTACCAATATGCCATCAATGAAATTTTATCATTTCAAGCTATCAAGTTTTACCAAGTTTCACAATCCCTCTAATCCATTTAAATGGATCAATCAAGGATCATAAATCAAGGCATAAAGAGTTCATTAATAGGTGAGGTACTCGTGTAACTTGAAACGAGTAAATTTTTCATGTAACACATATTACATTCAAATAAACCTCAAGTGTTCCATATGTAGGAGGCACAACGCATGGGATAAAATATTATATTCAAGATTAGGCATTATCAGGAGGGACCTAATTCATAATTCATATATCATTAATCAATTTAAATAATTTCTATGGTTCCAAACAAAACAAATTACAATTTCCACATTTTAAATAAAGTAAACTTAGGACATTTTGGATGGATCACCCAATGTGGTGGCCAAGAGACAAGGCAAACACCCCAAATAGGTTTCTCTGTAAGAGAAAGTTACAACTGAAATCATAAAACAAATAAAACAATTTAATAAGTGATAAAAAGGAATCACTGAAAGGTTTTAGTGAGTGGCACAATGGTGGGATATGAATTAATCGACGAAGAAAAATGGGGAGAGGATAGGTGACCTACACTAGTAATTCTAATTAAAAATTGGCCTACACACTTAGTAGGTTCCTGGGATCGTCAATCATTTTCAAAGTATTCAATGCCATTTTGAAATAACAAATTAGTATCATGTACAAAAAAATCAATTTAACAAATATAGTCTCAATAATAAAGAGACACCATGGAATTAGGTTAGGAAATCATAAAATTATATCATGACATTTTTATCTCAAAGGAATCACACCTCTGTTGGAGGGGTTTTAATAAAAAAACATGACTTTGTTTTACGAACAGTCATCTATCACCTTTGAGCATTTCAATGATTTATTCCAGGGAATCATTTAATCTAAAAACTGATGAATTAATTAAAAACAATGAATGGTAGTCAATTAATTAATGAATTAATAAGATTAAAGGGAACGAGAATGGTATCATACCTCAAAAGAATAACCAATTTAACATTCTTCACTTGATAAATTTCTTATCAACCACTCAGAACTGCTCCACACACACGCACATACCTTCATATATATATATATATGTGTGTGTGTGTGTGTGTGTGTGTGTGTGTGTGTGTGTTAACCCAATTCATGTATTCCTTACGCCATTATGGAATACTAACATAGATTATATATATATATATGTCGTATATATACATACCTAGATACATGGGTGGACACCCTTAAAGACGTTCAAAACCAACTACAATAATTATCAAGGACTCAAAATCACCATGGTAAGGACCGAACCATCTATAATTAATTATTAAGTACTCATAAATTACCAAACCCCTAAATATAAACAAAGAGATAAAGAATAATAGAGAAAAAACATATCCAAAATCGTTAGTGGGTAGACCGAATCAAGCTGAACTGCTTCTCCTTCTGTAGAGATTGCTGCAACATGCATGAACGCGACCTAAGAGACCATTAACCCACCCTAAAAACAAAATAAAATAGGAAATAAAAATTAAACCTAAATCCTAGGTTTTCCCAAACCATATCGGGAGATGGGGAAGCCAAATCACAACTGGAAAAGGAAGTAGAAGTGGGGAGAGGGACCTACCTCTCTGGATTGAAGGATAATGGTGAAGAACTGAGGTGGAAACAATGATCAAAGATGGATTCTATAGGAGGGGGATCGTGTGCGTTGAAGGGAGTTGACCTGGGGGGCATGCCTCAGGGAGGTCACATCCAAGAGGGGTGCACTAAAAGGATGTCGTGGCCAGGAGGGTTCGACCAGGGAGAGGGAGAGGGAGATGGGGTCGCCCGTGCTTAGGTTTACTAGGAGGGGGTTTCATGATATTGGAAGGAGGGTGAAACCTCTTTGGGATCTCAAAACCTAAACCAAAATCTAAAATTATTAATAATAAATATAAATGATAATAATGATAATGATAATAATAATAATAATATTATTATTATTATCATCAAAATATTTCATTATTATTTCATTAATTTTTCATTTAATTTCATTTAATTCATTTTCATTCAAAAAAATTAATTTAATTAATTTAACTTCTTAATGAAAAGTGCATCAAAGTTTCAACCCTCAGAAATGAAAAGTTATGATGCCCAATTTTAAAAATGGTCTACCTCCTAACAGAAAAATAAAAATTCCTTCGCTTCTTCATCCTGTTCAAAATATGAGACATTACAACATTCCCATCTTAGAAATTCTCGTCCCCGAGAAGCATTCGGGAAAAATGTAACCCTCATCTGATCTACAAGGTTCATGAATTCTTGCACAAATGGTTGTGTTTTGTCTCCAAATGCTCGAATGCACCTTCAAGCATCCCTTCTTATACACAAAAACTAAAGCTGTCACAACTCGATCCAGTGCTCGTTCTCCAACCAATACACTGAGATGGTTCTTATCCAATCCTGTTTAGCTAGAGACACGACCATGACATCGTATCATTAAAAATTAGGCTAATGGTTGTTCCTACCTTAGTAATTAACATTATAAAGGGGAAAATTCCAAGACATGACATCTTCCACCATTATAATTTCCTACAAGACATGCCCTTAAGCATTCTAGCGGCGCTTCTGGCATCATTTTCAAAATGAATAAAATAGTTTATTCCCCATCAACCTAAAACCCAAGTAAGACAAACTTTTCATGAAAATACCTATGCAAAAAATCCTTACTTTTCTCACCTAATGATGTGCCCATGATGGTCCTTCACTAACCACTCTATTTAATAAGAGAGACAATTAGTAAATCCACTCTGGATGACCATTCAAGAAGATGCTCAGCTTAGATAGTCGGTGTTTTATGAACTAAACGGTGATGCATTCTTTCAAGTAATCTCACATTAAACATAAACACATCCACCGAAGTACATTCCCAAACTCTGATGGAATTATTGAGCAAACCAAGATGGAAACCGCACATGTAGTGCAAAACACTAAAAGAGAACCACCCAACAAACTTAACATCTTTTAATGATTTAGCACAGCATAAAACTAATATTGTCTTAGTGGGTCTAGGAAAACGTCAACATATGGTACATGATCATTTCTAATCATAATACACTGGGAGTCTTTTTAGGTTACAATTAAGAACAAATTCGATCCACTATAGTTGGATTCTTAGAAGAAACTCGGCTTCTCTTACTGACATACTTCCATTGACCAATCATAAATTATTTACCACCTGAGACATTACATGCTTTCTCAAGCATAACCACCTGTCCACCCACGACCAACGACATTACTCAAAGGATTCATGCACTGCCAACCAAACTAATGTGGTGTTGCCAAGAAAGTAACAACATGATATAAAACTTGAAAGACTTAAGTGAGTTCAAGAAAGATCGACCATTCTCAATGGTCATATTTTGTTGTGTTCCTTCTACTAGGAAGGAAACATATTTAACAGAACCTAAATGAATCTCCCCACCTTAGGAGTATCCTAATCCTCAAAAAGAAGAAATATACAAGCTTCTCAAAAGAGCGTTAGGTCAGAACTTTCATAAAAAAAACAAATTTATGCAATTGGAATGAATAACAAAACTAAATTGACCATCCTGTCAAAACAACCATGTCTCTGGAGGTCATCCCGAGCATTGGGATGATATTTATTTCATTACTCCCAAGTCACTCTACTCCAGATATGCCCCAATACCACACTCAACATCACTATGTTGTCCATCACTAAGGAATAATAGATAGTCAAGAAACCTATGAAATAATCTGCCATGCCTGAGGAATATCTAACAATATGGAAATAAACATTAATCGATTCCCACATCCATATAAATGTCCAAGAAGTAAATTACCACCTTTCCAAACATGGGTGTCATTTTAAGCAAGGTTGTCCGACTAGGGAAAAAGACACATGAACAACACCAAATGGTAGAAAACAAATGGTATTAGGAAGGATTGTAAGTTATAAGGGTGATACATACCATGGGATATCCCTTTACAATCAATAAGCATCGACCCTAACACTAGATCATGATAAAATAATTAACTAGGCTCAAAATCCGATCATCTAAGCCATTACTAAAAGAAATAGTACCTACAGAAAATGCTCATGCATCTATTATAACGAAAATCAAAGAAGCTTTATCTACCCTTACACAAGGGTATTAAATAGAGGACACCACTATAGGTTCTATTTCCAAACCCTTTACATTTAAAACCATTTCAGAATATAACATGAACATGTTCAAAAGTCCCGTCATATGGGCGGCCATCTACCAATTCCAAAATCACATATACACTATACAGGTGGAATTTGGCTCCCATTTAATTACAACCAATGAATTTGTCCCACATGGTCTATTATATCAAAACTAAACTAGAATGTAATCACAAGCAGTAAACAAGAAGCAGATATTCTAGAGACAAAAAAACGGCATATAACATACATACATGCTAATTAAAATAAGAGCATGGCATAACACGCAAGGCAGAAAATACAAATAAAAAAGAAGCCTATAATGAAATTACGAGGAATGTAATATTATCACCCAATCATTATATATATATCACCAAACCATTCTATCTGAAGATACATGCTAAATAAATACAGGACATGGCATACATTCAAGGCACACAGTTTGGATAAAACAGTGAAACTAAAATGAAACTACATGGAATGGAACTATATATGGAATGTGAATTTCTATGTGCCCAATATGATGCATGCAATGTTTCATCCCCAATAAATCATTCCATGGGTAAAAAACCATAAACCCCATTAATACATAAGTAGTAGAAAGTACATTAATCACTCAAGGTGAAATCATATCAACTATAATATTGAAAATCATGAACATCAATTCCCTACCCTAGCCACTTGGTCATTTCCCATATGTGGGTGATCAGTCCTAGACATGACTATTAATCAACCACTGAAACATTATTCATCTCCCATAGACCATCCCATAATTGAAAGACAAGGAAAAAATAACCTCTTCTGATATCACTTTGTAATGTCCTAACACGGCTTGCCTCTAAGATGGGGGGCTGGACCGGTGGGTCACATGACAATAACCACGTATCCTTACACTCTAGAGGCTACAGACTAGCAGTGAGGGTCTCTATTGGTGATATGGGGACATTATACCCTCTTATAAGAGTTTCACAGTGGTATGACAAAGTATAAATAGAACCCAAAAAAAGATGTAACAAATAATTGAAAAAATAGTAGAAATAGTTAAAAATAATTGACAAGCAAAAGAAAACAATAATTAACAATTTATAAAAGTCTCCAATGATAGTTTATACAAAAAATTAATGTATTTCATGGTAACGGTGTGTGAAGGAATGAAATAAACAATAAAAAATTCATAATAATACATTAAAATAATAATGAAAGGATTGAAAAGGCCCACATGAGATCTCCATGATCATCTTAAGCTATAGATCAATCCTTTTCTCATAACTCCCTAGTAAAATAAAAACAAAAAACAACCTAGACTTGTCAAATAAAAGTTCAACATAGGTACCAAGGGTACCCGAGCATGGTTTGAGAAATAAATCATAGTAGTCCAGAACCCATGTTGTCCATACCAATCCATAAAATGAAATATAAATTAATAATCATTCCCTATAAAATAAATGTAGAGTTATAATTAATAATAGAAACTTTATCCAAGTTCCTAAATGGACACCCATCCCACACCACCTAATTATGCCCAAGAAGGAAGTCTGAAAAGTATAGTTGAGCGAGGAAGAATATATATACAAGGTCCAATAGTAACATGGAAACCCAGGGAAGAGGGAATAACCCTAAGCTTGTGATTTGGATTGGGGTCTAATCCATAAGTCAAACTAGGTGAACTAAAGGCGTAATATAGGTATCAAAAAATCATAAATAAACTATATGTAGTATCAATAAAAACATCTCACGAATTTATATCAAAAATTAAAAATTTAGAGGTGGAGTCTGATCACATCCTGGATGTATTGTTATTGTACATCCAATCAATTATATCTAATTCTATGTGCCTATACAAGTTGTTCCTTTTTAATTTCCAAGTATTACTTTTGGATGGTAACTATGAGTCTGTCCCAAGTATTGCATATAAGGGACTGAGTATCAGTTAGGGATTAGAGAATCCATTTTTCCAATCGCTCTATCCTCATTTTCCCCTTAGCTAATTAGTGTCACCCATTATTATTGTAATAATATCATGGAAATACCTTTTATATAGAGCCTAAAACATCACTTTCCCCACACATTGTGTTGTAATCAATCAATCATGGAGTTTCTAATTATGGGTTCTTATTACGGGACCCCTATTCTCTCCCCATATTGAGTTTATTTAAATCAAAAAAGAGGGATATATATATATATATGTATATATATGTATATATATGTATATATCAAAGAGAAATCAAGGTATGAGGTTTAAGATACAAGGAATAAGCCTTAAACAATTCCATGTCAACACATGAAACTCAGTTTCACATTCTAGCAACCTTAACAGGGCATTTCCTATAGTTTAAGCCACTAATAAGGGAATAAGCAATAAAGAAACTTCCATAATCAAGTAATGATAAACAAGGAATGTGGAATTAGTGTGCCTATTACTAATATATCATTAATGAAATTTAGTCATTTCAAGCTATCAATCTTGACCAAGTGTCAAAATCCATCCAAGCCATTTAAATGTCTCAATAAAGGAGCACCAAACAAGTCATAAGGATTTTATTAATATGTAAAGTACTCATGTAACTTGAAACAAGTAAGTTTTAAATATAAAAAATGTTTCATTCAAATAAACCTCAAGTATTCTATAGGTATGTGGAACCACACATGGGATAAAATATTATGTTCAAGCTTAGTCATTATCATGAGGGACGTAATTCATAATTCATTTCTCATTAATCAACTTAAATCAATACTAAGGGGATAAGAACAACCCATGTCAATTTCCACATTTTATTAAAAGGAAACTGAGTCCATTTGGGATGGATCGCCAAAAGGGGTGTCCAAGAGGCAAGGAAACACCCCAAATGGGTTTCTCAATAAGAGAAGGGTGAAACAGACATGATAGAAAAAAAGATTAATAAGTGATAATAAGGCATCACCGAATGGTTTTGGTGAGTGGCACAATAGTGCGACATGAATTACTTATTGGAGAAAATAAAGGTGATATTAGATGGCCTACACTGGTAATTATAATTAAATATTTGGCCACAAAATTATGTGGTTACTTGGATCATCTATAATTTTTCAAATGAAGAAACATTATTTAAAAATAACCAAGAAGGGCCATGTAAAAACAAGTAATTTAACAAATACAATCTTAAGCATAAAGAGACACCAAGGCATTAAGGCAGGCAAGAGTAAATGTCTATATCTATGTTTTTATCTTGAAGGTAGTGCACCTCTATTGGAGGGGTTTTATGAAAAAACATGACTTTGTATTACACATAATCATTTATCACATTTAATCATTTCGATGACATATTCAAGGGAATCATTTAATCTAAACCAAGTTACATTAATTAAAAACTAAGAATAATATTCAGTTAATTAATTCATTAATAAGATTAAAGGGAAATGAAAAGGGATACTACCTCAAAAGCATAACCAATTTAACATTAAAAATTTGATATATTTATGAGAGACCACTTGGAAATGCTCTAAACACACACACATACCTTAATATATATATATCCCTTAACCAAATGCATGTATTCCCCATGTGATGAGGGAATACGTACATGGAAAATATATATATATATAATATATATATATATATACATACCTAGATACACGTGTGTGCGCCCTTAAAGATGTTCCAAACCCACTGCAATAATTATGAGGGACTCAAAATCACCGTAGTAAGGTTACAACAATTAATGTAAAAAACTAGGAACTAAAAATTAAGGTGGTATAGACCAACACATCCCAAATTAATTACTAGGTACTTATAAATTACAAAACCCCAAAATATAAACAAAGTGAAAAAGATGAAAATAGTAAAATCTTACCTGAAATCATTGGTGGGAAGACTGAATCGAGCCGAACCGCTTCACCCATGGTGGAGGTTTCCACAACTCAAATGAATGCAACTCGATAGACTATTCACATGCCCTATAACAAAATAAAACTATAAATCATCATAAAACCTAAATCCTATGTTAGAACAAGCCATATTAGGTGATGGGGAAGCAAAATCCTGGATGGAAATGTAAGGCAAATAGTGGAGAGAGACCTACCTCACTAGATTGAAGGATAACATGGAATAAATGAGGTGTAAATGAAAATTAGAGTGGGATTTTGAAATAGGGGGATCACACGTGTCGAAGGGATTCAACCACGAGGAGCACAACAAGAAGGTCGTGTCCAGGAGGTGTGAGTTATAGGGAGTTCACGACTATAAGGGTTAGACCATGGAGAGTGAGAGGTAGCTGGGGTCGCACACAACGAGGGATACAAGGAGAGGGTTGTACGATTCTAGAAAAAGGAGGGCTAACCCCCTTTGGTTCCTCAAAACCAAAACCCTAATCTAAAATTTATAATAATAGTAATAATAAATGATATTAAGGATAATGATGATAATCATAATAATAATAATAATATTATTATTATTATTATCAAAATAAATTATTTATTATTTATTTAATTTTTCATTTAATCTCATTTAATTCATTTTAATTATAAATTTTTAATTTAATTTATTTAAATTATTTAAGAAAAACACATTGTAGTGTCAAACCTCAGAAATAAATTGTTCCAACACTCGATTTGAAAAACGGTATGCCCAGTTAACGGAAAAATTTAAATTCCTTTTTTTCGCCTAGTTCAAAATGTGGGATGGTAAAAATGTTACATCCATCATTTTACTCTAGTATATGTGACCCATTCATGGCATATAATAAATAAGGATTAAATTTAAATAACAAGATGATCCCATACCAACTAAAAATAATACAACATGAATGATAACACAAAATATTTTCTTCAAGGGTTTTCCACTTTTATTCCACGAGGAAGATAATTAAATGTGATATGAAATTTCTATGATAATGATAAACTTGAATTTCCAGTGCTCAATTCATAAAATAGATAAAAACCTTAAAATAAAACAAGTAGGATAAGTGGCCTTTGAACACTTACATAATTCTATTTCTCTTATTTTTTTGATTTGTTCAATTACACCCCATTTTTGTTAATTTTTTTTATTTTTTATAACAAAGGATTACATTATAATAAAAAATAAATTTTCTAATAACATGATTTTTAAGAAATTTCCTAAAAAATCATATTTTTATTAAATAGTATTTCCTATAACATTGTTTATCTTTCTTCAATTATTTCCCCTTTATTGGAAATACTCTTCAATATCTTTGAAAAGGGGAATTTTTTCTAGAATAAATTTGAAGATGTTCCAATATTGATAATATACAAAAATGAATCTTCAACTAGTGGTTATCGAGATTTTAAAAGATTCATAACATCATTAAGGATGATCCTCTATCAAATTTTTATTTGAATATCAATTGAGAAGTCACTCAAGGATGGTAAATTTTCTTAGCTTAGATAACCAAGTATCTTATTCATTCCTCCTACTTAGGTTCTTACTCTGAGTACTTTCTACAACTTCAATTCCTAGTATTGGAAGAGTTAATATTAAATAAAAATAAGGGAATAAGTTAGACCTTATTTTCTTCTTAATGTGACCAACATGGTTGATATTATTTTTCTCGACCAAGTTTCTCTATCTCCTCCACTCATTATGCATGCACCTATGAACATAAATTCTGATTTCGGATGTGTGGATGTTATCACTTCTTTAATTTCCTTATGTGAGATCCTTTTTTATTCAAAATATTTTAAATAACTTTTACCAACTTTATAATCATTCATCTTTTTAATTAATTCTTCTTGTGTGGTAATTATTACATAACAATGTTTAGGTGAATGTCCATCCATGTTTCACTACACTCACAAAGATTATTATTCTTCATGTGGAACCTTTTTCCCATTTCACATGTCGTTTCTTGTGATTATTCTATTTTCCTCATTATTTTAAAATTTATCTCCAGAAAACTAACAAATAATTTTGAACAATGGAAAAAATTTGTATTTTCTACATGACTTCTTTTGAGTGTCATTCTTCTTATTAGTGTTTTTGGATTCTTAAAAGATCATCATCTTGTAGGATTTAGTATCTAAGATCTTCTCACATTTTTTCATGAGGGAAATTTTTTTAAAACATTATTCTACATTCATCCAATGGATGCTTCGTATTTCTTAATAATATTTCATTGAACGTTTTTAATCAAATTTATATACATGTTGAGATGGGAATATAAAAATATTTTGACCTCAACCCTTGCATACATCACATATATTTTCCAAATTTCAAATTTTGTTAGAAGTGTATTTTTTTAACCTATAGACGCTACTTTTTTATCTCTGACTTTATCCCCCTATCATGGGCTTCCTTTGTTATTTTTTATTTTTATGATTGTGAATATATTCTAATTCAAAGAAATTGAATCTGTTATGGGTCCATCATTGACCTATGAACATTGATATTTTCTATTTATTCTATAAGATGTTTTTGGGACATCGTTACTACTTATTGGGATATTCATGGTGAACCAGTTTAGACACACTTTTTTCTATCCACCCATGTAACAGCTTAATATTTTATGATATATTTCTCAAAAAATAAATTTTGTTTCTTTGATATCTACAATACATGAAACCCAGAGTCTAAATACTACATAATATAGTATAAGATTACATCCTAGACATTAAAATGGAGTTATGAAAATGAATAACCACATTAAAAATTTTATAAATGTTTTTTATAATGAAAATATATTGACAAATAAGTACTCAATTTTATAAGAGTTTATTTAAAGAAGAGGTAATCACAATGGCTGATCATTTTTTAAATATTATTTTACCTCATCTAAATATATTTTATTTATCATAAAATAATCACTTATGTGTCTTGAATATACTAAAATGTAATTAATTTTATGAAACTAGTATTATCCATACTATTTTATATCATATGGTAAGAAAAAGTATTGCTCGTCCATATTATTGACTACCGCCTCCACATAGTGATATAATTAATTTTCCATCACCTTATTTCATGGATGGTTATTATGATGGATTTAATGTTTATATATGATATTTATGGAATGAGTATTCTTCTATAATTATAATATTAAATATATCTTCTTACTTACCCATCTATTAAAAAATGATAACATCGCTCGTGTGTACGTGAGCACTACCACCTCCACACAACGATGGGAATCATTATTCATTTATTAATTAAATAGATAGAAACAAGGATATATTTAATATATATATATATATATTATATAGGATAAAATATTTATTCTATAAAGTTTAATTATTATTTACCTTTTTTCCAATCCATCAAAAAGTTGAAACATTGCTCATTCGTATGTATGATCGATTGCCTACTGGAAGGGTGTAATTTGTTTATTTATTTCAATCTTGAATGGATGATTATAAATAAATATATAATGAATATATATTATATTCATATCATTATTAAAATTCTGGTGTTTATGGAACAGTTATCAATGTACAAGGACCAAAACTATCTAACAAAACCATATATATAAAATGAAGTGGTTATCACCTCCAAAAATGATTTTAATAAATAATTGGAAATAAATGGGTGAAAAAATATTTAAAGAAAATAAAATAGGATATTATATATATTATTATGGTTCTATAATATATGTATAATAAATATATATTTATTATACAGGAGTTTAGAACACATAAGAAGGAATTCAAACCTGAGGCAATGATTTATTTCACTATCAAATCATTATCAAGGATTATTTATGTTCAAGTATTCAATGGGAGAATTATTTGATAATTGTATCATAAAAATAATCTATTTTATTATAATCTAGTAATTTATATGATTTAAATGGTTTTATTTAATTTCATTCTCTTTAATTATTTAAGATACCAAACTATTTTTTAAGGAATGTAGACTTTCTATTCTACTCAACCAATAACATTTTTTTTCTATATCCATATTTTCCTTAAAATATATTATATAATATCTTTACCATTATCCAATTATTTATTTAAAAAAATTACTAAGGATTTAATTTTTTAAAAATGATTTAAAATGAGTTTTCTTTTCATTTTTTGAATGAGGTACTTATGACCATTTACCAAAATTGTGAAAGGTATGTTTTTTTAACTTACATGACATGAATAGAATTTATAGCCATAATGTCTAACCAATGTTTAGAACCATATATTATAGTTTTTGAAGGATCCTTTAAATGAAATTGTTTTCCATAATATTTTATATGTTTTTAAAATTTTAAATAAATGACTTCAAAGTGAAAATGATATATTCTTTAAGAGGTTTTCGAGTGATATTTTTGAATTATTTTAATCTATATCAACATAAATTTGTGAATATTATGATTTAATGAGGAAATAATTTAATAATACCATCCACCATATCACTCGGGATGATTTATGATCTATTTTACTAGGTAATGTATTAGCATTCCATATGTTATCTCTTTCAATATGGAAAACTATTTATTTTTTTATTCATATTGATTAATTTGTATTATTAATTAATAGGATGAATGCACTAGAGTAATTAATTTATGGGTTGGGACCACAATTACTTATCTCATCAATGTATTGGTAGGTATCATTAGACAAAACAAGTTGGGTATTTGGATGTGTCCATATCCATTTATGTATATGTCTTGGCGTGTGGCCTGGATGGTAAGTTTAGGATTTCCATCATTATAAATTCCATCATTATAAAATTATTTATTTATATATTTGTGATTATTTGAATAGTTATAGTATCCATGGATAATTTTCAAGCTCATGTTATTTTTATATGGAATTATTTGGTCATCAATTATTCCTTTCATATTACACATTCCTTAATTATTCAATGTTAGCTTCCATTGTATAAATACAGATACTGATAATCTAAGCTAAACCCTTTCTTATGTTTCATTTCCCCATGATTCCAGGAAGTGTATCATGAAAAATATTCATGTTTTTATTAAAGGAATAATGATTTTTTCAATGAAAATGCTATGTTGTATTTTATGTTTTCAAATGTGATGTTCGATTTAAGTGTGTATATAGTTTTCCAAGACTACTAAACTCTTTGTTCCTTTGAGATTCGATCACTTATATTTAGTACCAACATAAAAAATAACCATCATCTATAAGATAATAGGGTTAGGGTATTTACTGTTGGTATTAAATCTATTTTAGTAGTATCCATGAGAACTAGATTTAAGAAAACATAAATTATTTAACATAACATTATGATTGATATAAATGATAATTCTAAGTATATAATAACATGATAACATTTTGGTAATGTAGAAATTATGTTTTTTTCGGAGTAATACATCCATGTGTGGAAATAAAAACTAGATGTGGGTTTGTCATAGATGTATCTAGGGATAATATCCCAAAAAAGGAGTTATTTAAGTATACCTCCATCATCATTCTAGTGAATTATAAATGATCCCTTACTGCATGCCTTTTTTTACACTCTTGGGGGATATGAATGTGTATGATATTATTTTTTAGAGTAGGAAATTATCAAATGATTTTAAAATTTCAATTTCTAGAAGGGTCACTTTTTTCTCAGAGCATAGGAATAGGAATTTAATGGTTGTAAAGACTCTAAATAAAGTTTTTAAATGTTTTTGGAGGATTGGAAGTTGAATTAATGGTTTTGGGATCATTTTGGTTGTTCGGGGATCAAAACCGGAGTTTTAGGAAGGTGCAACCAATGGATTACTATTAGTGCATGGTTAGTGATAACCATGTGGAATAACTATGTGGTATATTTTATATTCGTTCATAGATTGAGAAACTATATATAAGGATAAGTGAAACCATTTAAGTGTGTGCAATTTTCTGAAAACATGTTAAATAGTTTTTATATAGTTTGACTAACAATGTGCTGAAACTATGGGAGGTGGAGGTGTATTGGGAAGTATCACAACATGGTTGGTGCACAAATTTCCAAATTGTGCAGAATGACTATACACATCATTAAATGGGAATAAATAATTTTCCCCCAGTTGGACCCTTAAAAGGATTAACACCTCTTTTCTCTCACGTTTGGTATGAGATTCCCCATTCATGTCTACCTCCTTCTCTCTTCCTCTATGGTAGTTCTTCGTCATTATTGGTTTGAATTGGACACCATCTGGTGTGTTGGAATCCTTAAGGTTAGCCTCCATCCCTATAATCCTCTATTGAGATATTTTTCTTCATTATCTGTTCTTATATTCTACGGTTATGGTTTTTAGTATTTATTCCACCATATAAGAATGTAATGTGATATTTTTGACAGGTAATTCACTCTTCATAGTAAGCGGGTGACCCGAGAGGCCATCTAAACCTTACTTCATGTAGTTTCATTGAGTCATTTTACCATGGTGGATTTCTGGAGATTGAAAGTTTAATTGAAATTTTTAAGTGTTTTTTCAAACATAGTTTCTTTGGGATTATTCTAAATTCAAGGATGTTTATGTTCCACGGTTTTTTGGAGATTGATAGGTTGTACTTTTGGTGTGATGAGATCTACCAATGAGGTTTTATATTTATTCCTTTTTAATTCGAGTTATTATATTATTTATATCTAATTTTTATTTATTAATTAATTTTAATATAATTTTAAATAATTAATTTTGATGATTTTGTGTGAGATAAGGCCCTTCATATTCTATTTGATCTAGGACAGTCCCTGGTAGTTACTACTAGTCCCTGAAAAATTAAATAGATTAAATATTCCTAAAGGTTGGCGGTCTCTCATACCTTTCCTATGGTATTTGTGTATGTTTATGGTATAATTTTCATTCTTGGGATTGCAACTAAGTGAGACTCCCCCTATTTATATTTATTTCAAATTACTATTTGATTAGTTTTACTGGGTTAATGAAATGTATGAATACCAGGGGTCACTAACAACTCTAGAGCACTAGGATCATGCCTCAACATAATAATAATGTAACATAGGATCCCCTCTTTTTATTCATTTTTATAACACCAAGAGGAATACCCAAACTTATGTATTAACTTAGATTATACCATGATGGATTCATCCATTTACAAGTTAACCAAATTAATCTCGATTAGGATGCCTCTCCATACCATTGACATAGGGGAACTAATGTGCACCCCAATGTTTGACTGACCGTGAGCTAGTATATTATGGTTTGGGTAGAGATGGTAATGAGCAGAACCTTGAACTTACATTGGGAATGTAATACTGATAGGTTGTTTTAGTGGTGATTGGTTTTTCCATTGATTCAACTATAATTTCTTAAAGAACTTCCTTTTATTTTGGTCAGAGAGCCTCATGTAACGCAAATTTTTCCAGGGATTCCCATAGGTGCATTGTGATATTTGGCTTGTGAGTCTTACTGTGATATTATTTTGATGATGATAGGTGCTACATGGGATCTAGATTTTCATCTTGTGTTATTACCTATTATATTATCAGGTTTCCCATAGGAACTTTCTAGAATCTAAATTTTCACACCAAGATAGATACTTGGGCTCCTGATACCGAATGCCTTGGAAGGGATTATAGGATAGATGGATTTATATTAAACCTTTAGCGATATATAGATTCCTAATATCTAATTCCTTGGAGGAGCACATATGTTTTATGAGATATATATTGAAAAGGGTAATACTTAGAATCTTGATGTGTATTGCCTTGGATATGATCATTTTTTAAAATAAAATATATTACACCTTGATTGAAACTTATATTTACGATACATAATATATTTGATGGACTCATATGGAAAATGGATTATATAAACCATTAGTGATATTTGGATTCCCATTCCTAAATTCCTTGGATGTAATCATAGGGTTAATGGATTATATTCACAATTAGTGATACTTGGATTCCTGTGTAGGAATTCATTGGATGGACACCTAGGGAAAGTAAAATTATTTAATTCATGATTATCATTATAAATGGATTCCTTGGTTAAAAAACATTAGTCCTTGTTTTATTTATATAAATAAAAAATTTGTATCTACATGATTTCTAGTTTTTACCTTCAATCATTCATTATAGTGATTGGAAGTGAGAATGAGTGATTTCCTGGGTAGGATATGTATCCCCCAATCGTGGAATATATTTCTCATTTAAATTTCCAGCACTATTAAAAGGATGTATCATCAATCGAGATTACAGACACAAGGATTGGTAGGATTATACAAGGCTTGAGTGGTATGACATATGGATCAATTCCCTAGTCACTGGATGTCCATATGATCAGAATCATAGACCCAAGGATCAACTATGGATTGAGTTTACTGGTTATATTTTATTCCTTTATTTTATTCTAGTTTTATGTCCCCTAGGAGATTTTATTTCAATAGTGTTCCCTATTAAGAGTATTATTTGGTACGACTTTTTTCATGTAGTCTTCTTTTAGAAGTTATTATTATTATTATTATCATTATCCAGATGATTAGTTCACATATACACACACTACATTTATGTTCTATGTACGAGACTGTTTTGGTGGATCCCTACTATTTTTTTTACTCACACCCTGCTCAGGCAGCCATTTCACTTAGGTACCCAAGCATATGTTCCCTTAGTTTCTATAACATGATAGGTTGAGGCCTGTCACTAATCAAGTAGGATGACTTAGATATATATGTGTTTATGGGTATGTTTTATATCTTAGTGTATGTGTTATTTCTATCAAATTTTATTTTTGTTCATTGAATTTACTCCCATATATGAGATCAGTCTAGTGGGTGACCAATGTTGTATGTTTGACCAAGCTATTTAGTCATACACTTCAGTTCATTTTTTATTATAGTGTTGTTTATATTTATTTATTTTACAAGTAATTTTTTACTAATATGGATCTTATCTGGTCATATTCAGTGTTTTTTAATATGATATAAGGGAATATTCTATCCATGAAAAAACCTTAGGCTATTGCTGCGTGTCAGCAGCCTTGAGAGTATAGACATGTGTGATTTAAGTCCTTGTGGCAAATTGAATCGGGGCATCAAATTAGTGGTATCTAGGCCAGGACATTATAAACTGTTATTAGAGTTTTTTCCTTTTCAATTTCATTACTATTTGGGATATAGTATACAGGATTATTATGAATGTGCAAAACCTATGAGTGATATTTGAATGGTGCGTATCGAACTCCAATTTCAATAAAATGTCCTGATTGATAGGGATATGGGATCTATATTCATGATATGTTATTGTATAGTTTTATAAGGATTTTTCTTTGATCAATTCACTTGTTGGTGTGTGTTTTTGACTTACTATATATTATGGAACTCAACCCATTGTCAAGATATCATTTATATATTTCTAGATCATGACTAATTGCAAGATGAAAATGATTGAATTAACTCTTGGCGTAGAAATTCAAGTGGAATCTCATGCATCATATTCAAAACATAGGGTCTACATGTTATAGGACTTCTAGTGTGTTATTTTACAGATGAAAGAGGATACTTTTATAAATTATCTACAATATCATAACTTGTGTTTTTTCATATAGTTTCTTGAAGAAATTCTACTCAATTAGGTTGAATTTTATATATATTTCCTTCTAATGTCAGGGTATGTGGATCTATAGTGAGACATTTTATGGTGAGGATGATGACTTATTCCTTATGCACATGAGGTGAAATGTCCCATGTAGGTCGATAAAGAACACTATGACCATGTGTTGGACCACTTTTGGGGTGTTGTTTCTTAGGTTTTTTTGTTAAAGGGTAAGTAAAAACCAATACAATATTTTCCCATATAAATTAGAATGAGATTATATTTAATTGAACTATGGTAGGGATATATGACACTAAACCTTGAGACGATATTGAGCATCTATTTTTTACCCTATATGGTTATCTAGTCGGATCCTCTAATGTGATGCCAATGTGTACCTAAATGGTTATAGTGAACTATTACCTGATAGGGTATTACTGTATATAGACTCCCAGTGACTATCTGTTCATCCTATTTTATAAGATCATATTGTTACCCTCCAAGGAGTACTACCTTAAGATGATTATCAGAGAGTATTAGGGCCCTTTTAGGGTGATTCATGATAGGAAAATCCATTTTCTCTACATTTATGATTTATCAATGGGATGAAATTAAATGGGTTTCCAATTAAACCTTATTGAGTGTTTGTATCTATAAAATAGGAGATGAAAATCTTTATAATCAAACCTTGGTTGGTAGGTTTTTACCCTCATAGGTTGATTTTATCTTCACCTACCTTATAGAGGGTTGACATGTGTGTCAGATTCCTTTTATTGATGCCATTTGATACATGATCTATAAGGATAGGTAGGAGACCTAGAGGACCTTAGTTTTGATTTAGGCCCTAGTAGTTCAATGTTTAGTTTTATATATGGATACCTATGATAGGGGTTCACTTGGGTTTATGGATGTCTTGAGGTAGCGAGATTTGTTGTATGCTCATTTTGAGAATGATGTATGGTAGTTGTTCATTTATTCTAATATAGGTATGATGATGCCTTGTGAGTCAAATAAAACACCTTGGGTTATTGGGTATCGAGACATGATTATATTGGAATGAATTTACATGTTCTTAGCCATATTGACTACTTATTATATATATACTAACATAGTTGGATTTCTGGTATATTCCAATGACTAGAATGATTATGAGTGATAGCCAGGCATGGAATAAATTGCGGCATGGGTTATGTGCCTGAATTTGGAGTAGAGTTCCAAGGGTGCTATTGGTTTATTGAAATTGGAATGTTGAGTAACATGGTCAAATTGGACTCATTGATAAAATACTCTTAAGAGTATGTGTAGATTTATGATGACCAGGTGGTGTGTAATTTTATACATGCTATATAATATTTTTTGGTAGAAGTTTGATACATGTGGTACGGTTTAAATTGAAAATCAATAAGCTTCCATGTGTGTACCGTGGACCAATGGTTGAAATAGATGCTATGAGAATAGTTTCCATGAAATCATATCATAAATAGGGGATATCTCTCTATTTTAGATGATTAATCAAGGATAAATTATGTAATTGGAGGTAGTTAATCTATGGTTATACCTGGACACAAATTTTTGAGAGAAGTGTTGTTTTAGGAATTAGTTAAAGTTAAGAATAGTTTGATTCAATGTGAGGGAGGTCTGGGAGATTAGTAAATTGCAATCGATGAAATATTAGTTCACTCCAAGTATAGTAATAATCATTCCCCCTATGTTGAAATATTATTGAGTATGTATAGTGATCATCGACTATAGGATAATATATATCTAAATAAAATCCCTGGTTTAATGAGAAACCTATTAAGGTTTCTCTTAAGGAGTGGTATATTGTAAGATGGGTGGTGGGGAGTTCATCTTTGGCTGTTTGAGGTTGGAGACCCTTTTTTTAGATGATATTTTACTTTTCCCATTGAAATCATTAACAGAATGTGGGAGAAGGTAATTTTAAGAGTTGATACTTAGGAGGGAGTATGTTTATATCCCTACATGTGGTTATTTCTAAAAAGGTATGAGGTATTATCTATGTTTATCTGGGACTTTTTTTATTGTGAAACAACAAGGATGATCTTAAGGTGGGGAGTGGAATGTTTGGTAACCAACTTCTAAACCTTGTATGGGAAGGGTCTTTGGACCATGAGAATGGTCATTGGAAAATCATTTGGATTTTTTATGCCATTAGATAAATGGAATTGAGTATCACTAGATTTTATAGTGAATACCATGTACGTGATTGTCTTATGGAATGAAAATAGAATATAGAGAATGTGGTTTTTCTATGAATTTTGATTTGGAGTTGGATATTGATTCTATTAATTGTACTTATCAATGATCTTGGTGTTCCTAGGCGTAAAAAAATTACGATCTGGGTTTAGATGGAACATATGTTGCGGGAGTCGGTCTTTTTAGATAATAGATGTCCAGATTTGGTTCATCTTGAGTTTTTTCTTATTATGGGATGTGATCATTGAAGAAATGCATCATCCACACTGCTGGGATGAGACTAGCATTGTTTAATGGTTGGCCTGAGCTTTTCAAGGAAAAAAATAAGACTAGGTAAATTATAGTGGATTGGATTTTGTCTGTTAGGTCTAATCAATGGTTGAGGGTAGTGTCCCCATGTGTGATCTGATTCTTCAAGTTGATAAAAATGCTGGGAATTACTCTAGCATTATCAAGTAATGTTTTGATAAGAAATTTCAATAGGGGAAGTATGGTGGATTTGAATTTTCAATTGAAATTAGAAAACTATGGCGGGGAGTTCCATATGTCCGTTGATGGAAGAAAAAATACATGGTGGTGTCTCACATTAAACTAGATTGAGTATGCTTCTTCTTGATGTTTATGTAATGGGTATTATCATTGACTAGGTTTTTTTCGATTTAGGAACCATGTATCCATTGATGTACAACTGTCGATTGATTAGCGCTAACCTTGTAGCATAACCATGAGGTCTATTTTATATAGGTTCATGGTTTGAGAAACAATATGATAGACTAGGGGAAACATTGTGGGGGTATACAATTTTTTGTTAAAATATTATACGATTGGAATGAGTTTTGATTAACTATGTATGAAAACCATGCAAGGTAGCGGTGTATATAGGCAGTAGCACTCCATGGTAGGCACACAACTTTCCAAACCATCTAACTTAATCATCTACTTTATTCAATGGGGAAATATTACAATTTTTTCTCTCTAGACATTAAGGGATTTACCCAAATTTTCACCGTCATTTCACTAGGATATCCCCCCCACACAGTAGACTGATTCTCCATTTCTCCATGATATTTCTTCTAATTTCTTGGTATGAATCAGAAATTTTTTGGTGCATTGAAAATTTTGACGTAATCCTTGAACTCCACTCTTATTAATTTCATTACTTTCTATTTTTACTCTATTCTTAACTACTTCGTTTATGTATTTTATTCTTGATTCCATAGAATCATATTGGAATCATACAATGGTCATAGGGGATTCACTCATCCTAATAAGAGGGTGACATGAGAGGTCATCTATACCTCCCCACATATTGCTTCATAGAGGCATGTCATCATGGTAGATTTATAGATCTTTAAAGATTAATTTAATTTGTTGGATGTTTTTCTTAACATTTTACCTTTGGTATTGTATCTACCCTAGATTTTCATACATATATATTACATAACTTTTATGGAATACCTAAAAACATTTTACAAATGGAGGCCCAAATACTGTATTATATTAGTTCCTTTGGAGAATAGAAAGGTAAAAATGGGTATATTAGCATGATAAATTACATCCCATTAGGTTCTCTAATACTAAAACCCCTCTTAGATATATCATACATGAAATATATCTTCATAATCTAGGGAAGTAAACATAAAAAGTGGTGAACTCAGATGCTCATTAAGGGTAAAAATGAGACATTTAAGCATAAACATGAACATAAGGGTATGATAACGTGATCATAACATTATGAGATCATGACCTTCATATCAAAGATCATAAACATGAGTTATGGAATAAATATTAGTATTTCATATGACATTAATAATAAGAAAGTAAACTTGATGATCCATGAAATTGTAAATAAGCAATAAGACATTGGATTTTTGGAATACATATAAGAATATAAAATTTTAAGCCCAGATTACATACAAAGACTTTTATAACATGTTATTCTTGGCCTAAAACCCATGTACCTACTTCGGTCTAAGGATAACAAATTTTGTACCCTATTACTTTTAGGATTGGTCAATAACTCATGTACCTTCTTATTTTCAGGATTGGGCTACAACCCGTCTACCCTTTTACTTTTAGTCTTGCAATATAACCCATGTACCTTCTTATTTTCTTTCTTGGTCTACAACCCATGTACCCACTAATCTCATATACATAATATCATTACACAATACATTATATGGAGATATAGGTACCAACTACCTCGTAATAAAATCATTCTTACATATTCCACAATATAATAAATCCTTAATCATATCATGACCAATAAAAAGATATAGGTTTTATAAACATCAAATCATAAGCCATGAAATTAAATGGTTAACATTACCATTTCATCACATCGTAACCTATAAAAAGATATAGGTTTCATAATCACTTCATGAAATAATAACCCGTGGAAAGAAGTGGGTTTCAAAATAATAAAACCTATGTAAGTTTAATGGGTTTCATGAGAATAATTCCATAAAAACATAAAACATTAAAGAAATAATATTAAAGGATCCTTTGGATCATTTATTATAAGTTAATCAGTAACATCAATAGATGTTATCTTAGATTGAAACTAACATGGAAGGATATTTTGAGAATATTTCAGGAGTTAAATATCTTTTATTATTTGAAAAGAGATCTTTAAAACATAAATCCTTTTGAAAACCATTTTCCTTAAAAGTATCATTTAAAAACAATTTCCAAAAAATAATCATTTTAGACATGAAAATAAATCTTCAAATAATTGATGGTGGGTAAGTCTGTACATGTCGTACGAGGTAAAAAGAACATTCCTTTTTCATGGAAAAAATGTAAGAAAAATGACTCATTTATAAAGAGACAAGAATAATCCTTTGAAAAAATTGGTAAAATTAAAAAAGGTAAAAATATATTTTAAATATTTTATGATAATATTAGAATATTCTTGGGAACCCTTTTTATAAAACATTGTTTTTAAGGAACACAGTTTTCCAACTTTAAAGTAAGTAATTTTGGGACTTCTTAAAAACACATTATTAACTATCCAATGTAGAAATTATTGGGAAAATGGTGCTAAAAATTTAAAATTTCATGAATAAATAGATGATAATAAATTTCATGAGTTTTCTGGATATAAGTATCATAATATTTTATCAAAGGAATCATAAAAATAAACAGTCTCGAAAAGTGATGAGATTGATTCAATAAATTCATAACACTTGGTAACTTTGAACCATACACCCCATTTAAGAAAATGAAATTAAATTAAAGTTAAAATATCATGAAAATAATAATATTTATTATATAACATTTCAAAGTTATTATATAAACCTCCTAAAAAAATATAGGTTCATAAAGTGGCATGTGTCTCAAGGAAGGCAATTTGTGATGATATTACTTTACTGATTTGGTAACTTTTGAAACATAAAACCCAAGAGAGAAATATCATAAAATGTATATGTAAATACCCATAAATTTCAGTTTAACAATCATATAATACATCCATGTAAATTATATAGACCACATAAAATGATTATGTGGAGAATAAAGCATGTATCTCATAGAAATAAAATGTTAGATGAAATTCTCATACCTTGTGTCTTGACTCTCATAGTACTCATACAATATTTCTATATAATAAATTTAATTTTATTATAAATATTTTACATAAGAATATTATTTTATCTAGTTCCATACATGGTTTTATTATGATGTTATATTACCCTCTTGTTAACAATTTTATGTTATGATTTCACTTCAGGAAATATCTGCTTTGCATGTGTCTTAATTTGTTATATCTTCGATCTATATAATTATATCATGATTTATAGAATGTAAAACATTATATAAATATAATTTTTAGTAATTATATTGGTAAAATAATACTCAATAAAATATATAAGTTTGAAATTGAATACATTGTTCATGGAGACGGTAAGCTGTATGTATGCATGAACGTTGTTTCCGATTTTATTATTTCTTTAAAAGAAAGAAATAAAATGAAATATGTATATATATGTATATATATAATCATTATAGTGTCATTATTATATCATATAAATTATATAAGTACACTAACCCATTCATTATTCATTCCATGTACTGTTTGAACGAATCATATTGCTTTGAGGGGGTGGTTGTCTGCACTTCCTCAAACGAAATTATCATATTTACACAAAATGGAAAGTAAAAAATACATGTTGTAAAAGTAATAAATAAGATTAAATACCTAATAAACTCAATATATGACATATATAAATATATTTTTCATCATAATTTCCAACATGAGTTGTGTTAAATGAAAAATGAACAATCATCATTTAGTGAGGCATTAGTTCTCCGTACATATAAACAATATGTTTGTTGGTCATTAGATATCGGTGTGTGTAAGGGTAGATAAAAATTATAGAATAAAAACATAATAGTATATCTAAGATGTTTTTTTATAAAATATTATAATAGAGAGAGCAGTGGGGGTGGATAAAAAAATAAAATAAAGGAGCTTGAAAGAATTCATTACCACTTAAGCGGGTAACTCCTTTTGGTTTGTGCCAAAGGCTTCCATGAATTGCTTTATTCCCAAGTGAAGGATTCTAGGAGGTAGGGAGGGATTTTGGAAAGTGTATTTGAAATATCTTGGCTGATCCTATGTGGTTTTATAGGTGTGAAGAAGAGGGAGAGTTGGTGGCCATTTATAGGGAAGGGAGGGGACACATTTGGCCTTTTTTATAACAAGTTAGGTGGTCCCACGTTTTTACATAAATAAATTCATAAAAAACCAAAAAACGAAATAATGAAAGGTTATTGGACGAATAATGTCTATAAAATGTGTGTTTTATAGGTTTATAGGTCGTTTTGGGTCTTAAATATAAGGGTTAATACATTTTTAACCTAATTTCTCTCTTAACTATTGTAATTAATTTTAATCACATTCACTAAATGTTTTGGTAAAAAAAAAGTTTGACCTTATTATAAATTATAAATTATTATGATTACAAATATGGAATAATTGTTTTAAAATTATAATCACAAATTTGGAAAAAATTTATTTAACAATATTCCCACTGACGGGATGACACTATGAGTTTTTAAAGAAAAAATGTATAAATGTTTGCTAAGTTTTTATAAGAAATTTTTAAGGGAAATTGGTTCCAATGAACTAAATTAGATTAATTAATAAAAATATGATCTTATAAATATTTTTAAAAAATAATATGTAATCTATCCCTATAAATAAATTAGTAAAAAGGCGTTTTTGAATAAAAATCGGGTATTTTTCAATATTTCTCCAAAAATAAAGTTTCTCATAAAAATTAAAAAAATTTCCCTAAGATAATTTCAAAATTCAAAATTCAAAACTTATGATTATTCTATAACATTAAAATTCTAAATTTTCATAAAATTAATTTTATTTTTTTCACATAAGGACATAAAATTACTATATTTGAGAAAATAGTATTTTTAAATATATAAAGAATTTACCAAAAAAATATGTCTCTCATTTCCAAAAATATTCGAAAACTAGTTATCAATATTCATGTTACTATGTTTAATAGCTATATTATAATTATATAATTTAAAGAAATGTAATAACAAAAATATGTTTCATTGAAACTTACTGTTGCGTGTAACGTATGCCACGTTTGTGTTGTGTGTGGGATACACCATGTTCATGTTTCTTGTATCATATGCCATGTAAAAATATAACCTCTTTGTTCCTCGTAGACCATGAAAAATTTTAGGTTGTGTTTAGAGCATGATTAAATTTTGGTTGTGTATAACGCAATCCAAACATCACTATTTATTATAAAATAATGTATTTTTAGTGTTACATGAAATGAAAAATATCGCAAAGGTAAAATTTATTCAAATAATAATAATTCAAAAAACCTTGGCATGTCACATTATACCCCCCTTAAAATTAATTTCACCCTCAAAATTCATCTAGGTTATCAATTGTTTAATACATGAATGTTTTATTCATAGAAACCCACATCATAAAAATGGATACTAAAACTTCTCCTAAAGGGGAATTTTGGAAACATAATGGCAACACAAAGTAACATATAACTAGGTCTCCATATATGAGAACATAGGTTTTGAGTGAATATTGGAAATATGTTAAAAGAGTAAATATTTATAGGTAGTGGTTCTGATCATAAGTTGAAAACAAGTGAAAGATCAAATAAAAGTTGAGTGCCTCACATTTATGTTTTACAGTTTTCTCATCTATTTCTTCAGATGTTCATTATTGGTGTTTAATTTGGATAACTATTCGATTAATACCAGGTATATGATCATTGCATGACCGTTATTTGAAAAAAAAATCAATACCACGAGTGAAGTTCACGATCAAGGGTGTGGCCAATTTACAAAGATGAAGGATGGTGAGAGGTGGATCAGATAAAAAAGGATCCTTATTATTCTTGGATGATTCTTAGAGGTGGATCGGTGTGGTGACAATCATCTTGATCGGGTGTTTTCAAAGCCAGTTCGAAGCCTGGAATCTGATCTCTAGAAACGGAATGGTCAGTCGAACCCAGATCCATGATTCTCGGAAGGTTTTGTGGTAGTGGAGATATATATAGATTATGTGGATGAGAACCATGAGATTCTTAAAATACTATGTTACACAGTGTGTAATTTAGAACTATGGTTTGTGTGGGGTTCTTTATATAGCTCTAGGGTTTTCTTAGAGAAGAAAATATCAAAAATCATGTGGATCTTATCACATGAAATGTGACCCATGATGGAGGCTCAACATGTATCTCAAAGGATACATGGTCATAGGTAGCCCAATGCACATGGTCATGGTTAGAGTACACAGAAAGAGTCAGTTAATCGTACATATCTAGTTGTGCACAGGCATGACCAGGTGTACACAAGTTTTTACATAGAAAAAACCTAAATTATACCATCATGGGAAGAGTGAAAGATCAACCTCTACATGACATGTACCCATTCACTACATGTTTTGTATTTTGAGGTTTACATTTTTTGTGAGGAATAGGTACACAAGAATACTAATGGGTGGATGGAAACATCATGTAGTCCATAATACATGATGTTCACCCCTATTTGAGGGGGTTTGGGGCCCTTTGATTCCATAGTTTGGACCATTATTGATTGAGTTCATTCCCTGGGTCTATCCCTTTAAGGGTAGAGTGTGGAATTATGTCCATATCTTCAGATGGTGATCCCGTCTTTGGGATGAGTCTCAAATAGAGTTTTTGATATCCCTCTGGGAGATCATGGTGTTTTCCTCTATCATTCATTACTATAACCTTGGTGGGGATTGTGGAATTGGTGTGAACTCCTTACACAAGCCGTTAATCCCCTGTATATCGGGTCAATTTTGTAGGGTTCACACTATCATTGGAATAAAATCCCTTATATAGAGGGATGATCTAGATTGTAATTATGGTGTCCCCCAATGGTCCTGGGTGTGGTATCCTATATATTTATCGATATATTCAGTGAATATATAATTTTCCTACATGAGGCCCAATGATAATGACATCTTCGATGAGTGACTTTGGTGATAACATGGATTATGGAGTGGGTTATCCTAGTTTATCATTTCCTATAAACATTGAGTAGAATCCTTTTGTTGGTAGTTTGGTTGATACTTACCATAGGTAATGTGTACTTCCTATGAATATAAGTTTGTTTTTACTATCACTATTTTATTAATTCTATGAGATGACAATTATTAAGGCTTTTTATTTAGTGATTTTAGGATGTCTTAATAGATATTGTTATGCTCACCCTTTCATGGGATCTTCTGACATGTTTCGTGTCTTATATAGACAATAGAACATTTCACAGAGTTCTGGATAGACTAAGACTTGGTGAAGATTAGTTAGCTAGGATGATCAATGGGTGTATCCATGGTTAATTTAGATAGTATTCATCTCCAACTTTAAAGGGTGGAATTGTTTTTAGTTTCTTTTGTTTGGTTTGTATTTCAACTATTATTTCTAGTAACTTGTTGTTATAATTGTTTTGAGGGATTATATATGTATTTATGATATTTTATTAGTTATTTTACATTTCATAATTGTAACAGACTAGAGATGTCTGCATGTGTGCAAGTACATTAGGATAATACCTCCCATGTGTGTGATATTCCTACTCGGCGTTGGTCTCCAACCCCTTGCCTATTGGAGTGAGGCTAGCATTAGTCACAGATCAAACCCCATGGAGTCGATTCATGGTAGAGTGGTATCATAGGTACTTATTTATACCTTTGGATCAGACTCTATGAGATTGTTTTTGGATTTAGTGAAATAGTGTTAAATATTTTCGATCTGAAGATTTATGACTTGGGATACCAGTGTTGATTTGGTGGCCAACTTATCCATTAAACATGACTCTGATAATGTACTTATTAACATGGAACATGTATTAAAAAATTTCAGGGAATTTTTTTACATGAATAATATATAAATGGGTTAAGGTTTTCTTGTCCATCATGAGTTATCTCCCAAAATATACTCTTTGTCCATGGTACAAATATTTTTTTTTCAAGATTCCTATATGAGAATAGTATGAAAGACTCCACTACATGATCATGAGGATGATCTGTTGTGTGTTTATGGTTTATTATATGGTAATGTACCTAAGATAGTACCTTTGAGTGGTTTACCATCATTACCACCAGTAATTGAGAAGAATTTTGTGCTTGTAGTACCAGCTAAGGATTCACACAGGTTGAGTGAGATGCATGAGTTATAGGGTCATTTAACTCGTCGGTTTTGGGGTTAGCCAAATCCCTAGGTGGATGAGGACTGTCTAGAGGTAGTTACTTGATTTTTCTACCATGTGAGGATGCTTTCAGATATGTGGTAGAACTCACAATGAGTCTTCTTTAGGGATCCACTAGGATACGGTGGAGTCAGGTGACTTAGTCATAGGGCAACATATATCTCTCATATCCAGACATTTAGTGTCTTAGTATGGAGAAGTCTTATTCATCCATGTTGAGATCATTTCACTCCAGGAGCTTCTATATCTAGAATAGTTCAATATAACCATCAAGTAGTACTCAATGAGGATTACTGATATATCCTGTAACTCCCTTAATATAGTGTGATATTTTTTCTTCAAGGAACATACCTTTAAGTAGGGATTACGCCAAGATATTTTGGATTTAGTGATTTCTCTTTAAATTTACACATATAGTGGATTTCTTGAGGAGGCCTTAGTTTTGGAGATATTCTTTGAAGAGAAGACATAGAAAATGGGTTCTAGTAGGTGGAACCAAAGAGATGACACATTGGAAGCAGGTGGATGATGATAGTTCTAGGGATATGAGTGTGTTAGATTATTCATGATATGATCCTAAGAGGGGGTATTAGTGGTACATAGATCTCATGATGGATCGAGTCAGTTGAGAGAGAGGTAGTGTTTCTCTTGTGACTATCAGAGAAATATTTCATGATATTTTCGGACTCATTGCTTAGATGATCGAGTGATGGTTAAGGGACTACCCAATTAGAGATAGAGGTGGGAGGAAGTTGGTCTGTAGTGTGTCAAACAAGGAAGATGGGTAGGTAGATTGGTAGGAGGTTATAAGTGGTTTGACCTATTTACAACACTATACCAGTGTGGTCCACACTATTCTCTGGTATATTGTAACACCCCGAGATTTTATGAGAAATATTTTTTTATTTCATTGATGTCTTGTGTTTTACGATACACCAAGATTAGCTTGCACTATACACAACACCGTATTAGCTTTTAATATACGAAAACACTATTCTTGGCTTATGTTGCACACAATTTCAAGTTATTTTGAAAAAAAATCATTTTACAAAACACCAAGTATAGATTTTGATCAATGTATAACTGAACTATATTATACGCAACACCAAAGGAAGCTTGCCCAACACGCAACCCTAACTTGGCTTGCATTATACGCAAGAGTGACCTTCCTCAATAGCGTGTGTTGTATGCAATATCAAGTTTCACTAAACGAGATACTATTATTATATTATTATGAACTAGCTGTTATGAATATTATTAACTACATTTTTAATTTTATAACATTATCATTAATCGTACACATTTTCTAGATCATGGTATGAGAACAAAAGAAATATTTCGGGTAAAATAAGTATTTTTCAAAAAAAATAGTTTTGTCATCTTTTGATGGTACACCCATTTTAAATGTAATTTTTAACAATTTTACAAGTTTAATTTTTGAAAATAAACATCTTCTTGTGAATCAGGATATAAAAATTTAGGGTGGATAAAGTTTTTATATTTTTCTGATAACATTCATATTTTGAAGAATAATAAAAATATGGTAAATTTTAATTGAAAACAACTTTTTTCATCAAAATATTTATATTGTTAAATTATATTATTGAATGTTTTTGTAGTATAAATATAATATATTTTTACCATTTAATATAATTCAAGTCATTATCATTAATTTTACAATGAATTCATAGGTAAAAACATTTCAATCTTTTGCAATGTTTTAACATTTAAAACCAGTTTTCTAAACAGTAGGATTAATTTTAAATTAAATACTGAAACTTCTGTGTTTTAAATTTGGAAAAATGGATTCCATATTTAGAATCAGTAGGTCCAAATGGTATTAATAGGCTACTTTTTATTTTTAGACATTATGAATAGTAACTACGGAAAATTTTATTTACTACAGTTAAAGGAAAATCGGGTAATTAAGGGTAAAAATAAGATTATAAAATTACCCTAACACCTACCAAAATTATAATGGATGAATAAAAGTCGACCCATATAATGTAAGAGTCTGAATATTTTCATTTTAGGGACTTTTGACCATGAAAATGATGTAATTATTATTAAAACCAAAGAAAGTGACAACATGTCACTCTCTTATATCTTATAAGTGTAATAATTTTAATTTAGTGATAAACTTCATAAAACTATGAATATAAATATTATAAAGAAATATATGAAACTTATCTACATCATGAGAATTTATTTAGAATTCTTAGGGATTAAATAATTATCATTAATGATGACACAATAGTAATGTAGAAATTATTTTATTGATTGAAATATCAAATAAATGGTTTTAACGATATTAAATTAAATACTATATGAACTATTTAATGTGATCCATGAATTTTTTAGATGAATATGACATGTTAGGAATATATTAAATATTTTTTTCTAATATATACTCTGTTTGAATTTTATTTAAATTCAAATAAATGAATAGTGTCAAAATTGACACTATTGTTATTTAATAAAAATAACATATTATTAAATTGTTTAAAAATCACAAAAATATTAAAAAAATTATAAATTTAAATTTATATGATCTAAAATTTGATAAAGTGTCCAATTATGGAAAATTCACAACAAATAAGTAATTATTTATAACAATTTAAAATTTGGAATATTATTACCACAAATAAAATTAAATAGATTAAATAAAGATAATCAAATTGATAAGGTTTAAAATAAATTCCCCACGTGTCTAAATTTTATTGTATGATGATATTACAACCCTATAGCATCTAATATTTTGATTTTATTCATTTTTTAAGTTTTTATGTGGGTTTTGGGTTTATTATAAATTAATATTTTAGAGGTTTCCAAAAGTGTCCCTCTCCTCTATTATAAAAGGGCATCTCCTCTCTCTCCTCTTCACAACATTTTGTGCTTTCAAGCTTGGCCAAACCCTATCCATTTCTCTTCTCCACTTCCCTAGAAACATACTAGAGGTCCTGGTCTTCTTCAAAGACTAACTTTATTACCCTAAGAGGAGGTTTAGAAGAGGCGCGTCGAAGAAGAGGTAATATCCTTTATCGATTCTTTCAAATTTATTTCTTCTTATACTTCCTCTTATTTATTTGTTTCATTATAAATAATTAACATATGTATAACTAATATACTGATTTGTTATTATAAATATTAAACAACCCTATTTCACCTTCTATCCATCCTATAAAAAATGAAATCACCGCGTGGGCGTACGTATAGAATACCGTCTCCACGATGTGGTGTAATCTGTTTTCCCACCACCACGTCACATGGATGGGTATAATGGTGGCAATAATTACTATATATTATTATTATAACATGATTATAATTATGGGATATTATATCATCCACTCCAATTCCATTCAATAATTATGGGAACTATGTCATCGCTCATGCGTACGTACGGATTACCGTCTCCCTGATGTGATGAGATTAATTCTCCATGTTAACCATTCAAGAATGATTATAAGGTATATATATAATAAGTAATAATGAAATATATGACATAATAATTCTACTGGATTTATGTATATATATATATTTCATTTACTTCCATTCAATTTAATAAGGAAACAAAAACAGTGTTCATTCGTACGTACGGCCTACCGTTTCCATGAACGATGTATTTCATTCCATTTATCGATATATTATATATATTTATATGATGAATATATATTATATATAAATAATGTTTTAAATTATGTAAATATTTAATCATGATCTAAGTAATCATATGAATAATTACAAGTCAAAACATGTATGATAAATGAAACAATTTTACCCAAAATGCTGCTTTAACATGGAATTGACAAATGAATGGGTAATATAAAGTCGTAAGTGAATCATATATGATATCATAAATATTATTATGGTTCTGTTACAAGTTAATAATATATTTAAACCCACTATACAAGAGTCTTAGACACATATGGAAGAAATTAGACATAAGGTAAGGGAAAATTTTGAAATCTCACTTTTATCTGTGATTGCTTATGCGTACAGATTTACTAGGGTTATATTTATCATTCATGCCCATGTTTTATAAAATTGTTTTCATAAATTTCTTACTATTATTCCATGTATGTTTAAATTCATGTTTTCCCCTTTTTTACTTTTACTATGTATGGAAGGAATATTTCTTTTGTTTACCATATGAGGTACTTTTTTACTTTTCTGACAAAAGTACAAGAAAGTTGTTTTTTTAACTTATACGACATGAACGTATTTTTATAGTTTCATAATATATTATTTTCCTGATTATTATTATACAAGATTTCATGATTATTTTCAAAAAAATCCTTCTCTTATAAAATTTCATAGAATTTTGGGAAAAGAAAATGATTTTGAAGAAGAAAGGATATTTTCCCCAAGAATTCATTTCAAGTGTTTTATCAAAACTATTTTCCATCTAAGATGACATTATTTAGTATGTTTATGTTTCAAGTATAATTTCTCTATTATTTACATGGTTTGATTTTTCTTATTATGAAATGATATCCATTTGTTTTATATGGATTATGTTATAATGGGATAATGTTTATGAAACCCATTTTATTCTTTAGGTTATGATGAATGATTTATGTTTATTGTGTGGCACATGTAATAATGATATCATCATGAGATGGGTGGGACCTGTATCTCCCTCCAATGAATTTTTTAAATATTCATATATAATTATATAAACATGGATGGAATGACATGTAAATCCGGTTCAGTAATACAGGGCTGGAACGGCAAGTAAACACGGTTCAGTATTGGACATTGTCCACTACGATGGTCTTGGCAGAAATTCCTTGGAAACTATGGAAATCATTTCATGTGTTTAATGGTTTTCCACAATTACATGTTTTATCCCCATGCCATTTTATCATGATTAATGTTCCTTTATGATTCATGCCTTATGAACTGTCAAGATTTATGTCATTGCTCAAGATTTTGATGTTTTATGTTCATTTTTTTACATACAAATGTTTATGGATTGTTTTTATGTTCTCAATGTTTACCATTACTAAGCATTTGAGCTCGCCATTTTTATGTTTTCTTTTACCCAAGATATAAAGAAATTTTTTAGGTAAGAAAACAAAAGGGGAATATCTTTATGGGAGATGTTGAAGATCTTTCACCATGATTAGAAGATTATGTTATGAGTTTCCAAAGACACTAAAATAACACGGTCTTTGGGCATATATTTGTGTCATGTATTAAGTTTTCCTTAAAAGTGATGTAATTTCCATGTACTTCAAGCTTTGGGTCTCTACAATTGGTCACAGAGTGAAGGTTTAGTTAACCTTTGGAAACTAGCATGTAAAAACTTTAGTGAGATCCCTAGAGATATTTCTAAGGTATGTTCATGGATGTCCCTAAGGTTAAGTATAAGTATAGGTTATAGTCCTAGAATTACATTAAAAATATTATAATTAAACCTAAGATGTTATATATTGAAGGTACTCCCCCTTTATTATGTGGTTTTCCTAGGATTATTTTTCCCTCTCACGCTATTATTTTTGGATTTTAGACAATGGCTAGAACCCGAAGGAACCGTGTTGATAAATGTAATGGAAAATACAATGATTGTCCTACTGAACAAACCAATGTTATTGGATATGTAGTGAAAAATCTTATTTCTATACTTACAAAAGCTATGAATCATTATGGACTTCCAAATGAGCAGAGAAGGGAACAATATTCTATTGAGTCCTTCATGAGGCAATGTCCACCTTCTTTCAATGGGTCTTATGATCAACTTATTGCTGAACAATGGATCAGTACCATCGAAAAGATATTTTCCATACTTCATTGTTAAGAAAATGAAAAAGTAATTTTGGCTATTTACCATTTATAAGGTGAAGCAGACCAGTGGTGGACTCTAATTAAGAATACAAGGCCCCAAGATGAAATTGAATCCATGGAATGGGAAGAGTTCAAGAACTTTTTTTTCAATAAGTACTTCCCTCTTATTCTTTGAACAAATATGGAAAAGGAGTAACTTGAGCTTAAGAAAAAGGATGATGAATCTGTAGGTATATATGAGGTGAATTTTACAAGGCTTGAAAGGTATGCATCTGGATTTATCATCCAACCTGAAAGTAAAGTTGATCGATTCTTCAGTGGCTTAAAACCAAGTCTTCAAAGGGAATTAGCTATAAGAGACTTCAGTACCTATGAAGAAATTGTGCATTGTGATATCAAGGTAGAACTAGATGTTTGTGTTACATATCCATCTCATGTTTTTGACAAGAAAAGAAAGATGGAGTTCAATGAAAAATATCAAAACAATGGTGGAAAGAAGATGAATGTTTCGTTATGCTCAAAGTGTGGAAAGAAGCCTGGTGGAGATTGTCTTAAAGGGACTAGAAAATGTTTTAAGTGTAGAAAAGAAGGTCATAAAGTAGCTGAGTGTCAATGTAATGGGAAAAATGTAGCTAATGATGTGAATAGAGAAAAGACTTCAGAGAATGCACCACCAACACTTCAATGATATAAGTGCAAGGAAATGGGGCATTATGCTAACCAATACCCTAATGGGTTAATGATGATTGACATCAAAAACCTCTTAAGGCAAAGGAAAAATGGAGGTAGCATGCGATCACTATTGGAGTTGTTGAGTATGAAAACGATGTGGTGGATTGATTAAGTGTTTATGTAACGGGATTCCAAAATAATGTTGTGGAATCTCATATATAGTATCGTGGAATATTGGAATATCTATGTATTGGTTTATTATGGTTTTCAATAATTTTATGGTATAGGTAACCATGAAAAGTGATTGAAATGTTTTTTGAAATCATATGATATGTGCATAATGATGGGATAAGGAGAAAATAATATGGTTGATAGTATTAATGAGCTAATGACTAGTATAAGGAAAAAGTGATATCATGGTTTGAGTATATAGAAATTTTGGGATTTTTTGTATGTGGAAAGAGTTACCTTTTGACAACATTCATGTTTTCACTAAGGTTTGACGGTAATTCATGTTTCAATAGAATATATGATTAAGGTATTCACATGTTTGGAATGTGACCAACAAGATATATAACTTATGATATATGGGGGATAAATGATGATATTCACATGCTTGTTATATGAACATTTTGGTAATTTTTTTCTTTGTACAGTGTGATTAGACATAATTATTTTGGATAATCCTAAAGGTTGGGATGGATTAAGTTGGACATCAGATAGTATTGTTTAAGTCTAAAACTTTTTTTCTGATTGATTTAGAAAAAGAAAAACCTGTAGGATGGGCGACAACTCGTCGCGTCGGACAAGGATGCGGGAATCAAACCCACAACCAAAGTGCGACATGCCTTTATCTCCTACCACTGGCCTACAAGAAGTCCCTGGTTTGTAGAAATTAGTTTTATTTTATTATGCGGTATGATAGATGAAGTATATGTCCATTTTTGGAACCATATACGATTGACCTCACTATAGATGGACTTTTTTATATTTAATATCATATACTAAACTTTTTTGTGATAGATACAGATAGAATGACCTATAATTCTATCGCATGATCTGCTAATACTTCAATAATTAAAAATTCAACATTATTTCATTAAATAAGAGATGAAGTGGAAATTTTTTAATGGAATAACCAACGATGACATTACACTGAAATCAAGTAAGTATTTATCCTTATGCAAAAAATCATCAGCTAGGGAAATGATCTTGAAAACCAAAAATGTTGTCCTAGTACCCTCATATCTGATGAATCAAATGGTACCTTATATCATCACAAATTTATGGCTTTGTTATTGTTGGATTTTTCATAGCCATGTTCTCTACCACTCTCCATCAGAACATGATGGTTAGATTTCTATTCCATAACCATATTTTCACCTATATTCTCCTATGTGGAAACCCAGTGTTGAGTTACTTTGGGTGACCGTTATGTTTTTAACTTTCCTTTTTAAAATTAAGTTTTAGTATTCCTTTTTACGATGTGGGTTTCTATGAAAGAAACTTTCACGTAGAAAACCATTTATAACCCTGATGAATTTCGAGGGCGAAATTCATTTTATGGGGGGTAGAATGTAACACCCCGATAATTTATGAGAAATATTATTTTTAATTTCATTTTTTTCTTGTGTTTTACTCTACACTAATATTATCTTGCGCTATATGCTACACCATATTAGCTTGTAGTATACGCAAACACTATTCTTGGCTTGTTTTTCACACAATTTCATGTTCTTTCGAATAAAATTCATTTTACACAATAACAAGTATATATTTTGATCAATATATAACTGAACTACATTATATGAAACACCAAAGGAAGCTTTCCCAACATGCAACCCTAACTTGGCTTGCATTACACGCAAGAGTGACCTTCCTCGATAGCTAGTGTTATACGCAATATCGAGTTTCACTAAACGAGGTATTATTGTAATATTATTATGAACTATCCATTATTAATATTATTAACTAAATTTTGAATTTTATAACATTATCATTCATCTTACACATTTTCTAGATCATGTTATTAGAATAAAAGAAATTTTCATGTAAAATAAGTGTTTTTCAAAAAAATGTAGATTTGTCATCTTTTGATGGTGTGCCCATTTTAAATCTAATTTTTGAAAATTTTATAAGTTAAATTTTAGAAAATAAACTTATTATTGTGAATCAAGATATAAAAATTTACATTTGATAAAGTTTTGATATTTTTCTGATAACGTTCATATTTTGAAGAATAGTAAAAATACGCTAAATTTTAATTAAAAACAACTTTTTTCAACAAAATAATTTATAAGGTTAAATTATAATATTGAATGGTTTTAAAGAATAAATATAATATATTTTTAAAATATAATATAATTCAAGTCATTATCATTAATTTTACATTGAACTCATAGGTAAAAACATTTCAATCTTTTGCAATGTTTTAACTTTTAAAACCCATTTTCTCAATGGCAGGATTAATTTTAAATTAAATACTGAAACTTATATATTTTGAATTTGGAAAAATGGATTACATATTTGGAATCATTAGGTCCAAATTATGTTAATAGGCTACTTTTTATCTTTAGACATTATGAATAGTAACTACTGTAAATTTTATTAACTATAGTTAAAGGTAAATCGGGTGATTAAGAGTAAAAAGAAGATTATAAAATTACCCTAACCCCTGCCAAAATTATATTTGATGAATAAACGTCGACCCATATCACTTAAGGGTCACAATAGATTCATTTCATGGACTTTTTACCATTAAAATGATGTAATTATTATTAAAACCAAAGAAAGTGAAAACATGTCACTATCTTATATCTTATAAGTGTAGCAATTTTAATATAGTGATAAATTTCATAAAACTTCGAATATAAATATTATCCAGAAATATAATACAACTATATACATCATTATAATTTATTTGGAATTTTTAGGGTTTAAATAATTATCATTAATGATGACCCAATAGTGATGTAGAAATTATTTTATTGATTGAAATATCAAATAAATGGTATTAAAGATATTAAAATAAATATTATATGAAATATTTAATGTTATCCACGAATTTTTTAGATGAATATGACATTTTATTAATATGTTAAATATTTTAGTTTGAATATATCCTCAATTTGGATTTTATTTAAATTCAAATAAATGGATAATTTCAAAATTGACACTATTGTTAATTTACAAAAATAACATATTATGAAAATGTTTAAAAATCACAAAAATATTTAAAAATTATAAATTTAAGTTTATATAGTTTTAAACTTAATAAATTATCCAATTATGGTCAATTAAAAACACATAAGTAATTATTTATAATAATTTAAAATTTAGAATATTATTACCACAAATAAAATAAAATTGATTAAATAAGGATAAATCAAGTTGATAAGGTTTAAAATAAATTCCCAAAATTTATAAATTTTATTGGATGATGATATTACAACCCTATATCATATCATCTTCGGATATGAGTCATTTTTGATGTTTTTAAGTGGGGTTTGGGTTTATTATAAATTAATATTTTAGAGGTTTCCAAAAGTGCCCCTCTCCTCTCTTATAAAAGGTCACCTCATCTCTCTCCTCTTCACAACATTTTGAGCCTTCAAGATCAGAAAAACCCTATACATTTTTCTTCTAAACTTCCCTATAAACATACTAGAGGTCCGGGTCTTCTTTAAAGACTAACTTTAGTGCCCTAAGAGGAGGTTTAGAAGAGGCGCGTCGAAGAAGAGGTAATATCCTTTACCGATTCTTTCAAATTTATTTATTCTTCTACTTACTCTTCTTTATTTGTTTTATTACAAAGTAATAACATAAGTATAAATAATATAATGATATTTTATTAAAAATATTAAACAACCCTATTTCACCTTCTATCCATCCTACGAAAAACGAAATCACCACAAGTGCGTACGTACGGAATACCGTCTCCACGTTGTGGTGTAATATGTTTTTCCACCACCACCTTACATGGATGGGTATAATGGTGGAAAAATTAATATATATTCTTATTATAACATGATTATAATTATGAGATATTATATCACCCACTCCAATTCCATTCAATATTTATGGGAACGATATCATCGCTCGTGCGTACGTACGGATTACCGTCTCCACGATGCGATGAGATTCATTCTCCATGTTAACCATTCAAGAATGATTATAAAGAATATATAATAAGTAATCATGAAATATATTACATAATAATTCTACTATATTTATGTTTATATATATTTCATTTACTTCCATTCAATTTAATAAAGAAATAAAAATAGCGTTCATGCGTACTTACGGCCTACCATCTCCATGAGCGGTGTATTTCATTCCATTTATCTATCTATTTTATATATTTATATGATGAATATATATTGTATGTAAATAATTTTTTACATTCCGTAAATATTTAATCATTATATAAGTAATCATAAGAATAATTACAAGTCAAAACATGTACGATAAATGAAACAATTTTACCCAAAACGCTACTTTAACATGGAATTGACAAATGAACGGATAATATAAAGTCGTAAGTGAATCATATATGGTATTAAAAATATTTTTATGGTTACATTACAAGTTAATAAAATGTTTAAAACCACTATACAGGAGTCTCGGACACATACGGATGAAATTGGACATAAGGTAAGGGATAATTTTGAAATCTCACTTTTATCCGAGATTGCTTATACGTAAATATTTACTAGGGTTATATTTATCATCCATGTCCATGTTTTATAAAAATGTTTTCATAAATTTCATAATATTCTTCCATGTATGTTTAAAGTCATGTTTACCCCTTTTTTACTTTTACTATGTATGGAAGGAATATTTCTTTTGTTTACCATATGAGGTACTTTTTTACCTTTCTGGAAAAAGTACGAGAAGATTGTTTTTTTAAATTATATATAATGAACGTATTTTTATAGTTTCATAAACCCTTATTTTCATGAATCTTCCTATACAAGAATTCATGATTATTTTCAAAAAATCCTTCTATTTTAAAATTTCATGGATTTTTTCGAAAAGAAAATGATTTTGAAGAAGAAAAGATAATTTCCTCAAGAATTCATTTCAAGTGTTTTATCAAAACTATTTTCCATATAAGATGAAATTATTTAGTATGTTTATGTTTCAATTATAATTTCTCTATTATTTACATGGTTTTATTTTTTTTATGATGAAATGATATACATTTGTTTTATATTGATTATGTTATGATGGGATGATGTTTATGAAACCCATTTTATTCTTTGGGTTATGATGAAAGATTTATGTTTATTTTGTGGAACACGTAAGAATGATTTCATTATGAGATGGGTGGGACCTATATCTCCCTCCAATGAATTGGGTAAATATTTATATCTCATGAGATAAACATGGATGGAATGGCAAGTAAATCCAGTTCAGTAATACAGGTCTGAAACGGCAAGTAAACCCAGTTCAGTAATGGAAATTTTCCACTATGATGGTCTTGGCAGAAATGTCTTGGCTACTATGGAAATCATATCATGTGCTTAATAGTTTTCCACAATTAAATGTTTTATTCCCGTGCCATTTTATCATGATTAATGTTCCTTTTTTACCTATGCCTTATGTACTGTCAAGATTTATGTCATTGCTCAAGATTTAGATGTTTTATGTTCATGTTTTTACATTCAAGTGTTTATGGATTGTTTTTATGTTTTAAATGTTTACCCTTACTGATAATTTGAGCTCACCCTTTTTATGTTTTCTTTTCCCCAGTATATAATGAAAGGTTTTAGGTAATAAAACAAAAGGGGAAGATCATTATTGGACATGTTGAAGATCTTTCACCATGATTAGAAGATTATGTTCTGAGTTTCCAAAGACACTAAACTAACATGGCCTTTGGGAATATTTTTGTGTCATGTATAAGTTTTCCGCAAAAGTGATGAAATGTCCATGTACGTCAAGCTTTGGGTCTCTACATAGATGATGGTCGGAAATGAGGAATGATGAAGGATATATAAACCTATAAACCCAAGGCTATAGGGATTATCTAGGTGTGGTATGAATCATTTATACCTTAGCTACATAATTGACAGACATAGGTGTGTTCCATTCCGTTATTTACACTTCTCGAGTTCGGAACATAGAGATTTAAGTGGAGCCCTTGGCTCAACCCTTATGTTTGGATACTCCGAGAGGAGATGAATCATCGATTACACACTTCATCTGAAAATGTGATAAGATTATTGGCAGTGAGAGATTCATATAGGATCTCTATTTAGATCCAATGGGGCCTTATGATATGATCTTAGGTATGGACTAGATATCCATAGTTCATTCCCAAATTGACTATTTTAGGATGAGGATATGTTGTGTCTATGGTTATGGGATGAGGTTTTGTTTTTAGGGTAAAAAAGGAATCCCATGAGAATCTGTATTGGATCTGCTATAAGAGGGTGTGGATGAATAATCACCAGTTGTCCAGAAAGACTCTTGGATCAGTGGATGATATGGGATTCTATTTTTCTTCTATAGAGTATGTGTAAGAGAATTTATTTTCTAAGGAAGTGATGGTATTACCTTCCCATCAAGAGATATACTTCTATATTGACTTACACCCCAGAATGACATGAATTTATGCACCAGTATATCACAAGGATCTTGCAGAGCTTCATGATATAAGTGTGTAGTTTTATGGCTTATAGGATAAGGGATTAGTGAGACCCAATGTTTCCCCTAGGCATCCCTATTATTGTTCTCTTTGAATTATGATGGTATCATGATGTTATGTGTGGATTATCAGAACTTTAAAAAAGTGACTGTCAAGATTAATTATCCACTACTGAGGATGTATGACCCCTTCAATTAGATGATAAGGGCATGATGATTCTTAAAGATAGAACTCATATCATTCTATCATTATCTGTGAGTATTGGATGAGGATATGTTAAATAAAAAATTCATATATCTCTATGGTCATTATGATTACTTAGTGATTCCATTCAGTGTGAAAACGCACTAAAAGTTTTTATGGGACTCATGACCTAGACCATTCAGCTATTCCTAGACGGGGTTGTAGTGGTCTTCATCAATTCTATCATACTGTACTCGGTGTCTGAGGTGGAGGATGCAAGGTAATTTTGGATGGTCTTGGACACGCTTTGAATGAACCATCTTTATTACATGCTCTCATAGAGTTAGTTTTGGATTCAATTGGTCCAATTTCTAAAAATCATTATCCAAGAGGTAGGATTTTATGTGGATCCAGTGAATGTTGGGGAAGTTCTAGCTTGGGATCCACCCAAGCGTGTTACCAAGGTATGGAGTTTCATTTGGTTAGCATGGTACAATTTGAGGTTTTTACATGATTTCTCCATAGTTATGACACCTTCGATATATTTGACCAAAAGGGGATATACTTTGAGTATATGGGAAGGTGAAAGAAGCTTTTTCAGGAGTCTTGGTAGATGATAACAAACACTTCATATTGAGATTTATAGAGGAGGGTGTTGAGTAAAAAGTGTTCTATGATTCATCTGGGACCAGACGTGGATGGTTTGTGATGCATAGGGGGGAAGTGGTTGCCTATGCATCTATATAGTTTAGACCTCAATAGAATAACTACATGACCCAAGATATTGATCTACTAGGGGTATTCTTCACCCTAAACTTTTGGTGACACTACATTATGGGTGACCAATTTTAGTGTATACTCTCACCACAAGAGTTTGAAGTATCTCCTCTCTTAAAAGGATCTTAACATGAGATTGAGTTATCAATATTGTTCCTCCAGGATTGTGACTTCGAGATAGTCTATACTCCAAGGAAGGGGAATGAGGTGGTAGACTCCATCAATAAGAAATTTTATTCTAAATTATTGGACAAGGCGTTATAGTTGTTAGCCTCATTATATATATTTTTAGTGTAAAATAGTAGTGCTTCATATATTCAGTCAGTGGTTCTTACCTCATGACATTGACATTGTGTTAGGGATTCTCAGAATGGATATACCGACTGTGAGACCTTATGTAATCATATATCCAATGGATGTTCTCCTATTGTATTTTATGGAGGTTTTGAAAACATTATCCTTTTTATGGGATGAACGGTGGTACTAGTGATGTTGTAGGAAGAGGTTATGAGGGGGTTTCATAAATCCCCTTTTTTGATACATCTAGCTGTGGAAAATATGTACAAGGACCTATGAAATTTTTTTTTAATATAAAGGTATTAAGAGATGTGTTGTATTTTTTGTATATTGATTCTTCACTAGTCACTAGGTCAAGGATGATCTCCAGGTTAAAAATGGTTTAGCTCAACCCCTTGAGGTGATAGAGTGAAAGAGGGATGTGATATCTATGAATTTCATGGTGGGTTTACCACATACATAGAAAGGATATGATTCCATCTGATTGATCATAAATTGAATCACCAAATAATCACACTTCCTATATATTTGAGAGAAGAGTTCGGTAGAGAGATTTTGACTCTTTTTAATGCAAGATATATTCTTGGTCCATTGAGTTCCCTTGATAATTGTTTCAGATATTGATTTTTTCTTCACATTTTAATTATAAAGAGTATTTTAGGAAGCCTTTAGCAGGTTAGTGGAATTTGAGAACGTCATTTCTCCCATAAAATAGTGTACATAGTAATTGGACCATTCAAGTATTGAAGGAAATTCCTTAAGATTACATGTTGTATTTTTCACATAGTTAGGAGGATCACCTACTCTTTGTAGAGTTTTCCTACAACAATAGCTACCATTCCACCAATGGTATGGAACCATTGGAGGACTCATATGGGAGACCCTATAGGTCACCACATTTTTGGACCGATCTAGGTATGTGAGTACTCAGGGTCCTAGATTTTGAGTGAGATATATCAAGGAAGGTTTAGACCATCCAAGAGAAGATGAGGACTACACAAATTTTTTACAAGTACTATGTGGACCAATGATGGAGGACTTTGGAGTTAAAATAGGGGGGAAATTTTTCTCAAGGTATCACCTCAATGTGTATTATGGATATTTGTATGGGAAAATAATTTACCTCTAAGATTCATTAACCTTTTCCAGATTCTATGTTGAGTTGGAAAGGTGGTTTACTTCTTAGATCTACCTTAATAGTTAGACCATGTACATGTAATCTTTCACATGTTGTTACTAAGGAAGTATGTGCTTTACTCATCACAATTTATAGAATAGAGAAATATGGACATTAATGATGGGTAAAAATTTTTAGAGTACATGTTAGAGATAATTGATTATTAGGAGAGGATCCTTTATGGGTGAGCAATGCAACTAGTTCATCCCATATTCTTTTATTATAATCTTCTGAAGAGCACATGGATGCGAGAGACCCCGATGCGAGGTTAGTACCATCATCTCTATGATTTTTTTTATTTTTTGGTATAAAAATCCTTATGGTTGGGAGAATGTAATGACTCGTATTTTTCAATGAATTACTTCATAAAATTATATAGATTATTTTTTGAGCTAGGCGCTGAGACAACATGTGATAATGTGGCCTAGTGATACTGAAATTTATGTTTCAAAAACATTAAATATATTAATATCATATGTATATAGTTATCCTCAAAAAAAGTGTAATAACTCTTAAAAAGACTCTTCTATTGAAAATATAAGCTCATTTTTGAGTTTGGAATTGGTTTTTTCCTTAGGAATGAAATAATCATCATTGGAATTAGGCGTTGGGATTCATCGCCTTCATGGGATAATAATTAATTAAATTTAATTATCATATTTTAATTATTTTATTAAAAGTATAAACATAATAATATCTTATAAATAATTCTATATGGTTTATTTTCAAGGTTAGTTATATAACCATGTAAATTGAGAGAGAGTATCGGAGGGGATCTTGGTTGATGACATCGGATCAGATCGAGATCAAGGATCCTTGAACTATTATAGTTTGAGGATCTCAATAACGATGACAATGCAGGACCGCTCTTCATTAGGTTTTAATCCAAACTCTTGGTAGGATTTAAGATTTATGTGATTTCATTCCATTACATTATCTCGATAAAATGCATTTTAATTCCAAAAACTAGAATTGATTCATGTAATGATGGTTGATTTATTTATGATTTATTAATTTGTCCATTTTTTATAATACTTCATTAATTTTTTCTATGAAAATGGATTAAGGATGAAAATGAACAAAGTCTATTTTTTTCCTCTCATTTATTGATTATTTTTTTCTCCCTCATTTCATTTCATCTTCATCGTTGTTATTTTCATTGAACAATAGTTCAATGAATAGCAGGTATATGATTTTTTCATGAACATTTTTCAGTACAATAAATTAGTACCATGGGTGTGGTTCAAGATCGAGCGTGTGACAATAGAGGATAGTCAGAGGAGGACTAGATCAAATCAAGGATCTATGTTCTTCCTAGTTGATTCATGGTGGCAGAGTGGTGTGACTATAGATTACTCTATGGAGTGTTTTATGAGGGGATTCAAATCCCATAAGAAGATCTCAAATAAGGGAAAGATTATCCGACCCTAGACCCAAGATTTATAGTAGGTTTTTTGGTGGTAGTGTAAAATATGGATGGTGTGGAGGAGAACTATAGAATTATGAAAAATCCCGTGATACATGATGTGTAATCAAAAACAACATGTTGTGTGGGGTCCTAACTGTAGTGTCAGGGTATCTATGGAGATGAAAAGATGACACGCCCATAGATGACAATAACATGCCATATAGATAATACTAAGAGATTAGTGTTCATCTTAGTGGATACACATGAATAGGAATGATGGGGTACACAAACACTATTATAGTACACTGACATTTCCGAGTACTCAGACATGAACATGTGTACATGAGAATCGACATGTGTACCCGAGTTGGTACACAGTTACAACCAGAAGTACTCAGTCGTGGAAAGGAGGCACAACAAATGTTCTAAATCAACCTCTACAAGTTGTATACCTTGTAAGAACATACCATTTATCATGAGGTTTTCATTTCATGTGAGGTATTAACATATGTTCAGACCATGGGTTGGTCGGGCACACTATTTACTCCCTAGTACACGCTATGCCTCCCCCTTTGAGGGTCTTTGGAGCCCTTATTTTCTTCCATTTTTACCAGTATCAGTTGAATTTGTTTACTTGGTCTCTCCCCAAAATGGTATAGTGAATAATTATGTACAAAACTCTAGATTATGATCCCCTTTTGATGATGATTCTCAGATAGAGTTTTTGGTATCCCTCCATCAGAGAAGGGTTTAATCGTCTATCATTCCTTCTTATAACTTAGGTGGGGTTTAAGGAATCATCATGAACTCTTTATGTAGGTAATTGAATCCTCATATATTAGTCCATTTTAGAATGGTTTTTTGTATCATCTATATACAATCCTTTACAAGTTAGGTAGATCAAGATGGGGTTTTTAGTGACCCCATGTGGTCCTCAGTATGATCCATTATTTATATATCGAGATCTTCAGAGACTAGTGATTTTTTTGGATGGGGACAACCGATCATTACCGCTTGGTTTAGTGTCACTAAGGATAGTATGGATCATATATTGGGTTCTCCCAAAATAATTATTGGCTAGAATATTCGACAATAATCTTATGGATTGTTTTTTGGTTGAGACAACTTGGAGTCATGGTGTCCTTCTTAAGTATATTTGAGTTTTTATTATTGCATTAATTGTAGTATTGAAATTATGATCTTACTACTATTGATTCATTAGGTTTAGTTATTTTTTAGTGTTCTTCTAGGAATTTTTATACTCAATAAAGCAAGGTATCTTCCCTTATGTGTCATGTCTTATGAAGATGACAGACCATTTGATGGAGTCCTAGATGGACGTGGACTAGGAAGAGCTTTGTGTTCTTAGAAGAATGAGGTGAGTAACAGTGGTTTATTTTGATAGTATTTTTGTCCTAAATTGTAGGATGAACTTTTTTTAGTTTCTTTTCGTGGGATTTTATTTGGATGTCACTTTCCAGTACCTTGTTTTCATACTCTGATTGTGGGATTATAGATGCATGAATTCATTCTTATCTGTTCTTTTACATTTTATAATTGTATGGGATTATATATGTTTGTATGTGTGTAGGTAAATTTGTATAATGTATCTCATTTTTGTGATATGGATACTTAGTGCTGTTATATGTCCCCTAACCTATTATAGGCAGGCATGGGTTAGTTTTGGCTTAGGCCCCAAGTGGTCGGGTTGTGACAATCCAATGTAGGATACTCTATATGCTTATCTAATTTAAGGACCCCAAGAGGGATGCCATTATTTATTTATTAAATAGGATGATAAAAAAGAGGTATTAATCCATTTACAAGTAAACCTCAAGTATCCCATGTTGGTTGCCTCTCCTGAGCCCTAAATAATGGGACGCAGTGGGTGTCCCAGTGTTTGATCACCCTTGAGCTAGTACATGATGTTTGGGTGGAGATGGTAGTGGGTTACACCTAGAATATTTATTGAACATGTAATATCATGAGGCTATTATAGTGGTTATTTGGTTTAGTCAACCTCCCTCACACTTCCTTTGGTTAAATTACATGGTCACTATGGATGCATGTATGATTACCTAAGGTGATTCCTGGTATTTTGGATGATTATCCTAACACGATACCCTTATGTTAGGGATTCCAAGAGGTACATCTTGAGATTCATATTCTAATCATTATTATGATATTATTATGATTACTATAGGTACTACATGGGAAATATCTGTTGATCCAGTATGAATGACTATTACATTATTGGGATTCCAAAAGTTACTTCCTAAGATCTGGATTTTTTCATATTAATAGATACATATGTTCCCAATATAGAATGCCTTTGAATGTATCATAGGATATATGGAATAACATCATTCCATGATAAATACTTGAATTTTTTATATGGAATACCATTTATGGTCTCATCACTTATATTATATATATATATATATTCAAATTTGTAACACTTGGATTCCTGATGCAAAATGCCTTGGACATGCTCATTGTTTAAAACGAAAATATATTATGCCTTGAGAGACACTTTGATTACAAATAAGAATTCCATTGGATGGGATCATATGTAAAATTTTATATATATTCCTTGAGTGATACATCGATTTTCATATTTGAATTACATGGATAGAATCATATGGAAAATGAATTATATACTCCTTGAGTGATACTTAGATTCCCATGTGGGAATTCCTTGTATGAACTCATAGGAAAACATAAATTATTTAATCATTGATTATCATTATACATTGATTATGTGGTTAAAAACCTTGAGTACTAGTTTTATTTTTAAAAGTAATAGTTTTTTATCTGCAGGATGTCGAGCTTTAATATTTAATCTTCATTATAGTGTTTGGAGGTGATCACAAGTTATCCAAGTTTAGGGAATGTTCCCCCCTATGGTGGTATATATTATATAGAGATATTTATGGAACAGGACAAAGAAGGTTTCAAAAATTTGGTTTATAGACCCAAGGATCAACATGATTTTTTATGGTTTTAGTTGTAGGAAATCTTGATCAATTCCCAAATCATAGGATGTCTAGAAAATCAGGATAATAAACCCAAGGATTGGCTATGAATTGAGTTTACTCATAATATTTTTTGACTTAATTTTTATTCCAGTTGTGTCTCAGCTTGGTTGATCGTATTGAATGATAATAACATTATGAAAACATGATTTGGTGAGAATTTTTTCACTCATTCAATTTTTTTCAGTCATAATTATTATTAATATCGTGATGAGTATATCACATATACATACACTGAATTTAAGATCTATGTAAAATACAATGTTCGTGTTAGAGTTGGTTTCATGAGAACCAACTGTTTTTACTATGATTACATTAATGTACACTTATTATATATTGTTCATTGTTCTGCATGACTATAACATAATAATGTCCTGGAATATTTGTTGCACTAATAAGGTCATGGAAGATCCCCGCTATGATGAGAACCTTGAAATACTATAACAATATTCTTAAATAATGTTTTATGGTTGGATGACATACTATGATAGGACACATAGTATACAGACCATCATGTGCGAGTACTCGTAAGAAAACAAGACTCTCTCTCATGGAGTTCGCACTTGGTAATCTCCAATATGGGATATTACGAGAACAGACCTACTAGTAGTAATTCAACATGTCTTGGTGTCATCATACATTACTATATTTGAGTGTGTGTAATGGTCCTTAGACTGTAAGATTTTCATTAACTAATGTCATGACTCGCGTACTTAGATTTGCTGGAGAAAACCGTCACAAAGACAGTTAGCGGGAAGTAGGGTACGTTGGGTGCGTCACGAATGACATGTTGTTAATGGATAAGTTGAGGAAGGATTTTTCCCTTCCATATTTATAGAAGTAGATATCTCAGGCCCTTTGATTGAAATAGAACTGTAGCCCAAATTCCATGGCCATGGTGTAACAATGAGTTTATTTCTGGAAGTCAAAGAATGACAGATCAAGCATATATGTTTACGAAACTTCCATGAAACCTGCTTGATGAGATATTGAGACAAAGGGATTAAATTACATGGTAAGCATTTGTATGAGTTGGAACATCAATGTGGCGTCAACTTATTTCTCTTGGGTGCCTTGACCCATTTCTAAATAGTAATCTTGGACTTTAGGCAAGCCCGCCTAATGCCAATGAGAAAGAGGCCTAGAGGGTCACACACAAAGTGTATCCAAGTATCTCAAGTAGAATAAAGATTATTCTCGTACTTGGTTTAATAATTATTCAAGGAAGCCTAAATCTTTTTAATGATGGAGGAAGAATAAAATGAAAACAAGATATACATGCCCTGTATTAATGATTACACACCATGTAGTTTTCATTTTGGAAAGGAAATGGAAAACAAGTACATGTCATGTATTAATGATTACATGTTGTGTAGTTTTATGAAAAACATGTACACACCGTATATTAATTATTACACAACATGTAGTGTTTTCAGTCGGGATTTTGAGTAAATAATAAAATTTTATTAAATGATATTTATTATAATCAGTGTGGGTGCATGCCAAGTAATAAATTATTCGACATGGGGGGTTTTCAATCAGAGTTAATGAAATAAATAAAATGCGTAATGCGTTTATTTATTGTCATAACACTATAACCTCAAACTCTATTTTAAATATCATCACAACCCCAACACTTTTCCTTAACGGTTGGGCACAACAATTCTGGAGAATTTTCTCAAGGATGAAAGAAGTCCTTCCTCCAAGAACGCTCTCAAGACCGAGAGAGATCCTCCTCCATCGGATCAAGAAGATCTAAGGCGGACAACACAAGAAAATTTTTCTCCATGCTAGCACCTAGAGGATCCTTTGGTGACATCCAGAGATACATGTTTCACATGTGGATCACTGCTAGAGGAAGTCTATCCTTGGCTTCTGCGACGCAATGACGAATCACATCGGAACATGATTAGAAATATAAACGAAGAAAGAATGACATAAAAGGTACTTGTTGTCAATTAATTAAATTAATTATAATCAACTTGTGATGATCCAATTTTTTGGTTCCTAGACTATTCTTATTGTTTGTCTATATATATGATTCGATTCATGCAGTCTGGCGTTTATCGTCATATTGATCACGGATTGATCATTGCTAATGACAAAAATCCAAGTTAGAACATCCACCCATGAGCTTCCGATGTGCCCGGAACCTTAAAATGGTATCAGAGAAAGGTTACAACATTGATTATAGTTATTTAATTTTCGTTGGTAATTTATGCATTTATATTTTATTCAATTCGAGATAAATCATTCTATAAAATTGATTGAACGAGATCTGTTCTTCCACCTTCATTTCTCGATTCCCATCACCAAAACGACCTTTTAATTTTAATTTTGATTAAAATGAAAATGAGGAACTCATCCTTAGTAGATGCTCTTTATTTTTGTATAACACAAGAATACACGACTTGTAGTGAAAAATACACGCCGTGTACTTAGGTTCAATGAACCGGTATTGGTCCGCCTAACCACACCGTGTGAATTAAGCATGCCTAAGTATTTATTACACCATATTGACCAGAACTGAATGGCGCGTCAAAACGGGAATACATGGCATGTATGTTGGATCAATACGCCATGTAGTTCGATTTGGCCCGGGTGAAACCACGTACAAGGAGAATCCATGTACCACGTACACGGGATTGCTAGGACAATAACCATGTAACAAGGAAGTACACGCCGTGTTAGATTAATCTACACGTCGTGTACTCCAAGAAATCCAAAGTACAGAAAACATGCCAAAGCCCCTGGCATGTACTTTGGATAAAGGGTGAAAAAATATATGCCGTGTAAGTAAATCCTACACATCTTGTACTTTCCAGAAATGGAATTTCACCAGGTTTCCTCCAAAATTACAAAGACACCGTACAAGGAATATGGATGAGAAGAATCTCAAGGAAATTCAGAAAGGAAGTATTGAGTAATTATAAGATCATAATTAATTGAATTCAAGTGTGACTTATCTTAAATAATATAAAGATTAAAAGAATTTGAATTCTAAATATGCGTAAATGTTGTTGCATGATGTGGATGATCATGAGCTAGACCAAATACCCTTTGTGTGTGTATGGTTTCATTTAAATTTATTTAAATTCATTGGCATGTGAGCCTTCTTCCAATAAAATGTAGGGCCTGCGTGCCCTAGGTTTCTTTAATGTAAACCCCATGTAATGGAAGATCTCCCAAGCTAGGGGAGACGGTTCAAAATCTGAAGCTGAGAAGAAACCTAACCAAGATGATACAATGGTGGATAGGTGGGAGCTGCAAAACATGAACCATCAGGTTCAAGGTTTTTTTCCCTTGGTCAGGGTTAGCTTATCAAAACTGCTAGATAAGATAACCAATAGAAGCTCATGATCATGCCATCTTATTTTATTTCTGTCTAATTGCATGGTTTATTTATTATGTATGTGTTGTCATGATTACATAATTAATGAAATAAAAAATCATGCAAAGATGGAATAAAATAAAAACCAGACTATGCGTAAATAGTATCATAACATGGTTAATCACTTAAGCAAGCATCACTTGATATTACCAAGCATGTGATAATGCGAAACTATGTATAAAGTATTAAAATCCCCCAAATACCATATTAAGTCATACCAGGCCTTTCGTTACTTGATTAAGGGAAAGACTCAATGAAACTATGTGTTCGACCAACCCTTGTTGGGACACTTACTTTTATAAAGGAATCCATTATGAAAGGCTTTAGTTTGACTTAACCATATTACATAAAGAGGATTATCCCTTTCTAGACATGATGTAATATTGGAGGCAAGTGTTGAGGAAATCTATGTTAGGATTTCAGGATTGGGGAGTCCACTCAACAGATCAAGGAACTGTAAGCTCACAGTTGGCTAAGACCTGCCTACATAAATACATTCTAATATCTTGACAAACCCTTGTTGGGGTTATGCGAAGGGGAATATGGATCCCTTCCACTAGAATGTCAAATCAACTAGACATTCCGAGTTCAATGATGAGGGCCCTTAGGACTTGATAAAATAGTGGGAGACTTAATAAAATTTATTATTTCTCATAAACTGTAATCAAGAAAGTACTGATAAATCTACTCTTTTAATTTGTAGAATCAATATGACAAACTCTTCAACCACATTTTCCATAAGATCAATTCTAGATAAATACAATATCATCACCGACAGTAACTTCCAAGAATGGTTTAGGAACCGTCGGGTTAAACTATGCCTTGAACGAAATTTTTATGTGCTGGAGTCCTCACTTCCTGATTCGCCTTCCCAATGGGTGAGTGTTGAAGATTTCTTGGTCTATGATCAACATTTGAGCGATGCACATGACGTTCAATGTTTGATGCTATCATAGATGTCTAATGAGCTCATGAAGTCTTATGAAGACATGGAATCCTATAGCATGCTCGAGCACCTCCGTGGTCTATACCAAGAGAGAGCAAGACAAGAAAGGTTTGAGATCTCGAAGACTCTATTTCAGAGCAGGCTTGGAGAAGGTGCCCCAGCTGGGCCTCATGTAGTCACGCTCATTGGATACATTGAGCGCTTGGAGGTTATAGGGTTTAAACTCCCTAGAGAACTGGGTACCTATCTCATTCTTGCATCACTCCCCCATATCTTCTCTAACTTTGTTGTAAATTTCAACATGAACAACATAGAGAAGTATCTATCTGATCTTCTTATCCTAATTCTCCAAGTGGACAATGATATGAAGTACGAAAATCATTATGTCTTTATGGTGAATAAAAGGAAAGGGAAGCAAAAGAGAATTAATCCCAAAGCTTCTTCAAGTCCATCCAAGAAAAGGAAGATCAAAGGGGAGGAAAGAGAACAGGAGGCTGTTTGTTTCATATGTGGCAAGAAGGGCCATTGGAAGAAAAACTACACCCAGCCAAGGAAGCAAGCGGAAGATTCAAGTGTGTTTGTTATGGAATGCAATCTATCTGTTTCTACAAATTAGGTATTAGATAAAGAATTTGTTTCTCACATATGTATCCAAATACAAGAACCAAGTAGATTCAAGAAGATTGATCGAGGGGAGGTAGATCTGCGAGTAGCCAATGAAGCCAGACTTGCAGTTGTAGTTATCGGGGACTTCCACCTCACATTTCCAACTAGAATGATCTTGGTGTTAAAGGGTTTTTATTATGTGCCTTCTATTTCTAAAAACATTATTTTAGTATCCAGATTAGATACTGATGGTTTCATCTTCATGTATGGAAATTAATGTTTCTAGTTTTATAAAGATAACATTTGTTTAGGTAGGGCACATTTATATAACCGCCTTTATGTGTTAGACTACACAACCCAAGTAATGGAAATCGATGACAAAGTTAATTCACATGACACATACCACACCCAACTTTGGAATCACCGACTAGGTCATGTCAATGAGAAACGTTTGACAAAATTACATCAAGATGGTTATTTATATTCTTTCGAACTAAAACCACTTGGTGTATGTCATGCGTGTCTACAAGGAAAAATGACCAAAGCCCTATTTAGTGGGAAAGGTGAAAGGGCTAAAGATATTCTAGAATTAGTTCACATAGATGTGTGTGGACCATTTCCAAATTAAGAAAGAGGTGGGTTCTTATACTTCATAACTTTTACTGATGATTTTAGTGGATATGGATATATTTACTTAATGAGTTATAGGTCATATTCTTTTGATAAGTTCAAATAATACAAGAATGAAGTTGAGAACCAGCTTGGTAAGAATATTAAGAAACTCTACTTAAATAGAGGAGGATAATATCTTAATAAGGACTTCATAGATTTCTTATGGGAGTTTGGGATTCTATCTCATCTCACTCCTCCTTACATGCCTCAGTGGAATGGTGTACGTGAAAGGAGGAACCACACCCTATTGGACATGGTGAGATCAATGATGATTCATGCGAGTCTTCCATTGTCCATTTGTGGATATGCATTACAAAAAACAACACACATACTAAACCAAGTACCAACTAAATCGATAAATGGTATTTCATACGAGTTAAGGAGTGAACGGAAATCCATGTTATCGAATTTACTTGTGTGGGGTAATGAAGAATTTTTAAGGACTTTTTAGGTAACAAACTTGCACCCCAAGGCAGAAAGTGTATCTTTATAGGATATCCCAACAACAAAAGGGGATATTACCTATAAAACCCCTCAGATAAAAAGGTTATAGTGTCAAGACACACCATATTCCTTGAGAGGGAGCACATCTCCAAAAGAGAGAGTGGGAGTGAGATAGAATTTGATGAAGTCGAGGCTCAAGATACATAGGAGTTGGTACAAGAACATATTCCACAAATCCACGTAGAATAACAATCTGTTCGAGATACACAAGAACTACGTAGGAGCACGAGAGAGGTGAGAGAACCAGAATGATATGGTTTTCTTGTCACTGAGGACGGTGAATCATTATTGGTTAAAAATGATGATCCTCTTACTTACAAGGAAGAAATTGAAGGCACAGACGTTGCCAAGTGGAAAGAATCCAGGAATGTTGAAATGGATTCCATGTACCAAAACCAAGTCTGGATTTTGGTAGATCCTCTAGTTGATGTAAAGCCTATTGGTAATAAATGGGTATTCAAGAAGAAACAGGTCATGGTGGGAAAATTTAGCACCTATAAAGCATGACTGGTTGCAAAAGGTTTTAGACAACGTCAAGGAATTTACTATGATGAAACCTTTTCACCGGTTGCGATGATGAAATCCATCAGAATCCTATTTTCCATTTCCAATTACCATGATTATTAAATTTGGAAAATGGATGTCAAAATAGAATTCCATAATGGGAAACTTCAGGAAGATGTCTACATGACACAACCTGAAGGGTTTGTGACTCTAAAGGATTCCAACAGGGCATGCAAGTTGCAAAACTCTATTTAGGGATTAAAGCAAGCATCAAGGTCATGGAACCTTCGTTTTGATGAAGCCGTAACGGAATTTGGATTTGTTAAGAATGAATTTGATCCATGTGTCTACAAAAGGTATATTATAAGTGTAGTTGTTTTCCAAATAGTATATGTTGGTGACATATTACTAATTAGAAACAAAGTACCTGTCTTACAGTCAATTAAGGCATGGTTCGATAAATGATTCTCTATGAAAGACTTGGGAAAGGCAACATATATTCTTGGGATCAAGATCCGTCCTGATATATCCAAGAGAATGTTGGGCCTGAGTCAAAATACATACATTGACAAGATACTGATGACATTCAGTATGGAATATTCCAAGAGGGGATTGTTTCCTGTGTCTCATGGAATTAATCTTTCCAAGAAAATGTGTCCTCAGACACAGGAGGAAAGAAAGAAAATGGAAAGGATTTGTTACGCATCTATGATTGGGTCTGTCATGTATGTTATGCTATGTACATGGCTAGATGTTGCTTACGCATTATGTGTGGTAGGCAGATATCAAGCTGATCCAAGATACTGCCATTGGATGGCAGTCAAGACAATCCTTAAGTATCAATGGTGTACTAAGGATATGTTCCTGGTTTATAGAGGAGATGAGGAACTAGTTATCAGAGGACATGTAGATGCTAGTTTCCAAACTGATCAAGATGACATGAAGTCACAGACTGGATACATCTTCAGTTTGAATGGAGATGCAGTGAGTTGGAAGAGCTCAAAGAAAGGTGTGGTGGAAGATTTTACAGTAGAGTATGAGTATATCGCAGCTTCTGAAGCAACTAAAGAAGCAGTATGGATGAAAAGATTCATCCAAGAGCTGGATGTAGTACCTAGAACTAAAGATCATATCACACTCTATTGTGATAATACTGTAGCAGTGGCACTTGCAAAAGAGACAAGGTCACATCAATGGACAAAGCACATACTTTGGAAGTATCATCTCTTGAGGGATTTTTCACAGATAGGTGAAGTTGCAGTGAGTATTATTTCCACGAAAGACAACGTGGTAGACCCCTTGACTAAACCCTTGAATCATCAGAAAAATGACCATCATGTGAGGTCTAGTGGACTAAAAGTCATAGGTAGTTGGCTCCAGTCCAAGTGGGAGTTGGTTAGAGTTGTTTTCCTGAGAACCAACTGTTTGTACATTGATTACATGAATATACACTTATTATATATTGTTCGTTTTTCTGAATGACAATAATATAATAATGTCTTGGAGTATTTGTTGCACTAATAAGGTCATAGAATATCCCCGCTATGATGAGAACCCTGAAGTTCTATAACAATATTTTTAAATAAAGTTCTATGGATGGATGAAATGCTATGATAGGAAACATAGTTTACAGACCATCATATGTGAGTACTCATAAGAAGACGAGACTCTCTATCATGGAGTTCACACTTGGTAATCTCCAAGATGGGAGATTATGAGAACAGACTCGCCAGTAGTAATTCTGCATGTCTTGGTGTCATCAGACATTACTATCTACGAGCGTGTGTAATGGTCCTTAGACTGTAAGATTATCATTAATTCATGTCATGACTCGCGCACTTATATTAGATGATAAAAACCATCAGGAAGATAGTTTCCAGGAATTAGGGTATGTTGGGTGCATCACGAATGACATATTGTTAATGGATAAGTCGGGGAAGGATTTGTCCCTTCAATATTTATAGAAGTAGATATCTCGGGCCCTTTGGTTGAAATAGAACTATTTCCCAAATTCCATGGCCACAGAATCTGATGGTTAAGCAGGTTTTTGATCACTTAAAGCGTGACCTGTGCCTTGTAAGTGCAGATGCAGTGAATGGGAAGGAATTGGATGCTGGAGGAAGGGTGATCATGCTCTCTACTGGCAATAGATTTCTTGCACTTGAAACTGAAGAATAATTGCATGAAAAGAAGAATGATACAAAGAAGTATGATGTCCTCATGTAGCTTGGGCCTTTGAATGGGTGTGGTGCAGGTGCTGTGAGGGAGGTTTTTGTGAGTGGTGCTGCTGAGCTGGGCACTCAGGAGAAGGATGTTGTCACTACAGTGGTGGGGGAGCAGCAGGATCCAGTTCTTCTACAGGGAGTGAGCTTTGATGTTGCTGTTATTCTGCAGGAGATGGGTTGTAGCTCCTCGCAGCCAGAGTTGATGGCTGAGTCTTTCCTAGTTTCGGGTGTTCTTGATACAGGGGTTGTGGAGGCTTGTGTGCCAGAAAGGCTGGCTGGTGTTGTTTCTTTGGAGATTGAGGGGATGTTGCATGACAAGGAGACTGAGCGGTAAGATGGTAGTCTCTTGAGGTCTATTGTTGACCCACCGGATGCTGCAACGGGTGAAGGTGTGATGGGAATGTTGGACCGGCCACAATGTCATGCTATAACTGATGTCGGAAGTCAGGTTCAGTGGTTTTTTGGTTCAGAGGATGGTTACCAAGAGGTGAAAATATTGGGAGAATGGGGTGATATCTCGGATAGCGGCAGGGAAAAGGATCGTGGCATGGTACGACCTTCTTACAGTGATGTCATCCAAGGTGCCAGGATGAAGGTGCAAGGGGAGGAATGTAATAAGACTACCCCACTATGACAAAGAGTGAAGAAGGACTACTCTTACCTTCCCAAGCCAGTGTCCCCCAGATCTTCAGTTGGGAGGGAAAGCTGGGCGATGCAACCCTCAAATGAATTTCTGGCATTGGAGAAGCTGAATCTTAGAAGGAAATATGCCAAGGTCCTGAAACACTATGAAAGGTCAGAGTGGGAAATAGACAAAGCATCGGACTTATTCTCTAAAGAGGTTGGTGATGAGTATGTAACAACGAGTTTATTTCTTGATGTCAAAGAATGATAGATCAAGCATTTAGGTTTATGAAACTTCCACAAAACCTGCTTGATGAGATATTGAGAAAAAGGGATTAAATTAGACAGTAAGCGTTCGTATGAGGTGACATTCCAATATGGCATCAACTTCTTTCTCTTGGGTTATTTGACCCATTTCTAGACAGTAATCTTGGACTTTAGGCAAGCCCGACTAATTCCAATGAGAAAGAGTCCAAGAGGGTCACACACTAAGTGTATCCAAGTATCTCAAGTAGAATAAAGATTATTCTCGTACGTGGTTTAATAATTATTCAAATAATCCTAAATCGTTTTAATGATGGTGGAATAATAAAATTAAAACAATATATACATGCCTTGTATTAATGATTACACACTATGTAGTTTTCATTTTGGAAAGGAAATGAAAAACAATTACACGCCATGTATTAATGATTACACACAGTGTAGTTTAATGAAAAACAAGTACACATCGTGTATTAATGATTACATACCGTGTAGTTTTTCCAGTTGGGATTTTGAGTAAATAATATTGTTTTATTAAATGATATTTATTATAATCAGTGTGGGTTCCTGTCAAGGAATTAATTATTCGAAATGGTGGATTTTCAATAAGAGTTAATGAAATAAATAAAACATGTAATGAGTTTATTTATTGTCATAACTCTATAACCTCAAACCTGATTATAAATATCCTAAAAACCCAAACACTTTTCCTTAATGGTTGTGCACAACAATTCTGGAGAATTCTCTCAAGGACAAAAGAATTCCTTCCTCCAGGAATGCTCTCAAGACCAAGAAGGATCCTCCTCCGTCGGATCAAGATGGTCTAAGGCAGACAACACAAGCAATGGTTTCTCCATGCTAGCACTCGTAGAATCCCTTAGTGATGTCTAGAGATACGTGGTGCATGTGTGGATCATCTCTAGAGGAAGTCTATCCCTGGCTTCTGTGACGCAATGATGAATCACATTGGAAAGTGATCAGAAATATCTTCAAAGAAAGAACACCATAAAAGGTAATACCTATCAATTAATTAAATTAATTATAATCAACCTCTGACGATCCACTTTTGTGGTTCCAGGACTATTATTCTTCTTTGTATATATCTTTGATTAGATCCATGGAGTTTGGCGTTTATCGTTGTATTGATCCCAGATTTATCATTGCTAATGACAAAAATCCATGTGGGAACATCCACCCACGAGCTTCCGTTGTTCCCAGAACCTTCAGTTGGTGGTTCCCTACTGAATTTTTTTCTTTCACCCTACATCAAATACCATTTAATTTTGGTACCCAAGCATACATTCACTTATAGGCACGTGATGGGATGAGGCTTGTGATTGATCCAGAAGGATGGGTTAGATACCTATGTAGAGCTTGTATTATGGTATGGCTCATTGTATGCAGTAGATACATGAAATTTTATTTATGATCATTTAATATACTCATGTATAATTGATATGTCCAGTGGGAGATCAGTTTTATATGTGTGACATAGTAGTTCATTCCATTATTGAAATATTTTTTACTACATTGTTGTTTATATTTACTTCTTCTAAACTTTTTTTATTTACTCTTATGGATGTTATATGGTTATTTATTTATTTTTATTACTTTTATATGAGGAATGGTATCTCCATGGACACACTTTAATCCCTCTATTCAAGTCGGTATCCCTTAGTGTATAGAGAGGAGTGCTTGAGGCCTTATGAAAAACTGGATCGAGGTACCATATTAGTGGTATCTAGGCCGGGGTATTAAATATTTGGTTAATTCAAATTTTCATTATGAACTATTATGAATGATTTAAATAGATTATGAAAATATATAACCTAGTTTAAACACATTTCTTAATATATTGAAAATAATTTTTCATGATTTAAATTTCCTCTGAATGATTTTTCTTGACGGATCACTCTCATTAAAGTTTTGTGTTTCTATACTATCAAATTGTTTTATTAAGGTTTGAATATATAACTATGATGTTGAGTTTTTTACTAGAATAGTGAAATATTAAAGTATCTTATTTGAGCTTAGTAATATAATATTTTTATATAATGAAAATTTTATAGGAATTGTATTTCCTATCCTCAATTATTAGATGTTTATTTGGTAGTGAAAACTCTTAACAGTAGGATAAACACATCTCATGTCTATAGAACCTATTTGAAAGAAGTTTGTGTGAATTATCTTCCTATGAATCTTTTTATTATTTATCTAGTAAAATTTTATGTAATTTTGGATGTAGTTTATCTTTCTCAATGTGGGTTCCATATAAATTATTGAGGAAGGGAAAATATATTTGATATTCCAAATCAACATTCAATCATTTATCATTGTGTGGATGAACATGAACAACTAATGGATGTTACTTCTATCATTTATGTTTTTTTTCTATTATTGAGGGATATTTATCCAAAATGGTTAGGGAGAATCTCAACCTTGAAAATGTTCTAGTTTTTTGAGAGGTTTTAATGTATTTCCCAATATCTTTATGATTATTCCCCCTAATCATGAAGATTAGTTTTCAATAGAACCCATACATGGTGAAATGACTGTTTCAGAGGATTTATATAGAATGGACCTAATTGAGTTGTAATAATTGAATAAGTATCTCTATTAGAATTTAAATAATGAATTCATTTAGCCTAGTGATTTTTTACGGGAAAAACCTATTCCTTTTTTAAGAATAATGATAGATCAATGCTTCTTTTCATAGATTATCAGGAATGTAATAAGATCGCAATTATGAACAAGTATCATCTTCCTCATATCATGATTTTTTTAATTAATTATGAATATATCTATATTTTTTCAAGATTTATCTTTTATATGGATATCCTAAACTAATCATATTGAAGGAGGATATACAAAAGGAAACCTTCTATATGAGGTAGATTCATTATATATTTATAGTAATTATATTTGGATTTAATAATTCCTTTTCTATATTCAGGGATTTTAATGAATATAGTCTTCTGAGATTACCTTGTTTAGTTTGTGGTAGTATATTTATAATATTTTAATATATATTTAATTATTAAGGAATATCTTTAAGAATAGTTTAAAGTTGTGATAAAGAATCTAAGTATAGAGAATCTGTATTCTAAAATTATAAATTGTGAATTTTGGATCCAAAAAGTTTCATTATTGGGATATATAATCTTAGGATGAGGTATATTGGTGGATCTATCAAAGATAGAAGTTATTAACCAATGGATTATACCAAACATGGGAATTGAGATCCACAGCTATCTACAGTTACCTTGATATGAACTACACTTTGAGAGATATACCTTGTGACATTCTAATCCTATAAATAAGTAAACTCAAAATGGGTTTATGTTCCTCCATAAAAAATAATGTGAGGATAATTACAAAGAACTAATGATAAGGTTGTTCAATGATCTTACACATACACTACCCTAAAGTGGATAAGGTTATGGGATCTATAGTGATTCATCAAATAAGGGATTGGGATGTGTCCTGATGTAGAATGCCACAGTGATAACATATTCTTCTATCCTATTAAAACTTACTAAGAATATTTTCCTGACTCTAGATTTGGATTTTGAAATGGTAATTTTTTCACTAACGATTTAGAGGCAATATTAGAATGGTGAATGGTGTGATATATAAAATTAACTTAAAATATTTATTTATTTATTTAAATAGAATGAGTTGACTATACACCAAAAAAATATGGTTGGAGTTGACCAATGATTATGATAACTCAATACATTATCACCCTAGGAAGGAAAAAAAGATGTTTGATGCTCTATGTTAGAACGAAAATTTTCATTTTCCTTTGATGAGAATTGAAAGAGATCCAATATATATGGATTTTTATAATATGGATCACAAAATCATAAGGAATGTGTAAATGATTTATCTTTCATATATTAATGTTCAACCATCCATCCATGAGAGGATTAAGTAGGTATAGAAGGAAGATGAGAAATTACTAAAGGAGTAGAATATTCCTGACTTCAAATATTGTCATGCTAGAATGATAAGGTTTTGTCACCAAGTATGTGTCCCACAAATACCAAACATGAAGTAGCCATTAGATGTAGTTTTTAGTTTATAATTATTTATTCATGTTTCAATTAGTAATATTTATAGAGATTTGAAAGATATTTTTTGGTGGGATAATATGTAATGGGATATTGAAGAGTACATATCTTAGTGCCCGATATGTTAGAAATTTAATTCTGAGAGACTAAACACTTAGAGGATATTAAAACCATTACCCATACCATAATGGATATAGTAAAACATCATTGTGGACTTTTTCATCAGAATCTACAGAACATGAAAAGGCTATAATTCTATTTAGGATATAGATGATCACCATATTATTTCAGCACAATTCATTATTACCAGAGAATATTTCTATTGTAGTTTTATATCCATAATATACAGTAAGTAATTGGTATGGTTTCATGTAGTGCCACATTCTATTGTATCTAATCATGATCCATGGTTTACAATGATGTTCTATAGAAGACTTTAGAAATATCCAAATATAGAGTTGAGTTTCAAAAATACTTATCATACTTATATATATGGTCAGTCTGAGAGGAATATTCAAACTCAATAATCCATGTTGGGATCTTTATATATGGATTTCAATGGTGGTTAGGCTAAACACCTTTAATTGCTTTAATTGTTTTAAATAATTTGTTTCACTAAGGTATTTAGATGGATCCTTATGAATCCCTCTATGGAAAAAAATTTAGAACTATAACGTGATGGAATGAATTTAAAGAAATGAAGCTATTGAGACCCAATATTTCTATATAAATTCAAAATAATGTTAGATCTATTCAAAAACACATAAGGAAATCTTAGAGTCCAAAAAAATGTTATGAAAAAAAATAATTAGTGATATATAGTGTTTGAAATTACTGAGATGATATTTTTAGAAATTTATCAAAGGAAAAAGGTAATGAGATTGTAAAAGAAGGTAAATCTGAGCCCTATGTACAGTGTCACATTTTATATTCTTAATCCTATAGGGATGGTAATCTATCACTTGGTTCTTCCACCAAATCTACCTCTATTTCTTGATGTGTTCAATGTATCTCTTATGTTAAAGTATATACCTGATCCTTCACATGTAACAAAATATGTGGTCATACCACAAGATAATGATCTATCTAATAAGGAACAACCATTAGATATTATGGATCATAGAGGGAAAGTGCGATGAAACAATACCACTCGCATTTTCATTATTTCATGGAAAATAATAAATTTAAAGAAGCTATGTAGGAAATTGAGGATGTGATGAGGTGGATTTATCCACAGTTGTTTGAATAATAGTGATGTAATTTTTATGGAAAAATCAATTTAAATAGGTATAATATAACACCTCTTGATTTTATGATATATTTCTCTTCAAATTAATTTAATTTCTTCAATATCTTTCAATACATGAAACCTCAAGTCTAATTAAACATTAATATTGTATATTGTTATACCATTGCCACTAAAATGATGGTAATATTGTAATAAAAACATTTTAAAATAATTTATAATTGTAACACATAATTAAAATATATTTTCAAATAATCATATTTTTTTAAGTCATTGTACGCTTTAAATATACATTTTTATCAAAATGAGTTTTATTGATTTTTGAGAGTAAATATTATAATTAATTCTTTCCAATTTTAGAAACTTTAATTGAATATTTGAATTTAATTTTTTAAATAAAAATTAAAAAATGTCTTGAAGTGAATAGTTGGGTATTTTTTGAAAAGATTGATTTTTTGAAGAATTGTCAAAAAAAATATGATTTTTATTCAAAACTCACTTTTCACATAAATTATTTATGATGTTAATTTTTTAAAATTGATTTAAAATAAAAATTTGTTAAATTATATTTTGAATAATCTAAGTAGGATAATTATAAATAATTTTGTGTTTTATTTTTTTATTAACTATGTTTTACACTTAAGAATGTATTTTTTTTCTATAAAACCCTTTTTTATTGGATTTTCTAGATTTTATTTATAATAAATGAAATCCTCTTATAAAATTTGAATTTGAAAAAATTAATTCCATTTTTTTACCATCATTAATTTTTTTAATTATCCCAAATTAATTTTTTTTCATATTGAATAGTAAAAATAGTAATAATTTGTCACATTGGTTAAGGTTAAAACAGGTTTACTAGTTTGTCAATTAAAAAATATAATAATAATTTTCAAACTAAATGTGAATGAACCCTCTTATATGGGGGTATTTTGATCACATAATACTTGAACTCTAAACCTATATCCATTTTGAATCATTAGGCTTGAGTATGAAATTATTATATTATAATATTTTAGGAAATTCCATGTGTTCCCTCCCACACACTACAAAAGGACACCCATACCCTCTCTTCATTACACCACATTGAGCCATTTACCTCAAAACAAACCTACCAAATCCTTCCCCACAATCATTTTCCAAGTTATAAAGGGGTTTTTATTTCCAAAATATCATCCCTAGGGTCATTAATAGGAGATAAAAATGATTTCTTTCAAAGATGATCTAATCGTTAGAACCGATCACTTTTGTTTTATTTCTTATTTTACCTCCTATAAATGTATATAATTTATTATAAAATAATAAAATTAAGTATAATAAATTTATTAAAAAATTATTATTATTATAAAACCACTATTATAAACAATATTTTATATCATTAGGGAAGAAAAAATATTTCTCATGCGTATGTGTGGACTACCACCTACATATAGTGATACAATTATTTTTACATCACTCCCTTTCATGGATGGTTATTAAAATGGGTTTATAGATTATATATGATATTTGTGACATAATTAATATATGTAATTATAATATCATATCTACATTATTTCAATCCCATCCTTTTAACGACAATAACGTCACTCGTGTGTACGTGTGCACTACTGCCTCCATGAAATGAAGTGATTCATTTTTTGTTTTCTATTTACATGGATTGTAACAAGAATATATTTAATAAATATATATGATATAATAGGAATTCATTAAAATTGAGTTATTATTTATAATATTTATATTCCATCTGTTGAAAAGTGAAAAAACATTCATGTGTATATATGACTTACCATCTCCATGAACATTGTAATTCGTTTTTCTATATCAGCCATTGAATAATGAATATAAATATAAAAATATATGTATATAATGGATATATATTATATTTATATTATGGATATCATTATATATATGACTTCACCATGATCAAAGTACAAGTACAAAAAGTACATAATGAAAAAATACACAAAAAATAAAGCAGTTATCACTAGGGATAGTGATTTAAAAAATAAATTGTTAATAAATAGCTGATAGAAAGTTATATATATATATATATCAATTATGGTATGAAATACTAGATTACAGGTTTTTAATATATTTATAATAACTATATATTTTTTATAAAATATTTTTAATCACATACAAAGGAAGTCAGACCTAGGGTAAGGGTTTATTTCAAAATCTCATCATTATTCATGATTGTTGAGGTTTAGGTCTCTATAGTGGGAATTATTATAAATTTAAATATTAAAACCAATATTTTTTTATACTATTTTTTATGTAAATTATATATTATCTTTTCATTTTCTTCTATTTAAGTCTCCAGGATACCAAAATAATGATTTTAAGATAAACTGACATTGTTTTTCTACTCAGCCTGGAATGTTATTCATCCATGTACATATTTTTTCTTTAAAAAAATTAAGGAATTTTATTAATACTATCCATTTATCTATGAAATAAACTTTTATCATGTTTTAATTTTTAAAAAATTGTTTAAAAGGAATCATCTTGTCATTTATTAAAAAATATATCTATTGCTTTTCACTGAAAATGTGAAAGAAATAATTTATTCAACATACACATTATGAATGGAATTTACCACCATAAAGAAAGAGAAATTAATTTAAGGAAACTTTATAGTTTAAAAATTTCCCATGAAAATAATATTATTTTCTTAATATTTTAAAAAAATTTATATTTTAAAAAGGTAATTTCAATCTGAGAATTGTATTTTCCGCCAGAAAATTTCTATTGGTATTTTTGAAGTATTTTTAGCTATGTTAAAATTATCATGATGAATTTGTGATTTATTGGGGATGTATTATAATTATACCATAAACCTTATTACTTTGTATTTTTCATGATTATTTTTAATTGGGAAAGGATTGATATTCAGTATGTTATTTCTTCCAATATGGACAATTGTTTATTTTTATAGAATGTCGATTTAGTTGTATTGTTTATTCATATGATGAATGCATTGGACATATTAAGTGATGGTAGGGACTAAAATTACATATCCCCTTTCTAAATTTTTATATCTCATTAGAGAGAACCAATTAGGTAATTTGATGAGGCCTTACCCATTTATGTAGATGTCTTGGTATGATGCATCAATGTCATGTTTAGGATGTCCAAAATTATGGATTCCATAAGTTTGAAATTATTTATTAATTTCCATGTGATTATATGAATAGTTATGATATCCTTGTATATTTTTAAATCTCATGTGATTATTTATATGGATTCATTTTATCATTATTTATTCATTCCATAGTATTCATTTGTTATTTATTCTATATTATCTTCTATTATACGCATACACTTACTAAACATCTGAGATCACCCCTTACATATGTTTCCTTTTCCTAGGATTCTAGAAAGCGTATTTTGATTGATATTCATGTTATTCTAGAGATAATAATGATGTTATCAAAAAATACTATATTTAATTTTATGATTTCAAATATAACATTGGATTTAATTTTGCATCTCATTTTCCAATACTATTATAATATTCCGTCCTTTATGTTGTGATATATTGTATCTAGTACTAATGTAATTAATTAAACCCTAGCTCTAGGATACTAGATTTTGGGTTTTTACAAACATAGTCTTGGTGGTAGGCTTATTATCACCTTTTCTTATACATATTCTTACATATTCTTTTTTCCTAGAGGAAACATTCATTTGAAAAAATTATAAATAATATTAAAAGATATTATGTATGGAACAACTTTCATCAGTTATACTTATGAAATATCATTTAATGAAGTCATGATATTCTTGTCACATGTAATAGGTCTTATGATATGATAATCCTCACAAGAGAGTAGAGTATAAGAAGAAACCCTATCATTCTTTAGTGAATTATCAATATATATATTCTCAAGATTGACCAACTATACTTTAAATTATAAAAATATTATATTGAGCATATTTTATCATCAATTGTAATCACCTTTTCTTCACAAACTATCTTCATTTGTTCAACTTCCTCTTCATAAATATTAACATTTTTTTTAATAAACATTCATGTTACATGAATTTATTGTCTTTTAATTTCAAATGAAAATCATTGAAGTCAATTCAATTTCTCAATATTTCTTCAAGTTCATGGATCTTTTCTTCCAGTTTATTCTTGAATCCATGTTTTTCTTAAAATTCATTTTCTAATATACTTTCACCTTTCTAGGAACTCATTTAAATCTCTATATTTATTGATTCAAAGTATCTAACATGTTTGCAAAGCTTTATACATTCTAGATCATTTTCATGAAAATAATTCTCGATATTATCTTCTTCTTATTCTACCAGGGTGATTTCATCCTTTATATTTTAAAAAACATGAAAAATAAGTTAGACAATTTATTTGTGAACATAATGTAAAATATATCTTTATATAGTAACTTCTATATTAATAGGATTTATATATTGATCATCATATTCATTTATTTTAATATATTTTTCTTGGGGATACTTTATACAAGAATTTTCCCATACCTCGTGATCACTTAACATTATTGATTCACTCTATGATGGAATGGTTTCCCTATCTATATTGGAAATATGAGTGACCAAATTTTTACATTCCAAGATATATATATCTTCATTGTTTTCAGTGAATTGAGAATTTGGTACTTCGTCTTAATTAAATAATAAGGATTTCTTCTTCAGATTTATTTTCTATTTATTTATCATATTCATCATGGTGTTGGTATAAGATTAATTCCACTAAGAGATAACTGAATCTTCACTAGAGCTAAACTTAATTATTAACATATTAAAGAAAATAAAATCATCCAAAGATAATAAATTCAATATAAAGAATCTAATAGATATGGACCTTGGCTCTAATAACAGTTAATAACACCAATTTAGGATATACTCAACACTCATATGGGGGTGTGAATTAGTATTGGGTAAATTTTCTATAATTTTAAACTTAATACCTTTACCTCATTGACCTATTAGGGTCTTTATTCTGCTATTATCTTTTAATTATTACATACATGTGTTTGGATGAAAGTAAAATACATGACAGAAGATATTTAAAAGTTTCACTGCTCAATAAGTGTAGCTAGTCCTTACATTATAAGGTGATGACCAACAAATAGATTCTATAATATAATATGATAATAATTATTGAAGTGTGGTTAGGAAAAAATCCTTAGAGAAGTGTGATGCCCTATAAATTTGGATGGGGGATAAAAAAAACTTCAACCCCTATACATGTGATGAATGGGTCTAACTACAACTCTATACTGGTTCTTTAACCCCTATACAGGTGATGACTGGGTCCATCTAAAACTCCTTACTGGTTATTTATAATATCATGGAAGATATTATCCACATACTTTTGTAATATAATTTGAATAAATGATATATTCTTCCACCTATTTATACTTTGGATGGATTCTACAATGCGGATTTGTTATTCTCTACCTTCTTATTTACATGTTACATTCAAAAAAACATTAAAAAAATAATCCTTTTTATGCCTTTTTAATATGAAACACATCTTTATGATCCTCCATCTAATATGACTATCCAATAATGTTATTCCAATAATTTCATTCTTAGTGATAGTTCATCTATTCCATTCTTCTTCTCCCTTATCAACACATATCAAATGATAACGAAAGATTTAGCTGATATCTCGTTTAACATTTCTTCTTCTCCCAAATTTTTTGAAATCTATTCATCTAGTGATAATTCTATATTCCATATCTTCAACAAATTCTAATAACTATTTTTCCAAACACCACTTCTTTTATTCATGAATTAATTTTGTTTTATAAGGTGAATTAACTCAATTGGGTACCCTTATATTTTTTTGATAAACATTTCCCAAAACCTTGACCCAAATCAGTGTTTTTCTCATGATTTTAGGTATAAATTTCATATATAAATTCTTCAGAAATTCAACTCATTCATATTTAAAAAATATTAAATAAATTTTCTATATTATTGGAACCATTTATATAGGTTCAATTCCATAATTTGGGGGGATCACTAAAATGTATTTTTCCACTCAATGAAACATTAAATTTCAAAGATTTTTAACTTTCTATTTCACTTTAATGCTTGTCAATTATTATGGAACCTTCATGGACATTCATGAGGCTTCTTGAAATCTCAACCATTCTTTGAACTTCCATGAACAAGATGTTAATAAATTATAACAAACATCCTTTCCATGGATAGATCAATCAAACATTGAATGTTCAAAATCACATCACTATTATAATAAATTTACAAAGGGCTAGTAAATTTTCTTCAAATATTTCATATGGTACAACTTCATAAAATGTCTTTCATTTAGTGAAACATCGTTTGATGATAATTTACATTTTTTAGGAACATTTCAATATCTTTCAAAAGAAATATACATTGATTATTGACATGATCTAGAAACTTTCATCTGATCACTTATTTGTTTGGATGACTCTATTTTATCTGCAATTTGAATGTTTATTCTTCATATTTCATAGTGATATTAATCAATAAAATGGGTTCTCGGGTTTTTGTTAGTTATTCACTATATAGTGAACCCTCAGTGATCTGCTCTATTTCCTCTATTAGGTAGATTCATAGAATAATGATAAATGACTTTATAAAACTTATCCTGATGTCTTTGTAATTTTTTTTTTATAAATTCACTTGGAAAACACTTTTTGAATAAATATTATCAAAAACATTGTATGAATACTGATTCATAAACTTCTCTTGGATCATTCATTAATCTTATAGTTTAATGATCTTCAAAATTTTACACTAATTTTTAACTTTATTAGGAAACCTATAATTGGTCATTAAATATCTATTACCTATTAGATTATATATGAAGGCTCACTAATATTTTATAGTTGAAATCATACTACCATTTTCTAGATAGAATCGGTTCAACATTTTCATTGTTTACTTCATCACACTCTTTCAATTGGAATCTTGATCTTTTAAAGATTATATTTGATGGACTTCATCCAACTCTTCATGAAATTTAAATTATCCCTTCACAAAATTTTTGAACATCAATACCTACATAACTTAATATATTTATAATTAAAAACATTTCACAGTTGTACAAAAATATCCATTTTAACATAAAACTTTTCAACTCTCTTTTAGAGAATTTTATCTTCTTCTAAATTTCATCAAGAATCACAGACAATGGAATTATAATGTTTGAGAAAGAATAAAAAAACATGTAGAAATGTTTGATATATATTTTTCTAATCATTCTTAGTCTGATATAACTTGTGAATATAATTAGTTAAAATTTTGTTCCAATTCTTGTCTAATTGATTCTATCCATTCACACCAATATGATATAACTATGAACATTCCATCATTGGATTATGACGCTTCCCTCGATCTGATTGAACTTTATATCTTGGTCTGTCTAAGGGATTCATCATCCATTGAAAGAGTTCAGAAACCTCCTTCCAATGGTGCAATGTGGAATCCCTTATCTGGATACCCTTCCACAACCATCATATTACCAATTCATGAGTATTATAAATATCTACATACCTTTATGGAGTTCAAGACATACCATTAAAGAACATGTATTACATCTACAAACCCTCATAGTTCCCTTATATAGTGTAGTATCAAATCAAAAATCCTCATTATATGGCCACGGTCTGATTAAATTCATTTTAATACTTCAATACAATCGACTATGTCTGATCCCCAAATTGTAATGGTATCCATCCAATCATCTTTAATAACTCCATCTATTATGCTTTGCATAATTCTTGAGAAAACTCCTTATGTTAACATTTTAAAACATCTAAAAGAAACTACTTATGTTAAAATTAATCTCTTGATAACAAATGTGTTGTTCCAATAATCATATAACATATTATAGACATTAGTAACATCTTATCAATTATCATTAGTAAAATCAATGTATTTAAAATAAATTTCTTAAGAAGATAATACATTATCACTTTCTTTATTCCTCCATCCAATAGAAATAAAATTTGTTATCATTCTTGGGAACATCAACCAAACTTATTTCTAGTATTTTATTCTTTATAACATCTTTAACATATTCACATCAATGAAATATTTCTATTTCATTGAAAACTATTAAAAACCAATAACATTAATTAATGGGAAATAAAACTCATATAAAATTTTATCATTTAAAACACTATTTATTTTTTCAAGGATTCATTATTGAGGTTTATTTATAAATATTGATTTTGAAAGTTAATTCTTCTCAATTTATTAATAGAGACCTTTGATAATTTCTATTTTAAAAGTTACTCATATATTTTTTACCTATTATAATGTTAGAAGTGTTTTAAAAAATTATGATTTTCCTGCCATTTTATTAGTTATTAGTAAATGAATTATTTTCATTGAAGTTATATTTCATGAACCACCATAAATATATTCGTACTTAATCTCATTATGGTGATTGAATTTTGGGTATCAACCATTACATTATTGACATCAATTTTCATGATAGCATTTGGAAATTCAAGTAATCTAATTTTTCATTTAATGATTAATTTAAGTTGTAATGAATGAAATCCATTTTTTCTATTAGGTTTTAATGATATTTTTAATGATTCATATTTTATGGTACACAAATATATATATGATTATGGGTGGGGCACTATATCCCCCTCCAATGAGTTGGTTATCATTTTACATATCATGAAAAAATGGAGCATATAAATTCTTATCTTTGTCTACAATATAATTCCTGTAAATAAGTGATTTTTTTACAACATAATGTGTGGACATGTTTGGATTTGTTAACAAATTAAAGGCTGAATATTCTTGGATTTTTTTAAAATAAAATTGTGGGATATAAATTAACTTTTTCACAAGATTAATTTTTTCTATGCTTATATTTGTGCCATATTTCCTTCTTATTCTGTGATTTAGTGAGATACAAGTTTTCTAGGTAAAATTCTTATAATTATGTTGCATAGATCATGTTTATTATTTCACACTATTATGAAATGGTTTTAGTTTTTTCATTAGAGATTACATGTCCTTATTATCATAACCTTATAAAAACTCTTATTCTTTTGCGTAATTTTTAATAAAATATTTCTCCCTTACTCATATTTTCTCATATGTTTATAATATAACCAAAAATTTCATGTTGATGAGGTTTTCCCCTTTCTGAGATTTTTAGATAAACCCAATATTATATTTCTATTACCCTAATTATGAGGTTGAATATAAATTATGAAAAGTATATAAGAGAGACTAGTGTAGTATAATTATAGAGAAATTTTCACAAGTATTGTAAATTAATTTACTCATGTAATTGATCAGCAAAGACACTAAACATTACTTCTTTGTATTATGTGATCATTATGATATGTAATGATTAACTTAATTAAATTATGTAAAATAAAAATATGTTTGTCTCACTTTGTATCAAAACCGGTGTTTAAAGAATATGTTATTAGAATTAGACATGAGAGTCCAGTTATGGGTTAACTTAATATCAGAGGCTCTCCATCATTCCCAAAATAGTTAGTTATAATATTTTTTAAAGCCACAAAACTAGGAAATTTGAGATTTATCACAATTTAGGATACCGGTTTGTGTTGTGGAGTAAGGATTATGACCTTAATAGTGGTTTCCAACCTATCCCCATGTATATAATTGAAACTCAAATTTTTTTATGCCAAATAATGAGAAATGTTTTACCATTTAATATAATGTTATAAAAACAATGTGATACCTTTCAAGGTCATAAAACTATGAACAATGAAGTTTATTTTAATGTTGTGCATCTAAGACCGATGATGTGCCTTTTAATGTCATGATGTCAGAACCTAAATATCCTATATTTTATGGTCATGTGACCAGGACTACACAATTTTATCATTTAATTACATATTACTATGACTAATTTCTAGAAATTTAATGTCATATGTAATGGAATACTAGGTGAAAGAAACCCATCAATGGTTTTTATGGGACTTATGCATGAGAGGCCCTTTGCTGTTAATCTTGTCTATTAGTAATTAAAAAGGAGAGGGTATGACTCGGGGTTACACTTTTTATGAGTCCCATTGTGTTTTTTAGTCTTTATTAGGCTACATTAAAGATATTATCGTCTATAGTATGGTTGAGGCTTACACCTATTAAGAGGTCCATAGAGAATTTATTGATAGAATGTGATTTTATGGTTTTTGAACTTGGAAAAAAATTAAGAGTTCAATTGGATTAATTAAACCCATATAGAGCCCAAGGTATTAAAAATTGAGATCCATTCTGAAATATCTAACTTTAGGAAAAAATAATTCATGATGATAAACTAATGGAAATAGGAAAACTTTTACTTCAATAAGTTATAATTTCACGTAATTTTAGTATTTTTTGTAATTGGGTAGGGTTTTAATAAGTTAAGAAGTTTGAAGGAAAATTGTTGTGTAATATTTATATGATTATGCTTCTCTGATGAAAATACACATATATCTATCCTCAAGTGTATTATATTGAAATAACTACAAAAATTTTACATGGGAGATACATCAACACATAGAATTTATATCCATTGAGTATACAAATGGATATTTTACTTGGGAGGTACATCAACACATATAATTTATATCCTTGGAGTATACAAACAGGGAGAGTTTTCTCAAACATCATACAAAATGAGAAAATGACTTCCTGGTCAAAGTGTTCATTAAGAGTATTTACAGGAAATACTAATAACCCTTCCCCTAAAATTGGTTGATCCATCACTAAAAATAGGGTCCTCTATCACATATGGATTTTTCATTGGAGTTTTAAATGACACCAAGTCCAAACCAATTTAATCTAACATGATAAATTATTTAATTTGATTCGTTGAAGGATTTATTAAGATGCGGTGAAAAATATAATCTTATATATTGAATGATTAATTCTAAAATTTTAATGGAATTATTATGACTTGGTGAAGGATTGAATTTTACATGACCAAAAATCCCTCTAATTGAATCTTACACAACCATGAGGTTGACCACCTTAATCTGGCGTGGCCCTAAAGGATTCGTTGGCTACAAATTATATGGACGAAAACGGTGTCCACATAATCCTAATAAAGTGACTCCCATGCCACAATAATGTAAAGATTCCAAAAATTGTTATTGATAAAATTCCATGAATGAAGATCTTTCAATAAAAAAGATCCTTTCAAAAACAAGGAAATTGCATGCTGGTGAAAATTATACCTTCATCTCTTTTATTCCCTTATGATCTTCTTAAAAGCTATAGTGTATTTTTATTGTCAAATCATATTCTAGTTTAAATCCATGGAGTATAAAAATGGATATTTTATGATGTATAAAAATACACAATAAAATAATATTTTATGTGTATATTTTTAGGTTTTGTTCAATCCATGCCAAGGTAAAATACATTTGAATGTATTTTTCAATTTCTCATTTCTCACCCAAGGTTCACTCCGTTTGGATACTTATCTACACACTACATCGAGGTAATATACAAGTTTATAAACTTGTAGGTATGTTCTATATTTGAATATAAAACTATGATTCTATATGTAAAAAAAATACATTTTATACTCTGTTAATATCCAAATTTCTATGCTTCTACTCCAAGGAAAAATTAAATCAACATTTGAATATGATAAGTTATTAGAATTCTATGAAATAATATTGACATAATTAATTAATTAATTTTGATTAAAAAAATATTGATGGGAAGTATAATCATCTTCACATATATTCTCCACATTAAACCAAAAGAATCAATAGAAATTTATCTTTGTGATCATATTTTCTTAATGAAATTAGTTTCATAAATTGAATTATCCTCATATTTTCCATCATTTGTAAAATGGTATATAACAATATAGTTCTCTTAATCATGTTGGTTCTCCAAAACATCCATAAAAACATTATTAAGATCTTAAAATTTATATATAAATATATATATTGATCAACAGTTTAGAGTGAATCATTATTTCTCCATGATTTGGGATCATTCCACGTGTACCACATAATTTAATGTGATTAATTACATATATAAATAGTTATTTAAACTTACAGAATTAATGAAATATCGTTTTAATGTAAAATTATAATCAGATCTATTATTTTTAAATATATTCATACACTATTTTTTTCCATCCCATAAACATATAATATTTGATTCAAACACATCTATCATCTCCTTTAACCACAACTTACTCATCTCATTTACATGATAAATTCAGAACTCATTAATTTAAAAATATTTCATTTCTTGAACTATTAAAACAAAAATTTATTTACACCATGGGAAACCCCATATCTTAGTAATATTTCTTCCAGTACAATGAACACTATGAAAGAAATGTACACTTCCAGATTGATTAAGAAAACCCAATAATCATCATGACATTCTCCATGGTATATCCGACTCGTAGATTATCATTTTTCTATCTAAAATTGAACACCAGAGTGCATGTTTTTAGCGTCTTTAGGGCTTATAGAAACATACTATTGCATGATCTTTAGCATGGTGATAATCATCATACCATTTTTCATTTCATATACAAGGGACATGATCATAGCTCCTCTAAATGTCTATCTCCACTTTTTTCATTGATCTAGTTTATTTCGTGGACCATGACCATCACTATAGACTAAATAACTACATCATGGAAAAAATATATTCCTCAAAATCTATCATAGAGTCATGAATATTGAAACTGAAAATTCTAGGATCACCATTACATTTTAAATTATACCATGTCATGTTCTTCCAATATCTTTCTGGGGTCTCTCTTTCTATCCACCAACAGATTCTATGCCTCTCTAAATGAATACATACAATATTTTACTCTATATAATTCTCTTCTAGGTTAGAAGAGAAGAATTATACATCATATAAAATTCTAAAAATATAAAATAATAAATAATAATTCAACCCTATTCATATAATCATGATGTTACTCATACTATAATGTAATATTTGTTGGTTGTAACTTTATATGACAATAAAAAGGTCATCATTAAATGTCACATATAGTTATCAATAATTACAATAAAAACCAATTGAATATAATAATATTCCACACACTAAATATTATGAAAAATATTATTTCCACAATTATTTCATCCAAGGAAATTCAAATCCATCAATGGGGATTACTGCTATAATTTATTAGTGAAATTAATTCAAGGGTGAACTTTTAATATTTTCACTAGTGATATCACTATAAATATAAATTTATAAATTTTATAATACCATAACACTCTATAAAAAACTAAATTTTTCTCAAAATAGAATCATTAGGATCCATATTGAAAATTTAGTGAGTTAGAATATTTACTCATTAAAAATAGATACTAAATAAAATATTTTGAAATTATTAAAACATGAATGTCAATAGGTCACATGGACTGACTTAAGACCACACTAAATGCCATAATAAACTATTAGATATTGATTTTGAATTATATTCTTCAATTTCATGATCACAATAATACATATAGATCATAAAATCTAATTTTATATATAAATATTATAAACAAAATACATTTTAAGGATAAAAAACAACAACAACAAAAATAGTGGAAAATAATTAAATTTATGTGTGTGATGTTATAAAGAAAACCAAAATAGAACACAATCCCAGGAGAAAATGAGTTGGGGTTATGAAATCAACTTATTGGATTTTAATCCTTTTTTATCCTTTAATACACATCTTTTAATTTTAATTTTTTAAATTGTTTTATTTAATAAATTTGTTTCTACAACTGTTATAAACGAAACTTAAAACCTTTCCGATTGTTGAAATTCTAATGTTGTCCCCACACTATATATTATATACTGATACACTCTGATCTCCACAAATCTATGATGTTTATCTATAGTGAAATAACATTTACTTTTTATGTTCCATAACCATGTTCATTAATTCTATTATATTTTGACAAGGAATCTACACTACCGTTTTATGAAGAAGTGATGCATACAAAAAGGTAACCCAACCATAATCTGGCATAATATCATAGATGAAGGGTTTGTTCCCCCCTGTGGACACACTAGAAAAATATCATCATGTGTATAAATATGAAGATGGACGAGAACAACAACCACCTGGTTAGGTTGGGGTATAGGTGTTAAGATTCATGGTTCTTAATGTGGTGGGGTAATTATAGGTCATATATGAAACAACTTCTGTTATTATGAATTATTATTATTTTTAATAAATAAAATTTCTTTAATATTTTTCATTACAGTCAATACTGTGTTTAGCATACGACACTGAGTTTCAACAAAACCCTAATATTTTTTTAATATTATTCAAATGTGACTATTATTACCTAGCAATAAAACATAGAGATATTAATTGTAATAAATAAATTTTAAAAGTTAATTATAATGGTTTTATATAAATAAAGAATTTTTATAAAAAAGTACATTCTTTTTTTGAAAAAATATTTATATGTTTTGAAAATACTATTTTCTCAAAAAAAATGTTTTTGTGTGGAAACAAATAAAATTAATTTTTGAAATTTTTTAGAAATTTATATTATAAAATTTAAATAATTTTTGAAATAATTATTTTAAAATTATCATAGGTTTATTTAATATAACTTTTTTTAAAAGACTATATTTTTATGAATAGTGAATAATACTGAATTTTGATTGAAAACTCTACATTCACATGAATTATTTTTAAAGTTAAATTATATTTTAAATGGGTTTTAATGTAAAATTATTCACATTATATATATATTAAAACAATTTAATTCATTTTAATCATTATCATATTAAATTTTGATATAAAAACTTTGTAAAATTTTGAACTTTTTCTCTTTGAAAACCTGTTCTCGTTGCATCTCCAGGACTAATTTTAAATTCAAAATTTCCATTTATTTGAATTTAATTTGGAAAAATGTATTCAATAATTGTAATAATATTAATTTATATTATGTAATAAGTTTTACATAATTTACTAACAAAATTATTACTGGATACAGTAAAATTAATTTTTTTGGTTAAAGTAAAAATATGTTTACTGGGGGTTAAACTAAAATTTTCAGGGTTAAAAATACAAAAACAAACATCTCTAAAATATATTAGATGGACATATTTAGAACATAAAATGTATAATTTCTCTAAAATGATCCATTTTTGAGATTGTTTTCATGAAATAAATGGGGATATAACTTTTTGTTTCCAAAAAATTACCAATGTTCCACTCACCTCACTTATAAAAGGCCACCACCCCCTTATCTTCTTTACACCTTAAAAACCTTTTGGTTTGACCAATACCTACCCAAATAACTTTAAAAACTTCAATAATTTCATCCTATATTCCTTTTTTGGTCATAAATCCATCCTTGTAAGGATTTTGAGCAAACCTAAGGAGGATACCTCAGGAAGACGTAACATTATTCATTGAACATTTTTATTTTATTTCTTCACCAACCTACATCAATTGTTATTAGAGCATGATGATATAATAAAATAAGTATATAAGATATAATTATATGTTTTTATGTAATTTACATCACCTAAAACTATATCCACTTCCATCATATGGATTATGAAATCATCATTCGTGTGTACGATGGACTACCACCTCATGAACCAATGTCATTCATTTTTTCTGTTACATCCTCTCATGTCTAAGATTAATGAAGGATTTATTATGTATATAAAATATTTATGATATTATTATATTTATGGAATTAATATATACATATAATATCTTACATTTCATTTTTTTGGAATACGATAATGTTGCTCATGTGTAAGAGGATTATCTCCTCACGAAGCGGTGGGATTTGTTCACACTTTACATAGAAGGTAATAAGTGCGGGATTATATGAAAAAATGTGATATATATGAAATATATATTTTTATTATATTATTTATCTTTCTCTATTTTAATTCATCATGATAATAGAAATAATGTTCATGTGTACCTATAGCATACCATCTCTATAAATAATGAATTTTATTTTATATCCCAAAATTTTATAGAATACTCTAAATAAATATATACTGAATATATATATAATATTTATATAATTTATAAAATTTTGGATATTATTTAACTATAATCAAATTAAAAAAACCAAAAATAAAATAAATCAAAACATGCACGAAAAGAAAAGCAGTTATTGCCTGAAATATGACTTTAACATGGAATTGAAAACAAAATGGAAATTAATGGTCATAATTAAATAATAAAAAGTATTATATATATAATTATTGTTATTTATAATATTTATAATAAATTTATATTTATTATAATGTATTTTTGAATCTGTACGAAGGATGTCGATACTTAAGGTAAGAGATTTCCATCTAACTTTTTTACTTCTATGAGACACATTCCATATTCACTACCTATTTCTATTATGTGATGTATATAATTACCATGAATTTATTTTATAATGATTATCCTGAAAATTATTATTTTTTACATATCAATTTTAGGATCACTCTTTCATGGGTCCAATGATTCAATGTTACAAAAGTGGAAACAGTTTTATGTTACAATATCATTGATTATTGGGATTGTTTTTATTATGATTCCAATGATTAAATAATAGGATTCATCCCTCAAGAAACTCATGAAATTTATTCTCTTATTTTTTTCATGATAACACATGTTTTACCTTAATTTTTCACTCTTTATATACTTATTAATTAAAAACGTTTTTTATGAAAATTCATATCTATCTCTCTCTGCGGTTGAAAACATTTTTTCCTTCAAAAATAGTCTTTTCTAAAACTATTTTCAATTTTTTTTAATTTATAAAAATGATTTTTAAAATAAAATTTTACCCATTTGTACCTTTTTTTACAGAGTTTATTTAATGGAATCTTCTTATCATTTTCCAAAAAAAATGCCAGGTTGGTTTTCACTATAAATAATAAAGGAATATTTGTTTTAACATGTATAACACGTATAGAATTTTCCACTTTCATAAGCACGCAATGATTTAAATATTTCATTATATATTTTCTAGTTAATTTTCAATGATACTTATTTCCAAAATATTTTATGAATTTTCAATTTTAATGAGTGATTTTCAAACAAAATTTATCATTCTCAAGAAATGTTCGAAGTGATTTATCTTTCAAAATAATATTCAATATAATATGAAAAACATTGAAGTAACTTATTAATTACTAGTGAAATGAACCAATCATACCATTCTTATTATTTCTCTGAAATGTTTTTTTATAATGATAAGATGATTATGAAACCTATTTATCTTACATGGGTTATACATGGATAAAATTATTATGAAACCCGCTTCTATTACAAGGGTTATCCAATGATGAAATGATGAAATGATTATGAAAAAAATAAATTTTCCATAGGTTATGGAATAATTAAATAGTTATGATTCCCATTTCATTACATGGGTTATGATATGTATAATTATTTATGATCTTATAAAACACATAAATATTGGTTTCATTATGAGATGGGTGGGACCTATATCTCCCTCTAAAGCATTGGGGAATTATTTATATCCCATGATATAGACCGGACTAGAATTGAGAGTAAACCCAATCAAGTAAAGGAATTTTTCCACTGTGATGTTCTTGGGAGTTAACCTTGACTAATATGATGGTTTTTAGAGTAAACCCATTCCACTATGATTGAATTTTCAGGGATCATTGAATACTACAGAAATAATTTTATATACTTAAGTGTATTCCACAGATATATGTCTTATCCATTTTTATGCTATTATAGCTCATGTTATTTTATTTTCTTATAGTCCATGTTTTATGTACTTATAATATTTATTAAATGACTCAATATTATGATTTATTTTATGTTGGGTATGGTTTTTAAAAAGTTATTATCAGGTTCTCATACCCTTGTGTTCATGTTATGCTTATGTATCTCCCTTTTTAACCCTTACTGAGAATCTGAACTCACCCTTTATTATGTTTCCTTTCCCCATGTTATGAAGAAATATATTATATATGATATTTTATATAAGGGTTCTAGTTTTGAAGAACATTTTAAGAGATTATGTAGGCTACTTATGAAAAAAATATGTACAAGTTTCGAAAGGAACTATAACTTTCTAATCCTTGGGAATGTGTTCCTATAATATAATAAATGTTTATAAAATAGTTGTTATTTTTTGTATGATAATCCAGGGTGTTTATAGTTGGTATTAAAAGACAATTTTTTATCCTTGGAAAACTAGGATGAGAAAAATTTATTGTGATCCCTTAGAATATTTCTAATGATATTTATAGGGATATTTATTTGGATAATTATATAGATGATTAATAGTATAGTTAAATGTACTAGAATTTTGTTAAAGGATAGATAGAGTGGTTTCCAAGAAATTAAATCCCCATATTGATAATACAATTGGATATCGCTCTGGAACTGAGGTACCTAGGGGTAAAAACTATGAAAACGTCACATTGAGTTGGACTTGATCGTCACCTGGTTCATGACAATATCCCTTATTGAACTCCTGCTTTGACTGTCCTCGGGGATATGCTTTTGGAAATTTACAAACTCTTTATGAACCATTGTGAAGGATTTAAATAGACGATGACTATGAATGAACTATTTTAAACCTAGTTTTTCATATATTAAAAATAAGGTGTCATGATTTAGACGTCTTAAAAGATATTATAATGATTATTTGGTTCCCTCCTATGATATTTTTTTCTTAAACTATTCTTTTTTTTAAAATTAATGGATGGAAGCAAAAAAACCAGGTTAATGCTGATTGAGATGAAAAATGAAATGATTTTCCTCATGATAATCCATTATTTATGTGTGATGGAAAATGAAATCTTGTTTTCATTCTCACACAACATTCTCAAAATATGAATCATGAGGGGTATCCAAACTAAAAAAAGTAGGGAATAACATTCTCTTAATTTCTTTGTGAGGAAACGTCCAACTTCTTTCAGTGGGTATTCTAATCCCCTAGTTTTTTAATAATGTATCAACACAAATAAAAATATATTTTCCATGTTATAGTGGTTATAACATTAAAAATTCATTGTATTTGTCCACTGTTTGGAAAGTGAAGCGGATCAATAGTGGCCTCTAATCAATATTATGAGGCAACAAGATAAAGTTGACTCCATGGACTGGGATGACATCAAGAACTTATTTTTTTAATATGTATTTTACTCGTATTATTTATACAAATATGGAAAATGAATTCCTTGAGATAAAAAAGGATAATGAATCTATGGGAACCTATGAGGAAAATTTTAAAATTATTTTGAGGTACACTTCGGGTATTATCATCCAAACTGAATGTAAGGTAGATTGATTCCTCGGTGGATTAAAACAAAATATCTGAATGGAATTATCCCTAAGAGACTTCAATAATTTTGAACAGATTTCTCACTCTTCTATAAAGGAGTAAATGGAGTTCATAATTACATATCAATATCATTTTTTTTATAGGAAGAGAAAAATGGAATTCAAAGAAAAATATAAAAACTGTGGAGAGATGAATATGAAATTTCATTTATCCTAAAAGTGTGGGAAAAAATTATGGAAATTTTATTATGGGAACTTTTAAATTCATTAGGTGTATAAGGTAAGGTCATTGAATAATTAATTTTTGATGTTATGGGAATAAGTTAGCTAATAATGTGAATAGAGAGAAAGATGAATAGAATGCACCACCCATACTCATGTTCTTAAAATGAACATTGTATAGTCACTATTATAACCAGTTCCCAATTCTAAAGGTTAATAAAAATGACCAATGTTAGAAAGATCTTAATTTGATATTAAAATGGAAATATCTTTTGATCATTATTTCATATAAAGAGTGTGATAATGATGCAGTGAAAGGTAAACTTACCATCCACTCTAGAATTGATAATGTCTTATTTGACTCTATATCTACCTATTCGTTCATATTATATGAATTTTCTAAGGATATCAGGATGACATCCAAATGGTTAGATGTAGAATTATATATAAAAACCCATAATGGTATGATTATTTCATATCAATTACTCGATTCCTATCCAGTTGATGTTGGTGTAAATGTTCTTCCCATTAATATTTTCATTCTCACTCTAGTTGAATTTTATGTTATCTTAGGGATGGGTTAGGTTTCTGTAGATAGACCCCGTATAAATTTTCTATGAAGGGAAGTCGAATTTGAAATTACAAACCAACCAATGATTTTCTATCAATGTGATGATAAGTAATAACATATAATGTTGATCACATCCATTTATGGGTATTAATTCTTACTAAGAATGGGTGTTTATATCAAATGGTTGGAGTGAAACTTGAAGTCGATGAAATGACTATTTTGTGGGAATTTATTATTGTCTTTATAGAATAGTTTCATAGTCTTCCAACGAATCATGAAGTTTAGTTTCCAATATAACTCATACCTAGTTCTACAACACTTTTAAAGAGTCCCAAAATAATGGCCTAAATTGAGTTGTAGTAATTGAAGAATCAACTCAAGGAAAACCTTAACAAGGGATTCATTCAGCTAAGCATATCACCTTGGGGTGAAATTTTTCTTTTTTTAAAATAAATATGTATTTATGAGAATCTTTATTAATTATTAAGATTTTAACAAGATAAAAATCCAGAAAAAAGTATCTTCTACCCCATATAAATGACATATTTGATCAACTATGTGAATCTCAATACTTTTACAATATTAAACATCAATTTGGATATCAACAATTGATAATAAAGAATGAGGATAAACCCATTACTAAATTTCATATATGATTTGAAAACATTGAATATATAGTGATTCCATCTGTCCTTACTAACTCTCCCTCTAACTTCATGGATTTTATAAATAGATTATTTATAGATTACCTTGATCAATTAGTGGTAGTCCTTATAGATTATATTTCTATCTATTAAATGATAATGGGATACCTTGAATATCACTTGAAAATTTTACTAAATACCCAAATAAAGGATAAAATGTATGAGAAAATTTCTAAAATGTGAATTTTGGCAGCAAAAATATTCATTTTTTGGTCATATAATCCTAGTAGAGGGTATATCAGTAAATACATCAGAGACAGAGGTTAATGAATATTTTCCCAGACCAACCATGGTGATTGAGATCCATGATTTTCATGGTTTATCTGGATATTGTTTATCATTTATGGAGAATTTTTCATGATTATCTAATACACTAACCATGTTAACTTGGAAGGGATTATAGTTCCCTTGTATAGATGAATGTGAGGAAATTTTCAAGGAATTGAAGAGAAGATCAGTCAGTGCACTGATGCTTACATTACCCTATAGGGGATTAGGGTTTTTGATCTATATTGATGTATAAAATAGAGGATTGAGATTTTTTCTAATGAATATGACATGGTTATACCACATTCCACATGAAAATTGAAGATTAATGAGTAAAATTTCCCAACTCATGATTTGGAGTTAGCTGTGGTAATTTTTGCATTAACGATATGGAGGCATTATCTCTATGGGGAGAAGTGTGATATATATACTAATCAAAAAATATTAAATTATATATTATCTTAGAAGGAGTAGAATATGTATTAGAGAATATGGTTAGAGATGATTAAATATTATAACTGCTCGATACATTATCACTCTGGGAAATTGAACAAGGTGTCTGATTCTTTGAGTTCAAAGGATCATTCATGTTTATCCATGATGAGGATAGAAAAAGATCCAATATTTTTTTATTTTCAAAGGATGGATTAGGAAATCCCAAATAAAGGGGATAAATATCATCTTTATAAATTAAATATTCAACCATCTATTGAGGTGAATATTAAATAAGCACAGAAGAAAGATGTTGAGCTATAAAATAAGATTAGAAACATTCTGGAGTTTAATCTTGATCCAGATGGAATTATATGATTTAGGAACCTAATATTCATTCCAACCATACCATATTTGTAGTATTTGATAGATGAATCTTATAGTTCTTCATTCTCTATTCATCCAAGAAGTAAGAAGATTTATATAGATTTAAAAGAATAATTATGGTGATATGGAATAGAGATATTAAATATTTTTTATCATTGTTCTTGGTATTTCATCATGTTAAGTTTGAGAAAAAAAATTAAAGGGGGTGTTACATCCATTACCCATACCATAATGGAAATGGGAAAACATCACCATGGATTTTGTTGTTGGGATCCTCAAACCATATAAAGGGAATAATGATATATGAGTTGTATTAGATTTCCATATAAGTTAGAACACTTCATAGTTATCAGTCATGACTTCTCTCTAGAATATATTTTCAGGATATAAATCAAGAAATTGGTAGGCTTGCTTGGAGTACCACATTTTATTGCATCTGATCAAGATTTGAGGTTTACCCCAATGTTAGGAAAAAGTATTTAGTATGATCTTGAAACAATGTTAAGTTTCTACACTACATACCATCCTTAGAAATATGGTTAGTTTTAGAGAATAATTCAAACCGTAGAGGATATGATGAGATATTATTATTTGGAGTACAAAGGTGGATGGGATCAACACATTCCTTTAGTTGTGTTTTCGTACAACAATAGCTTTTACTCTAGAATTAAGATGGATCCTTTTGAAGGCCTATATTGAATGAAATGTATATATTTAATATGAATGAATAATTTTAGATAAATATAACTATTTAGTGTTGAGATAGCTGAATAAATGGAAGAAAAGGTAAGAGATATTCAAAAACACATCAAGGTTCCTCATAGTCAACATAAAAAAAATTCTAACAATCACCGACATGATCTATAATTTTATGTATGTGACAAGGTGTTTCTTAGAATTTATCCATGGAAGTAGGTTATGATGTTTTGGAACAAAGGAAAACAACACCTTATGTATATAATTTCCTTTGAAATTCTTAATCATATCAGGGTGGCAGAAGATCAGTTGTTTTTTCCACCAAACCTTTCACAAGTCCACAATGTGTTCCATGTATATCTCCTAAAGAAGTATATACCTGGACCTTAAAACATACATAACTCATAGGTCATACCACTAGAGTAATATATTTATTATGAGAAAAAACTATTGGAGATTCGGTATGGTACAAATAATGTTCTACAAAAAAAGACTACTCACCAGGTCAATGTTTTTTTGATGAAATCACCAGTTTGAGGAAGATACATGGGATCCTAATGAAAGTATAAGGAATAAGTATCTTCATTTTTTTGTATAATAGTGATGAATTTTTAGGGAGAATTTCATTTTAATAAGTGGATTGTTAGAAGGTAACACCCCTAGTTTTTATGAATTATTATTTTTTGAATAAATTAAATTTATTTGATATATTATGTAACAGGAAACATCGGGTTTAGCTTACAACACTATGTTTTAACAAACCCATGATATATTAATAATAATAATAAAATTTCACCATTATAACCTATAAATTATACATAGAAATATAATAGTAATAAATAATTTTTAAATATTATGTATAATGTTTTTATATAAAAAACCATATTGATAAATAATTACTTGATTTTTTTATAAATTTGTTATATGATTCAAAAATACTATTTTCTCAAGAAAAATGTTTTTTCCTTATGTGAATAATAATAAAATTGATTTTTTACACTTTTAGAAAATTTATTTTATTACATAAAATTTATTTTCTAAATAATAATATCAAAATTATCTTCTAGTGAATTGTTTATAATTTTCTAAAGGTATTATCTTTTTGATGAATAGTGAAAATACTAAATTTTATCTCAAAACAACCTTTTCACATAAATTATTTGTAAAGTTAAATTATATTATAAAATGGTTTTAAAGTAAAAATCGGTCAATTGTATATCTAGTCATATAATATAGGTTATTGGAATAATTTTCATATTAAATTTTCATATAAAAACCTTATATAAAGTATTAGACTTATTCTCATTGAAAACCCTTTTCTCATTGCGTCTATGGGATTAATTTTAAATTAAAATTTAACAATTTCATGAATTGAATTAGAAAAAATGAAATCTGTATTTGGAATCATAATAATTTAGATTATTTAATTATTTCTACGTTATTTTTTATCAAAATTAATATCAAAAAATAGTAAAAACTAATTACTGTTGTTAAGGTAAAAATGATTTACCACGGGTTAAAAGAAAAAAATGCTTAACATGAAATATAATCATGTATAAAATCTATTTTATGTCCATGTATGGACCCTATAATTTATAATTCTAGAAAATACACCATTTTAGTGTCTTCTTTCATAATAACTACACATATACACCTTTTTCTTTTTAAAAGATTACAATTGTTCCACTCACCTTGCTTATTAAAGGTGATCCCATATCCTCTTATAAACACCTTCAATCCCCTTTTGTTCAAACAATACATAACCAAATCAATTCCAAAAATAAAACCCCTCATCCAAGATTCATTTTTTTCATAAATCCATCCTTGGAAGTATTTTTGTGGAAACCTAAAGAGGTTACCTAAGGAAGATGTAACGTTCCTCATTGAGCATTTTTATTTTATTTTTTCCTAAAATCCTTGAATTATTATTAAACCATGATGATATAATAACCTTATTATCTAACATATAATTATATGTTTTTTAAGTTAATTAACTAAAACCATCTTTACTTCCATCAATTTGGTTTGGAAATCATCATTTATGTGTACGGTGGACTACCACATCGCAAACCATTGTCATTCATTATTTCCATCAACACCTCTCACAAACAGACATAATGATGGATTTATTATTTATAAATTATATTTATGAAATTATTATTCTTCATGAATTATTATGTCACATATATATTCTTACATTTCATTTTTTCAGAATATGATAATGTCTCTCATGTGTATGGTGGACTACCACCTTACAAAGTGATGTAATTCATTCACAATTTACATGTAAGGTAATAAGGATGAGTTTAATGAAAATATGTAATGTATATTAAATAAAAACGATTATTTATTGGTAATATATTAATTAAATTTTGTCTTTCAGTTTTTTGAGAAAATGGTAACAATGTTCTTGCGTACGTCTGACCTACCGTCTTTGTGAAGAGTGAATTTAATTTTCCACATCAAATTTTTATTGAATACTATAAATACAAATACACTGAATATATATGATATTTATATATTTTTTAACATTATATATATTATGTAATAATTACAAATGTTTGTGAATAGAAAATATAACAGATCAAAACATGGACAAAAAACAAAATAGTAATTGCTCAAAATGTGACTTTAACATGGAATTGTTAATATATGGATAATAAATGGTCATTAATAAATAATATAAGGAATGATATATATATATATATATTATTTAATATATTCATAAAAAATCTATATTTATTATACATGAGTATTGAACATGTATTAAGGAATTCTAGACTTAAGGTAAGGGATTTTCATCTCACTTTTTACTTCTGTGTGACACATTTCATATTCACCACATATTTAATTTATGTGGTGCATATACATACCATGAATGTATATTATGATTATTATACTGAAAATTATTTTTATTTACATACACATTTTATGATTTCTCATTCAAGTGGATTATAATTGAATGTTACCAAATGTGATAAGAGTTTCATGTTATAATCTCATCGATTATCAAAACTATTTATGATTACACTTATAATGATGAAATAATATGACTTATCTCTAAATAAACTCATTAATTGTCTTCTCATATGGTTATGTCATGATAATAGGTGTTTTTACTTCATTTTTTCTCTTTATGTAATCATTATTTCAAAAGAGTGTTTCTAAGAAAAAGCACCTTTGTCTATCTCTTCGGTCAAAAACTTGTTTTCTAAATCAATTTTAAAAATTGTATTCCAAATTCTAAAAATGATTTTTAAAAGGCATTTTTACCGATTTTTGACCTTTGTAAAATTTGTTTTGGAATAAATCTTCATTTTTTCCAAACAATGCACCTTTGGATTTTACAGAATATATGAAAAGAATATTTGTTTTAATGTGTATTTCATGTATAAACATATCCATATACTTGAACTAAAAAAATTTTAAATATTACATTATATTTTTCATGTTAATTTTGAAATAAAATGATTTCAAAATTATTTATTAAATTTTAGTATTATAAAGTTATTTTCAAATAATTTTTATCATTCTCAAGAAACGTTCCAAGTGATTCACCATTTAAAATAATTTTCCATCAAATATGAAATACCTTGATGTTACTTATTCTTTACTAGGGATATGAACCAGGGTTAAAATTCTCATTATTTCTCAGAATGGGATATTTTTATGAGGAAAATATGGGTTATACCATGATAAAATGCTTATGAAAATTTCTTATTTTACATGGGTTATGCAATGATGAAATGATGAAATGATTATGAAACATGTTTATTTTAAATAGTTTTTTATATGATGAAATTTTTATAAAACCCATTTCATTTCATGGGTTGTGATATTATGAAATATTTATCATCTTGTGGAAGGCATAAATATGGTTTTAGTTAATCTATGTGTGGTAATTGTAACTTTTTTCAATGAATTAGGTAATGATTTAAATCTCATGAGATAGATAAGAATAGAATAGGGATTAAAACTGGTTAATTAAGGGACTTTATCCTCTATGATGGTATTGGGAGTGAACCTTGACTACTTTGATGGATTGGTTAGTGAAACCATTAGACTCTACCTTCCTTGTAAGTGACCCACAAAAATTATGGAAATTATTTTTTATTCTAATCTATATTCTATAAATCTATGTATTAGGAAAATGTTATGACCTCATGTCTCATATTCTTTTATTTTATTATTATTTTGGTAATATAAACTTCCAATATTTTTTCCATGACTCAATATTATGATCTTTGATATGTAAGTTATGGATTTTCAAATTTTATGCTCGTGTTTTCAAACAATTATGTTCATTTTATTTTTACATATCTCCCTTTTTTACCCTTACTGAGAATATGAGATCACCCTTTATTATTTTTTCATTTCACTAGGTTATTAGAAATTTATTATATATGATATATCTTAGAATGTTTCTAGTTATGAAGAATTATGAGGGAGATAATGTAGTTTACCTGTGAAAATGTTTTTTGTGTTTCCATGTTTTTGAAGGCACTATAACTTTTCGATCCTCAAGCATCTATCTCTGTAATGTAATAAATTTTCATAAAAAATATGTAATTTATATGTATGGTAATCCTGGGTTGTTATAATTCATCCATGTAAGTATGTATGGTTTTCCATTTCTAATGTTTTTATAGTGACACGTTTCAAACAATATATAATATTGTATTGAAATTATTTTATTAATAATATAAATCTACATATTATAATTTATTAGTAGGGAAAAATCTTCATAATAGGAATTAAAAAATTTATTTTACTCATAACATAAGGGTAACACTATATCCTAAATATCTTTATCCTGATTTCCCCCTCAATTCATGTATAAAAATAAAGATAAAGAGGAAAAATATTTATTTATAGGAAATGTTATCTGATTTGGTATTGGATCTCGATATGTGATTATGTAAATGTTATCTGAAACAATACATCCTCTTTAAGAATAAATTAATTGTTTCTTTTTAAAAGGTATGGGTTTATTGATATTGTAACTTTTTGTAGAAAATAGAAAATCAACCCATTGAATGATAATTAATTAATTAATTAAAACTCTGGGTCTTAATATTCCTTCAATCATTGTCAAACATCAATCCTAATAAAAAAACAACTTTCTAGTATCAATTGGACCATCAATATTTTTTAAGTCCATTTAACTTGTTAAAATGATCATTTCCACCATGAGTTCTAAAATTCCAAAATGACCTCATGAATATCTTGAACTAAAAACATCAATTATTTCCATTGAAAATAGACATGCCTTTATTTATTTTTCATCATCAAGAAGACTAAATCATATTTATGAAAGCAATACATCAAACACATAAATTCTATCAATGTGTATTGCATAATATTCCACAAAAATAACACCTTAAAAAATGGCTTGTCATAACTCCACACATGATTACCAATAAAAGTTACACATTTAAAATATATAATTAGTCAAATTTGTAACAATTAAATTTTAAATGCAATCCTAACTTCTATTTCATTAAATTATCCATAAAATGAATTATTTATAAATTCTATTAAGATAAATCAAAATTAAACTAAACTAATTCACACAGATGTACCATCATCAATGAATCCCACTCCTACATGTTCTCTCCCAAACCAACGTGACTACAATATACATAAAATAAGAAATATCTTATATACCTTACAAAAACAATGGTATTTGGGCTTATGTTCTTCCCTTATACCACTCCAAAACAATGTTAATTTATAAGGGCCTCATAAAACTCAAAAAAAACATAGAATTATTAGAAAATAATTTCTCTAATATAGATTATATTCATCACCAAATTTTAAACAAGTTCCCTTATTTCATTAAATATGTTGCCCACTAAAGATGATATGACTATAACCCAAAGATAACAAGGTAATGGTAATATAAAAAACCAAATCGTCTACCAAAATACCCAAGAAATCATATAGATAATAAAGAGACTCTAACAAGGATTTAAGTAAATAATAACCATTGTTAATACCTCATTATGGAACAACATTAGATTTTACATCGATATGAATTCCATCCCATATACATTAATATAAATAAACTATAAATTTCTATCTATATTGATTTATCATAATATTTTCACGATAGTTTGAATCCATAACATTAAAAATCACATAAATCACCTGATAAGTATTTTTCATGAGGTTTGGGAAAAGTAATTTTCATATAACATACACTGAAATATATTAGTTAACCTAGGTGTACTTTATAGAGGAATTCTCAATTGTAAAGTTTGTCACAATAAATTTTAGGAAAAGGTGGTGTTTTGGGTGTGATTTTTTCAAAAATAAAGTAAAGTAGTAATCAAGGGTCCGAAAAATATTTAAGAAGAATATATAATAAATCAAGAAATTACAATATTTTCCATTTAGAATAAATTTAATTTTGTTACTATCTTTTTTTATACACAACACTAAGTTGTATTCTAATACACATAATACTAAGTTCCTTCAATATTGTATTAGACACACAAGACCAAGATTAGAAGTGAATATAACCTCCTAAGACTTTATAAAAGATTTAATATTTTATATAAATATATTATATATATTTTAATGAATGAAAGATTTAGTTATCTTTTGTCACATGCTATAATGAAATTGTTCGGTAGTTTGTGTTACACAAAAGATCGAGTTTAATAAACAACAATATATTATTAAAATATTTTTATTTAATATAATAAGTTATAACCTACATTTTAAATTATTAGTAATGAATAGTATTAACTTTCATATGAATATATATTATTGAATTAATTGGTTTCTAATTATTTATAAATTAATATAAGAACCAATTGAATATAAATGGGTTGTTTTTATAAAAAATGTTATTATGTGCAAGAGGAGTTTTATCAAAATAAATTTAATTAATTGGAATTAGTGAATTTTATTAATGAAATATATATACATATTATATATTGAATCAATTATTTTTAAATTCAACCAATTTATTTGATAGATATACGATAAGAATAAATCCAATTTTATCCATAAAAACAAATATTTTTATAAAATAAGATTATCACCTTTTAATGGAGATCCTAATTTAAATATGGATTTTGAGGCTTCAATAAATTTAATATGAAACAATAAAATTCATTTTTGAAATATACAAAACAAAATTAGTATAGGGTGATTTTTTGGTATTTTTCTGAGAAGTTTCATTTTTTTGATGAATAGATAAAAATACACATTTTTAATTGAAATATGTTTTTTCATATAATTTATTTATATAAATTAAATTATATTATTAATTGATTTTAATGTCAAATTAGATAAATTATACATAAAATAAACCAGTTTCTGTAATTTTAGTCAATTTAAAAATGAAATTATATATAAAAACATCTCAAAATTTTGAACATTTTTACTTTAAAACCCCGATTTGTCGTCCTGTATACATGATTAAATTTAAAATTATTTATGAAACATATGTGATTTTTATTTGGTAAAATTGATTCCATATTTTGAATTAAAATAATTTCTAATTTCTAATAATTTCATCTTAATTTTTTGACCCAAAATTTTACTGAATGTAATGAAAATTAATTAGATCGATTAAGAGAAGATTTAGCTTAACATGGGACTAAACCTTATATTTAAGGGCCAAAATGAACTAAAACTTTTAAAAACATTTAATTTCCATATTTATGCCATAGAATCCGTTTTATAGACTATGAATCATTTATTTATTCACATGATGTATGGGACACCTCTAAATAGTGTTTATCTTTTTATATTTAAAAGAATGAAACTTCTCTTCGACTATAAAAAAGAATGCATCCATGAAATTTATTCACACCCATAAACCCATTTGGCTCTTCCAAAACCTTCTAAATAATCTCCCAACATCCCTACCGTCCTTTTATATACCTCAATTTTTTCTTCAATTCAACCATGGAATTCTTTTGGTAAAAACCAAAAGGAGTTACACAAATAAGATGTAATGTTCTTCAACAATCTCTTGTGTTTCATTTACTTCTCCACCAACTAAATTATATTTATATAATGATATTATAATATAATAAGTATCCTAAATAAAATAATATGTTTTTATTCTTATATTTTGACCTACACATTCACACACATTCATTAAATGGGATGCACAATCATCGTTCATGTGTACAGCGGACTACCGCCTCACAAACTGACATCATTCATTTTTCCATTACCACCTTTCAAGGTTGAAATAATGATGGATTTATATTTTATATATTAAATATATTATACTTATGATTTAATTATGATTCCTTAATTTTTATATGACACATACTTTTATTCTTTCCATTTTGTGGGAATATGATAACAGTATTTGTGGAAGTGTGGACTACTACCTCCCCAACGAAATGTGATTCATTCACACTATACATGGAATGTATTAAGGATTATTTAAAAAAAATATGTGACATATATGAAATAAATGTGATAATTAAATTATAATAGACATATTAATAACATTTAATTTTGATTATTTTCATATTATAAGGAAGTGGAAGTAGCGTTCATGCATACAAACAACCAACCATCTCCATGAACAGTGCATTTAATTTCCTATATCCAAATTTTATGGATTATTAAGAATAAATATTTTATTAGTATATATGATATTTAAATCATGTTTTATCTAATTTATATGATCAAATCATGATCTAATTAATAGTAACAAATATATCAAGTCAAAACATGCTCGACAAACAAGGCAACCAACACCTTAAATGATGAAAATGGTAAAATATTATTAATTAAATTGTTATAATATGTTATGAAAGGAATATATATGATATAATAGATAATAATATCGTTATATTTTAAGTTAATAACATTATTAAAACCATTATATAGTATTTTAAATATCTTTCAACTAAAAGGAAGCATAAGGTAAGTGTTTTCATTTCAATTTACATTCCATTTAGACTTATTTGTTATTATGCACCAATTCACTATAATGTGTTGTACATACTGACCCTTTTTAATTTAATATCATTATTCAATCAAACTTCATGGTATGTTGTGTTTCACTTTTAAATATATCATACAAGTGGTTTTGAATTTTAAATTATTAAGTGGTGAAAGTTATATTTGAAATATCACTTTTTGTTGTTATTATCAGCTTTCTCTTGAAATAATCACATATATATAATAATTTTTATTTCAAATTTATCTTAAATATACATATTATAATTTAATGGAAATTATTATTTTCTGAACCATATACCATTTTTAGATACTATGTTTAATTTTATAGTTATTTTATTAATTGGGGAAACATTGATTAATCTCTATCCTTTACTCAATGCAGATATTTGATAATACGGCATGTTGTTAATTGATTATATCAATCATTCAATATATAACTAATGATTTGGAAATTATCTATATGTTTTTGGGACCAATTAATGAAATCCCTATGGGTTGGGGAACGGTTAATGCATACCCTATAGTTTCGGGACCATTTAATGTAAGCCCCTCGATGCATTGGTAGTCTCATGAGATGAATATGTTGGCCAAATCAGAGTAGTTTAAACTATCTTGAGAATAAATCTCGACAGTAAATGTTTAATGTTCCTGGTAAAAAATATTTCCAATAAAAAATAATTTCATTTTTTGATAATTTAGTTATTATTATGATCCATTATATCTTTTATTTAACATATCTATGGATGCATTTCATTCTTAGTTTATTGATTAAATGGCATGTGTTTCAGTTATCTACAATTCCATATTGATTATGCCTTATTGATATACTTATATGGAATGGGTTCTTATTTATTTAGCTTTCTATAATTATTATTCTCATTGATTCATTATTTATTCTATTTTACTTAACCTTACTGAAAATTTTATCTCTCCCATATTTTTTTTCTTTCCCCAATATATGAAGATGAATTCATGAAATGAGTTTCAAGGATGTAGTTTATTATTATTTTTTATGTATTATGGTCTATTTCTTATTTCCCAATATAATATGGGTAACACGAATGTAATATGGTTTTCTAAATTTTCTAAACCAACTAGTACATTGGGATTTGATTCCTTATAATAATGATAAATTAATATAGTAAGGCACTATCTCCAGGATTTTGGGGTTAGGGAATTATAGTTTTTATCAAGGGAAGTTAATAATCAACCATGGAAACTAGATTTAGAATACATATATTAAGCAATATAACACTAAGATATACTTTGAGGATTATTATAGAAGAAAATCCTAGAATTTAGGTAAGGTAGAGATTATATGGGTCTTCCATGAAATACATATATGTATGGATAATGTAAGTGGACATGGTTTTGGAATATAAATACCTAGGGGTAACTACACCAAAAATTTATGTCATTCCTAAAACAAGTTTAACCTAGTAAATGACAACAGGCCTTAATATGCACTTGGTTTAACTCTCTTGAAGAATAATCTTATGTTAATTTTCAATTTTTTACACATAATTAGGAATGATTTGAAAGTAAATAAATCCCCAAAGAAACCATATGTATTATTATGATATTATCCATGCATGAATTTTTCAATTTATGTTAAGTGTTATGGACTATTTAGAATTATAAAAAGCTTATAATTTTATGAACTAATAAATGTATTACATTATAAAGAAATGGTGCCTGGAAGAAATAATGGTATCACTACTCATAGAAAATGTATAAATTTACCTAAATAGAAAACCAATATATTTGGTATTGGAACAGAGAAAATTATGGCTATATTAAGTCGGATTAATAATATTTTGACAAATATCCTTTCCTGAATGGAGAAATATATTCCACAGTAAGAATCTCAAATTTTGGATCACTTTATACTATATAATCCCCAATCCTTTATTAGTACTACTAAACCAATTATAGTTAATAAATTGATTAATTCTATGGAGAATATATTCATGGCATTAGGATGTGTTGAAAAGGAAAATGTTACACTTGCAATGTATTGTCTCAGTGGAGATGATGATCAATGGTGGTCATTGATCCAGAATACTAGGGACGAAGAGGAAATAGAACTCTCATGGAATAGAGAACTTTTAAGGAGAAATTATTCTACAAATACTTCCTTCGTGATCAAAAAATTGAGATGAAGATAAAGTTAATTAGCATAAATATAAAGGAAGAATAAAGTATTGTAGATAATGAAGATACCTTTACAAGGTTATCAAGGTTTTCCACTAATTTCATAACCATAATGGAATGCATGATTGACTATTTCTTTAAAGCTCTTAATCCATATATTTTAAGGGCGCTAGTTTCTCAAATTTTTTCTTCATATAATGAAATTGGTATATGTGATATCAAGATAGTGAAGGAACTACCCATGTCTTATGGATTCAAAGGAAATAAAGAGAATAAGAGAAAGGAATAGATAATAATAGGTAAAGGGAAGAAGGTAAAGAATGATTTTTTTCACTTTTGATAACTATGTAAATAATTACCCTATTAAATTCTTGAAAGGATTGAAATTTTGGTATAAGTTTAGAGAAAATTGTCACCATGAAAAATAATGTAATGGAAAGAAGGTAAAAACAACTTTTCATTGTTATAACTGGAAGTAAATAGGGCACTATTCAAATGAATTACCCAAGAATCATAGGAATATATTTCAAAAGAAGCTAAGATATGAAGTTCAAGAATATGTTATTAAAACAACTAATGTGGATTGATTAATATTCTTATATATTTTGATATTAAAAATATGTTGTAAAAGTTTTTTGTTTATGATGTTCTCATTATATGAATTTTGAATATATATAAGAATTGTACAGTAGTACATTTTTACTAAATATTTGAGATTATATGTTGAATGTTACCTAGAAAAGTGATTTGGTAGAAAGATAATTTTTTTGGAAAAAATATTTTTGAGGGAAAGATAATCCTTAATAAGTTCCAGATGTTGTGATAATAATACTTGGATAAAAAGATTATTATATATAGATAAAGTAAAATAGATAAAAACGATCCCATTAGAACCCATTCTAATGTTTTATATCATAATAATTGGAAGGCTCATAGGGTTTAAAATTTATGAAATGGTTTGAGTGAAAATATGGAGGTGGTTTTATAGATTTAGGTATTACTTCAACTTATGGTTGATATTTTTCTAAGATATGAAGTAGAAATAATTCTAGGCACAACCAAAGAATAATATTGTGCTTATGGAATAAAAATTTATCAAGTAATTATATTTCCTTACATTATTATAGTGTGAAATAATTCCTCAACTCTAAAAACGTGTTTTGAAACAAAATTATATTATTATCAATATTTTTTGATGATATCAATGACCTTTATTCACACCTCTTGTATACACTTTTGGTGTCAAAAATTTTCTTATGAAAATGTTCTTTATCACTCTCCATAAAAACGTGATTATTATATTTTCCTTACTTTTACATGTTTTCATGAATTTTCATTTATTGTAAAGCTATGTTTTTTGAAACCTTTTAATTTTCTTTCCCCTCTTATTAAGAAGATGTGTTAGTGGCCCTATTTATGATTTGGGTTTTCCAACAATAGTTTTTTCAAATTTCAATTTCTCAATTACCAATATTAAGTTTAAATTTCAAGGACACAATTTATTTAATGTAGGTAGAATGTAACACACCAAAAATTTAAAATATTTTTTTTAAATTGAAATTTATTTTGTTTTGATCATTCTTTATATGAAATACTAATTTTTCTTTTGTTACACACAATACGGAGTTCTATAGATAGTATATAAGACTTGAAATATCAATATTATAAGTGTATATAACCTCCTAATACATTAAAATATACTTAATATTTTAAATAAATATATTTTATACCTTTTAATGCACACAAAACTGAGTTATCTTGTGTTACACATAAGAATGAATTTTCTTGGTAGTTTGTGTTAAATGAAAGACTGAGATTTATCAAACAACAATATATTATAAAAATATTATTATTAATTATAATAAGATATAACCTAGTCATTAAATTTTCTATTATAAATATGATGAACTATCATATTAATATATATTATTGAATTCATTGGTTCCCAGTTAATTAAAAATGAATATATGAACCAATTGAATAGAAAGTGGATGTTTTCATAAAAACTAGAATTATGTTCCAAAGGTGTTTTATCATAATAAATTAAATTAATTACTTTTATTTAATGATATTAATGAAATATATTTATTTATATTCAATTGAATATTTTTTAAATTCATCCAATAGATTTGATAGACATTAGATAAGAAAAAATCCAATTTCATGCATAAAAACCAATATTTTTATAAAAGAAGTTTGACCGCATTTTAACGGCGCACCTATTTTAAATCAGAATTTTTTCACTTTTTTAATTTAAATAAGATAAAAGAAAATTATTTTTTTAAATTAGAAACATCAAAATTAGGTTAGGGTTATTTTTTGGTATTTTTCTGAGATGTTTCATTTTTTTATGAATAATGAAAAATATTGAATTTTAACTGAAATTGTTTTTTCGTCTAATTTATTTATATGGATAAATTATATTATAAATTTATTTCAAAGTAAAATTAGATCAATTATACATAAAATAATCCAATTTATTAAATTAAAATCAATTTAACATTAAAATTTTATATAAAAACATTCTTAACTTTTTGACATTTTTACATTAGAAAACCGCTTTGTCGTCCCATCTATGGGATTAAATTTAAATTAATTTATACCACTTGTATGATTGTAATGTGAAAAAATGGATTAAATATTTAGAATAATCATAATTTATAATTTTGAATGTGTTCAAATTAATTTTTTTACCAAAAATAATAGGGATTATAATCAAAATTTATTACAACAATTAAGTGAAAAATTAGCTTAACATGGGAATAAACCATAAACATAAGAGCCAAAATGACCTATGAACTTTTCCATAAGTAATTTTATGGAAATATTTACACTGAATACTCTCTGGGATCTAATTTGGTTCATTATTGGAGGAATATTATCTAAGGGAGACCTCTCAATAGTGTTTATCTTTTTATAGTTAAAAGAATTCCACTCCTCCTCCACAATAAAATGGCACTCACCCCTCAAATTTATTCTCACATATCAAGAACTTTTTCTAATCCAAACCATTCCCAAATAATCTAACAATATCTTTACCCTACTACTAGAAGCCTCACTATGGGTATAAATCAAACTGAGGATGTATTTTTGTCACGATCCCCTCCCCACAAAGTTTACCCCTACTGAGATGGAAATGGGAGAAGATAGATAATGACACCTAAGTCCCACCTCCAGTAGGCCTCAGGTTGGCGACTAGAACTAAGGGTATAGTAAAAATACATATGGGAGGCATTATCCCAAATGGCCCAAAGGCCTTCTTTTTTATTTTATTATAGATAATCCCCCTTTTAAGGGTTGTAGGGGAACCCATACATGACCCGTAGGCCCAAGGCACAAGGCCCGACATGACCCTTAATACATGACCCGAAGGCCCAGAGGCATACCATGCCCAATACATGACCCGTAGGCCCATCCTACTAGAACTAACCCTCCCCGGCTTCTGCATCATTGATTGCCTTTATCTCCCCACCTTCATTGCTGATCGGCTAGCATTGCCCCGTACAAAGCTTCACAATGCCAGGTCCCGATGGCGGTTGCCATACCCTCTCATTCTTCCAATCCGATTAGCTATGCTTCTGGTGACTACTACTGGTGCTCTGATCCTCATCTGGGGCCTGCTTTATGTGAACTGGGCTACTTCATGGTCTTCAATGGCCTAAAGGCCCTGTGTCCCGAAAGCCTTTGATGGTCTGAAGGCCCTAAGACCCGTAGACCCAAACCGGTGGCCCAAAAGCCCAAATCAGGTGAATAGTTTGGCTGCTACAGTACCAAACAGTGCCTCCTACAGTACTACTACAGTATTTATACAATAACTTGGAAATTCGCCTCCACCCAGTTTTGAACCTGGGTCTCTTGGATGCCAAGTAGGAACCCTTACCACTCAGGTACAGGCTCGTTGGCCATATGGGAGGAATTACCTTCTATGAGAATATATGCGAAAGATATTGATAATATAGATACCAACCAACTCGTTATCAGACCAAAAACTAAAATAAACCCAAGTTAACATATTATATTTCATACAAGAAATACTACGACTAAAAGAGAAAGCTATAAGTACCAAAAGAAAGTAAAACAATAGTGACCATGAAGCTCGAATAGCTCCTAAAATACCCCGAGTATGTAGTAACCAGCATGATTTCAAACCTACTCTAAGTGACCTAAAAAATTATATATAACATAGGTTGAGTATTATAGTATACTCAATTGGATCGCCCTTGTATCCTTTCATGAAAAAGGAATGAAATCATGATAAATCATAGTGAACAATAGGTGAAACTAACTCATCACCTAAATAGGTATACTATGCTCCCAATGTCACCATGGATACTCTCACCAACCATTTAAAAAAAGAGAATATAATATAATAAATAATATCATGGTTACCCCACTACCACTTCCCCACTGGTTTTCCACTTTTCCCAAACATTGCACGCCCTGAGCCTCCCTCTCAAAAAATTGTATACCAAAGACACCTGGGCAAAGGATAAAAACATGCATCTCATGCAATACACCCACCTCATCTACAAAACCAAAAGTAACCAGGTATTTTTCAAGATCCACCACAACTTGCATAATGTGTATCGTACATTGGGTAGTATACCTCAAGCCATTATAGCCCACACACCGAGTAAGGATCCTCTAGTCGTCATAGCCTATACATGGTATACCTCTAGTAGTCCATAGGAAAATATATCTAGAATTCATGTGTGTGAGGTAACCACAATCCATTAAATCCCCCTATACACATATATGGGGAAAAATAGCCATTGTGCATACCAGCACAAATAACTACCAAGAGAATAAAGTGGGGCCAAATGGGGTAGTCATCCATCCATACTTTCACTGGGGTGTTGGGGAAAACACCCACATGGCTCAGAATCCCCGGGGTGTCAGTTTCCCTAACCGATAAGTTGGATTAGCATATAGGAACACAAAAAGTACATGATATAATATAGCTCACAACAACACTATGGGAATAAAATAGTCTCAGAAACAACTATAAATAACATCACTTAGACTCTTGACTTCCTCTACTAAGACCAGATATCATATAAGAACACAACCAATTTAAATTACTTCATTAAGTTACTTTATCCCTTTTAATCAATTTCAATTTGTGTTAATTAATTTTTTAACCATTCATTAACCATTATCATTTTCAGAATTTCATTACAATAGAATCAAAAAAAAGTTACATGTCCTTTAGGAATAACCAAACCAAGTCCATGGATTCTCAAAACACCTCATCAGCATTGCATCTCAGTATGCTCCAACCTTTCGGGTTAAAATTTTATTCATTCATTTATTAATGATATTAACACTATCCATAATTTCAAGTATTCCAAGGAAACATTATAAGCTACAAAACATAAGGGGCTCAACAAGGAGAGTAGATGTACTATCCATTGAGTCTTCTCCACCTATAGACAGAGTGTAGAACCATCCATATTGAAGAAGATAAACACGGAAAGCACATGGCATACCCATCATGTCATAACCTCTCCTAGAAAAAGGGTAAAAAAAATTCTGCTTCAAGTAATGGGGAAATTAAAATATATAAGAGAACAATAGTTTCAATAATCATCAAAATTTGATATCAAAAAGTAAGCCTAAATTCAACCAGTTCCATCATATCTAGTGTCCTCCTCGACGCCCACATTTATAAACTGATGCATATCTTCACTCTAGGAGTCAAATTCTACAACAAAAACTAGTCCTCCCTACCCCACATATCACAACATCCATCTAGGATTAACTATCCTAGGCTCAAATCACATCAAAAGAAGCAAGAAACATACAAACATATAATATGGGGTATTGGCCCAAAATAAGGAATACAGCCTTCCCACACAAAGAGTTCTCAATTCTCCAAAGAACAGGGAACTTGGCCTTTAAAACAATTAAGGAAACTCAGGCCCCATAAAAGCATTATATTTTATTCATTCAACTAGTTCCGAAGCAATTTAGTTAAACAAGAATATCTGCATCAATTTGGTTATCCTCAAAAATACAACAACAACAACCAGATTCATTAAACATGCCTCTTTATCTGTTAGCCAATTAATTATCAACTAATTTTGGATTTATGACCTTTAAAAATTTCCATCAGGAATGAAATTCTAAACAACAAAGTCATACATATCACACTATTTAGAAATTAAAAAAGAAAACCATTATCACAATATAAAGAAACAACATCACTACATGATCGATACAACTTGTTTAATATGATTCAAATTATTATTATGTCAATTTAATTGCAATACAAAGGGAAAATTCAAGATGTCTCTATGATTTCACATAAATAAATAGAGAATATACGAATCCACTACCTCAAAATATCATAAAAATTCTTCTCTCGAGAATGGATCAATGCAATGGATCCCAATCACCTTTCCCGCAACAATTGCATCCACCTGAGGACACCATAGCACCACTGCACCAACAAAAACCAAGAAATATCTATTAGATAAATGGAGATCACATTCCATCACATGGAAAGGATAAAAATTAGGAAACAGATTAATGAAACAATAATAATGGAGGTAGAACAGACCTTATATCGAAGACGGATCGACACTTCCTAGTTGCACCAAAACAATGGGTGTGCATGATGCAGGAAAAACTCTAATGGGAACATGATCCAAGGGTTTCATTTTGATCTCATAAATCCTAGGTTCAGATAATCTTTTACCAAGAGAAAACAATGAGGAACAAAGGTTTACATGTGGTTTAGATTAGCCATTAAAGGCAGATCTAATCAAGGTTATGCATTTTGATCGAGTAAAGGAACCCAAACCCATAGGAAAAAATTATATAGGAGTTATGGGATTCGAATCAACCTTAAATCCCTTAAAACAAGGATTTTAATGTGGTTTACTTAAAGGATAATGTCAAAGAGGTGAAACTATTAGAAGATGGAAACACTTTTCCCAACCCACCATTGGATGACTCACCATCCTAGAAACAATATTTAACCTATCATTGGATGAATCACCATCCAGGAAACATTGTTCAACCTACCATTAAATGAATCACCATCCTGGAAACACTATTTAACTTACTGTTGGGGGACTCACCATCCTGGAAACATTTTTCAATCTACCGTTGGATGAATCACCATCTTGGAATCATTGTTCAACCTTGACAACTCACCATCCTGGAAACACTGTTCAACCTACCATTGGATGAATCGCCATTCTGGAAACACTATTCAACCTACTGTTGGAGGACTCACTATCTTGGAAACATTTTTCAACCTACCGTTGGATGAGTCACTATCTTGGAAATTGTGTTCCACCTACCAATGGATGACTCACTATCCTAGAAACTTTGTTTAACCTACTATTGGATGAATCACCATCCTGGAAACATTTTTGACTTGGAAATTTTTGCAAAGTGTTATAAATAAACCAATTTTACCTCCCAGAACACCTCAAACACCAGATTTTCAAAATGTAATGGTCCAGAGAGGTCCATTCCATTACTTCAGATACCTCTGAAACCATTTTCTCCCTCAATAATCCAAAACCAAACCATAGAAAAAACAAAATAAGGGGTATAAAAAACAAACATTTGAGATACCTCTCAAAGATCTTACCACCACAGGAGCTCAACTGGTCCATCAAGGAAGAACATGAAACCACATTACAGCCAAAACTAGATTTTAAACACTCTCTCAGAGGAGATACCTCTCGAAATAGAGAAATACACAACAAGAAACAAGATAAATCCATCTCATAACCAGATATGGTCTACAACCTCTAAAGGAACAACATTACAAGATAAGAGCAAAACATAAAACAACTTGGGTTATTGAGATAATATCTGTAGCTCATATTCCCAAGTACTCTCCCCCATGCTACTATTCTAACTGAAGACACAAAACAAGGGAATGGAATACCCACACAACACCTTCTGTTTGCGGTCCTGGATATCTATAGGACACTCCTCGAATGTCACATCATCTTCATTATCAATCTCGCCCCAATCAATGATGTGAGATTCATTATGAAGATTAAAATGAAGCTACGACACATGGAAAACATCGTGTATTTTGATCATCTGATGGGGAAGTGATACCCTATATGCCACGACTCCAACATGAGCCAACAATTTGAAAGTACCAAAAAACCAAGGAGAAATATTAATACCACTACCAAACCATCATTTTCCTTAATGGGGATTCACCTTTAGAAACATGTGATCCCCAACGTCATACTCCAATGGTATCCTCATATGATCGGTATAGTAATTTTGATGATCCTATGCTGCCTTCATCCACTCATGAATCACATGAACCATATATATTGTATTATATACTAGTTTCGACTCGAGAATTGATTACACTTTGACCATAGTCTAGTACAATAGAGAGTGGAAAGGTCATCTATACAAGGCCTCAAATAGGGCCATACTGATGTTGGAGTGGAAACTATTGTTTTAAGTGATATCTACCAAGGATAAGTGCCTCATCCATGAAACTACAAAATCCATGACACAAGAGTTAAACATGTCTTCAAGAGTTTGGATGGTTTTTCATCTTTAACTATCCATCTGCAGATGGAAATAAGTTGTTGACGCCGAAAAAAGCCCGCAACTCCCGGAGGAAGTTTCAGAATGATGAAGCGAAGTCATATTCAGAATCAGAGGCCCGATCCGGAGGCTCGGGAAGTGGTGCGCGAAATAAAGGAGGATCCGCACACAAAAATGTTCTGCACGCGAAGTGCTCCCGGGATTCATGGAATTGGAACAGTGAGGCGCGCAATAATTGTGCGCCCCGTTTCTCCGCGGCGAGATTTTGCGCGCAAGCGGTTCCCGGTGCGGAAAACTTCGCGCGCCGCCTGGATTCTGCGCCCGAGGTTGCTTATAAATATAAGGTGAACCCGAATGGATTGGGGGTTGAGGAATCCTAAGCGACTCTCGTGCGCGCAATTCGGCTCCCCCCACGTGAAAGATGACATCCAGGTAATCCCGAATTCTGCGCAACCTTGCCCCGGAGTTCGCCTTTGTGCGCAACTCCACCGGCTTCAGTGAATTTTCCCCTTCCCCGGTTTCACCACTTGCGCGCAATCCCTGGTTCGTGCACGCAATACCCTGTCGTGCGTGCAAAACCTTGCGCCTAATTACCTCTTCGCGTGCAATTACGTTGCTCCTATTGTGCGCTGTCCCGGTGTTTTGCGCGCAAATCGTCCCTTTTGCGTGCACAGAGACGAGGACCCTCACCTTAACGCCCCTTGGCCGCCCCCTGCACTGGCACCTGATGTCTCCCCTGCCGGGCATGCGCGCCATGTGTTGTTTTCTCGCTCGGCCTTCCAGGCTCGTGCGAAGTAACCTCAAGGTCCCTTGGGCCATGTTTCCCGTTGCGTTGCTTTGCCTTATGCTTCTCCGCATAGGCACGCTAACGTCTATTGCTTCTTCTCATAGCCACGCTAACGTGGACCCCCCGGTGATTTGCCCTACGGCCCCCCTTTTCCACAGCCTTGCCGATGCCTTCCCTTCCATAAGGGGTAGAGGGCATTGGGCATGTAATCCATAGGGGTGTGGAGCAAACCCACCTCGTCCAAGCTGCAGGATGTTAAACTGCTAAGCACCTCGTCCTTAACACAAGACGTTAAACTGTGGTCTGACCCCGTGCTTCGCACGCTGGGTCCCCCCATCTCGGACATTTTTTACGCCCACTCGTCCCCATGGGAGTGGACTCTTCCTCACATGGAATGAGATCCTCCTTGTCGGAGCGGCGTCTGTCCGCGGGGTAAGGTCCGCCTCAGAGCGTAATCCCCTAACCTTTCGTACGGATGACTGCACCCGTGCATCTTCGTACTTCCCCCCTGCCAAGGCCAGTGGAGTCTTTCCCACTGCGCTTTGTCGCACCACGGGCCTCCACCCTAGAGTAAGCCCTGGCACCAAGGGCCTCTAACCACGCGTAAGCCCCTATTTCCTCTTTGGGCCGCTCAATGCGTAAGCCCCATTCCGCTTCTCACGGACGCATCCTTTGCGACGTGATCATCTGGTCCCTGTCGCCTTTTGTTTCCCACACCGAGCATGACTCACGTGGGCTAAGAGTGCGCATAGACCATGAAATCCTTATATGGGCCGCCTCAGAGCGTAAGCCCCATCCCAGCGAACTACGTGGACTTTGATCCGTGCTAATGCATGGTACGTAGGAAGCCTCCATGAGGTTCAAGACCACCACTCGGTCGTCCCGACCTCTCCATGTCGGTCCCCTGACCACCTTGTTCTTCCTCAGAGCGTAAGCCCCAAATATCTCATCCCACATGATGTTAAACTGTACCCCGTCCCGCATGACGTTAAACTGTATCGCGTCCCGCATGACGTTAAATTGTATCCCATCTCACATGACGTTAAACTGTATTCCCCCTCTTGGGCCGTCTCAGAACATAAGCCCCATGCTTCACCCCACCATCCATCCTGATCCTTACCCGGGCCGCCACATCCCGGTGAGATCATGCAACCCTTTCCTACTCCATGTTATACGGGAGGCCGCCCACGTGCTGGCCCCAACATCAGTGTTCCCCCAAGGGACCCTTTAACCCGATCCATCTCCGCAAGACGTTAAACTCGCGACATACCCCGTGTTAAACATGGGAAGCTGAGGAAAACCTCAGATGGTACACATTCCTCGCGTTCGATGTGGGATGCCTCGGGCTTCCGCGCCCTCGAGAAGCCCTGTGATGAGGGACCAAAGACAGACATGCCGACGATGCCCCACTGTGACCATTCTCCTCACCGTAGGTTGCAATCCCGAAAAGACCCCTTGGAGCATCTTGACGGAAGCAGCGTAATTAACTGGCGTCCATGTAGATATGGAACCGGGAATGAGCTTCATGAACCCATCTTTAATCTATGAGGGAGACCCGGACTAGGTGACGAGCTCCGAGGAGGAATCCACGGAAGGAAGAACCGACATCCCATCATCCCGGTTTCGATCAAGGAGCAGACGTCCCTGAACAAGGAAAGGATGTCGCCTGCCTTTGGAAAGCGGGAATGCGGGGCCACAAGAAGCAAGCCCTCCCCCGGCGGACGGACGCGCGTGCCCCGGCGAAAGCGTCGGAAACAAAAAATGGTGAACCCGACGTGAAGCTCTTATCCTCAACGCGGGGAATGGTAGCCGTTGGAGCATCGGAATAATAGCATGTCACCAGGTCTGGGTAACCCTCACCGGGACGTGAACCCGCCAGGGGTCGAGGCCGTCAGGACGTCAACTACTCCGTTCTATGACGTCGTCAGTGTGGTTCCCTCTCACTGACCACTGAAGACGGAATGATGCTGGTCCTTGGTTGTTGATTTCATTTCATGTTGATACTAATGGGTTCATCTCCCTGTTTCCAGGAATCATATCACTGCATTCGGAGCTCGATCACCACCTACCCACCGGCGCAGGGGCAGGGGCAGTGCCGACGCGGCTACCCCGCGCGGTCCTGCCTATCCCACGGTCGCTCCGACTTCGACCGCCGTAGCAGTCAGGCGCTTGCGCCCCCTCTCCCCGTCAGAAATCATCCAATGGAGGGTGATCAATAACCTGGTTCGTAGGTATGATGAGGAAGGGATCATCCCCACCAGGGGCATTGCCCGCTTGGGTCTAGAGGCGGTCGTGCCTCACCACCATCGCCGCCCTCGAGGGCCGCGTAGGGAGCCGCCTCTCCCCACGCCGATGTTCAACCGCTTCAGGAGCCTATCCCCGGAGCGCTGTGACACATCCCTCCCCTACACCAATGAGGTGGGGGATGTTCGGGTCCACCCGATCAGCGATCCATCACAGGGGTTATCGGCATGAACCCCCGCCAGGCTGCGTCAACGCCACCACCCGACTCCCCGAGCCAAGGAGCAGGCAATCTTCATGCCCGCACCGCCGGATCCAGCCCATCTGACTCGACGCCAGCGTCGGGAGCGAGTGGGGGAGGATGCCCGTCCTGGGGCACCAGCATCAGCAGCCATTGTGGCCCCAGCCACTGCTGACTCCTGTTCCCAGATCCCTGCGCATGTCGAGCAGGGGCAGTCGCGTGCCCGAATGGGAACGAAACCTCGACCGCCCTGCAGGCAGGTTGGGTTGAATCTCCCGGTCGTGAACACTAGCAATGGCTACTGCGGGCCAATCCGTGGTAGTGCCGCTCACCATGAAGGCTCATCCCGTGCCACCGATCTGGGAAGACGAAGGCTTCTTCGCGACGGCTATGCTTCGGGTACGACTCCTTCCAGCACCCACTGCATGGGGTATGAGGTCACTCCCCCTACCGTCGGTCGCGAGCATGGAGCCGTTGTGTATCCAGTCGCTCACTCACATGGAGGTCCTCCCCATGTCCCTTTCGACATATGTCCCGGTGCTTCTCGCACCCCGGCCTTCGGTCCCCTCTGCCCCAGCTCAATTGTGGTCGGGGTACCCGATGACGGAAGTCGTCCTTACCTTGAGGAACTACCCAGGGGCAGGAAGGACGGGCGTTGTCGCCGTCGGAGGAATGTCAGGGGAGTCCGGACGGGGATCAGACCAGTCCATTTCTCAGATTCCGAGGTAGAGTACGAATCGACGATAGAACCTCCCCCCCCCCCAACCTTTCGAGTTGAGGGCAGGGATGGGGACGTGGCGCGTCAGTCTCGTACTCCCCGAATGCGAGATCCGTATGATTCTCTCATCCCTTCGAAGGTATATTCAGGAGGACGAAGACTTGGCATACCTCCAAGGATCAAGCCCGCAGTTTCCGCTGATCTCCTTAGAAGCACCTCCCGCCCCTGTTAGGGATGGTGCGGAGCTCATCTGGGGACCGACGGAAGGATCGTGAGGCGAAACACCCTCGGCGAGCACCGACGTTGTGGCAGGAGGCCCATCCACCGGCCCATCCTATCGCGACGTGGCGGCCAGGGCCCTGCAACCTCGGGAGGATGACTTGGGGATCGGCGGCCAATCGGCCTGTTCACCGTATTCCCCGCTGGCCAACCCACCGCCTCGACGGCCCGCCTCGGCGCCATTGCCAATTCCCCGACTTTCCTCGGTAGACGAGCAGGGGCGGAAAGTTCCGGACCCCGATCTGGAGCCGTGGAGCTTCTGGACCGTTCTTGCAGCGGGCCACTTCCCTGAGAAGTTTTGGTCGGTCGCAGAATCGGGTTTCGATGTGCCAGAGTCACTCACCCCGGGAGAGTTTGAATGCTTCCGCCAGATTCTTCGGGTGACTCACTCCCGCCTCCGTCATCACCTAGCGCCTTATCCCGGGAGCCAAGTGCATCTCGAGGAGATTGGTGAGCAGTGCCACCGGGTTGACCTAGCAGCACTCCCCGCGGCCCGGCACCCCGAGTCGCTGGGCCTCCACGAGGCCCTTCATCAATAATGTGTCCAGAGTTTTCAAGTACTCCACAGAGTTATTAAGGAGGCCATCCCCCACGTGCACGTCCGCGGGTGGGGGCAGTACACTACTCTCCTCTTCTGTGTGATCCGTCGGCAGCCCGATCCATTGGGCAGCCCTGATGGAATGTCGCCAAGGGCAGTAGCAGTCAACATGGCTGAACCTTCAGATGAGGGAAACATTGTGGAGCCCCTCGACGGGGACTCACCCCCCGAGGACAGGCCGCTGCTGGACTCATTTGGGAGGATTACTCACCAACAGAGGAGCCTCGTAGGCCTTCCTATACCCACAGAGGCATTGGCGCTGAGCCGAAACATCGGCAAGGGTAAAGAGCCCATCGGGTCTGTCAAACTCGCCGATCCATCTGCCACAGTGCAGAAGGCATAGGAAGATCCCGAGAAGGCCACGCTGTGCCAACAGCTAGCCGAGCAAAAAAGACTGGTTGATGAGCTCCTGGACGAGCGCATTGCAGAGCGGCGGCCTGTCTACGACAACCCTAGACCAGGACAGCAGGGGTAGGAGCATCTACCCCTTGCTGAGGTCCACCCGGGAAACTGTGACCGTGTCGTGTTCGCTGACAAGGGATACACTGGAGCCCATGGAAAGAGGGCGCGATATGTTTCGCCGAACCCTCCCGAGTAGCGAGGCAACCTGGGAGAGCCTGCTCGGTTTCCTCCCGCCGCTCCGACAGTCACTCCGCCAGCTGCCCCCCGAGCCGTTGAGCGTGACTATCGTATCGAAGAGCCTGGCAATGAGCTTGTGGTTAGAGATCCCCGTCAGGACATGAATCTGGATCCGGATGATCTGATGGAAGTACTCATCGCTCGCTTGGAGGCCCTGGAAACTCGGCAGGTGGCGATCCCACCGGATGGCAAGTCGTACCCCGCATGGGTGGATGACATGTCGGTCCCGCCAGGATTTGGGAATCCCACTTTTTCCCCCTTTAACGGGACCGGAGACCCGCCACAGCACTTGGCCCACTTCAACTCGGGGTGCGGGCCTATGTTGGCGACTCTAGCGCAGCAGGAGGCTGCCAAGCTCCAGTGCTTCGTTCAGACGCTGGAGGGACCAGCGTTCGTTTGGTACAGCCACCTCCCTGTTGGATCAGTGACTATCTGGGAGGACCTTCGTCGACAATTCCTCTACCATTTCAGTTCCACAACCCGGAATACAAACATTTCAGACCTCTTCAGGTGCAAGCAAAGGCCCGACGACTGAGTCGCGGACTTCATCGCCCGGTGTAAGGGGCTCACGTACTCCCTTGACATGCCACTGACTCAGGAGAAATTACTGACGATGTGTGTGGGGAACGTCAAGGCGGAGTTGCTTCCTTCCCTGATCATGCAGAATTACCCGGGAGGGTTTTGGGACTTCTCAGACAAGGCTCAGCGCCTCGAAGAAGCCCTGCAACAGGCCAGCCAGGCACATCCGCTGCCTCATGTGATCTCCGCAAGGAGAGCTTCCAGAGCCGAGCTCGCTGTTGTGGCACAGATAGAGGCCCCCAGACTTCTAGAGTTGCTGCTGGTGAGGCCAGCTCAATAGGCTCACAGGGGTCCACCCCCACAGCCTCCGGCCTAGCAGCGACCACCTCAAAATTGGAAGGCGCCTCCACGTAACGCACCACCACCACCTAGGTGAGGTAATCCGGCTCCGCCTCCTCATCCTGCTCCTCCGGTCCCTAGCCATGGCCAGCCCCCAAGGGTCCCCTTTCCAGGAAGAAGGAATCGGGCTTACTCATTTGACGAGTCCCAGGTCCCCTGTTATTTCCGTAGCTCCTTGGAGCAGAGGATCATGCGGCTTCCTGAGTTCCGGAAGCCAGAAGAGGCGTGTCTCATGGATCGCCCTAACTACTTCCCTTATCATCGGTTCCTGGGACACACCATCCAACAATTCTATGTGTTCAAGGACCGGCTCCAAGACCATATTGACAACAACATAGTCAGGTTGGGCCCAGCCCCGGCACAGGTGGCAGGTGTCTTCGTGGGATCGGATGGTAGTAGTGATGAGGGGGATGGGTGGGAACAAGTTTCTGACCATGGTTCCCGGAAGTATAACGACTGGATGGCCCGCAGGACGGTCACCCATGCCCATGGCATCAACCGTGCCCGCCTGGACCGGCCAGAGCCCTCAGAATCCGCGAGCGCCGCTTCGGCCTCGTCGTCCCAACCTGCTTCTTCACAGAAGAGCAGGCGGCGACGCAAGAAGAAAGAACGCGCCCTGCCATTGCCATCATCTTCTCGCACGCTTGGTGATTTCATGCCCCCGGGAATGGGGATCCCTCCGAGACCCCGTCCTTTAATGGATGACTCCTCGACCGAGAGCCCGGCGTACGCTTCGGTTAACACCGTAGAGTTGGTAAATCCCCTTGTGGCTCCCGACGACGAGGAGCGCCAGGTGAATCTCACCGAGAGCCTGGGGTACGCTTCGGTTAACACCGTAGAGTTGGTAAATCCCTTTGTGGCTCCCGACGACGAGGAGCATCGGGTGAATCCCCCCGAGAGCCCGGGGTACACTTCAGTTAACACCGTAGAGTTGGTAAATCCCTTTGTGGCTCCCGACGACGAGGAGTGCTGGGTGAATCTCCCCGAGAGCCCGGGGTACGCTTCAGTTAACACCGTAGAGTTGGTAAATCCCTTTGTGGCTCCCGACGATGAGGAGCGCTGGTTGAATGTCCCCGAGAACTCGGGGTACGCTTCGGTTAACACCGTAGAGTTGGTAAATCCCTTTGTGCCTCCCGACGACGAGGAGCTTCGGGTGAATCTCCCCGAGAGCCTGGGGTACGCTTTGGTTAACACCGTAGAGTTGGTAAATCCCTTTGTGGCTCCCGATGACGAGGAGTTCCAGGTGAATCTCACCGAGAGCCCGGGGTACGCTTCGGTTAACACCGTAGAGTTGGTAAATCACTTTGTGGCTCCCGACGATGAGGAGCACCGGGTGAATCTCCCCGAGAGCCCGGGGTACGCTTCGGTTAACACCATAGAATTGGTAAATCCCTTTGTGGCTCCCGACGACGACGAGCGCCGCGTGAATGTCCCCGAGAGCCCGGGGTACTCTTCGGTTAACACCGTAGAGTTGGTAAATCCCTTCATGGCTCCCGACGACGAGGAGCGCCGGGTGAATCCCCCCAATGTCCCCAGCCGTCGTCAACGTCGACGGAGCCGTGGCTACGTGAATTGCCGGGGCACGGCGGTCGTCACCTCCAGTCAGGTCGTGCACGCTACCAAGACCAGGTAGCAGGCCCGGTATAGAGATCAGCACTCGCAGCACCCTCATCCGGCGACAACGGGTTCGCTTCCACCACCGTTCGTGTTGTTGGATCGGGCAGAATCGCCTTGCCCGCGTCGCAACCAGCCCAGCCCTACCGCTGGCCGACTACGGCCTTTTGGTCCTAGCATGGCAGCCACCTCCCGGGCTTCAGCTAGTGAAAAGCGGGACGTGCCTAGTACCAGTCCGTCACCGGTCCCGCTAGCAGGGTCCATCATGCCCCCAATCGCAGAGCGACCTCTTGTAAGCATAAGCTCACGTTTGGCGCGAAATTATGATGTCCTGAAGCATCTGACCGGAATTTCGGCGAGGCTTTCCATCCTTGAGGCCCTCCGCCTGTCGTCTGAAATGTGTGAGGCGCTCGCCGAGGCTCTGAGGAGCCCCCTCCAGTTTGAAACGGAGGTAGCGGCCGCAGAAGCCTTCCACACCGAGGTGATTGAGGATGCCAAATGTCAGGAGGTTATCTCATTCTCCGGTGAAGATGAAGACCCTCCCATACAGGGGCACATCCGCCCGCTGTACATCACCGGCCAGTTCAATGGCATGGAGTTCCGTCGCTGTCTTGTCGACACGGGTTCTGGGATTAACTTGATCCCAACTCGGACACTGCGAAAACTGGGGTTGTCTGAGGATGATTTAACTCCCTCCGACCTCAGAATTCAGGGGTATGACAGGACCAAGCAAACTCCACTCGGCAAGATTCTTCTGAAGACCCAGTTCGGCGGCTTAATTGCCAATATTGAATTCATGGTTCTCTCTCAGGACACTGCCTATAACGCATTGATGGGCAGGTCGTGGCTCCATCTTCATGGAGCGGTTCCCTCATCATACCATCAGTGCCTCAAATACTCCCTTAAGGGTTGAGTGGGTGTGCTCCAAGGAGATGCGTCCCTATTTTCCTCTTGTGAAGCTCGTTACCTGGATGCATACTATTACAAGAGCAAGGACAAGAAGATCCTGGCAGGTGAGGTTGAGCCTGCCGTTGTTGCGAGTGATCCCTGGGCAGGTTTGGATGACGCATATGTCTTCCCAATCCATCGATTGGAGGCCACAACTCCCGATATGGGAGAGTGCTTTGTTGTCTCGGGTACCAGAGGAATGCATATTTCTGGGTCTAAGAGACGGTGGGAAACCACCTCGTACTCTTACACCAACCAGGCCCGGGTGATCCCCGAGCCTCCCACCCTCGTACGATATCGGGACGTTGGGCTTATGGAAACGGCGGTGCGTCACTCGTGCATGTTTCATCGAGCCGGGATCGACCGGCTCAGGCCAACGCGACACCACTGCTTTGATGTTGTAAAGCGTGGCCCCTTGGGCCCCAAGCCAGATGGGATTGGATCAACCGCCTTTGTCGCTACGGTCTCCGCAGTGCATGAACCTCCCGTCGTGACGCCTTCGGCCGCCCAAGCCGGTGATAGCTCCCCATTAGGGTCGAGAAGCTCCGAAACGGCTCCCCCCGTGGACGATCTTTCCCCAAGCGGAGAAGAAGACATGGAATATGCTCTTCCTACCTTTGAGGAGGGCGTCTCCGCCACGGTCGACGAGCTCGTACAGGTGAACCTCGGTAGTGAGGCGGACCCGAGACCCACATTGGTCAGCGCCGCTATGCCTCCCGAGGAACGGAAACGGTACATAGACTTCCTCAAGCAGCACCGTGATGTGTTTGCCTGGAGTTATGATGAGATGCTGGGACTAGATCCCCAGGTATCCGTCCACCGCCTTGGCCTCCTAGCAAACCATCATGGGTTCAAGCAGCCTCCCAGAAAAATGCACCCCTTTCACGGTGCCATGGTTGCGGCCGAAGTTGATAAGCTCATTAAGGAAAACTTTTTCAGGGAAGTCCAGTACCCCAGGTGGCTATCCAACATTGTGCCCGTTAGGAAGAAGAACGGGCAGATCAGGTTCTGCATCGACTTCCGCGATCTTAATCGCCACTGTCTGAAGGATGACTTTCCCCTTCCCGTGACAGAGTTGTTGATCGACGCAACGGCCGGGTTCCAAGCCCTATCTTTCATGGATGGGTACTATGGGTATAACCAAATCCGTATGGCCCCCGAGGATGAAGAGTACACTACCTTCAGGGCCCCCTAGGGCACTTTCTGCTATCGGGTTATTCCCTTCGGCCTGAAGAACGCCGGTACCACCTATCAACGGGCTATGCACCGCATATTCAAGCCGATCCTCGGGACGCTGGTGGAGTTCTATGTAGATGACCTGGTGGTTAAATCTCGTCAGCGCCAAGACCATCTCAGAGACCTTGAGAAAGTGTTCGGTTTGCTCCGTTATCGTCACTTGAAGATGAACCTGTTGAAGTGTGCCTTCGGGGTCACCTCCGGAAAGTTTCTTGGCTTCATCGTCAGGTATCGAGGTATCGAGATCAACCCCGAGAAGATCAAGGCCATCAGTCAGATGCCTCCCCTGAGTAATATTCGGGAGCTTCGAGGCCTCCAAGGCCACTTATCCTATATACGCCGATTCATTGCGAATCTGGCCGGCAAGTGTAAGCCCTTCCCTCGGATCATGAAGAAAGGCACCGCCTATGGGTGGGATGAAGAGTGCCAGACCGCTTTCGAGGAAATCAAGCAGTATCTGCTTCAACCTCCAGTCCTGATGCCACCCATCCCCGGAAGGCCGCTGGTCCTTTACGTGACCGCCATGGAGCGATCCCTCAGCGCCCTTCTCGCCCAGAAAAACAACGAGGGAACAGAGAATAGCCTCTACTACCTCAGATGCATGCTCCTCGACGCGGAGATTAGATATTCTCCCATCGAGAAGAGCTGCCTGGCGCTCGTATTTGTCGTGCAGAAATTGCGGCACTAATTGAAGCACCATGAGGTACAGTTGGTCTCTCGGGTAGACCCGTTGAAATACATCCTGAGTTGGCCTATGTTGACCAGCCGATTGGCACGCTGGGCGGTGATCCTCCAACAGTTCGACATGAGGTTCGTATCTCAGAAGGCCGTCAAAGGACAGGCGTTGGCAGACTTCTTAGCTGCTCATCCAACCTCTGCGGACCAGCCGCTGGATGTGGGCTCTCCTGACGAGGCAATCCTCTCAGTCGATCATGCCACCCCATGCTGGTAGATGCACTTTGATTGCACCTCCCGAAGCCCTACCGGTAGAAGGATCAATGATCCTAGGCTTAACAGAGTGGGCATGGGTATCGTCTTCATCACCCCAGAGCAAGCCGTGCTGCCATATTCTTTCTTATTGTCAGAGGGATGCACCAACAATGAGGCAGAATATCATGCCCTCATCACTGGCCTCGAGTTGGATCTGGAGGTTAACGTACCCCACCTATATGTAAAGGGGGACTCTGAGCTAGTCATCAAGCAGGTTAACGGTGACTACGCTGTCAGGAAGCCAGAACTCGTGCCGTTGCTGGAGTGCACCCTCCATCTAATGGCTAAGTTCCCCTCCCGACCAGATGTCGTTCACGTTCCCCGGTCGCAGAACAGTCAAGCAGATGCTTTGGCCATCCTGGCCGCATCACTCGCGGAGCCCGAACAGGATGACCTAATCATCCACATGGCGCATCGAAGATTCACTGCTCCTATTATCCCAGAGGGCGGTCGTGGCCCGCGATTGAACCATCTCACCACTGGTTCCCCCGCGTCGGGACCCCCCCCCCCCCCCCCGGGGTTCCAAGCGTGGTGATCGAGACAGTCCCTGACTGGAGGACACCCCTGGTTGAATACCTCCGGCACGGCAATCTTCTGATGGACCGAGCAGAGCGGGAATGAATCTGGTGCCACGCGCCGCAGTTCACCCTTCAAAGCGGTCCCAGTCTTGAGAAGCTCCTCTACAGGCGCGGGTTTGATGGTGTTCTCCTCTGTTGTCTTCAAGGAGTTGAGATCCCACAGGTCATGCAGGAGGTGCACGCTGGCTCCTGTGGCGCCCACCAGGCCGGGTCGAAGTTGTCCCACCAGATTCGGAGACTGGGATACTTCTGGCCCTCCATGATCCACGACTGTATCGAGTACGCCAAGAGGTGCCATGAATTCCATGTTCATGCTAACTTTGTGCATCGGCCACCGGAGCCTCTCCATACAACTAAGTATTCTTGTCCCTTTGCAGTCTGGGGGTTGGATGTCGTAGGGCCCTACCCGCGGGCAACGGCCCGCCAGTGCCAGTTCATCTTAACCGCCATGGATTTCTTCTCAAAGTGGGCAGACGCAACCCCGCTTAGGGAAGTCAAGGCTGGTTCTATCGCCGACTTCGTGAGTTCCAATATCATTCACTGGTTTGGAATACCTCACGCTATCCTCACGGACAACGGAACAAACTTCCGGGCGGCCGAGATGAAGAGATTGTATGCCAAGTACAACATTCGCTCGAACCACACCTCCTGCTATCATGCGCAGGCGAATGGACAGATTGAGGCATTTAACAAAACCCTCTCTAACATTCTGCAAAAAATGGTTGGTCAGAATAGGAAAAGTTGGCTGGACAAGCTCCCCAACGCCCTCTGGGCTTATAGGACGATGACTCGCAATTCCACCCAGGTGACCCTGTATTCCCTGGTGTACGGAGCTGAGGTCGTCCTTCCCATCGAGGTCCAACTACCCTCATTGCGCATAGCGTTTTACGACCAGCAAGCGCCGGACAGAGTTGCCGAGATCCGTCTAGCCGAATTGGAAGCGCTGGACGAAAGTAGGCTTCGCGCTCTACATAACCTGGAAAGGCATCAGAGTAGGATGGCTCGAGCTTTAGATAAGAAGGTTCACCTCCGCTCCTTCCTGCAAGGTGACCTGGTGTTGGATCTCAGAGCGCTAATGATTCTCGGCAGGAAACCACCCAAGTTGGAGCCCAAGTGGGAGGGACCTTTTATTGTCCACAAGGTCTATCCCAATGGTGCGTACTCCCTGGTGACCATGGATGGAGAGCGTATCACTCCTCCCACCAATGCCAGGTTCCTCAAGAAGTACTTTTCCTAAACTGTTATGGTCCTGCATGACCTTAAACTGCATGGTCCTGCATGACCTTAAACTATTATGGTCCTGCATGACCTTAAACTGTATGGTCCTACATGACCTTAAACTGTACGGTCCAGCATGAACTTAATCTGTATGGTCCGGTACGACCTTAAACTACACTCTGCCCTACATCTGGGCTCTCCATGGTCCGAGCTCTAAGACCTAAAACTAAGATCCTCTTGGTCTGAGTTCTAAGAACTAAAACTAAGATCTATATTCCATCCAAAATGACGATAAACTATATTTTCAAGAACTACGTGTGGCTTGATTCTCATCCTCATGAGATACGTAGGACCGCCCAGACATTTCGTCACGGGTCCAGCCCAGGAGTTACCAAATTCCGCCCTTTCTTTCTTCTCGTTCTGAGTTCTAAGACCTAAAACTAAGATCTATATTCCATCCAACATGACGTTAAACTGCATTTCAAGAACTACGTGTGGCTTGATTCTCATCCTCATGAGATACGTAGGACCGCCCAGACATTTCGTCTCGGGTCCAGCCCAGGAGTTACCAAATTCCGCCCTTTCTTTATTCTCGGTCCGAGTTCTAAGACCTAAAACTAAGATCTATATTCCATCCAACATGACGTTAAACTGCATTTCAAGAACTACGTGTGGCTTGATTCCCATCCTAATGGGATACGTAGGACCGCCTGAACACCTATATGTCAGGTCCAGCCCCATCTCTTAAGAGATCCCACGATCTCCCGGTGCTCAGGGTGTTTGGCATTACGCCCCCTCTTTTGCCCAGGGATCTGCCATCTCTTGGCCGCTCTCGGACTGAGCCCTCTGACCCTTTCCAGTGGTCTTCTGATGTTCTAAAAGCACTCTGGTCTAGAACTTGGAGTGCCAGATTCGACATGGCAAGTTCCATCAACTTGCCAAGCTTCGTGTTCCCCTTCATTCGGGCCCCCGTCATCTTTCATACCTAGAGGGACCCTCAAGAATGGTCTGGATACAATGCCCAAGGTCTCTCCTACCATCATGGGCCAATGCCCCCGAGGGTTTCAGACAACAAATTAATACAAATCCCACGTTGCGAACATGGTCAGCGATTGATGCTCATGTATTTGTCCCCATGGCTAACACGACAGGATGCTGTGTTGCGAACATGGTCAACAGTGGTCCTCAGTCGTCATGCCGGTTCCCAGACCCTGAATCTTGTTGGCATGGTTCAAGTCATTTTTTCCACCCCGCTATACCAAGGTGGAATCTCGACACTCCTTGTACTAACCCTCAGTACACCCCTGCAAATCAGACAGACCGAGCTGCGTAACGGTGTCTCTCGGGGCTCCCACGGTCTGAGCGCTAGAGTATGTGCTTGGGCATCTTCTTTATAGGTCATGTGCAGCTTGACCTTCATCCCCTTAAGGGAGTGAGGAGTCGCCCAGACATTGCGTTTCGGGCCCAGCATAGCTGGGAGCTAGCATCTGATGCCCCTTCCTGATTATTGAACCCTCGTAGGCTCCTTTGCCTGAGGCTCCTCTATCGGTTGGTCCAAACCATATGACCTTAAAATGTGCTGTTGGTCCAAACCATACGACCTTAAATTGTGTTGTTGGTCCAAACCATATGACCTTAAACTGTGTTGTTGGTCCAAACCATACGACCTTAAACTGTGTTGTTGGTCCAAACCATACGACCTTAAACTGTGTTGTTGGTCCAAACCATATGACCTTAAACTGTGTTTTTGGTCCAAACCATACAACCTTAAACAGTGTTGTTGGTCCAAACCATATGACCTTAAACTGTGTTGTTGGTCCAAACCATATGACCTTAAACTGTGTTGTTGGTCCAAACCATACGACCTTAAACTATGTTGTTGGTCCAAACCATATGACCTTAAACTGTGTTGTTGGTCGAAACCATACGACCTTAAACTGTGTTGTTGGTCCAAACCATATGACCTTAAACTGTGCTGTTGGTCCAAACCATATGACCTTAAACTGTGTTGTTGGTCCAAACCATACGACCTTAAACTGTGTTGTTGGTCCAAACCATAGGACCTTAAACTGTGTTGTTGGTCC